>JAQPZY010001673.1:3177500-4377500 GCA_029931535.1 Margaritifera margaritifera | reverse complement strand
AAGAAAAAAATAAAACGAGACATTTTTTGACCACCACTACATGTCCGACACATGCAGTCTGTATAAACAGTAAACAGTCCTGCTTAGAGCCCATGTAAAACTATCCTCAGGGCAGCTGAATATCATGGAGTCAATTAAAGGCAAGGTGGTCAGAGATAAGTAACCACCATTTCACAGATTACTTAATTGGCTGAGAATAGCCAGGGTGATGCTGTGTCCAGTCCTTTGAACACTGCTGTGGGAGAAATCATTAGGCTAATATGCATAGGCAAAGTACACTAAGTGGAACAACCCAATTAGTTTAAGTTATTACACATTACTGCCTTGAATCAGAATTTGTAAGCCCTCATTATTAAAGATTATTGGCAAGTTTGTGATCAGCGGCAACATTTCTTTGAAGTTGGATTTTACTCCATATATAAAACGCAAAACATGACCATTTCGGTAGTCAGAATAGCATACAAGTGTGGTTAATATTTTAAGGCAAAATGTCAAAATGCAGGTGTGATTTAGGAAAAGATGAACAATCTCCAAAACAAGCAAACCCAACAAAACTAAATTTGTGAACTCTGGGACGGAGTTTGACTTTGTAAAGCACAGCAGCAAGGGCGAGCATTTTCACCATATCAACATTAGTCATTCTGGTGTGTATGACATCCACTGACATAGCAACACCACCCAGCATATTTGGCACTCCTCACAGCAATGCAGATGCAGAAAGATCATTTTCTGTGCTGAGAAAAATCAACAAGATCTTGGGGGAAGTTTGAAGGTCCAGTCTCAAATATGTGCAAGATGAACGCAAATGACATTTGTATTACCTTCAACCCAACCCCCCAACCCCACGAACTATTGACAGCAGCAAATATTGCATCTAATTAAGAAAATATTCCACTGTCCAATGGATTTAAAAGACAGAAACTTGGTATATATATATATATATATATATATATATATATATATATATATATATATATATATATATTTAATGTTTGTGTGGTCATGTTTATGTGAGTGTGGGCACATGTGTGTGGTGATGGTATTGGACAATGCAAAATCTACCAACTATTTTTGGTTTGTAAGTATATTAAATGCTTCAAAGAAAATGTGTTTTTTTCTTTTTTTTTATCAGATTTGAATTTCCGGTAATTTTATATAGGCTTATATGAAAAGATAACTTATTCTCAATTGGACGTCACTTTTTTAGGTCACATGCATTGCCCCCCACCCCTTGGGACCTCAAAACACACTTTTTGAGTCCCCCAAATGACCCAACACTGTCTGGGAATGTGGCAGCAGTGTTCTCCCCAGGGCCTTTTACCGTAGTGGGCCCACTACGCTATCGTTTCAAACCCGATAACCCCTGATGCTTTAGAACCGTTCTTATTAAATTGTGATGAGGAATGACAGTTCCATTTTATTCAAGAGTTGTTATTATGTTTACATAGTTTACTCTGAGCAAGAGAAATATAGTTTGGTCAGTAAACCTTAACTTAAGTGGGTGCTGCCATATTGATTTCTCATTTCTCTTTCCTGTCTATCCAAGAAATAAATGAAACAATCTTTATCTTCCAGTTTTACCTCTTTTGAAAAGATATAAATAAAAAGTATTCCTTCATAAATATAACTGAAATAGTTTCATCAATATGCTTACTAATTATTCAGTAAAGTCATTTTTAATTTAATTGAAACTTTTGAACAATATTTAAGCTCTCTGACATTGATTCAGTGAAGAAATTAAACAATAACAAACACTTTGATATATTGTTCTTAATGGAAAGGAATATGTATTATCTTATTCTGTGATGATTATTTGAAAACACATCACTATCTTGAATCCTGAAGAATTTTCCTAGGTAATTCACTTAGTTAGGATTCTGGTAGTTTTGTCTCTTTTTTGTACATCCATTAATACATTTTATGTTCCATTTTTTTTCTTCTTCAGATTGTGAAAGGTCATTCTCCTCAATGAATAGAATTAAGAGTGTTTTAAGGAACAATCAGTACTGAAGGCCAATCCTTAAAAGACTTAAATTTTTATGATATGTGGCAGTCAGTATTTATGGTGAAAAGAAGAAAAGATATATATCATTTATTTAAATTAAGAAACAAATAAGATAGACATTAAGCCTTGTTATAACCTAGGTAAATAAAGAATACTATGTAAATATATACACTTCTTTTTTATTTCATTGATATTAATTTGTTTCACTTTTATGACATTAAAGTGCACTTTAAAACATTTTATGACCCTAACATGCTTACCCCAATGCTATAAAAAATTTCTGGGGAGATCCCTGGTGGCAGGTATGATGTATACAGTGTAGTGTACAAACAGAACTCATCATTCTTATATATGGAATGTTGATGCAATTCATTTGATGTTTTCTGCTGTAAATGATGTCATCATCATTTTGCATTTAAAAACACAGTAAAGACTAATACCCTTGTTGAAAACAAAACTGTTCTATGAAGTACCCATATAGAAGATACACTCAGAAAAATTTCATTAAAATCTGACGTTAAATTTTAGTAAAAAGTGAAACTAGTCCTTTACAATTGAACACTTTTATTCCTGTCAATTTTCTGTTTGAACCCAAATAATCTGCTGTACTGAAGAGTTGATTGTATATCACAATACAGACTCAATTATATAAACTCCAATTATCTGAACTAATCACATGAATAGTTTGGATAATTAATTTTTTAATATAGTATTAAATTATTTGATAAATACCTGTAAAAAGCTTAGCAAACATAGTATGACTAAGTGGCTCCTTATGTGCAAATTTCTGATTGTTCTGACATCATGTCATGTTTTTTTAAAACAAAGACCTAATGTCGGAGAATCAAGAAAGATGTCACCAACTAAGTTGAGTACAAACGTGACTAGGTCTTTTTTTACACAGTTTCTTTGTTGGACAATCAAAAAGGTGTTGCTGACTATGCTTCATTCAAAGGTGACTAGGTCTTGTTTACACAGTTTCTTTATTGAACAACAAAAGAGGTACCACCAATTAAGCTTGTCACAGCTCAACTGCCTGAAGGCTATACCACTCACAGTTAAGCTGGTCAAATGGGGTAAAAGAAGGGCAACTTAATCCTTAAATGAATTAGATTTCAAAGATCAGCTTCCCAGTAAGATATTTGCTTGTTATTCTGAAGTTTTTTTTTTTTTTTTAATTGGTAGGCTGATATATACCTAGATGAGACAATAATAAGTATCAGTCATAGATTTAATGTCAGAGAGATCAATACTCACCATGTCAAAGTGTAAGCATAATAATGATGAAAACTGCAAACCAACCAAGAAAGCTAGAGCTTTTAACAGAAAGTGGACAGAGCTATTCCCTTGGCTGAGGTATAACGGCAGACTCAGTACTATGTTTTATGAACTGTGTCAAAAGCATAATAAAACAAATAAAACTTTGTATCGTACAGACTCTCACTCGCGTGTGTAGATGCTTCTAAAACAGTGTCAGATATATGCTACATGGACAGCATCCTTAACTCTCTTCATACCTACTAAAAGAGGTCCCTAACTCATCTTTCCACACTGTGATTCTGGCAAACGATCACTGATGACCATGTGTTGACCCCCAAAAGAGGTTCACCAAGTGCGGGATACCTTAGACCCTTAGACAATGCTCGATGATCAGTGGTGTCTATAGTCTGCATGTAGAGTGACCAGACCAACAGATTCATTATGGCAAATTCACTGGAACATAACATGACATCTTACAAATTCATGTTTTTGCTGCACTTTCTTTGTGATGTCTTTGGAAAAAAATAAACACCTTAGCCAGTGTTTGCAGACAGGAGATTTGCCCTACATTACCATGAAGCAACATGTTGATGGATTGTTGACATCGCTGAAAGCTGAGAACCTTGGAGATACAGCCCATCTGCAATGATTTTGTTACAGCCACATGCCACAGCAGTCACTTCAAAGGGATAGAAATGTAGTGTTCATCACCTGACAATGACTTACTAACCAAAGCAGTACAGTGTGGATGGATTATTCAAGGATGTGACAGATTCTCAGACAATGAGATTTTCAATACATTCACTGCGTTTGAGTCTTAACGTTTTTCCTGAAAATGTCAGTGACATGCCACAGTTTGGTAATGATCACATAGATACATTGATCGCACATAATGGTCAAACACGAGAGAACAGTGACACAGTAATCAGTGCCAACGAAGTAAAGAAGGAGTGGGGGATCCTCAAGTACATTGTGTACAACAATTACAGAGGACTGTCAGCAGCTGAATTACTGAGAAAACCAATGAAAGGACAGTACATGAATGTGATTCATTTTATGGAAATTTCACAGGTACTTCCAGTGTCAAGCATAGAGTAAGAGTGAGAATTTTCGTGCCAGAATTTGATTCAAACAAAGCAGCAGTGCAGGCTGAGTATTGACACTCTTGATGAACTTATGAAAAGATATCTGTATCAACAAAACAAAGAGGATGCTTTTACCAAACTGATGAACTTTGAGTGGATTTACCATAGTGCAAATGTGGCAACATCATGATTAGTGATATGAACACTGTGTAAATACATATTGTTAAACAAACAACAAAACTGTTGCAGGGAAATCAAATGCAAATCATACAGATAAACATATTGCTTGATGAGACCTATGGAAGGGTCAAGACAGGTTTTTCTTAGTGAATATATATCATAAACAGTAGATTCATATGTTTCTATCAAGTATGTGAAGATGTCTGGTTGCACTCTGGAAATTTCAGTAACCCTGATATAGTGGAACTTTGAAAACTCAGAATCTTAGATGAAAGCAAATAAGTTCAAGTGATCCATGGTTCAAATGAAATATGTTGTTATTTTATTCAATTATTGGTGTCCTGTAGGCTTTGGATACAACTGTCAATTATACAGTGAAACCCTGCAATAACGCGCCCCACGATAACGCGAATTCTGATATAATGCGATCGTGGTGTGGCTCCCAAAATTTCATATATTCATTAGCACATGAAAATGTTTGTTTTTCAAAGTACGAGAAATAGTGTATAAAATGTGTATATTATCATTTTGGGGAAGAGATCGCGTATGAATTCGAGTATAATACGTTCGTGGCGTGGTTCCTTAAATTTGATATACATGTATTTTTCTCGTACACGGAAAAAATATTTTTTTTTAGGCACGAGAAATAGTGTATAAAAAGTTTATTACTGTATAATTTTGGGGAAGAGATCACGTATGAATTCGATCGTGGCTTGGCTTCTGAAATTTAACAATTTCACCAATTTCTTGAAGTGTTATGCCAAAATAAACATTATCGGAAATGTTACTTAGTACTGATCCAAGAGTAAAGCCAGTAAGTCTTCTTTGTGTTTGTCTTCAATTCATTCTGTATACAATCATTGCTCAAACAATAGCCGACATGTGTTTCTTCTTTAACTGCATACACAACTGAGCATCAGACAATGTGGTGGTTAATAAAAGATTCTCACGATTTAATAAACATCAAAAAACGTAAGCCACCAACACGTGCGTTGGACTTCAATTCATCCTGTATACAATCATTGCGCAAACAATAGCAGACTTAATGTTTCTTCTTTAACTGCATACACACCAAGCACCAGACAATTCGGTGGTTGATCAAAGATTGTCATATGTGGGTGCTTATGTAGAGACTGAGCTTGGGTGGCGAGTTCAAATAACCACTCTCTGTTACTTGGCACTGAACAAGTATCAAACTTGTGGCTCGATCAAAGGGTTGTCATGTGGGAAAGCAAAGACGGATCGATATCAGATAGTAAACGGTGTTGATACCCTATTCATGCTATACATTAGACGTGTATACGTTGTTCTCTGAATAAAGTAAAATATAGTAAAACCCTGCAATAACGCGACCCCGCTTTCTCCGCGATCAAATTTTATGGACCCCAATTATCGCGTTATTTCGGGGTTTCACTGTATGTGTAATAGCATTAATACATAACCCATAAACTGGCATTATTTTTTTGTTTTGCTAATAAATTTACTCTGTAAAAATTGCTTAACAGGTGAGTGATCAATATGAATGATGTATCACCCATGGCTACACAGCTTTTGACATTAAGATAAATCTACAGTCCATTAAAGCTGAAAATGGTGAATCCTCATTATATAAAAGAAGGAACCATGGATGCATTTCATGAATCTGATAAGTGCTGTTCCAGCCATCTGCAGTTTATTCTATATAGTTTTTAAAGATTTCATTTGGACTTAAGAACTCATGTGATTGCAGGTGTTTGAGTACACCCCCAGTAAGTCCCACACTCACCTCAATCAGAATTTAAGCCAGAAAGGTTCCATTTTATATGACAAATGAATATTGAGTTATGATGGTTACAAGATGAAAGCAAACAGATATACAAATGGACTGATGAACAGACAAAATGAAATTATCAAAAAGCTTATGCATCAAAATGTGGAAGCTCTAAAAAAAAGTAGGATATTAAGATTTCATAAATTACCTTTTTCAAAAAATCTGTTTGGATCTGAAGCATTCCTTTCAAACCTTTCCAACTTTGTTAACAGGTCCTCTCTCTTTAGTATCAGCTCTGTCACCTTCTCCCACTTTACTATGGCCTGAAAGGGAAAGAGAAACAATTACTGTATATATTCGCGTATAAGCTGGGTCCAAATGCAAACAACATAGACCCTGATCTGCCGGTGCATTATGCGATGGCAGATCAGGGTCTATGTTGTTTATTCTACTGATTAGTCCTTACAAACTGCACAGACCCAGATCTGGTACATTATGCGATGGCAGATCTGGGTCTATGAAGTTTGAAGTTGGTATCAGCTTTCATGCGAATATATACTATGTAAAGATAAATCATAACTGAAGATGAAGAAATAAAATTAGTTAACAACAAAGGAACTGACACCTTACTGACTAACAATTTTTTCCAGGAATTCAATACAAGTCCAATTCTTCTTTTTTACTGATGAGTATTGAAACCATCTCTGATATTCTTAAGACACTCCAACATACCAAATTTGGTAACAAATTTATTTTCTTATATGTCTGACCTTCAACCTGATATCATGGATAGAAAATCATTCAACTTGTCTCAATGTCAAGTTATACCAATGTATTAAGTTTTGTTAAATCTATATTTTAATATTGTTTTGAAAAATACCCCCATTTATTTAACTGGCATCATTCAAGGTATTCATCAGATATATCCACCAAATGGATCTGATAAAAATCCATTCATACTTGTATTCTCATGCTCACAAGCCCAAAAAGTTAAAAAAGCTTAAGTCAAGACCTTTGACCTTCAAATCAATGTCAGACTGCTGACTATCAACTGGTTCATTGGAATGTAACTAAATAAAAAGTCCAGTCAAAATTCACTTGTATATGTACAAGTCACTGTGTTCATAAGTTTTCTGAATTACAAAAATGCCAGCAATGACCGTGACTTGGTTCTGACTCCAAGGTCAATTTGGTCTGATTTTCAAAACTCCTTCACAAAAGTGCAGATCTGGACTTTATTAATTAAAAACCAATTAAATATTGCAAGAAGAGTTTAGTGAAAACCCTATTTTAATGCCATCATTCACACAAGAGGAGCAGTGATAAAAAGATTATCAAAATAGCCACTATGTTGTCATGTTGAAGGTCAGATGATTACCATTTTCTTATTCAGATCCAGTTATATATGCTATAATAGTGTTCAGTGAAAACCCCATGTTGAGATGACCATCTGTTCAGGAGAAATAACCATATAAAGACTATTAGGATGACTGTCAAGGCATCTATTTTGGAGGTTAGATCAGCATCATTTTAATATAGGAATCACTATACATGGCATGAAAGGAGGTCTTTTTTTTAAATGTTGGTATGGCCTTCCATTCAAGAGAAGTAGCTGTTATGAGAGTTTAACATTTTTCAATATGACCACATTGGCATGATTTTCATTTCAGACCAACTACATACAGTGAGAAGTGTTTTTGTGAAAATCCCATGTAGATATGGCCAACCCTTCAAAAGAAGTAGTGATAATAAGATTTTCCAAATGGCCACCAGCACAATTTTTATTTAGGATCAACTAGACATCATAAGAAGTCTTTTAGTGAAAACCCCATGCTGATATGACAATCTGCTCAGGAGCTGTAGCAATAACAAGATTTTCAAGATGGCAACCACAGTGTCTGCACTGGATGTCCAAGGGGCACCATTTTTATTTAGGGTCAATCAGACATCATATGAAGTCTTTTAGTGAGAACCATATCCTGATCTGTCAATCTGCTCAGGAGGAGTAGTGACAACACGATTTTCAAGATTGCAACCATAGTGGACATATTGAATGTCAGTTATGTACCATTTTCATTTAGGTCCAACTAGATATCATATAAAGTCTTTTTGTGAAAACTCCCTGTCTGTATGACCATAAATTAAAGAGAAGTATTGATACCAAGATTTTCAAGATGGCCACCATGGTGGACATACTGGATGTTGGGTTAGCACCATTTTCATTAAGGACCAACTACACACTATAAGAAGTCTTTTGTTGATGTGACAATGAATAAGGAAAAGTATCAACAATATTTTCAAGATGGCCACCATGTAGGACATATTGGATATCAGGTTCATTGGCATCATATTAATTTAGGACCAACTAGACACCAGAAGTCTTCTAGTGACAACCCCTTCCTGATATAACTTTCTGTTCAGGATGAGTAGTAATAACAAGATTTTCAAGATGGCTGCTGTGGTGGCCATATTGGCTGTCTGAGTGGCTCCATTTTCATTTAGAACCAACCACACATCATTAAATATCTTTTAGTGAAAACCCATGTTGATATGACCATCCATTCTGGAGCAGATGGTCATTGCAGCAGCCATATGGGCTGTCCAAGCAAGATCATTTTCATTTAGAACCAACTAGACTTTGGGATGAATTTGTGCGTAAAGTTTCATGGCAATCCTTCGAGCAGTTTAGGAGAAGCAGTGATAACAAACTTGTGCTAATGGACGAACAACGGATGGATGGATCATGGACAACAGGCCATCCCATAAGCTATTCTGGTCTATGACCAGAAGAGCTAAACACTGGTCACCATCAACAACATAACAAGAACCCTCTACTTGAGGGCTTTCTATTAAAAGTTTGTCTGAAAGAATAAAAAATAAAAAGCTGAAATGAACCAGGTAGTAAAAACTTTTCATGTCTGAATGTATAACTGCTAAATATTTTTTCTTCGTAGTATATACAGTCCAAAAACTTAGCATGTAAAATATATAGAGGATCTTAAATGGGTAATGATTTAATACTGAATTTATGAAATGAGTTAAATAATTTCCAGCTTTTGTGTGCCTTGGTGAGCAAAAGCTGAAAATTATTCAACAAGTTTCATAAATTCAATATTAAGTCATTACCCATTTGAGATTCTGTTTATCACATAGTTTTTATTTAGAGTGGAAAGAAATAGAAAGAAGAACATGTCTTTTTCGGCATTTCATTCTAGCTCAGATGCTGCATCTTTCGATTTCTTACGAATTGAAAAAATAGTCACAGACGCGAGTTGAAGCAGTATTGAACAGTTTCATAACAAATAACATTTCAAACTATAATTTTTAATAAATAACAACTAAGAGAGCAAATGTCCTTCTAATCAATAGAACATCTGTCATGAACAGGATAATTTTTCAAAACTGGACCAGCACTGGAAATTCCTACGTGTTGTTACATAGTTCACTTGGTTAGGTCAACTATAAGGAGTAGCTGAAGCACCACATACATGAATTTGTATGTGGCTGTTTAGAATGTTTCCACCATGGACATTCACCACAGATGCAGTATTGTATTTGGCAGAAGAAATAGCATTCCAGTTGTTGGATACTTCTCTGAAGGGAGTATTACTGGATGCAAAAATTGTGCTAGATGTAGAAGTGTTGCTGATTATTGAGGAGATTTGCTGGTGCTGATTTGCATTCACTTGGCTGTAGTTATTAACTAACTAACTAGATGTTTTTGTGACCGGATATTTGCATTATCTGATTTGGAAGAATGCTGTGGTTAGATAACTTTCTGTTAGTTGGGAAATTTGTTGACATTCTTTTCAAAAGACAGGTGAGTTTATTTACTCCTATAGGTTGACATTTAAACCATGCTTGTTATGTGGGTGTGGTGCAAGTAACACAGGTCTGGACCCCTCAGTCCTCTATCCACTGACTGATACTCTTAATTTCAATTGTAACAAGCCCCTGTGGATAAATTGGCCACAAAAACGGCCACCAAGTTGTTGATAGTAATACTAAAAAAAAAAAAAAAAAAGGTTCCAGAAGGTGGGGCAAGGAAAATTCCCATGGTCACAGTCAATCAGTAATTAGAATACTGCACAAGAATTTCATGGGCTTATTTGGGCCAATCAGATTCACATATGTATGTAAAGTGTACCAACTATGTGATAAAGTCAATTATTGTTACAGAAAGACTCCTTTCCATGGGTATGACAATTTTAAAAAAATTTCACTTTAGTTTTAATTTGGGATCTGAAAATCATCTGAAAGGCAGGTATAATAAATTGTGCACAAAATTATCTTGCTGTAAAGTAATTACAATTTTTAGATATATTTATAAAAGAGGTATATTAATAAAAAAAAAAGGTATAAGCAATTTTAATAGTACTACCTCACTGAGTTTGTTGTAAAATTCGTTGCAGCTGTACTTTATTGCCATGTCCAATTTCTGGGAGTCAGGCATCTCAAGATTCTTCCACACTCGTTCCAACCTCTCCTGAGGTGTCAGAGGTGCTTCCATCTCACTCTAACATGTCAAATTAAGTAATACATGAATTTCAATATTTGGCAATAATAGAGTTTGTCATAAATACCAGTAACTAGTCCCTAAGTAATCCTAAATATTTGATAAATATTATTTTTCCCCTTGTAGGTATTGAAATTAAAAAGTAAAAAAGACTTTTATAACCTTTAAAGTTTCCTGTTGTTCTGATTGGAATAAAAGTAACGTTTCTGTGATTTGATGACAGTTTAATATAATTCAATAAAGTTATCCTAAACTGGAACATTTCAGTACAAGTAAGCTGGCCAAAAGTGTGCATTTTACAACTTTGTAGAAAAAAAGAAGAAAGGAAATGCTATTAATTTAACGCAGATTTTCTTGAAAATTTAGCTTATAAGGCATACAGTTTTTTTATTGAAGATTTTTTTATATGAATAAAATAATAAAGAAGAAAATATAAGAAGAAAAAAATGAAACAAGAGGCCTAAATAGGTCTGAGATGGCTCATTTGACTGACATATGCTTAACAGCCAAATGCAAGAACAGTTGGCCAAGAAATCTTATTCAACAGGATGCTTTCTGTATAGATTTCTTTCAGTACAGTTGACTGAATAGGTTAATAAACCAATCGCTTCAAGGTTTCTCTATTATTGTATCTTCATCCATATTTGATGTACATCAGAATCATTGTCCATTACTGAAAGGCCTTTATATGCCTGGATGCTTTCTGTTAAAGTTGGTAAAATTCTGCTGATTATTTTTAAAAAAAATAAAGTTCTTTAAATGGGTTTGTTTTTCTTCCTTTTTAGTAATGGCAACCACATTTGATGGTAGATCAGCATCACTTGTATAGATATGAAAACCCTTCATGCCATGGTACTTTCTTTCAAATATTGTCAAATTCTGTTGGGTTTTTTTTGAGAAAGAGGCTTTTCAAGTTTTTCTGTTCTTAGTGACAGTGGCCATAGTTGATGGCAGATTGGTATTATTTGTAACAAACTGAAATCTCTCAATGCCAGAATGTCTTTTGTCACATTTGGTCTAATTCTGTTTAGTTGTTTTTGAGAAGAAAACATTAAAAGGTTTTTTTAGTTTTAGTGACAGCTGCCATATCTGATGGCAGATCGGCATAATTTGTATAAACCTTAAAGTCCCTTAGACCAAGATGTTTTCTGTCAAATTTGGTCAAATTCTGTTAAGTAGTTTTTGAAAAGTTGTTTTTAAAGGTTTGTCTGTTTTTAGTAATGTTGGCCATATTTGATGACAGATTGACATTATCTGTACAAACTTGAAAGCCCTTCATGCAAAAATGCTTTCTTTTAAATTTTGTTAAATTCTGTTAAGCAAGCTTTAGGAGAAAAAATGTAAAGGCTTTTCTATTTTTAGCACAGTCAGCCATATTTGATGGAAGATTGATATCATCTGTATGAATTTGAAAGCCATTTCTGTCATATTTGGTAAAATTTTGCTGAGTGGATTTTAAGATGTCATTTAAATGTTTTTCTATTTTAATTAATAGCAGGCATATTTGATGGTGGATGGGTATCATTTATATAAAACTTTAAGGCCTTTAGGCTAGGGTGATTTCTGTGAAATTTGGTAAAATTATGTTCAGTGGTTTTTGAGAAGAAATCTTTTTTTTTTTTAGTAATGACAGCCATATTTGGTGGTGGATTGGTATCAGTTGGACAAATTTAAAAGACCTTTATGCCAGCATGCTTTCTGTAAATTTCATCAAATTCTATTTAGCACTTTTTGAGAACAAGTTGTTTATAGCTTTTTTTATATTTTAAGTAACAGTGGATAATGAATTATCATCAACTGAACAAATTTATAAGGCTTGATGCCAGAATGCTCGCTGTAAAATGATGTGCAAAGTGCTCAGCTGGTTTTCAAGAACTTCTAAATAACAATTGTGAACAGACAATGCATGACACACAACGGACAAGGCAAAATGGACAAAGGAACATACATAAGCTCATTGGGCCTTGAGGCCAGATGAGCTACAAATAAAAGGATTTTTAAAGTCTAAAATTATTTGCATGTGCTGTAAAAATAAAATGGGGTAATGTATGCATAGAATATTACTGTTTTAAATCTGAAGGTCTGATCTCCCAAAATCAATGGGATTATTAACAAAAGGTCCAAGTAGGTCTAAGATCGTTCAACTGACTGAAATCTGTGTCTGTAGCATGCTTTCTCTAAAAGTTTCTTCCAATGCTCTTGACTGCATTACCTCCACTGACTTAGGCTCAGTTTGCTAATATGGATAATATCATTTCAGAAGGAACAGACCATAAGTTACAATAGAAATGTATTGTTGGAATAATCATTTTGAAGTGAAATTAATGGTTTCTTGTGCAACATACGGTCACAATCTGTGATAAAAGCAGAAAAAGGCCAACTGTCTTCTCTTTATTATTATAGTTTACAAATCCCTTTAAATGCTGAAAAAGGTTTTAGACGTAGTCAATGTAACTGAAACCATGCACAATACAGATACTGGGGGGAAAAAATTGAGAGAGAGAGAGAAGTAAAAGCAAATGTTAAGCAGATATATATTTTTAAAAGATTATGTCAGACAAAGGATGACATTTAAAGGTTTCGACTGTTTACCATCTCAAATTAAATAAGTTTATTCTCAAATAGTTAATTGTTGACAATTCTGAACAAAATTAGGTATTACATGTACTTTTTTTTTCTTCTCATTATATATCCTTTAAAAAAGCAGCAATCATGTTAATGCATTGGAATGCACAATATTTTCATAATTCTTCCCAACAATTGCCATTATTTATTTTCTCAAACCATGTATGATTATATTCACTGTAGATTTAGTATTAGTCATTTTAATTTTCCAAAAATGTTCACAAAATCATGTTATTTCATAGCCTAATGCAAGTCCCTTTCCCTATAATCTCTATTTCAGTTGTTTGTTCCCCTGATATGTAAAGCGGGGGAGGGGGGGGGGAGTAATGCTTGCACCAACACATAAGTAAGATTAACAATTTTTTAAATGCAATAATTTGTAAACTATGCAACTTAATTTCTTAAGAACAATGAATATTGGATTTTCAGGTGTGGTAGATTCATAAATAAGTGTAAACTGAAACTCCATCTTTGACCTTTAAAGATTTTTTTTATTTATAGAAACAGTAGCCATATTTTATAGTAACCATATTTAATGGCAGATTGGCATCATTTTTAATACTGAAAACCTGTTATGTCAGTATGCTAGGATGCTTTCTGTCAAATTTGGTCAAAATCTGTTGAACAGTTTATGAGAAGTCATAATAAGGTTTTCTACTTTTAGTAATGGCAGCCAAATTTGATGGCAAATTGGCAACATATGAACAAATCTGAAAGACCCTCCTGCCAAGATGCTTTCTGTTGAATTGGTCAAATTCTGCCAAGTGAATGTGACCAATCTGACAGAAAGGTTCCTGGCATGAAGGTCTTAAGAATCATGACCAGAAGTGCACAGATTCAAGTCCCACCATTTCATCAGCCTGGATCAGCTACCATGGTGTGTCCTTTTGTAAGGCACTTTGCTCTACCTGCCTCGGCACTGAACAACCTTCAAAACTGTTGCTGTACCCAGAGCTCCATATTAGGAGTTACCTGACCCCTGAGTTGTCAAATCCAGGAGTCAGATTCAGATTTCTAGGAGTCAATGCTGAGGGTTGATGCTGTGTCAAATTAAGAGTATCTTATTTCCTTGGATAGTAAAATACACATTACTGCCAACAATGAAGACTCAGTTTCTGTTAGCACACAATGTGCCGTCACTGGTCTATGTGGTTCATTTCATATCATCAGAATAATTACAAAAAAAACAGAACAGATCCTGATCAGCAAGTGCATTATGCACCATTGTGTACACCGTTTGTAGTAATGTGAGCTGATTATACCCAGGAAATATGGTATTAAAATGTGGCTTTCTCCAATATTCATCAAGATGCATGTAGCAATCGACTGACAGTCATACAGTGGAGCAGGGTAGCTAAAAATATTGCTATCGCATGGTTTTGGTTCAATAATCACCTAAAGGGATATCGGCAATTGTCTGACAATCACACAGTGGAGCAGGGTAGCTAAAACTATTGCTAATGCATGGCATTTGTTCAATACTTGCTGACTTATTTACCTTGGTTTGATTTCTGCATCGATAATATGCATAATAAGAGCATATCCTGCATCATCATAAAACACCAAATATCCAAACCAAACCATCTGTTGTTTTTTAGATGAAGTTATTTCAAGATTGTTCTATATTTTGAAATGGTGGCCATAATGGATGACGGATTACCATCCACTGGACAAATCTGAAAGGCCTTGATGCCAGAATGCTTCCTGTAAAATTATGTGTAAATTAGTAAAGTGTTTTTTTTTAGAAGAAATTGTAAATAACAAACAATACACAATAGACAACACACAACAGACAATGCATGACAGATGAAGGACCATATCATAACTTCCCTTGGCCTTATGGCCATATGAGCTTAACAGATTCAGAGGTCATGCTGAATTCTGAATCACAGATTGGACTATTTTATTTGTCTAATTTTTTAAAAGCTGTCAAGGGATAATATTGACTATGAGGGTATAGAAAATTTGGAGAAAAGTTAGCAGCTGAATTTATACTGATGAAATAAGACCAACAGACATAAAGACAGACTGTTTTTTTAAAATCAGTATTTACCTCTCCTGATGGACTATCAAAGTCAGTTTTACTCATGGTGGTTAAAGTGGTCACCTTGGAGAGACGAGATTGAGTTGCATCTCTGAAAGGACAAATAAAGCCAAATGATATGCTAATATATTAAATAGATCTTCAAATTATTATCAACATTCTGAATTTTTTTTACTATAGACTCGATAAAAAAGATGTCATTTTGTTCTTAGAACTAAGATGCAATATATGATTAAGCAACTGATTATAAACAAAATACAAAATTGTCTTCATCTTAACTTTAAAATAGTATTCATTCATCTTAACTTTAAAATAGTATTCATTGATTATAGTGAACACTTCATCTTAACTTTAAAATAGTATTCATTGATTATAGTGAACACTTCATCTTAACTTTAAAATAGTATTCATTGATTATAGTGAACACTTCATCTTAACTTTAAAATAGTATTCATTGATTATAGTGAACACTTCATCTTAACTTTAAAATAGTATTCATTTATTATAGTGAACACTTCATTTGTTTCTGTTTTGGAAAAATATCTAATGAGCACACTTTCTGATTATGTTACAATGAAATGAAGAGATCAAAGTAAGTTTTATATTGCTCACATGAACAAAATCTTCATTTCAGTTTTATGCCTATATGGATAAATTTGGTCATTTGCTACTAATAGCTGCCATAGTTTATAAAAATAACATCAAACAGAACTAGTAAATGACATAATACAAATAAAACTATAAACACTTGTTACAAAATTTCTATTGAAAGTTTTTTAAATTAGTCTTGATAACTCATCTTGTTTCTAAGGAAGCCAAATAAAGCTAAAGAAGCCATTACCATAAGGACAAAATGTTAACTATACTGGTAGTAATCATTGATGCCTATTATACATAAGATGAAAAGTAAAACATTTTTTTTCCTCATATGGTATCTCAAGGTTTATGCAGTAAAAAGGAATATAAAAATAATAGAATCAGTAAAAGAAAACAGTGCTTAGTTCAACACCTATTTGCAAAGCATTTAATTGAGTCTATTTTGGTGCAAATCTTATAAATTGCCATTCAAATTGTAAAGAGGATTGGGACAAATCTAATCAATTGCATTTCAAATTGTAAGGAGGGTTGGGACAAATCTTATCAATTGCATTTCAAATTGTAAGAAGGGTTGGGGTAAATCTTATCAATTGCATTTCAAATTGTAAGAAGGGTTGGGACAAATCTTATCAATTGCATTTCAAATTGTAAGAAGGGATGGGGTAAATCTTATAAATTGCCATTCAAATTGTAAAGAGGATTGGGACAAATCTAATCAATTGCATTTCAAATTGTAAGAAGGTTGGGGTAAATCTTATCAATTGCCTTTCAAATTGTAAGGAAGGTTGAGGCAAATCTTATCAATTGCTTTTCAAAACGTAAGGAGGGTTGGGACAAATCTTATCAATTGCCTTTCAAATTGTAAGGAGAGTTGTGGTAAATCTTATCAATTGCTTTTCAAAACATAAGGAGGGTTGGGACAAATCTAATCAATTGCTTTTCAAATTGTAGGGTTGGGACAAATCTTATCAACTGCTATTCAAATTGTAAGGAAGGTTGGGGCAAATCTTATCAATTGCCATTCAAATTGTAAGGAGGGTTAGAACAAATCTTATCAATTGCCTTTCAAACTGTAAGGAGTGTTGGGGTAAATCTTATCTATTGCTATTCTAATTGTAAGGAGGGGTTGGGGCAAATCTGATCAAATATATCAAATTACATGTATATGCTGCTGTAGATAAGATTTAATTAGGTTTTACCAATGGTCTCCGTGGACATAAATAATATTACTAATTAAAAGGACAAAAAAAAAAAAAAAACAGAACTTTAGGTACAAGTGGTCCTTGTTATGTGGAACACTTGTTACAAGTTTTAAAGGGAGAATTTCATCAATTTCTGGTTTCAGAGGAAATAAAATTTATGCTGTTAAAGCTGAAACAAAATTGTTACATGAGAAATTTTACAACCAAATTGACAAAAAGTATCCATTATGAACAGTCCTGTGGATGCTTGGGCAAAAGTGATTGCAGTTAATATGTGTCTTATGCAAGGTTGTTTAACTGCATGTATTATGTATTAGTATTCAATGTCACATCAGTACAATAATGGCTATATAGTGCTGATTAAAGTTCTGAAAATGTAAATATAACGAACTGTACAAAATACTTTAATCAGATACACACTTCCAAATAAATGCAAACATGAAGTGCAATAAGATAAAAGATAAAATGTAAAGATGTTATAATTCTGTAAAATGTATATCAAATAAAAGATAAGTAAAAAATATAAAATCCTTAAAAACTATATGACCAAAATTTATTATATAAACAACTTGCACTGATGGTACATCATCATAGAGTTCCTTAATTGAGTTAACATTATAAAAAAAAACTTGCCTCACAGGGCAGAAGTTGATACACTCAATATGAATGTGCGTCACTGTCAGATTTTACAGTTATCATCTGGTAGTATTGTAATGGAGAAATATATGCCTTAATAAGCACAAATTCCCCCTTTGTAGAGTTTACAGTTATCATCTGGTGGTACTGTAATGGAGAGACAAATGCCTTAAAAAGCACAGATTTGCCCCTTTGTAGAGTTTACAGTTATCATCTGGTGGTATTGTAATGGAGAGACAAATGCCTTAAAATGCACAGATTTGCCCCTTTGTAGAGTTTACAGTTATCATCTGATGGTGCTGTAATGGAGAGACACATGCCTGGTGGTACTGTAATGGAGAGACACATGCCTTAAAAAGCAGATTCCCCCTTTGTAGAGTTTACAGTTATCATCTGGTGGTACTGTAATGGAGAGATAAATGCCTTAAAAAGCACAGATTCCCCCTTTGTAGAGTTTACAGTTATCATCTGGTGGTATTGTAATGGAGAGACAAATGCCTTAAAAAGCACAGATTCTCCCTTTGTAGAGTTTACAGTTATCATCTGGTGGTATTGTAATGGGGAGATACATGCCTTAAAAAGCACAGATTTGCCCCTTTGTAGAGATTACAGTTATCACCTGGTGGTACTGTAATGGAGAGACACATGCCTTAAAAAGCACAGATTCGCCCCTTTGTAGAGTTTACAGTTATCATCTGGTGGTATTGTAATGGAGAGACACATGCCTTAAAAAGCACAGATTCGCCCCTTTGTAGAGATTACAGTTATCATCTGGTGGTATTGTAATGGAGAGACAAATGCCTTAAAAAGCACAGATTTGCCCCTTTGTAGAGTTTACAGTTATCATCTGGTGGTACTGTAATGGGGAGATACATGCCTTAAAAAGCACAGATTTGCCCCTTTTTAGAGATTACAGTTATCATCTGGTGGTATTGTAATGGGGAGATACATGCCTTAAAAAGCACTGATTTGCCCCTTTGGGTGCGTGGGTGATTGGGTTTGAAAATGTCTAACTATTGGCAGGGACACATTATTTGTATATTTTTTTAAGTGGAGGCCATTACACACAGTGCAATAATAAAGTAAACTTTGTATGCTTTGAATGCCAAAGCAATCCATAATGAACAATATGTACAGCTATTAATGAATATTGCTCACTCACTTTAAATTTCAACGTTTTTTAACAAGGTGCTTTGAAGCGCAATTGAAATCCATTGTTATGCTTGATTAGAACACAGTTCAGATAGCAGGATGTGCTATGGTAAGTTTCAAGGAAAGTCCTTAGATATAAACTAGTTCATAAAAGAGCATAAAATATATACATAAAATAGCAAACAACATCATGTCAATCCTGAAATTCATTTTTCTTTAAAAGTGTATACTGGTAAAATGTAAAAAAGTTTCTGTTAACAGGTCTCTGGCCAAAAATAGCAGTTTTACTAATTTTGACTAATTATGATACATGCTGAGTCAGACTATATATAAATTCAAACAACTGTGTCAAGTACTTCTAGTTTTAGAAAGTATTTGTATCTTTAAATGTATCAAACATTTTAGTTTTGCATGAGATTTTGTTATAGGTGTTATTTCAAAATGATGGTTGCTGAAAATAATTAGTGAAAAATTCAATTTTAATTTATATGGTAACTACTTCAATTCAGGTAACCATCAATTCATGTGACTTTGATTTAGATCTATTAACCTCTAATCACCAAAGCAAATGACAGCACCTTACATAACCAAGTTGGCACTCTGATGTCATCCCACTAAGCACCATGTAGGAACCATGCAGCCAGTGAAATCAGTAACAATCAAATTCCATGAACTGATGTTCCCTGCTTTTGATTTGAAATTGTGGAGTGTAGTTTTATAGTGGATAAAGCTAGGTGTGTATAGTAAATGAGTTAAAGTAAATTTGTACAGGAAGACACTACTGATGACATAGAACACTGACAATGGAACCCAGGTTGGGTCTCTTCATTATAAAAAACTGCATGCAAAATGTGGGTCCAACATTTAGTATCCATTGAATGATGATAAAAGAAGCTGATAATCAAATTCTGCTGAAGTTATACAGCTCTCAGTCCATGCGTGTGTGTAAAGGGAGGGGAATAAACTAAACAAAATGCCAGCCAAACATATAGTGATAATTTTGTTCGTGTGAATTTTATTTTTTTCAACTTCAAGGTATTTGTGCAATTAATTTTTTCAAATAGTAGTGTTTCAAAAAAGAAACAGAGATATGAGCTTCATGGTGTTTTCAATCGATCCATACTGCCACATATTTAATGTACCAATTAAAATAGAATGGTTTAATTTTGGTCATGAGGTACCATGTCATATCAAAATCATCTTATGTACTATGTCATATAAAAATCATGTTATGTACCTTGTCACATAAAAATCATGTTATGTACCATGTCATATCAAAATAATGTTATGTACTATGTCATATCAAAATCATGTTATATACCATGTCATATCAAAATCATGTTATATACCATGTCATATCAAAATCATGTTATGTACCATGTCATATCAAAATCATGTTAGGTACTATGTCCTATAAAAATCATGTTATGTACCATGTCATATCAAAATCATGTTATGTGCCATGTCATATCAAAGTCATGCTATGTACCATGTCATATCAAAATCATGTTATATACCATGTCATATCAAAATGTTATATAATGAAAGGGCATTATAACGAGGGAGAGCTGTATTTATATAGAGCTGCACATAAAATTTCCTTGAAATCCAATTGCATGGAAACAAAAGTGGGTGGATCAAACAAAATTGGGGTCACAACTTTTGAAAATGATGATGCAGATCAAATGCTGAAAAATCAAACAAAGCAAAGGTATCATCAACATAAAACTGCATATCTTCATACAAAGGGAGTTATTGCACTGAAAGGAAAGTTAGTGAGTCTGACAACATGAGGTCATAATTCCACTAAAAGATGATGTTGCATGTTGAACACGTACCTCAGCAAAACTGATAATCAAAACTCAGCCGAATCATTCATGTGCAGAAACAAAAGTGGGTGGGTCTGACAATCAGAGACCATAACTTTGATAAATGATGCAGAATGCTGACAACTCAACTCAACTGAGATTTCATCAATATCAAGCTGCATAACAAATTTTGTTGAAATCCAATTAAAATGTATTTAGTTAATGTGCAGAAATGAAAGTGAATAGGTCTGACAACCAGGGGCTATAACTCCATTAAATGACAATGCAGAATGCTGAGAATCAATGTCAGCAAAGGTCATATCAATGTCAAGATGTCTATGAAATTTGTCAGTCATAAATAAAGCAGTTGTTGTGTAGAAATGAAAGTTGGCGGGTCGATCAACCTGTAAATCCACTAAATGATAATGATTTAGAATGCTGACAATCAAACTCAATATAGGTCTAGTCAATATCAAGCTGCCTATAAAATATGGTTGAAATCCAATAATAATTAAGGGAGTTATTGTGCAGAACGAAAGTGCATGGGTCTGACAATCAAGGGCTATAACTCTGCTAAATGAAAATAAACTCAGCCAAGGTCTCATGAAAATCAAGCTGCATACTAAATTCAGTCAAAATGCTGTGGAAATGAAAAGTGAGTAAATCTGACAATCTGGGTAAGAACTCCGCTAAATGATGATGCAGAGTGCTGACAACTTAACTCAATCAAAATCTCATCATTTATAATACGTTGCATACCAAATTTTGTTTAAATCCAATAATAATCAAGGAATTTATTGCTCAAAGGTCTCATAAATATCTAGCTGCATACCAATTTTGGTTGAAATCCAATAATAGTTAAGGGAGTTATTGTGCACAAATTCAAGTTTTATGGACAGATGTCCAGAAGGAAGGATTGAAGGAATGATGGATAAATGGACAGGCCCTATTTAATATCATCCATTTTCTATAAAAAGCGGGAGACAATTAGCCAATGGAGAGAATGACTGCTACTTACCTGGCCCTTGCTGGCAGTAGTAGAGTGGGTCAGGGTACGATACAAATCCAGATTTAGCAAATAATCTCTAGATTTTTGCACAAGATTTTTTACTCCTTAATTTGCATCAGAAACCTCTCTGGGCCAATGTATTAAACAGTTTTTCATATATGAAAATAACACTTCTGAGCAACAATTATTTTCTGCATTTAAACTGAAACTTAATTATAGCATGCATTAATGTGAAAATATCTTCAGCATCAGCCCTCCCCTTTGACAACACAGTAGACTTCACTCCTTTTTACCCTCTAACACCTCAATTTTTCGTCAAAAAACCTTGGAAAGTATGGACCTAAATGTGACGAGTTCATCTGAACATAGAGAACAATGAATGTCATGGACCAAGATTATTATGCTATTTTCCAGTAACAAGTGTTGATGTCCAGATCAGTAAAAATTCCTCCAAAATTTGTAATAACTTCGGGGAAGAGCATTTGATTTGGATACTTGAGATGCTTTAAAAAAATAGTCAAATGGATACATGTCAAAGATTGAAAATCTGTGAAATGAAAAAGTTGCCTTTATGAATTTTGACTAGTCAAAACAGTCAAGAATATGGAAAATTTCAATTACAAAAGAAATTAGAAACATTACAACTTGAGAAAAAAAATCTCAAATAATAAAATGTCATAAACTCATTGAAAGGTTGCTATATAACTCTAAATTTACACCCATCAACTTTTTTTTTATACAAAACAGGTTCAAATTTGCTTTGCCAACACCAAGAACTGTTGTTTTAATATTCTTCTGTTAGTTCCGATCTAAAATGCCTGTCCCACTTACAGTGAAATTCACTAATATTCATAAGGTACCAATTTTTGTTGATTTCGTAGTAGCTACAAATCAATAAATTTAAAGAGACACAACAAACAATTAATTATTCTTCTGTAGAAATAATAGGAAACACTCACAAAAATGTTCTTTTTTGAGGGGTAAAACTAATTTTAATTATGTAATACTTGCCTACTACATTGTTTTCCTTATCTGGGACTCTTAGTCCCCAGTCCAGGCTAATTATTCCCACCTCCAATTAGTATTGGAGGGCCAGAATTTAAAAGAACATCATCTCAGTCTGACTCCTTAGTCATAGCCAACATATGGATTACCTTCCACTTTTGTCTTGGACCTCGAATACAGTATATCAGAACGGGGTGGTAAGAGGGAATCTTGGCAATAATAGCAGGTAAATATTACATAATTAAAATTAGTTTTACCCCCCCCCCCCCCAAGAAACTACATTTTTACATTTTAATGGAAGTAATACAACACCTACTACTATTGCATTGCTGAATTTACCAGTCAGGATGGAGGCTGATGGCCTCAACAAATCTGGTATAGAAAACTATTGTACTTACCCTTATGGTTGGAGTGTTCACTACTGTAGGCTGGTATTAAATTGGGCCACTTGCGGTGTGACCACTATAGGGCCCAATGAAAAAATGCCTTCGTTCTGATGTGCCCAAGATTAAAGGTAAAAGGAGAAGGTAGTGTGAGACTGCTAGAAGAAGGCTCTCATAACATCATACAAAGAGGAGTGATTCAAATAGGCCCAAATAGTAGCAATAGCCCTAACCTCATGGGCTTTAATTCTCATGAAAGAAAGATCCCTCTCAGTGAGCGACTGATAAACTCTCTTGATAGTGAGGACAATCCACCCGGAGTGGAGGCTGCTGAAGTATCAGATGAACCCTTAATAGGTAGATAGAGATGATTCCAACCATTCCTTCTCCCTTTAGAGGAAGCCAAATAAAACCTTAAGGTCTAACTGGGCAAAGGAACCTATCTTGATCATCCCCAGCACAGATACAACTGAGACTGGGGATCTATATAAGCCAGACACCTAGGATGGCAAAGAACAGAAACCAAATCATAATTACCGCTGAACTGTAAACAACACTTTTCCACTGAAAAGACATAAAGCTCACTCATTCTCCTCGCTGACACTAGGGAGAGCAGGAAAACAGTCTTTAGGGTAAGGTTCTCAAAGGAAGCATCACTCAAAGGTTGGTAAGAGGTTTTGACAATTCCCAAAGAACACACAAAATATTCCATCTAGGCATTAGTAAGTGAGATACTAGTCTCTGAAGCTCAAAATTCCTGATGAGATCAGAAAGATGACGATCCAATCCAATGGCAGAACCCCTAGAGAACTTGAGAGTGTTAGAAAGGGCTACCCTATAGCCCTTAATAGTGGACACATTTTCTTTCCTTGAAAAGGAAGAGAAGAAAATCTGCAGCTGCATTTAAAGGGGGACAGCTAGGATCAACGCGCTTCCTATTGCACCAATTACAGAAGATTCTCCACTTTGCATTGTAAACCCTAAAAGTAGATTGCCTCCTGGCCTGGACAAAGCAGTTGGCAACCTTGCTCAAATACAGATGATCCCACTTTTGACTGAAAGCATCTGCCTCTCAGGCCCTCTCACCTGGTACTGGAGAGACATAAAAGGGGAGCTTGTTCTTCACATGGGTGCACTTCTTGGTCTGTTTCGAATGGGCCTGGAGCTGCTGCCTGGGACTTATGTTGCTGGTCTCTCAAATCCTGTGATGCTAAGTGGGGATCTGGTCTCTGAAGAGTGTCCCTGCCTCAAGAGGTGCAGACCTTAAAAGGCTCTTGCTGTAGTCCAGCAAGACCTTAGTCATCTCCAAGGTGGCATCCATGCAGAGGTGAAGAAGCTCTGCTGTAAGCTTTGCTACAGCCTCCAGCAAGTACTAAAGTGCCATTGGAGACAATGATTCTTCCTTCATGAGACTGAAGGAGGCCACCAAAAAGAGATCGGCATGAGAAGCGATCATCGCTAGAGTGCGGGCCTTAAGCTCCAAGGCCTCTAAGATTTTAACCAGGAGTTAATCCAGGCCCTAGCTGATATCCCAACTTTTAATGCCCCAGACTCCATTTTGTGTGTTTGGGGGGGGGGGGGCCAAGCCGGATAATGAACTCAATAGCTGGAGGCAGAAACCAGTAGCCAAAGCAGAAAGGGGGACAGACCACCCTTCTGCTTGATGGTGAACTCTTGGCCAGGGCAAAAATTTCTTTGTAAGCTCTCTAACCATTGCAGAGTGCGGGAGCAGCAAAAGATCTGGATGAGATGAGGCTCCAGAAAGCCTCTCCACGCTGGAGAGAATCTTCTTGTCCTCTGTGCTAGAAGGCTTAGCAAATAAGTCTGGGGAAAGGAGGTGGTAAACTTCATTCACTGCCTAATCGAATGTACCCCAATAGAGGTGGATGAACCGTCATCACCGGTTCATCTTAGAACTCATTTGAGTCCACCATGATGGAAATGACATTATCGTCCTGAGCCCACTCCTGAGGCAAGACAGGACTGTCCTTCCCAGTATCTTTGTCCAGAGAGGGAGACATCCAAATGGGATTGCTGTTGTCCCAAAGCCACTCATGGGGAGTGATGGGACCAACCCTACTGGCTGGCCTCCATGGCAAATGGGATTGCTGATCCCTTCTAGATCATCTACAAGATGAGTGGTGGACACCTCCAATATGTTGGACCAGGTCGGAGGCGACAGAGCAGGTCCATGGCCTATCACTTCCACCCTACCCTTGAAACCAAGGAAGGGACATCCATGATGCCATGGGGGTGGTTTGAGGAAGACTCACTTCCCGGAAATGGACTCCCCACATCCCATAGGAATTAAAACATTGTGGGTGACGTCAATCCAATCCCTCTCCCTTGTCAGGTGATTATGACGCGATCCCATGTCCCCATAGGGATTAAACAATAACATAGGAATGGGGGGGGGGGTGTCTGTACCAATCCAATCTCTGTCCCCAGAATGATAATCAAAACCTAGTGATTTGTTTATCTATGTTACTGAAACACCAACCTTAAGAGGGAACTGCTTGTCCCTAAGTAGGAGGTGTGACTCACTCACAGGTATTTTCCCTCCCTAGGAAGGGACCAATGATCAATCCCTCGCCAGCACTGATGGCATCATTTAAGTGATCCTGGAGCCACAGAGGTCATGGTACGTTCCTGACCTAAAGGGGCAGTTGTCTTTCCCAACCCCAACACAGAAAGAGACCCAGACGCTGCCTAGGAATGGAGGGGGTTGTCCAAGAGGAAGAATGGTGCTTCTTCATCCCTCGGTATGTGCATTGACTTTCTGCAAGTCCCACAAAGGCACAAAAACCCTTCAAAATCAACAAAAGGAACACAGAAAACACTCAAATAAAGCAAGGATTGAGGAGATAAACATTCAATCAACACGAAAAGATATGTGATAGACCAAAAAGATGTTCATAGATGAAAATGAAGGTGAATTTCGATGAGCAATATAGTACATGTGTACTGCACATGTCGTCCAAGGAAAAAAAAGAAAGGTATTCCATATATTAGTCCCAGATAAGAAAAGCAATGCAGCAGTAGTTGGTATTTGTATTACTGCTATGAAATCTACAAATTAAGTACCAACGAAAATTTAATTTTTCACAAAACCATGAAAACTGATACACTCAAAAATAAATGAATTAACTGTATTTCCTTGTTAGTGTTATAGTACCAAAGAGGCAGCATAGTCTTGTGATGTGTAATGTAGACACCAGATCAGAACATTGTGGTTTTGAGTCCCACCCTGGCCATTGCTTTTGTACCCTGGAGCACAGTACTTTATAAAGTTCACTGTTGACTAATTCATATTTACTGCATAACTCAAGATAATGTTATTTATTTATTGTTATGTCAGTGTTAAGACCTCATTCATGAAAGCTAGGAAGCGTAGTGCTAAGAGCTATTGGACTCCTTGGTTATCATAATGATAATCATGTTTTAAGGATTTTAAGTGTTACCTATATATGTTATTTATATACATTTTACAGATATTAACATCTTTACCTTTTATATATATTTTATCTTGTTGTACTTAATGTTTACATTTATTTGGAATGGTTTATCTTCCTAAATTTGTGTGCAATTTATTTTTAAATTTTGTGAACTTTACCTTTAGTTGGCACTACACAGCCACTTTTGTGCTGAGGTGCAATAAAACACTACTACATACACACATACATACATACATACATACATACATACATACATACATACATACATACATACATACACATATACGTACATACATCATTATGATGTGATACCAACATTGTTCTGATATTACAAAAAGAACGGGAAAGAACTAAATGCAAACATTACAAAAGAAAGTAACATCACTGTAAAAGAAAACAAAAAAGAGAACTAAATGTAAACAAAACCGTAAGAAATTATTAAAAAATTTACAACCTGTAATAATCAATCCTCAGTTTCTTCCTGTAGCATATCACAGTCATTATTTTTAAACAAATTAATATAGCAGACACACAGTCATAGCAACCTCCACTTTTTTATGAATAAAGAGGATTTCTGAATACTCCTAATGAATCTATCTTAAGAATATCCTAATGACGGTGTATCATTTATTATACGCTTCTGTTTAATGTCAACATTTATCTTGAGACACAAATTTTAAGGGCCTACTGCAACAAAATGTACAACACTCTATGATATTTTTAAATGTTTTTAAACTGTTTGATTCTTTTTTATGCAAATTATCTATTTTGCAAAAACCTTAAATATGCTGACATACATCTACATTTAACAATGATCATCATTAACCCCAACTGCTCTAGTCAACTTAGATGAACATGGGTAAATACATCTGCTGAACATGGGTAAATACATCAGCTAGGGGTTAAGCTGCTATGGGCTGGTGTTCTATCCTCAGAGTGTCGTGTATATTTGTCACTTAATGCAATGGAAACTGGGATAAGCTTTCTGAATCAATGGACACCCAGCTCAGGAACACTCTGCTCCTTTTCTACGGTACCAAATATGGGTTTCTGTATCAGATGAAACTGAACTACACACAGAGCACTGGTTGCAGTTTTGATACATGCCCAGTCAGCTGCTTCAGTGTGTCCTTGGGAAAGACTTTCCATTTCCTCAGCATGTTATAGCCAATAATATGTTGAAAATGCCATTAAAAACCAATCAACCAACCTAATTTTGGCTATTCAATATCTAACCCAATATCACCATTCTGCTACATTCTACTATTATACCATTAACCCTCCGACTTTCTAAAAGGTTTTGGAAAACAGGTAAATATGATAATGTATACATTCACTTACAAAAACTTTAATTTTGGAAAACTGTAAAATGAGATGGCAACAATCATAGATGTATCTTTCCTTCTTAGCTGGCAAAACAAAATTTTTTACATTTTTTCTAAGATTTTTAAGAAAACTTAATCGAATTATGTCACAGAAATCTGGAACTAGTGTTTCATTTTAAACATGAACATTTATGAAGAAGTATTAAATGATATGACATACGGTAAAATCAGAATTGTTTGTGGAGGATTTAATTTAGTTTTTTTTTCTCTGTGTGGTAACAAATACAGACAAAGTTAAATCATCCATAAAAAAATAGTATTGCTGATTGGGTGTCAAGATATACTCTGTAACCCTACACAATTTTATCTCCGAAATTGTCCGTTTACTCCCACACCATTAAATTTTATCCCATGAATATTTCTGATTTTACAGCAACAATAATTGTAACTATGAGTGTCATTGAACTTATATCTTATCATTGTTGAAATCAGCATGTTCTACAAGCCTCTCTGCTCTTTCTGCCTTCGATGTCTCAGCTACTGGTACATGATACAATGGTGAATACTTAAACATGAATATTGGCAAATGGAAATCGTTGGAATGAAATGAATAAACCAGACTTCTAAACCCTAATCTGGTCCAGAAAATTAACTCATGTGCATGACAAAATGTAAATTCTCAAGCATGCATGACTTTTTATTCTTACATAAAAATGCATATGCAGCATTGTTGGACAAGGTGTATCAATGTGGCCATATCCATATATCAATATCAATATTGGATTTTATGAGCCATTGATGCCCCAGTGTGCTGCTATACATATCTTTTATTCTGGCTACATCTAAAACAAATGACTCTTGCATTCTCATTGTGTGCACTGACTGAAAACATGCATTCCTGTTAGGTTCTCCAGTTGCATAAAAGAGAAATTTCGAGTAGAGAAATAAGATATGCTCTCTTCCCCTAAAACATTGTATTCATTTAGAGTGATAGAAATAATTATGCATGCAAAGTGGATTTTTCAGCTTGTCTGCTTGATGGTAACTGGTGTGTTTTCTCATTTATATATCAATCAAAATATGGTTCAGAATCTGCATAATTTAACGTATTTACCTGCCAACATAAGGTAGTTGCTTTATTCCACAGATATGATTATACTGAATGATTTACTAAAGTGCTTATTTCTCAATAGATTTTAGAACTTGACTCTCATGCGAGACACTCATCAGATTTACATCAGCTGATTGGGAGCATATGCTGCCCCAGAAAAGGATTAAGCCAATGAAAAGCCAATTGCATCTAAAAATTTACACTTTGATTTGGTTTTTATGTAAGAATAGCAATTATACATGTTTTTCTGGTATTAAAGTTTGCTAAATCCCAAGGGGGTCATTGAATCCTGAGCCCAATGGCTCATTATCATCATCAGCATTCTCCACAGCAACAGAAAAGAAAGAAATTGAAGTATAAACAAATATCTGGAGGTTAATATTACTGTACGATGTATATTGTGCATCACTTCATTCTGAAAATAATATTTACATTCTGAAGCTAAAAAGTAATGCAAATTAAATGACATGAACAATAATCATGGGTCAAACATTGGTAATTGTGATTGTAAATATTTTAGTGATAAGCATGTTTATAGTACATGTTTCATGAAAATCTCTCCAACTGTTACAAAGTTATGGGTCAGACAAAAAAGTTAGAGTTGGACATTGTAAATAAAAATTGTGGGTCAGGCAGTGTGAAAAAACATGCATGATTCCTATATTCAAATCTGATATGGTGTAACATATGAATAAACATTTTAAATCTGTATACATGTATGAATCAAGAAAATTAACAGTCTGGGATGAGATCTCTCTGTATCATTTTAAAATTGAAATCAAGGTAAAATATCATCCAAAACAAGAAAGAAACAAAGAGTTTAGTAAGAAATTATTTTGAAAATTACAATCCGAGACCTGTCTTTGGTTCCAACAAACAATTCAGTGTTTATGTGGCTTTTCCCTAAAACTGAAATTTGTGAATATCTTTCTTACTGTCTGATTGGAAACAATGAATATTCCACTGAACATTTAGTAGACATCAAGGATTTTCATAATATCTTGAGATCTCACACAAAGGAGGAATATAATATAATAGTATTATATTATTACATTTCAAGCTACTGAAAAGTAACTGTGAACAAGTGTGGTGTTAACATTGAAAAATGCCTATCACTTTGCAGGATTGTCAAAATGATGATGTTGGCATAGGTGGAGCGAAGATCTGGTGTGAATTTTAAAATATTTAGATTTACTGAATACTAATATCAACCAGGTTTTATCGCCGTGTTGCAAATATTAACTTAGATTGATTGGTGGTGGTGGTGCATAACCCATAAGGATACCAGACAAAACTTGATAATATGTTGAAATCTCACACAACGAGCCTAATTATAATAATGAGCAAAACTTGAGATTTTTTCAAAACTGATAAATTCCTCAACTCTTTTTCTTTTCAACAATAAAAATTTCCAAGGTGAACAATTTTCAAACTTAAGAGTTATTTTTCATCTTTTTTACCATCTCTAACTTTGCAAAAAATTTCCAATATTTTTTACAAGTATAAGAAGAGAATTTAAAATCTCAAGTTGAGGAGATATTTTGAGAAATTTTGTGAATTTGGGGCCTAAATCCGGAGGCCCTCAAAGCAAGATTTTCACTAATGAAAACTTTGGATTGTGTTGAAGACTTTAACATGGTTTAATAAAACTTTTTTCATGAAGGGATGACCTAAGTCTTTACCTGGCCTGTATCTTAGCTGATAGTCTAGCAGCTGCCTTCTCCTGCAAGGTTTTGGCAGAACGTGCTGTATCAGCTGATTTTGTACTTCGGGACAAGGCTTGGTCTTCATCCTCTGAAAGAGGCATAAACTGGAGGTGAGCAACTACTTTTGATGTGCTTATGCTTTTACATCAATTGTATGACAAGTATTTACAACATATACACTTGACAGCTGTCAGTGTGATGTAGAGAAAGTTAGAAAACCCAGAGAATTGATTTGTGCTTGCAGACATTTATGCCCCCACCAAACACCAAAAAAAATGAAAATAAAAAAAGTAGAAAAATGATAAAAATTGCTATAATGGCATGAAAATCTGATCAGGTCATCTATATATGAATACAAACATGTTTACCAAATTTCAATTGTATACCTTATGTAATGTTTTTGCTTAACTGTGCTAACATGGTTTTTGTCAAAAATTTTAAGTTCAAAATGTTCAAAAAAGTGTCAACAACTGAAAAATTGCTGTAGTGACCTGAAACTTTAATCAGGTCATCTACATATGAATACAAATATGCCTAGTACCAAATTTCATTTGTTGACCTCCAGTAGTTTTTGCTTAATCCAAAGGATTTTGTCAAAAGAGTCCAAGAACAAAAAGTTTTAAAATGTGTAAAAATATGAGAACTTGATGTAATGGTTTGAAAGCCTAACCAGGTCATCAACTTATGATAATGATAAAGTATGTAAAATTTCATGGCTCAAAGTTAAATTTTTGTGCAATTGCACTAAAATGGATTAGGGACAGACAGACAGACACATGTATGTATGTGCAGAGATATATGGACAGACAGCATCAAAACAATAAGCCAACCTTCTGCTATTGTGAGGACATAAAACAACTGGATAGGAAATAGGAAACATTAATATTCTAAATGGAAGTTGGTGTACTAAAATTAATGAACCAGACTTTTAAACCTTTGTATTTACTGAAACCAGGGATTGAACCCAGGTCTAAAAAAGTGCCCTACAGTTTTGCCTAGGTTCCCACTAGTAGCTAAAATTACATCAATATCAGATTTTGTTGGTAATCATAAAGTATCTTTTTATTTGTATATAATGGACACCCAAAAAAAAAATAAAAGTAGCCAAAAATAGATTTTATAAATTTGAGTAACCTTTGGGATAAATAATTGGCCAATGGCTTTTTGGGGGGATACCACTAATGGGAACATAGCTGTTCTGATGTCTTGTGAATTATAACAAACAACTGATCCTTGCATGAATGGAGAGAGCGAAATGTTTCAAATATTATACTATTCAACCCTAATATAGGCAGAGTTCTTCTTAAAACTGAACTGTAAAACTTCAAGGCTGGTGAACTGGTGCAGTGTCAAAGAATCTTACTTGCTGACACATCTTTTTACATTTTCACTTTGACAAAACCAAGAAACTGCAAGGTAAGTGTGAACTGTGTTGCACTAGTCTCATTCAAATTTATATTTTATGATAAGAGTCAATACAAAAGTACAAGCCTTGAAATAATTGCCAAACAAGTACCGTAGAATCGTATAGACTCAATCAAGATTGGCTTGAATGCCCTGGATTGCCAAAACTTGTTTTTAAGATCCAACAAAATGTCTATAATTATACTAAATCTCATTGACTCAAACTATGACACTCCTGAACTGTTAGGTCCCTTTTTCTGGGTGTTCAAGCTCTCAAGATTTGTATGATGAATTTGGAAATCGTTGGAAGATAAGACATTTTTCTTTGTAAATGCAAGAATGTATCCTGCTGTTTCACTGGGGATAACCACAGACATTGCATATGCAATGACTATGTATATAACATTCTCAAATTACATGCAAGTTACATTCCAAACACATTGCTGAATGCCTGTTAAAGGTAGGTTTTGCCTATTCTCTCCTTTAAAGCTACATACCGTATAAAATTACATACAAGTGAAATCCAACTGCAAACAACATAGACCCTGATATGCCATCACATTATATACTGGCAGATCAGGTCTGTGTTGTTTGTTCTGCTGATTACTCATAACAAACTGCATAGACCCAGATATGCAAGCACATTATGCAACCGCAGATCTGTGTCTGCAAAGTCTGCAGTTGGACTCAACTTTTATGCAAGCATATACAGTAGTTTATACAAAAGTTGTAGCCCACAGAACACTAGTCATTCTGGTCTCCAAAAAGTCTATTCCATGAGACAAGTACATTGTTGATTATACAATTACTTCAACGTAATGTGCCTGAGATAGGCAAAAATTTCACTTGAATTCTTTATGCCATCAAGCTTTTCCCTTTATATACATCAGTAACTGACTGAGGAACTATTTAAAGGTAGATAAGACCTGTAATGAGTATCTGTATAGTTTATATACATCAGTAACTGACTGAGGAACTATTTAAAGGTAGATAAGACCTGTAATGAGTATCTGTATAGTTTATATACATCAGTAACTGACTGAGGAACTATTTAAAGGTATATAAGACCTGTAATGAGTATCTGTATAGTTTCCTGGAAGTCTTGTTGCCCTTCCTGAACTATATTGTAAAATGTCTGAAATTACACTAGGCATTATGTTCCATTGGTTACATATAAATATAATCAAATAGTGATTTCTGGGTCTTATTGTGTTTCTCACACTCATTATATCTTTCAAAATCAAAATAACTCCTTTTAAGCATATATTCTTGATTAAATGGTATTCATTTTTAAGAAATGGTGTAGTTGCTGTGACAAAGAAACAATTTATATGGTGGCATGCACAGGAAAAAAACCCCAACAAACAAAGAATACAGAGTTATCCATAAAGGCATGTAAAACAAGTAATAACTACAACAAAGAGAACATAAAAAAGACAAAAAAGAAAGAATTAGAAAACAGCTAAGGTTATTGTGTGTTAACAAAATAGCTAAGTACAATAACTTAACAACCAAATGATGCAAAATCTGTGCAAGAATCAGAGAGAAAGAGAGAGACATTATTCACTTCAAATTATCAAAAGAGGACAACCTTCTTGGACCTGTTTTTGGAAATATTTCACAGAGAAGGGCTGTTATTGGAGGTGTGGGGGTTACAATCAATTTTCTTAGTATAACATTTCCATCTGTTTCTATCAGAGAAAGATCATATTTTTATGGGTGGATCCAAAATGAGAAAACAATGCAAGGTAATTTTAACTTACTCCAGAAAAAAATTTAATTTTCCTGTTCCACATAAGTCAATATTAACTAAATGTCTGATTGGAGATATAAAAAAAGATGTGAAGCCTGGTTTACTTGAACTAGTGTGGAAGTTGGCATCAAAGAATAAAAGGTACACAATGTTTGCTGATGGAGAGAAGGTAACTTGCTGGCATTGATAGAGTTGGTATGGATTGTCACGAGGTAGGAACAACACTGAAAGATATTAGAGCGCATGTGCTTGTCTTGCATCAACATATTTTCAGAAACAAGAGACCCATGTCAGCCTTATATTGCTCACCTTTTGACATCTGCCTAATATCCAATTGCAAGACTAGTGTAATTAGCCAGGAAATCTAGGTTAGTTGGATGCTTTCTGCAGTCGATTGCATATGCTATGAAATCAATTGTTTCACAGTTTCTCTAGTGTTTTTCATATCAACTTGAGGAGAATAAGGGAAGACTGGAATGCATTCAATAGATTGTATTTTTTTCCTGTATTTATACTACTATGTTTAAATATTATCTTTAGTCAAAAAGAAGTAAAATTTGGAAGAAACAGGTCAACAATATAACAGAACAGATAAGAATAGCAGAAAGAAACAATATTGGGGCAAAAAGATGATGAAAAAGGGTAAATTACTGCATAATGCATGTTAGATGCCATTATTAAGTAATGTCTTATTAACTGCCAAAGAAATTATTAGTATGAGGAGACCATCAAAGTGTGAGGACAACAGTGAACTGGAGGATAGTAGCAAGCATAGATGGATGTCCAATAACCCTTGCATGTAATATTATTAGAGATCCAAACCAGTGTCACAGAGATGGAAAGCAATTATATTACCATTGCACTATAAATGCCTCGTGAAACCAACACTTTTACATTGAACTAAACTGCAACTAATGAGATGAAACAATGGTTCTTCAGAACTGTATTGTCTGTAATTATGTGACCCCTAATTTTTCATACACCATCCATCCATGAAAATTATAATTATTTTTCTCCTGTAATTTTGTGTACAGGGTACTTTTTTCTCATTAAAAATTGGCAATCTGTAGGTACTTATTATTAGGATGAAAATAATAAATAGTTTTACCTACAATTATTTTGAACATGAAAACATTAGTGTACCCAAATTACATACAATAAAGTAAATCTTTCCAGAGTATTGCACTATGAAGTTTTATGACTTGCAAAAACTTTAACAAAAAAGCTTAGACACAAAATCATAAAACTGTTGATAGATGATAACACCAATATCAACTCTGTCATTGCTGCCAAAATATGATACCACCTGCTAATGCAGGTCAGAAAAAAAGTATCCATGCCTTCTAGAACTGGATCCTTGCCAAGCCCACCCATCATCACTGAGTTGACATTCCAAAGCCCTTCCTTGTATTCTGTCTTCACTTTCTTCAAATCCTCCAACTTTTTCTCCCTCTCCCTGAAATAAAAGTGAATACTGACGATCATAATATATTAAGTATAATTAAATTTCTGCAAATTCAGTGATTCAACACATTCAAAACATAAATTTTCAAATTTCCTCCTTGTCACAATGCCTATTGTATACCATATATACTCACTTATAAATTGAGTCCAACTGCAAACTGCACAGACCCAGATCTGCCATCACATAATGTATTGGCAGATCTGGGTCTATGTGGCTTGTTAGGAGTAATCAGCAGAACAAACAATATAGACCCTGATCTGCCAGCGCATTATGCGATGGCAGATCAGGGTCTATGTTTTTTGCAGTTGGACCCAACTTATAGGCAAGTAGAAATGGTAATTAGGTTGCCAATAAACTAAATAAAAATTTACATTACTTATTTCACTTAATATTATAGTTAGTGTTTAAACAAGAAATGTTCTTAAGATTAAAATTTGCTGTACCTTCTAAACTCCATTTACCAGGTATTCTAAATGAAAAATGTCGATTACACAGGTACTCTGCTTTACACTTACCACTGAATATTATGTGTGATCTGATTACTTTAAATCTCGTTTTTGTGATGGGTAGTGAAGTTTCTACAGATACAAAAACTCTGAGAACTTAGATCTATAAAAAAAAAATGTATAAAAGAGAATTTACATCCTTTTAATCTAAACTGTAAAAGTTTCTGCCAGTTGACATTTACTCTGTAGAAACAACAAAACCTTTCCAAGAACAAACTTCTTTGGAATATCTAAAACTTTTGTACTTTTTATTATGATTAATCTGTAGCATACATATGTAGTGTTATGTAGAAAAATGTGTATATTCCTTTCCCCCCCTCCATTCATTTTTAATAGACTTGACAAAAGTTTTATTAAAGAGCCCAAAAGAAATACATGTACAAATTTATTTTACAAAGCAGCAAATGCTAAATAAAAATAAAAGAAACATGATAAAATGATAGTTTTACTTATGTATTTCTGTGGCTTTGCTGGAAGAGGTGGTCCTGGAAGCAGACTTTTTTCCAGGGGTGATTCGCTGAAACATTGGATGCTGCAGTTGCTGCTGCTGACCCTGGTAAGTCATCTGCTGTTGTAGCTGTGGCATGGCAGGGGCCATCACACCAACACCAGCAGGTTGGAAGGATGGTGCTGCTGGCTCTTCAAAATCATCCTCATCATCTTCTGAGTCATAAAAGTGGAATACGACACCCATGTAATCAGTTTCCTGAAATAGTATAAAGGATACATATTCATTACTGCCAGAATTTTATATTAAATATTACAAGCCACAATGCTGCACAACTCCTGGAGTCTGTGGCTCATCCATTATGAATCATACCACACCTTCCATTTCTGAAAGTATTCACCTGAAATGATTAGAGTCTCACAAAAACCATGCCTTTCTCCATCCATGCAAATTACTGTAATTTGAAAAACAAGAGTCATCAATGGTGAGTGCAATGATACATACTTGCTACTGTAGTATCACTAATTTTTGCGGTAATTTTCGTGGATTTTGTTGTTGCCCTGAACCACGAATTTAAAGACCCAACGAAAAATTACCCACATATGATAAAGAAGCCACACCCCACATTTTTTTTTTACTGTGTTTCATTCCTAGAGATCAACAAAGTTGTTTGATAAATCAACATCATTTATGTGATCTGGTAACAAATATTAGCTTTTACATGTGTTGGTTTTATTTTAACCACTAAAAAAAGAATTATAAAGTATTTTATATTATTTCAATGCACACGTATCTATACGGTATCCAGTAGCTGTAATTTCTACTCACTGCCTTAAATCGACATGTTGTGAGATAAGTAAGGATAGAAAGAAACGAGATAAAGAATAGGGTATTCAAACCCAGTTATTACTGAAAATGAAAGAAAGAATAAGAAATAATACTATAAATGAAAATTAGATTTGATACTTATTCCAATTTATTCTTCATTCAAGTCAAACTGTTCTAAAAAAATGTAAATCCTCGTGAAAGCACATCTCATTTTATCCATGCATGCCTAATCCCAATGAACAACATGACTGTAAAATACTAAAACTATTGCTTGAAGCAAAATTTAAAGTGAAACACTGTGCACATTTACTAATTACTGCAGATTATTGAAACTCACGCTTCACTAATTTTTGGACAAAACCACTGAATCAACATTGTGTCAACCAAGTCAGCTTGTACACACAAATGTTTGTCAGGTAAATAACCCTGAAATTATTGAATTAAACAAGTCCAATATTCTCAAAGCCACGGATGATTAGGTCTGATCTTTCACACATTTTCACATGAGCCACAATTATCCATTCAGCATGAATCGGCTTGATTGACCAGGGTCTAAGTAAAGTCTAGTGGTTGAAGTTGGCTCATACATGAGGCAGGCTCAAACAAAGGACTGATTCCATTGTTTTTCAATTTAGTTAGCATCTTCGCACTTTGATGGGCTCTGAACACATCAAATGTTGACACTGCTTGCTAACTGCATTGAGCAAGAGCAGCTGGTCATGTGTTTGGTTCACATGTAGAATGATAACATTATCCAACTCAGTGGGGATCTAAGCTGAATTTTACCGCTCTTCAGCCACTGTGTTAATGCCATGGTCATCAGAAAGCAATTGATGGTGCAACTTTATGGACAGTGTTTTAAAGAAGAGATGATACAAATGTACTGTAATAACCAATTAGCTAAGTGTTGTTGGCTGCATCAGCTCTTATTGATGTTTAGTGTAAGTAATTGAACTTGACAGGTGTTCGATTGGTGCTCATACAGGTGATAGTATTGTTTTAACCATTGAAGCGGCCTTCATTTGTTGTTATCATAGTTTTGTTCCTTTGTATTCTTTATTGGGGTATTTGTAGAGGTTAATCCACAAAATTAAATACAAACTAATATGCAAACTTTGACTGGCAAACCACAAATTTAAGTATCCATGAAAATGTCTTTTTTGACAAACCCACAAAAATTGAGACCCACGAAAATAAATAATACTACAGTATTTTTAGGACACAGAGCAGCCTAATGTACATAACAAGCTGCAGGGGTGTGATGCAGACTGTCACGCAGGTAAAAATAAAGTCAGTACCTTTATACTGTATACACCATGCAAGACATTTACCACTATAAAAGCTACAATTAAAATAAAAGGAGATGAAACCAGTGTCAAAATTATTTGAATCATAAAAATGTCATATTCTTCGAGCTTAGATTTATTTTTGTTTTAATATGTTCCAACTATTCCACAATAATGCGATAATTACTATTATTATTATTATTATGAAATTACTTTTTTTTTTAAAAGCATCATCATTTTAAACAGTACTTAAAAATGAATTTAAAAAAATAAAATACATAGCCACTTTTATACAGACTGCATTATTGTGGAATGTTTGGCATAAAAAATTTTTTTTAAAAAAAATCCAAACTTGAAGAACATGATATTTTTATGATTACGATAATTTTGTCACTGTGGTAAATACTTTTGGAAATGGAAGGAGGGGTATAATTCATAATGGATCAGCCACAGACTATAGTAATGTCATCTAACATCATCAAGCAATGAGAAGTTGTTTCCTCCAGTTGAGATTTGTGAATATCTTTCTTGCTGCTTGGTTGGTAACAATGATCATTTCACAAAACGTTCAGCAGGAACCAGGAATTAAAATACATTCAGAAATTTTTTAATTCTCTTTAATCCTTCACTGCGCAATGAAACATTTTGATGCCAGACCCTTTACCATCTTTTGATGCCTTTCATGACAAACCCAATTAAGATACCCTGTACTACCAAAATAAAGTCTTTACACCGATAAATATGACTCATACTGCTGAGAAAATGAATCTAGAAAGTAAATATGAAATAAATCAGTAGTTTGATCACAGGATTAAAGCAACTGCACAGTTCAGTCTACACCCATCCATTCAATGTAACATCATGTCAGACATTTGTAAACAAGTGTTCTGTAGACTGCGACTGTCACATGAAGTCATTTGAAAATTTGAACCTTATAGTTGACAGATTTTTTTTATAATATAGATGGGGATATGCCATTTTTTCAACCAGTTCAGTTAATTGTTATAAAATTTTCAACAAAATAGAGGAAGATGAACTTTAAACTTTGTAACAAGGCTATGTGCTAAAAAATACCTAACTGACGTGTTCACTGCTGAAGTTTATATCCATCATTTCAGCAAAGAGATATGACCAAGAACCACAGATTTCTAAAAAATATGGATTTTACTATTTCAAAAACATTGTTGCTAATTTTAATACCAAGTAGTTCAAAAAACATACAAATGAAGTCCTTGAATATTCATCAAAATTCAGACACAAGGAAAAACCATTAGTCACACTGCATGTCAAATTCAGCTCAACTCTACTGATTAATAGTGAATGTTTATCGCTATAAAAGCAATGATTTGTCATTAGAGAAACATGTTTCAATACTTCTAAATCTTTATTTAATGTCACATATCATTTTTAAATCATTATAATTTATAATTTGTTGACTTTCACATTAAAGTTGATACATGCTAGTCTCCAGTCCCCCAATGAATGAATCAAGCATTTCATATTTCCAAAAACCATTAAAATCATTACATATAGATTGCAAAACAATGTGAATCAAGCATTTCAGATTTCCAGAAACCATTAAAATCATTATATATAGATTGCAAATTAAGCATTTCATATTTCCAAAAACCATTAAAATCATTACATATAGATTGCAAATTAATACTAATTGAATCAAGCATTTCATATTTCCAAAAACCATTAAAATCATTAAGTATAGATTGCAAATCAATACTAATTGAATCAAGCATTTCACATTTCCAAAAACCATTTAAATCATTATATATAAATTGCAAATCAATACTAATTTCATGCTTGTTTGGATTTCTTTTATCCTAGCTTTTAAAAGATCTGCTAAATGAAATTTTAAAATCAGTAGCAATTTTTAATTACTGCTCCCAAGAATACATTTCAAGTTGGATTCTGCTTTGATAATGAGAGGGTAGGATGGTTGACAGGTTATAAGATTTCGAAAATGCAACAACCTTTTCTGGTTTAGAAAATTCACAAAAGAATAAAACTAAACTGTAATTTTTAATTAATAAGGCATACAGAGAAGATATAAATTAATTTTATATTGGTCTCCAAATAAGTTATTCAATAACAACAATGATCATACTACATGAAGATAAAAAAATATAGTGAGGTGTATGACACTTTATCATTTAAGTTTCGCTTTAATGATTTTGCTTAACCAAAAATTTGTGTTGTTTTAGATTCACAGAATATAATATATAAATATACAGTACATAATAGTTACAGGTAGTTTTAAACAAGCCAATTTGGAAAGCTTGAGAAAAAAGAAAGACACTAGTTTTGTCTGTGCAATCAAGAGATATTGCTTCTGCTGCACTCATCACAGAATTTGGTCAGTGAATCTAACTTTTCGTGGAAGAGGAAATAAATTAAGTAATTTTTGTCTCTTTGTCACAGGTGTTAAAAGGTACTTAATAACAAGGTAACCATTTCAATGGTTTGAGATAATTAAAATAAGTTATCTACTCATTATTTGGGTTCATGATATAAAGTTATTGTTGGTGATTATTTCAAGATATTACAGCTCTCCCTCGTTATAACACAGTTGTCGGGCTTTATATCCACTGACTGCATTATTTACCAAACCACGCCACAGTGAGAACAGTGTAATGTACTGAACTGCGATATAATGAAAAGAGAGTTTTATACCAAATTGCGGTATAATGGGAATTATCAAAATTTTTAAATAATGGTGTTTTGAAAACGAAATAGAGAAGATATAACACAAAGCTTCATGTTGTTTTCTTTCAACCCATATTGTTATACATTGGTATGATTTGGTCCTGGAGTCCAAATTGGTACGTCATTTTATCTGGAATCACGTTATAACAAAGCACATTATAATGAGTGAGAGCTGTATTAATATGTCCTATTTATCAAAGCTTTACTTAACAGATGTTTCAAGAAGTTTTACTTATGTAAGCCTGTTAACTTTGAAATATTATTATAAAAAATATTTTTGTTTAATAAAATGCTTATGTGGCGATTACATCACACTCATTTTTGGGATATAATGATTTCAGAGACATACATTCCCTGTTCCACAGAATGTCTCCAATTAAGATATGCTTCCTCTTCATGTTCATCTTGATTGAAAATTGTTTAATAAGGTTTATTCCACATGACAGTATTTATTATATTCATCCTCTTTATTATTTTCTCATAATAAAATCTGTAATACTCCCAAAAAGCAAAACATCTAGTATTCCAGATTAATCATATGATAATTGCATGTCATAGCTTTCTCCTTAATCCACAAAATGACAATGTGAAATGTCTCCTTAATCCACAAAATGACAATGTGAAATGTCTCCTTAATCCACAAAATGACAATGTGAAATGTCTCCTTAATCCACAAAATGACAATGTGAAATGAAAGATAAATGTACCTTTTTTGTTCCTTCCATAACTACTGACTAGTGTGTGATTCAGACATTGACCTATGTGACTATTTCAAGGCATATGAAGACATTTTCTAAAATTAAATCTTCATACAGCAGTTCATCATATTTTGGAACAATGTCTACAAACATTTTCATCTTTGGCACTCAGTACTTCAACTAGATAGAAATAAAGTTGTGCTCCTACCAGCTTTGCCCTAATGCCTTCTCTCTGCCCTTTCTAGTAGCCCTCCCCTATTGTCTAGATCACTAAAATAACTACTTAAAACTGTACTATCTTCTGTTAATTCCATATATTTTTATGTTTAATTTAATATAGAATGGACTGGTATGCTCATTTTGTTGTGTTTGAAAAATTGCTCCTTTTTCTAAAAAATGTACCCCTATTTGAAAAGGTGCCCCTCTTGCACACTCATCTGAAATTTGTTTTATACAAGCAAGTCAAGTTCTCTCATTCTTTTGACAACTGATGTTCATTTTCTTTTAATCCAAAAGTCTACAGAGTAAATGATTAGTTATTTGCTGATTATGTCCTCCGACACATGGATATTAAAATCATGTTCTACTGAACAAACTACAGAAACACATTTCCTATGATATTCTTCATACTTACTAGAATATTATTACTAATTCACAGTTCAGTCTTGTTGCCAAAAGGTACTTCATTTTGTCTAAGTTTATACAAAATAATTTTTTTTATTTTGAGTGTTTTTTTTTCACATTACTTTAAATTTGTCAATTTATACACTTATATCCTCTATTAAATACTAATACTGTTGATAGGATGTTCCAACTTGTGTTGTAGTGCTATCTGAAAACTTGTGTACGCCTGCATTTACATGTACATGGTTTTATACGGTACATTTTTAGTTAGAAAAGAGCAACCTTGTCAAATACCGCATACAGAAAGATCCGATGGAATGGCACACTTAAAGTGTGTTGTGTAAAGTATCATATTTCTTTTGTGGATTTGATGGTCTGAGGTACATCATGTCATCAATTTTCAAGAATGAACAATGGATCTGTAAGAGAAGCATGCTTGGATTTTGATGATTGTTGAATGAATTTAAATTTGTTTTTGTTGATAAACTTCAGGCATCCACCTTAAAATTTGTTTGCTTCCATGGCATGAGGCAATAAATCCATAATTACATACAATAATGTTCACTTATTTAAAGTTTGCATGAACATGAAAATCTTGTAACACAGTTTAAAGCTGATCTCTTGGTTTCTTTTGATACAATTCTGATCTTATGATAAAAGAGCTTGGTTCATCAACATTGGTCACCATAGTATATTCCACTTGTCTGGATCAAAATAAGACATTACCTGAGTACATGCATATGTATATATGTGACAAAATAGTACATGCATATGTATATATGTGAACAAATATTAATTATACTACTTTCTTCTTCATGCTTTTTATGAATTGGTTGTCATTCTTCAGCTTTCTTTCAACTTCTTTTAAACTTGAACATAGGCATTCATATGAACACAGCAGCAAGTTGTGTATTTTGGAGTTGTGTAATATTGTCACTGCATTTTAAACTGTTATCATAAAAACCAAGCTATTTGCTATCAATTTCAACAAATTTAATGTCAGACCAAAATACTTTTTATATTTTTAATATGTACAAGCATCTGGGTATATTAAAGAAAAATATAAAAATAGAATATACAACCAGATCTTTATTGACTTTGCAAGTGTTCAATCTTGATACTTCACTGAAAACAAAACACCTGTTATGCCAATATTAGGTGGAACTTGGACAATCTAAGCCGGATAAATAGAAAATCTTGGCTTTCTCAATCATAAACTGAGAAAATTCAAAGTACATGTATGAATGATTTGGACAGAAAGTAGAAAGCTCAATATAAAAGAATGTTGAAAAATATGTAGTTTTGTCATGATATTTACTCATTCTAGGTAGGAGGTGGTTGCCATCTCAACCAACTATTTCATCCCTGCATTCTGAAATAAAGCATACCCAATATCCATCCAGTGTCCACAACAAATTTCCCACTATAAAGAAAATTATTACTGTACAAAAATTGAACTCAAATGGGATGCCAAATTACTGACTTAATGGATAAATTCTGCGCAAATTACACAGTTCAACCTCAAACTCATCAGTAGTAAAGGGTTAAAAAAAGTCTTGTCCTATTTCTGAGCAAATTTTAAGAATTACCAATTTGAGGAATTCCTCAACTGAATTTTAAGAATAAAAAGGTTTCCATGTTTTAAATTTTAAAACCAAAAGTGATTTTGCAATCTATTTCATCCTTGCATCTACCTCTGAGAAAAATATTGATATTGTCTGAAGTATCATAAGCAAGATAATGTAAAATCTCAATCTGAGTAAACATTGTGAGAATTTTAGTGAAAACAGGTCCTGATCTTAATGTATCTTAATCTGATCTTAATGTATCTTCAGTGTGAGAATTTTAGTGAAACCGGGCCCAGATCTTAATGTATCTTCATTGTGAGAATTTTAGTGAAACCAGGTCCTGATCTTAATGTATCTTCATTGTGAGAATTTTTTTGAAACAGGTTCCTGATCATAATGTATCTTCATTGTGAGAATTTTAGTGAAACCGGGTCCTGATCTTAATGAATCTTCATTGTGAGAATTTTTTTGAAACCTGGTCCTGATCTTAATGTATCTCCATTAGAAATGAAATTTATTAAACTCATTCAATGACATTAAGTGCCAATAAACATAAAAAGTTGTGGCATATGATGTACAGTATTTCTTCTAAACCCAGGAAGCCTGGCATATAAATTGTTAATAAGAGTCTCTTGAAGGGACTGATGCTCTACTGTCCAAAAAGAATTTCTAGGAATTCAAGATAAGTCCATTCTTTCTTTTTAACTGCTGAGTGTTGAAACCATCTCTGATATTCTTGAGCGATAAGATTTCAAATTACTCAGTGTGGCAGCCGTACTGGATGTTTCATTCTGTTTAGTTTTTGTTGGTTCTAATGACACTTTTAACACATTAATTGCTCTCTGATGCAGAGGAAATGGGAGTTAAGTGCCTTTCCCAAGTACACCAAGGCAGCCAACCAAGTCCTATGCACTACCAACTGAGCTAATGTGGCTCCCTCATATTGGATGTAAGATCAATCACATTTTTATTTAGGGCAAACTAGACACCATTAGAACACTGATGGTGAAAACCCCATGTTGATATGACCATCCACTCAGGAGAATTAGTCACAAGATTTTCATTATTTTCATTGTGGCAGCCATATTTTAGGTCAGATCACATTATTTTCATTCAAGACCAACTAGGTATCATAATTAATCTTCTGGTGAAAACCATGTCAATATGACTTTCCATTCAGAAGGAGTAGCAATAACAAGATTTTCAAGATGGCTGACATGGTGACCATACTGGATGAAAGATTGACACCATTTTCATTTAGGACCAACTAGATATCATAAGAAATCTTCTGGTGAAAACCCAATGCTGATACGACTTTCCATCTAGGAGAAGTAGCAATAAGAATTACAAGATGGCCACAGCAGTGGCCATACTGGATATCAGATAGGCATAATTTTTATTTAAGACCAACTAGATATCATAAAAACTCTTTTAAGAAAAATCCATGTTGATATGACCATCCATTCAGGAGGAGTAGCAATAACAAGATTTTCAAGATGGTCACTGTGGCAGCCAGATTGAATGTTTGAACAAAACCATTTTCATTTAGGATGAACCAGACATCAGAAGTCTTCTGGTGAAACCCCATGTCTATATGACTGTCCATTCAGGAGGAGAAGCAATAACAAGATTTTCAAGATGGCTCCCATGGTGCCCATATTTGGTGTCTAATTGGCACCATTTTCATTTTGGACGAACATTACATCATAAGAAGTTTTTTTAGTGAAACCCTATGCTGATATGACCATCCATTCTGAAGAAGAAGTGATAACAAGATTTTCAAGATGGCCACTTGGATGTCTAAGTGGAACCATTTTCATTTAGGACCAACTAAGCATCATAATAAGTCTTCTGGTGAAAACTCCATGTCAATATGACTTTCTGTTTTGGAGGAGTATCAATAACAAGACTCTCAAGATGGCTGGCATGGAAACCATATAGGATGGCAGATCAGCACTATTTTCATTTAGGACCAACTAAACATCATAAGAAGTCTTTAAGTGAAAACTCCATGTTGATATGACTATCCATCCCAGAGGAGTAGTGATAACAGGATTTTCATGATAGTGCTGTGGTGGCCATATTGGATGTCGGAACAGCACCGTTTTCATTTAGGACAAACTAGACCTTGACAATCCTCCAAGTAGTTTAGGAGGAGTAGTGATAACAAACTTGTGCTAATGGATGGACAAATGCTGTACTGAGGACAATGGGATGACAGACAACAGTCCATTCTATAAGCTCTTCTGGTCTATGACCAGTAGAACTAAAAATGGGGAACTGGGTTTGTCACTGGACAAGACTTTCTTACATAAAAAAAAACCATCTGACAAAATTTATTAAAGTGATGGGTTTATGATTAGAGAAATAAATCAAAATGAATTTATAGCTACTATACTAATCTATGTATGATACATACCCAACTTCAAACAACAAATATTCAGATCTGCCATCACATAATGTGCTAGTAGATCAGGCTCTATCCTGTCTGTTCTACCTATGATTTCTAAAAAAATAATTTACTATATGATGTTTAATTCTGCTGTCTTGGTTAAAATGTCAGAAACTTTTTTAAAGTGTTATATTAACCTCTTGTGTGCATGCAAGGGTGCTCCAAGATTCCAAAAGTTTATCTGATGTCCATTTTCCATTTTCCATATTCATGGGTTGTATTTCTGCTCCAGTATCCATCACACATTACAATCAGTGGCAGAAAGTCTTTTGGATCTGTCAGTTCATCCATCTGTCTGTCTGACCATCTTTCAGACTTTTTGTCTATCTTATTTTTTGTTTTAACTGGTTTTTGGACCAAAACCATCAGGGGAAAAGGTCAAAATTGTTTTGACCATTGCTTATGTATTCTCCTTCTTTTTTATGAATATGACTAGAAAAAATCATGTCAATATTGTATCAAAAGAATCAAACAACAATCTCACTTTTCAGTTGAACTTTGTAAGTTGTTTTTGCTCACACAAACTTGATTATTTTCTCAATGCTAGTAATGCAAAAGAATATCAGGAAATTAAGCCATATAATAAAACAATGAGTGCCTTTTGAGCTCGGTTGATACAAGTATTTATCATCCCCAGACAAACATATTCACTTCAGACTATGGCCTAAGTCAATATTGTTTTTCTGGGGTTGATAAATCCTTGCATCAACCTCATCAAAAGTGACTAATGGCATAACAGACCCCAATCTACAAATGCTCCATGCAATGGCAGATCTGGGTCTACACATATCACAGTCAAATCAATGATATAGATACCTTATATACTCGCATATAAACCGATACCAACTGCAAACTGCATTGACCCAGATCTGCTGTCACATAATTTGCTGGCAGATCTGAGTCTATGCAGTTTGTAAGAATTAATCAGTAGAACAAACAACATAGATCCTGATCTGCCGGCACATTATGTGACGGCAGATCAGGGTCTATGTTGTTTGCATTTGGACCCAGATTATACAAGAGTATATATGGTAAATATTATATTACACCTCATGCAAAATCCTTTACATAAAACAAGACATCTACTGATACATCTCTCATCATCTTTTTGTGGACAAAGAGGGAAAGGTGAATGGGGAAGGCAGGGATATGACTCTACAAAATGTTCTCTGCATCACTTAATGCTACAAGTCATTAATCAAACAGCAACAGTTTCAATGAAAAGTTATGTGTTAAAACAATAACATTGCTTGTGAAAGATAAAACTCTTCAAAACATTGATTTTCAAGATATAGAAAATTGGTATATGGTAAATATGGAATTAATATGGTAGATATGCATGTGAGTTCCATAGTATTCATGTAAAAACCATCCAATGTTATTAATGGCGAGGAAGAAAATCAAACAGATGAAAAACAAACTGGTCCAAAACAAGATAGTTATAGAGCCATTCAAACAGATGACTAGTCTTTTGCTTTGTTCCTACCTGTGTTGATAGATATTTCATATAGTCATCACTGGTAACAGTGCTCTTCCACCACTGAAGCCATGAAGCATAGGTACGTGCCATTTTGTCAGCAACAAATGTTGGGATGTTCTCAGATGATAATATCTGCTTCATTTTGGATGGGTTTCGCAAAACTTCATGCACTTTGTCTATATTTGGTGTCTACAAAAAAAGTAAAAACAGATGAGTCAACATAGAATCTTTATTAGTTTTAAAACAAAACTTCATTTAAAACAAAACATGAGTCATGCCAGTACTTGCTATAGTATCAATTTCTTTCACATCTATTCTATGTAAAATTCAATTAGACATGAGATGAGGTATACCAAGCTAAACCACAAAATTACTTGCTACTTCAAACTCAGAATAATTTGGACAAGTCAAGGTTTAAAATATTATTGACTCAGATGAAATCATAAAACATACCATAAAATAGTCAAGACTTGCATAAATAAACATAAGCAGATGATTCAAGATAAAATATTTTTTTTTATAGTCAAGACTTGCATAAATAAACATAAGCAGATGATTCAAGATAAAATATTTTTTTTTATGTGGTTTAATTTTATATATTTGGATGCTTGTAACTTTTAAAAGAAACAAAATATTTAACAAAATATAGTCTACATAATGCATAGAAAGAACAAGAGTACTGCCAATGACATGATACACCCATCTCATGACCTTTCTCATACTAATGACCTTGAACTCTTAGCTAGGGACTTGACTTGCATGTTACGGTGTGCACTTGGGTAAAGTTTAATCAAAATATCTGTAGATGTTAAAAAATGACAGCCTGGATAAGGAAACTGACCAATGACTTACATTATCTCTTGTTGTAACAGTGACCTTAAGGGCAGGGGATATGACTGTAAATATGCAAGATATTGTCAAGCCAAGATATATAAAAGACTAAAGTGTAATTAAAATATCTTAATTGGCTCAAAAGTTATACCCATGCATGGCTATAGGTTGCTAATTTATATTTTTCCCTTGCTGTGCCATTGACCTTGAGACAGGGGTCATGGTTATAGTATTTGGCATACTGTCTAGTCATGATATATAACTGTTTAAAGTTTCATTAAAACATCTTCACTGGTTTGAAAGTTATACTCTGAACAAGTCAGTTTCCCTTGCCATGACCTTCACCTTGATGCAGGGTACATGGCTATGGTATGTGACACACTGTCCATATATGACATAAAATTGGTTAAATTTTCATTAACATATCTTTGGTAGTTCAAAAGATATACTCTAGAAAAAGATACAAGTCACAGATGTACATTTTCTTTTGCCATGGCCTTGACCTCGAGGCAGGGGCATGGCTATGGTATGCAATACACTATCTATACATGATACATAATCAGGTAAATTTTCATTAAAATATCTTAAGTGAATCAAAAGTCACAGAATTACATGTTCCCTTTCTGAGACCTTGGCCCTGAGAGAGGGGGGCATGGCTATGGTTGAGGGAGGGGGAATGTATATGGTAAGAGCCACATCATTTACTCATGATATATACTTGAGCAAAGTTTCATGAAAATCTCTCTAACTGTTACAAAGACATGTGTCAGACATGCAAAGGTTAATAGGTGGATGAAGGATAGATAAACAATGCTTAACATAATATGCATAATATGCCTGACTTAGGACAGGGGTATAACAACAAACTACTTTTCTCCAAAGTATTATCTGATATGATGTTCATTGCTCCAAATAAATGTTTGGTACTAAATTGCAATAATTATGAAGCAAAGAGACATAACCCATGTAAATAAACAAAAAAAAACTGCATTCTCCATAGGAACAGAAATGAATGAAGTTGAAGTAAACACAAAAATGTTGAGGTGAATATTCCTGTATGATGTATATTGGGCATTACTTCATTCAGAAAATTAGTATTTACATTTTGAAGCTCAAAAGCAATACAAATTAAATATATCATGAACAATAAATATGGGTTAAAAATTGGTAATTGTGATTATGATTGTCAATATTTACTGATAAGCATGTTTATATTTTGTGTTAACAAACAGTATTTGTTTATCAAACTTGTGCCACTGAGTGATGGTACATAATTATTCTTTGCCGCAGATTGAGAAATGAGCTTGAATATGTAAACCATTTTCATTTTGTAAATCTATCACACAAAAACCTCCAAGTAACAGATGGCTATGGTAGATAAAGTTAATATGATACAGTGTTCTCCCTCTCAATAAAAGCCACCATTTTATAAGGCCATCTTGCCCAACACTAAAACCATATATTTTAATTTTTTGGCCCCTCTCATATGAGCTCACAATTTTATAAGACCACATTTTTACTGCAGAGAGGGTGGCAATTTAAAAGGGGGACCACTGTATCAATTATGCATCCCATATCAATAATCAATATGCACCATCCCATGAACTGATCACTACATTCACAATATAGTATTAACTCAAGTATAACATGCATCTAACTGTGGACAGCACAGACCCAGATCTGCTGCAACATATGTCAGCCTATCTCAGTCTACACTGTTCACTAAAACTCATAACATGAATAAACCACATAGATTATTGATGGTGCCACATTATATAAAAGTAAACACTGTAATAGCTTAGAACAGTGGTTCCTTGTAACACCAAAAGTCACCATTATAAACTTTTTATACAATAATGACCACTTTTTGAACCCAGAATGTACATACAGAATATCTTGTTAAGATGAATACTTAATGGTAATTACTGATTCACGTCAACTTTAAATTATTGTTAAGAGTGAGGGACTACTATAAATTTTGTATTTATAAGACTATCCTCAAGAAACAGACACATCACTATCCTATATGTGTGTAGTCGTACAAAATGAAAATGGTTCAATTAATTTGGATAATGCTGCAACTCAAAGGTTATGTTTAAATGCTGTGTACAATAATTTGAGACAGTATCATGCTGAAATTGAAGAGTCATAAATATATACTGGTATATCATGTGCAGAAAATATCATCCAGACATGTGTTTGATACATGCGTATGCATGCGTATGCTGAATATGGTGACATGACTACATCATAATCAAGGTCCATTCTAGAACTGAAAATTTAGGTGAGATTCTTCCCTTCATTTGAAAAAAAGGGGGAATTTTTCTGAACACAGGAGGGATTTAATGAAGAAATAAAGGTAAGGCTTGAAAATATGATGGGCAATTTTTGTGTTTTCAGTTTATTTTCTGGTGTAATTGGTTAAAAATTACTGTTAATCCCACAATTGTACATTTTAGAATAGACCCTGCTTAATGGCTTGCATTTTAATTGGATTATTTTTGACTAAACAAATATCAATGAAAAAAAGTAAAATGATATTTTTTAAATCTCAATTTAAACTGTCTTCATAAATGTATGTGAAAACTATTTGCCGCATGGACATACTTTTGCATGCAAAACTTAAATATTAGTAAAAAAAATAGGATTATTGTTGATATCTTTAATTTTTTAAGTATATCTCACAGACACACACACACACACACAAGGGAAAATAAATATATACACATTAAAAACCTATGACACCTACATTGAAATTATGATTTTAAAAAAATTACATAAATTATGTAAAATTTCATTCCACTGCAATAATGCAAAAGAACATCAAATTTTCATACTACTAGAAAAGTGTAAGATGCATTTGATGGGTTATATATTCATCACAGCATCTATCTAGTCAGCTAGTATCAGTTTCAAATATAATTAACTCTACACTAGAGATTCCAAAACTAAACAAGAGTCTCTCAAAGGGACTGACACTCAACTGTCTTTTAGTGAAAACCCCATGTTGATATGACCATCCATTCCAGAAAGTGGCAATAACAAGATTTTTAAGATGGATACTGTGGTGGCCATATTGGACATCAGATCAGCACTATTTTGATTTAGGACCAACTAGATATCATATGAAGTCTTCTGGTGAACACCCCATGTCAATATGACTTTCTGTTCAGAAGGAGTAGCAATAACAAGATTTTCAAGATTGCCACTGTTGTGAACATATTGGATATCAGATTGGCATCATTTTTATTTAGGACCAACTAGACATCATAAGTCTTTTAGTGAAAACCCCATGTTGATCTGGCCATCCATTCAGGAGTAGCGATAACAAGGTTTTCAAGAAGACTGCTGTGGTGGCCATATTGGACATTATATCAGGCACCATTTTCATTTAGGATCAACTAGACCATGGGATGAATGTGTGTGTAAAGTTTCATGGCAATCCTCCAAGTAGTTCAGGAGGAGTAGCAATAACAAATTTGTGCTAATGGACGGATGATCTACGACGGACAACAGACCATCCCATAAGCTATTCTGATCTATGACAAGTAGAGCTAAAAACTACTAAGCAATTAACTTATACGATGAATACTTATATTTTGTTTGTGTTAGTTTTGCTATCATGGAACTAAATACAATTTAATATACTTTATGAATTGTATTTACTAATAAACAAATGAAAAACAAAATTTACTTGATGCTTGCTTATGTCTACTTGCTATTCACTCTGAGATGTGAAAGAAATAAATGAACAACAAATAAACAGTTTGAGATATGAAGACTGTGCACTCTTTAAAATGATATAAAATTGCTACTGACTCATTCTTATTTTTATTCTTTTCTTACTGTAGGGAAAAACTGAACTTTGAGAGCAGACCAGTCTAAGATAATAGAGCTGTGAACAAAACAGATATCAGATCAGCAGTGAGTAAGCTACACAAACTGATACTTACTAAAAACATCGCCTGATGTGGTAAAACATAAAGATTGAATTTTGAAATATTTTTTTAAGAATATCATTTTCATTATTTTCACATAATTAGTTATTACAGGTCTGTAATAAATAAGCAAGGTGTTTATTCGTAACATGATCCACCTTGCCAACTGGAGCACATTTGGATTTGCTGACAAGACTGTTATGGAGGACTGATGCCAAGACGATTAGAGTTAAGTGCCTTGGATAGAGATATGCTATGACAGCATATTCAAACCTGTTAACCACTGGTTGTGAGTCCAAGGTAACGCCAAAGCTACCATGGAGGCAGCAATTTTACTGCAATATAACACTCATTCTTAAATGCATAAACGTACAAAATTTCATCAGTGTAGTGTAGAGGCAAAACATGATTAGATGTAATCAAGCCAAAGATACAGAGTATGTAACAACCAAATGGATGAAAATGTTAAAGTCACTCAAGCATTAAAATTAAGTCACATAGACCTAGCTTTAGTGTGGTTGAGTTACTCTGCTTGAGATGCATTCACATGCCAATATTCACTAGTGTAGGTGAAATAGGACCCAAGATGCTGACGGCGTAATGAACTGATAGCTGAAAATACAAACATGACTCAAGTGTGAAAATTAGGTCACAGTGACCTACTTTTGTTAGGGCTGAGTTATTCTCCTTGAGATGCTTCCACATATTGTTCCTTCATGTATAGGTGAAATATGGTCCAAAGATAATGAAGGTGTAAAGAATGGATAGCTGAAAATAAAAAAGTCACTCAAGCACAGAAATTTGGTCACAGTGACCTAGTTTTGACATGGTTAAGTTACTTTTCTTGAGATACATTCAGATGCCAATTATTATCAGTGTAGGTGAAATACAGTCCAAAATATTAAGGGCATAATGAATGAACGTACAAACACAAATGAATCGACAAAGCACTATATCCCCTCTCAAGTTTGTTGGCAAGGGGATAACAATATACATCAAAGATTATACAAAAGTATAACATACCTGTGTTTCATTAAATTATATAATAATTATATTTTCCAATTGTTATAACATATTCCTCTTTTGTTTTAACAATCTGCCATATTCACTCGTATATAATGCACAACAAATTGAAGTATTATAGACCCAGATGTGTCATCACATAAGTGCAGATAGATAGAGATCTATACTGTTTGCTATTAATTACATGTATAATGAACAAGTAGAACCTGATCTACTGGCATATTATGCAAAGGCAAACCTGGCACCCCTTTCATAAATCTTCTCAACTTATGTACGTACTCAACACAAAATATTGGCTCTCTATAAAATTTCTATAAAGTCCAATTTAAGGTAGGTTTCCCAACCTTAAGCCCCAAAATAACAAAACCTGTGGCCATAAAAGCTTGAACATGGCAGTGATAATACCATCAATGGAAGACATTGCTTTGTACATAAATTTTCCACAACTACTCAAGCTTCAAACTGATATACCCTGTCAATGAAGATTGCTGATTGGCTGATACAACATTGTTCCACCCACCATAGCAATTTCAAAGCAGAGGATACAAACATTGTAACTTCTTGATTAACCAGCTGTCAACAGCAAGATAAAGCACATTTACAGCCAGTGCACAAGGGTTATTTTTAGCCAAGAAATACATCACCTGTTTGACCTTGCTCTACTCAGTTGTTAGTTATGAATTTAGGCAATGTATCGCTACCATAATAGGTACAAGTACCACATATTTATAAAATTGATTCAAAACAAAACAGTTAAGTTTGATTTACTGCAAATAATTGTACAAACTTTACAACTAGGAGAGGGAGGGGAGTCATTACTGTTAGTAATTTGCTGTATTTTTTCAGGAAATTGCAATTTTCCTAGCATGTATTCAGCATGAATAATGTTTTGGGGATTTTTTTATATTGAAAATACACTAATAAAGTTATTCTCAAGCTGCACATTTTGCAAAAAGGAAATATATACAATGTATATATATGAAACAAACATGACAAAGCACAGTGCAGCAAGACCTAGAAACTTGCACTTTTAAGATACCCTGATCCCTATTTCAGGGAAGAACACTCAAACAAAGAACAATTATAAACAATATATGTATTTACATATTGTTTGGTTATGGTGAAGCCACAATCACACAATCTAGTACTAATATAGAAGGCAGCTCTCATAACATCATCCAAAGAGAAGTGATTTGAATAGGCCCAAGATGTAGCAATAGCCCTAACTTCATGGGATTTAATTCTTATGAAAGAAAGGTCCCTCACTGTGATGGACTGATATGCTCTCTTAATACCAGTAGTAAGGATAATCCACACAAATATGGTGGCCGGCGAAATATCAGAAGAACCGTTAAGGGGTAGGAAGAGACACTTCCGACCTTTCCTTCTCCCTTTACTGGAAACCAAATAAAACTTTAAACCCTTCCATGGGCAAAGAAACCTATCCTGATCATCCCCAGCACAGATACGACTGAGACTGAGGATCTCAACAGGAAGTGGAGCTACTGAAAGTAGCTGATACTTAGCCAGAAACCCAAGCTGGCTAAGAAGAGAAGTCGAATCATAATTACCATTGAACCATAAATAACCCTTTTCCACTGACAAGGCATGAAGCTTGCTTCTTCTCACTGAATCTTCTTCCTGGGACCAAAATGATTTAAGAACTACACCCTGTGGCACCAGATGAGCATTCCTTCCTAAATTTGATGCATCATTGTACAGGAAGGAGTGGGGTTTGGGGGTGTGAATTGGGATGCTGGTCAGAAACATGTCCCGATTTAGCCACCAATACAGGTAGATAGAGGGTACTTGTGCGATCTCCAGTTTGCTAGAAGCAGAACTGGACTGGGTGCAAGTAAAAAGTCTCCCTAGGGGGACCAAGTCCACAGCCAAGTTCAGAGTTCCCAGGAGAAAGAGGTAAAGGCAATCCGATGAGGTCTAGGCCAGAAAAGCCTTCATAAGGGACAGGATTTGGTCAATCCTGTCTGGAGGAACACGAACCTCCCCTAAGCTGGTGAGGAAATTCATCCCCACATATATGAAGTCCTGAGAAGGGATGAGATCTGACTTCTCTAGGTTGAGGATAAGACCCAACAAAAGACCAGATCCTTCAGAAGAGAATCTCTGAGGATGTTATCCATAATTCAAAAGTCGAAATACTGGAGGATGGGGATCCCTAACAACTTTAAGTGGGTTACAACTGCCCCCATCATCCTGGTAAAGGCTCTGGGGGCAGAGACAAGGCCAAATAGATAAGCTCAAAATTCAAATACCTCCTGGTCGAGATAAAACCAGAGGTATTTGCTGTGTACAGGGAAGATGGGAATGTGAAGGTATGCGTCCTGAAGATTGATGAAGATTGCCCAGTCACAGGACCTTATGACATTCCTGACTGAGGCAGTATTCTCCATCTTTAACCTTTCTTCCCTTATTTTAGCCAGTTTGGACTGGTAAAAGATGGGGGTCTGAGATAGGGCAGGATGTTCCCAGAAACAAAGCTGGTAGCCATCCTTTAAGGTGGAATGGACCCATACATTGTCCATGATGCCTGACCAAGCCCTTGGAAAATAGGGCTAGACAAGTACTTACTGGGATGCTGGGAAGACAAAGATGATGTAGGAGTGGGTGCAACTCCCTTGGGCTGACCCCCATCCTCAGGGAAGGGGGGATGAGTCCAAGGACTTTCTCCCTTGGCCTTTCCAACTGCCTCATCTAGTGAATGATGGGCAGAAAGAAGCTTTGAACTGAGGCTGCTTGTGAGACTGTAGAGACTGCGCCTGCTTGAAGAACTTAGGAGAAAATCCCATAGGGCAGTCCAGATGGGTGCATTTCTTTGCATGTTTTGAAGGGCACAGAGCTGCTGCCCGGGACCCGTGTTGCTGGTCCGTCAAATCCTGTGACACCACGGAGGGTCCCCACATCCTGTAGGAAACATAGGGAGGGGATGCCTATCCTATCCCACTCCCTAGTCAGGCTAGTAGAACCCGAATCCCTATCCCCAACAGGATTAAACAGTAATATAGGAACGTGTGAGTGTGTACATGCATGTGTGTGTGTGTGTGTAAACTTGATCCTTGTCCCCTGACTGATAATGAAAACCAAGTAACCAGTGTTTGAAGCCCGATGACCGGTGGATGCCTGGTGCCTGGTGCTCAGTCTGGTGACAAAGATCTGATGGACAACCCCATATCAGATTTATCTGATCAAGATCACTGCTCTTCCCTCTCAGGAAGGTGTGATTCGCTATCTCAGTCACCTGGACACCAGCCTTGAGAGGGCACTGCTTGGGAGGTGTGACTTGCTCTCTGGTGTTTTTCCTCCCTTGAGAGGGGTCAAGGATTGATCCCTCACCAGCACTGACATAATGAGCGTCAAGGATCATTAGTCTTTAGGTGATCTTCAAACCATGGAGTTTGCAGAACATTCTTGCCCTACTGGGGCAGTAGTCTTTCCCAACATGGGAAAAGATCCAGATCCCTCCTGGGAATGGAGCGGGTTGTCCATTGAAGACAAGGAGGAAGAGGGGTCCTTCATCCTCCTTCGTCCCACACCTGGTCAGACCAAAGACAACAAATTGGACATCCATCCATTCATGCACACCCAGTGTCACTAAGCAGGTGGTGCGTGTGTCCCACATGGCCTTTCTGTGCCCACACTTGCTCACACCTTGTGACATAAGAAGCTCTGAAAGATAAAAATTCACACAAAACAAAAAATCCAGAATCACAAAGATTAGACAATACTTATCCTAGCATTGGAACAATGAAGGGGGATAAAATTTACTGAAGCACCGCTTGCTAAGCAAGGTGCAAATAAAACCCTAAGTCTGGGATCATGTTCTTTTCAATTCTGGCGTTCTAATATTAACTGAAGGATGGAATAATTAGCTTGGACTGGGGACTAAGAGTCCCAGAAAAAAAGCAATGCAATAGTAGCAGGTTGTATTACTGCTATTAAACTGTACACTTTGAACATTGTGCAAAAGGAACTTTTTTTTAAATGCCGAATTGGAATACTTGCTTTACCCAGAGTGTCAATAGTACAATGTACAGTCTTCTGCTTTTGTCTTAATATATAAGTACATGATTTTTCCATGACAAAATCAATATCACAAAGATCCAGTGCATTTGGAAAGATATATATATATATATATATATATATATATATATATATATATATCCATACATACATACATACACCAGAGTGGAAGGGATTATCCCTGGTTCCTACATGAGAATGTATGATAATATAGAGTGAAATTATATATATTGAGAAAGAATATTATCATACAGGTTAGAAAATTGTCTACTGAGATTAGAACCTGGGTTATGGCACCAATCACCTTGCCTGCATGCACCAACCCCTATACACCCTTGACCATGCACACATCCCCAAAAAGGATGTAAAATAGCTGCTGATAGGAAAATTTGTGCATAGCAGACACACTTGCATGCCAGGAGGGACAAAGTAACCAATTCTCTAACCTGTATGATAACATTCTTTCTCAATATATAATTTCACTCTATAATATCACGTATATATATATGTATATATATATATACATACACATATTTCTCAATATATAATTTCACTCTATATTATCACGTATATATATGTATATATATAAATACACATACATAAACATCAGGGATCCTGAAATTCTAATTTTAGTGGTTCTTCTTTAACTTTTTTTCCCAGAACATTAATGTGGCAGCCATATATTTTGTGAAATTTAATATAAAAACATTAAATGAGATGTTACAAGTTCTTGCAAAAAAAGGAAAAGATTGAGATGCTAATTATTAAATGTACCAGTAAAAGTGTCATACCTAATTATTAAATGTACCAGTAAAAGTGTCATACCTAATTATTAAATGTACCAGTAAAAGTGTCATACCTAATTATTAAATGTACCAGTAAAAGCGTCATTTTTGGTTTCAGATCTGCTATTGCTTTAGTATTAGCATAATCCTTCCATGATTCATTAGTTTCCTCTCAAACTAATTATTTCCTAAAATCATTTCTTCTTTCAAAACACAATATATATATATATATATATAGTTACAGACAACATCTTCTGACAGAAACCTTAAGAAATTTTGCTGCAATAATTATGTGTTCCCACAATTTCATTCTTACCTTACCTTGCCAAAACAATTATATAAATTAAATCAAACTACCAATTCTCTTGATGACTTTGGGTATTTCCAAGTCATATAAAATGTATGCTGAATAGTTCCAAAGCATTTGAAGTATGTAAATCAGGCAGAAAGCAAAGTATCAACTGATTTCAAATGGGACATAAATCTAGTGATGAATGCAATAAAACACGAGAGGCCCTGGTTGCCCTGATATCACTCACCAAGCATACATGGGTCTAAAAGGCAGATAACTATGGTTGACTGACATCTATGTCAGAATAATTTCCAGGTATTTGGTTGAAAATTGTGGTATTTGACATGTTGTTTAACAGTATTTATATTTTGAGTAACTTCAGCTGAACTAGATACTGTACTGGCATCTGTCATATGAATGTGAAAGGTGTTCATGCTAGGATTCCACCTACCAAATTTGGTCTGTTATGGTCAGGCAGTGGAGAGAATGTCCCTTGATGAAGGATTTTTATATACATGTATATCAGCATCAATAGACATACTTTATGGAAGATAATTATCACTTGTAAGTTTTCCACCTGGATGCTATGGAGGCCACTCCATTGTTAGGGGAGCCACCCTGAACATAATTCTAGTACAGCATATCATAAGGAACATTCCTACCATGTTTAATCAAAACTGGCTCAGCTATTCCGGAGAAAAAATTAAAAAAATACCTAATTGCCATTGAAATAACATTATTGGTAGGAGAACCATCTCAAACATAATTTTGGTAGAACATGTCCTTTGAATTTTTTTTACCAAGCTTGATCAAAACTGGCTCAGCTGTTCCAGAAAAATATCACCATTGCTAGGGAACCACCCTGGAAACAAATCTGTCAGGACATGTAATACAATAGTTCCTAATTTTTAACTGACACCATATAGCCAGTATTGTACTGATGTGCTGTTAAACCCTACATACATAAAACTGCCATAATTATTTTGTATAAACTTTCACTATCATTTGCAAGTTTCTTTTTTTGTTGATAAAATGTATTGTTATATTGGGCTAATAATGAGTGTTACATGTGCAGGCTCAAAATGCTGAAATGATTACCTCTTTCTTTCTCTCTTTCTAATGCAGTTTTTATGTTCATACTAATCTCAAATGAAGTCAAACTGTTTTTGTTTGTTTGTTTGTTTTCTTCAATATGCTAGATATCAGTGGCATATATGCCAAGGCTAAAAGTAACCCAAATCCACTTGCTGCACCTGCACTTTATCTAGCTGGGGACAACTTGACTGGGAAACATGAAGGTCTGTCAAAAAGTTACAATGTCTATTTCACTGACATTGAAATTTCTGTGCTTGGCAGAACAATGTTGCATCAGTCAATTAGCAAGCATGATTGACAGGGTATGCCGATTTGAAGCTTAAGTAGTCATGGGAAATTTATGTATGAAGCAACGTCCTACATCAATGATATCATGTTTAAGCTTTAATGGCCATGGGTATAGCTTATTTCAAAATGTAGGTGTAATGCAATGATATCATATTCAAGCTTTTATGGCCATGGGTATAGCTTAATTTAAAATGTAGGTGTAATGCAATGATATCATGTTCAAGCTTTTATGGCCATGGGTATAGCTTAATTCAAAATGTAAGGTGTAATGCAATGATATCATGTTCAAGCATTTATGGCCATGAGTATAATTTAATTCAAAATGTAGGTGTAATGCAATGATATCACGTTCAAGCTTTTATGGCCATGAGTATAGCTTAATTCCAAATGTAGGTGTAATGCAATGATATCATGTTCAAGCTTTTATGGCCATGGGTATAGCGTAATTCAAAATGTAGGTGTAATGCAGTGGTATCATATTCAAGCTTTTATAGCCATGGGTACAGTTTAATTTAAAATATGGGTTTTAATGCAATTATTGTATTGTGGTTCACAAATATTCAGCATGTGAATGTTGCACTGTGTTTTTACTCGACGCTGAGACATTTCATGAAAGTAGGACCTGGATCAATACTGTTCACAGGTGAATATGCATTAATTTACAAGCAAATACAGTAATTCTTACAATATGAAAATATGGTATGTAGAGAGAGTGCAGCAATTGCAGCAAGAAACCAGTTACAACATGATCATATTCATTCTTTATATTATGCACTAATTTCTAAACTGGTAAAGTAAAAAATAATAACTAATGTATGGAACATTTTGTCTCCACAACTTACAAAAATAGTGAACAAGATCAAGAATAAGTATCAATTGTGTGGTAACTGATTTTGTGCAACAAATGGTGCACACCCTTTACTGCCTAAAAATTCAACACCCAGTCTGATGGAAGTATTGGTGTTGTCTCTGTATGAACTGTGCAAGGTTTCTAAGAACTAGCAACTGACTTTTTTGGGGTGGAAGAACTATTTATATTTAATCAAATGAAACAAGACAAATATAAATGATCTATAAAAAAAATGTGTACCTGTAAATACAAGACTTTTAATGGAGATTACTGCAAAAAAGTAAACTTTTGAGCTGCTTGAAAATATTGATCACCCAAATATGAGTATACATATCATTACGAGTGTTATAAATATGCATATATATATATAAAACTTGACCATATAAACTGCAATATAGATAAATAGATAAATGAGGTCTATAAATCGTACATTATTGTGTACCCACCCCACCCCAACCCATCCATCAAACATAATCACTTAGTGTTTTGTAAGTCTTAAGTTCAGCATGTGTACCTTTACAACAGCAGTGTAAATGTTTCATTACAAGAACTTTTTGAGACAATATGCAAGGAAGTATATACTTTCGCACAGGTGTAACATTTATGAATGACCCCAATGCCTTTAAATAATTTACCAACAACCCGCAAATGAAACTTTTCAAAGCATTTAATTTTTGTTTTTGAAGACAATACAATAAATGTATTCTACTGAGTCTCTGAAAAACTAAGGCAAAGAGATGGGTTGAACATGGTAACATGGTACATTATCCTGTCTTTGGAACTGACCATAGTCTAGATCCAAATTACCACAGATTCAATATTCAAGGCATGCTCAGCATTACAGCTTTAACCCAATCCTTCTTTCAAGAAGTTTGTTTTTGTCAAATCTATACCTACTGCACAAGTGGAGATGACACAACCAGTAAGTGATGACATAAATGTTAGACTATTTTTTCATTACATCAGGCTAGAATAGCACCAAAGAAAATACCTAGGAAAAATTAAACACCATTATTATGTAATTACAATATTATTTGCCTACGAGACAAAGAGAATGAAATTGTGAAATACAAAAAAATGTAATTAATACATTAATATAATACAAAATAGTGAATAGTAAATTATAAAATATGTATGACATATTACTCTTTGATTGGCTACATGGACTTTGATTTTCAAAGGAAATTGAAATCCTCATAAAACTGTTATACAGGATAATTTCATCCATATATATATATATATATATATATATATATATATATATATATATACTTTTCTAAATGCATTTCATAAAAAGAATATATAATCTTTAATCTGAGAAATTTTGATTGACTTCTAAAAACTAATTCAGCAATTATTTTATGGATGTAGAATAACAGAGTACCAATTCCTACACTTTTTTATATAATGATTCTCTTTAAGGGACTTTAAATGTACATCCAACTATGAATTTCTAAGTGTTTTAAGATTGTTTTCACTCTTAAAAAAGAACACAAATCAGATTTTTTAATATAATTAATGGCTTAGCTCAAGAAATAAGTCTTTTATTTTCATTTTTTTTGTTTTTATTCCTTTTCTTATTATTCAATCATGATTAAACAATTTTGCCCCATTTTTTAAAATGTGATCTAGTTGATAATTTACCAAGTTTGTAAAAGTCAAAAGACGGTTATGAAGAGCATAATATTTTTGTCATCTTTTATTTTTGTGAATAAATTAAACTCATTTTATGCTAGTGAAAATCTTCTGATTGACAATAGTTTATTTTTGTTTGTCTATGCAATTCCTTAATTTTCTCAATAATCAGAATAGTTTAAAAAATTCAGGTTTCTAAAAATGATGCAGACTGAGATGTTAATAGTATTTCAGAAAAAGGTAAACTAGACGATTTATTGGTCAAAACTCTCTCCCACCTTCAATCTGCCAGTCTTCTTTCTATGTCAGCTTTGACTGAAGCTTTGGATGTGAGAAATAAACAGGAAATAATGTGCAAGTGTTACAGTTATCCAATTTGCTGTCAGATCATGTTTTATTGCCTCTACATTTATACTGGTAATTGTTGGATGCTGGTAATTTGTATGACCATGTGGATGTGCATTAATGTATTAAAGAATTATATTTCAAATGGACTGTTTTAAATTTACTATCAAAATACCTAACAATAGTACACAGTTCCCTCATTTTAATGTGCCTAGAAAACTAGTGAACCCACTTATTACATGGGGGCAGGTGTGAATCCCATTTGCTGAATGTGAATAAAATCGCAATCAAAAGTGGTATATGAAACCTTGATATATTGCTCATTGTATCATTGACAAGGGCTGTTTGTGCCCAATCATTTTAATCAACATCATGAAATTTGCAACTTTTAGTCATATATTTTGTTAAATTTTCTTTTTTAAAAAAAATTCTCAATACACTGAAAATAACAATATATGATGAAATATTGATCAATTAAAATGTTAGTAACATCTAATGGTGGCAACACTTCAAGAAATAAATACCAAATAAATAAGTTTTGTCCAGTAAAATTTGTGTCTCAGTTTTATCTTTTATTTCTTTTTTCAGTGTAATCATCATAAATTTGACATGCCATCTTGTATTCAACCTGAAAGTATAAACTGAAAGTCACAACAATGCAGGCAAGCATTTCCATGACAACCTAATAAGGTACCAACAGTGTTTTGATCTCCGACTTGCCAAAGTGTTTGTTGCATTGTAACAATTACAAGTAAATTAAAAGCAGACCTGGTTTGTATTACCACATTAATTATGTCTTTTGTATCAAATCAAGTAAAGGAGGTAGAATAAAGAAAGTTATGCATGCAGGTCCTACCTACATAAGAGATAGCAGTCAGAGTTGTGTGTCAAGTCAACTCATTTAAAACGATCAATTGAACACTGTTTTAAATATTATTTTGTAATTAATACAATTAAAGTACTTAACATTAATCAATTGTTTACACATTATTCGCAAATGTGATCAAGAATAGCAAGGGAACGGAGAGAAAGGCGTACTCAATGCATGAAAACCTTAGTTTCACAGATATTGCTCATTATGGAAAAGCAAGTTCCAAAATTTGTAAAGTTAAAATTCCTGAATTGGCACTCAGAGGTTTGATCAAGGATGAGCAGAATTTTCATGATTACTTGCAATGAAATCACAGCATCAATATTTTCCTGACAGATAAATAAAAATCGATTTTCAACATTGCTATTTCTCAAAACGAATGTCCAACCTTTCTGAGAAAAAGAATCTAGTTTTGTTCAGAATCAACAATAACACTAGAATGTATCCACATTTACATGTAAAAAGCAGTGATTTAATACACATTGTTTTTGCTGGTACATGTGATGTGTATTGAAACCTCTTGGAGTAATTTTTTTAAAGATTTTTCAGAGATTTAGTTATATTGAAAATAAAGGTAACTGATACAGAAAAGCAAACAACTTCATGAGAAAAACTATTTATTTACAATTATTCCCAATGTGATTATAAAATAAATATTCAACCATTTAACCTGCCCCCACCCCATCCCATTTCACTGTTGATGTCCAATTCTTAATTTTTCAGAAGTCCCTATTAATTCACGTCTTCACTTATGCAGTGGTCTATGTTTTCGGACCCCACTGTGCGTGAGTTATTGAGGGACAGGTGTAACTTAATATTCTACATGAAGAAAGGAAGGAAGAAACAATGAACATTTTTTCTTATCTTAGAACACACAAAATTGGATATGTGACATTGTACAACAAAAGAATTTTGTATACTTGCCCTAAGTTTTGAATTTTTAGCTTGCAGGCAAGTTTAAGGAAAAAAAATATGTAGATTTTATTTTTAAGACTAAAGACTGACCTAAGTAAGGATTCTATATATTTTGTGGACTTTTCACTTTTTATCTGTATGGATACAAACATGTTAAACCTTGTAGCATTTTTTTAAAATCAAGAAACTGATCGTTAAAAATATGTGTTTATTTCTACATTCTGATCTCTTATGTAATACTCATATATTATTTCGGTTAACACTATCGATGATCTCATATTCAAATGTGACAAACTAAGGATTGATTTGAATGTGTGGAAACTCTCTTGCGCTGTTAATTTCATTTCTTTTGCACTGAAGCAATATCAAGCAATACACCTTTCAACATATAAGTATGATAGTACATTGGTTAAATTCTCTATACTATTTTTCAATCTAACATAATTTCATAATCATTGACCACATGTGACCCAGTTGTTTGGCAATATGATACCACACTCAACGATACCCCTATGGAATGGCCTAACCTGTCTACTAACAGCATCCCAAGATAGCTTCCAATAACAGTAATGTAGAATTGCACTCTATGAAAATTGATTATTTCTCACTAGTTCAATCTTTCTGAGACTGTATTGTAAACCTACTGACATCATTCAATCCAAATTCGTGGGAATCGAAAGAGAGTATATTAAAGTACCATTTTATGAAATAACTAAAAAGGCAAAAAAATGAATCATGCCTATGTTGACCATAAAATACTTTTGCTTATGCTAGAAAATGAAAATCATGACACACAGAAGTCTGCCTGTACTCTTTAAATATGGAAATTTGACAGCTGCAGGTTTGAACTCATTTTAAACACAAATAAATGTTACATGGTTAGCTAAAAATCATTCCACCTTTTGAGCTGACTTCTGAAAAGACTTGTCTTGCTAAAAAGATACACATGCATGAATTAGATAGGCTGAAGCAATGCCATTCAAACAAATAATGACTTAGTTATTAAATGCCTAAAATATAAAAAAAAATCAAATCTTTAAAAACTACAAACAATCACTCATGATGCTGTATTATGAAGCAAATTTGACAATCTGATATAACATCAACAGACAACCACAATTTTTCATACTAATTATTGCATAACAAGATTAGAAAGAAACTCTAATGGCAGACAAACGGACACTCCCAAAGCTCCTCACCATCTGTACTAAATATTTCTCTAATTCTTCCTGCAAGTGGCAATAAAGAATTAATGTATGGTAAATGTCGCATATGTGGATGTCAACAATTGTCAAGCCAAATACTTTAAAGCACACAATTTTTGCAGATTTTATGTGGAATGAACCCTTGCAAAAATGTGTTTGGCTGTATTGATGATCAGTCACTATTAAATAGATTTGGTTGTATTCATGAAAATGCTAGGATGATGAAATATTACAATTTACAGTGTTAAATCTAAAAGTATACCCGTTACTAGGGATGGCAACATTTTTACATTGTCAAATATTTAGGAATTCCCTTCTTTAAAAAATAATACTGAAATTCTGCTCTTGATGATCATATTCTTGGAATTATTTTAAACTAGGTCACATGTATTGAGTAAATTAAATGCTACCAAAATATCTCAGTATAATGCAACACAGATGCTGAGAAAAAAACTACAATGATGTACCTAAATGACAGTAACAGTAACAGGTTGTTTCTTTGTTTGTAGTATCAATTTGAAAAAAGACATACAACAGTGTTGCTCAAAGTAAACAAAAGAAATCTACAGCCAAAGAGAATATATGAACAAACCAAACAGGAAATCCACAGAATAATTGTAGCTCTTTTGATCTTTTCTATGTAATTTCTTTCTGCTCTTTGTTTGCCAGGAAATTTCCAGCATCTGACTCAATTCAGAATCTAACAGTGACCAAAATATTGCTGCTAAAGTCTAAGCGACTGAGAGAAAATCAAGCTGAATGCATGAGCTAAATTTTCTTGTTCAAGCAAGAGTACTGTGAATAGTACATTATATGCATGCCCTGTGTTTAATGGTCCTCTGTGTAGGCAATAATACAGTTTGGTTGATTTGAACTAATCTGAATGTGTAGAAACCATTATTTTCTTATTATACTTACCACAATGGTGACCTCTGACCTTAAGACCCAGAATCTATAGGTTTCTTTCTTACCTTAAGTGCAAGCCATCAACAAAGTTTGGTCAAGGAACTTACTTAAAAACAGAAGTTACTCTGCAAGACCCATTTTTCTTTGAACCAAAATGACCCTAACCTTTGGCATTTTGACCACAGAAATTTATAAATAGGCCTCTTCCATACCTTAAGTGCAAACCTTCCACAAACTTTGGTCAAGGTACTAAAGTTATTATGCACAAAACATTTTTCTTCTTTCAGTCAAAGTGACCTTGAGCTTTCACATCTGGACCCCAAAATTAATAAGCTTCTTCATTACCAAACATGTAAGTCATCCATATACTTTGGTAAAGGTACACAGACAATTACAGAAATTTTCTGTGCAGAAACCATTTCTCTTCTTACAGTCATAATGACTTTGACCTTTGACCTTTTGACATCAAAACTGGCAGGCTTCTTCCTTACCCTGAGAGCAAGCCATCCAGAAAGTTTGGTCCAGGTCTGTTATGAAGAACTAATGTTATTGTGCAGAAACCAATTTTCTTCTTTCAGTCAGTGACCTTGACCTTTGACCATTTGGCCCCAAAACTGATAGGCTTTTTCCTTACCCAAAGTGCAAGCTATCTACAAAATTTGATCAATGTGAGTGATTTAGAACTAATGTTATTGTGCAGAATCCACTGGTCTTCTTTCAGTCACAGTAACCTTGACCTTTGACGTTTTGACCCCTAAATTGATAGGTTCCTTCCTTACCCCATGTGCAAGCCATCCACAAACTTTGGTAACTGTAGATGTTGGAGAACTCAAGTTACTGTCCAGAAACCATGTTTTTTCTTTCAGTTACAGTGATATTGACCTTTGACCTTTTGACCCCTAAATTGACAGGTTCCTTCCTTACCCTATGTACAAGCCATCCACAAACTTTTTTATCTGTAGATGGTGAATAACTCAAGTCATTGTGCAGAAACCAATAGTCACAGTGACCTGGACCTTTTGTCCCCAAGATCAATAGGGTTCATGCTTGGCCAAAAAATACATGGTGAAGAACTCTTTGTCATTTTGCAAAAATAAAATTGGCCAGATGGATGGATGGACAACATCATATGATGGACATAATCTGGTTTTGAAGAAGAGTTGTCAAAGTTTTACCCTGTACTTCTCAAAAGTTGATGAGAAATGTAAAGACTGCTACTAAAGTAATATTTTTGTCATAAACATTTTTTTTTTAAAAAAAGAATACTAACTGTTGCATCACTGATGCTATTTTTGCCTCTAACTAGGGCACACAATGTACTCTGTAAAGCCAAAAATATAAGTACTGACAAAAAGTTAATTATCTGCAAAACCACCAAGAAAATGATACCCACAACAAAACTGAATTCACAGTATGCAACAAATGAAAACTTCTGTTCAGGAATTCTTATATGTATTTTTTAGAGTCATAAGCCATCAAGATCAAAGTGAAGAATATTTTTTAAAAAATGGATATGTAGAATAATTTGGTACCCCACAGAAACTTGTCATGGTTATTCTTTCTTCCAGCATATATCTATATCATAGTATCTTAAATGATATTGATACTTACCAGTGGGGCAAACACATCCTCTCCCTGGAAATTCTTGGGAGGGTTGCTGGGTCTAAGAGAAGATATGAAAACATTCAATTAATCACAGCTTCTTTGAATAAAGTCTTCATAATTACAAGAACTGCTTTTAATACAAGTGCAAGTTTATTAATTTTAAAAGTCTGATTCTTGAGGACCAAAAGATAATTTAAGATCAAACTTCAACTCTTGGCCATTGGTGAAATCTCACTTTAAAACATCCCACAATGGACATTCCTTTTAATCTTCATCATTGTAAATGCAGATGCGTAAGTTAAATGCATTTATTCATTATCTGTATGAAAATAACATTATTTGAGAACAAAAGTAATGCAAAATGGTACATAACAAACCAGCTGCCTGCCTTGCTGAAGGTCATTGTGACCTTAACCGTAACTTTTTAATATTGACATTGCGATCTTTGTATTAAAAGGTCAACCTACACGTACCTGTGAAGTTTGGTGAATTATGTTCAGTACTCAAGTTACCACGCAATGAGATATTTCTCTTTGCTAGATTGCAGTGACCTTGACCTTTAACTTTTATTTACCAAAATAAACAGACTTTTTTATATCATGAAGGACATCATATCTAATATGTTTAGTTAAGGAATGTTTCGCACAACTCAAGTTATTAGCCAAAAATCATCTTAGTTTCTTGTGAAACAGTGACCTTGACTTTTGACCTTTAGACCCCCAAATCAGTAGGTTTCTTTATACTCAATAGAGTACCCCATCTGAAGACTTTGATATTTAGACCCAAAATCAATAGGATTCTTTATCACTTACAGAGCAACCTATCTGAAAGGTTTAATGAATTCAAGATATTACATGGAAACTATTTTGCTTGGTCAGTCCCAGTGACCTTTAGATCCCCAAATTCACAAGGTTCTCTGTCTGTATCGGGCAACCCAGCTACAAAGTTTGGTAAAGGTATATGAGGCAGAATTCAATTTTTTTTTGTTCAGAAAGCAAATTGTTAATGGACTGACCAAATAGACATAATGATAACATAATATGCTCCATCTTAAGGTGGGCATATAAACAACAAACACTGGTTGGAATAAGTGGGCTGTCTTATGGATGCAAAAGTATGTACAGATAATATTGATGTCTGAAGCAATAATGGGCCTTTATTTATGAAAAGTTATTCAAAATCAAATGAAATAATTCACCTTGTTCTATAAATTTATCTTACAATAATTTCTTTCTTTTAATTTATCTTACAAAAATTTTGTTTTCTTTAATTTTGCTATGAATCAGTATAGAACACACTCAAAAACAAATATCAGCACAGACTGATTCTTCAGTAGAAGAAAATCAGAACAGAAAATCCCAATCCTTAGTATCTGTCCAGGAATTAAACCAAGGAATACAGAGGTGTGAAGCAAATGCTCTTTCTTTTAGCCCTGCATTGCCTATAAACCTTCTTTATTATATTACTAAATACAGTATGTGTACTTATCATTATGCACTGAAATTGCACAGTATCTACTGGATACAAAATATTAACAATGTGTACTAGAAGCATTTGAAATGGAATTTTATCGACATGATACAAAATGCACATTATAGTGCATGGGCATAAATAAAGACCATTAATTTGTGCTTCTCTGTTGATATACAAATTGTGTAGGATTTTCAGCAGCTGACCTAATTAATGCAACAAGTCTATTGTGGCTGTTATATAGTGACTCCCATGAAACAATATAACTATACAAGGACTCTTATTTATAATAAAACTCCTAGAGATTAGTAAAATGTGCTTATTAAAACAGAATTGTTGTTCAAAACAGCTACAGAAACCCATAGATAATATAATCGTTGGAAATTAAATAAGTACTTTATGATTGATACTTAAATTGAGACATAATTAGTACTTTAGGATATCTGAACATTTACTCGATCCAATTTCTTTAAAAATGGGTTTCCATCAATATTACATGACTGGTAATATAAAAAATTAACTTACGTTTTCACCCACTGTTTGGGGTCCATTACTCCCCATGGGGGTGGCCTCTCTCTGTGGAGAGTGGGGTTGACAACACGGTCACTTTTACGAAGTGCTAAAGTTGCAGAGGCCATCATACCAGACAGGTTCACATTATCTGCTGCAGGAGCTACCATCACATCCTATGATGATGAAAGGATGAGATCTATTATTTCCATACATTTGCAAGTAGGAACATTTCAAACTTTTTTGTCTTCAAGCTACACTAAAATCGGTTTTATGATTTTAAAAAACGTTAACTCAAAACATGTTAACACTGCTGATGCCTCCAATATTGCAAAAATAAAGACCTATTCCATCTAAATGCTAACCCAGGGAAGAAGAAAGTGGTTTCAGTCCACCCTTGTAAACGACCATGGGTTACACTTACATAGGAAGAAGAATTTAATGAAGGTGCTCTAATTGTGTGACATTTATGAAAGTTTTAAAAACTTGCATTCTTTTTTTAACAAATCTAGTACAAGTTGAAACATTTAAGCAAACTAATCATATTTTTGACAATAAACACAATTACTGTATACAGTCAATTCATTTAACAGTAATATATAGTCATGTACAACCATAACATGTGTATTTTTCATACATTTGTAAGGTAGCAACTTCTACAATCATCAAACTATCAGACAGCTCCATGAAAAAATCATAACCTGCAATAATTAAACACAGTTTCCAGACGCAGAGTTTAAGATAAGAATTTAACAAATTAAGTATTTTACTCCCTGGTTTGGTACTTATTGCATTTTTTTAATATAAATTTGATGGCGTATTTTGTGAAAACTGCAAAATACAAACTTACACAACCAGATTGAGTCTTAATCATTAAGATGTTTATCTTGCCTGTCTGAAAGTGTCATATGGTTTAGTGATCAAGACTACTCAGGTGCATTAAATTATATGGCTCTATTTAAGTGTGTGTTCCTACAAGGATCAAGTACTATCATTTCAAACATGCATCATACATCTGGAACTGGAACTGAAAGCATAGTTTATATTGTCTGAATATACCATCATGAACCAACATGGACTGTGCTTACAGCAGGAGCAATATTCTAACAACTTTAGACCAAATGAATCAAATTAAATTGATTTGCTTTGTCTGAACATATAAAATAAATTATTTATGTATTTTTAGTCAATTTGTCTGAAAAAAATTTGCAAATATGCAGTTTATCTAGAACTTTGAGACATGCAAACAAACACAGATAGATAGATAGATAGATGGTCATGGTTTGCTGGTTCAGTATATAATATTGTAGCAAAAAGTGTGATCCTGTTTGCTGCATAAACAAATGGACCACAAGATGGATTAAAGTTCATGTGTAGACAGTATAGACAGCCAAGCCATTTTCTAAAAATTGATGTTGTACTGGTAGGTGGAGGTGGAGGAGAAGGAGAAGGAATTGCTGTTGTTTGGTACATGTAGTAGTAGTGGTAGTGGTTGTGGCGTTAGTGGGGATTTTAATGGTGGTGGTAGCATTGTAGTGGTAGTAGTAGTAGTAGCAGTAATAGTAGTAGTAAGAAGAAGAAAAGTAACAAAACATGAGAGTTTCTACAAGAGTCCCTCAAAGAGACTGATGATCCACTGACTAAATAGAATTTCCTGGAATTCAAAACCATTTCTTCTTTTTAACTGCTGAGTTCTGAAACCATCTCTGATATTCTTGAGCAATAAGACTTTCAAATTAGCCACTGATGTACTGGATGTAAGATTGGCACCATTTTCATTGAGGGCAAACTGGACACCATTTGAAGACATTTGGTGCAAACTCCAAGTTGATATGACCACCCATTCAGGAGAATTTGTGTCAAGATTCAGAATGTTGAATGTGGCAGCCAAATTTGGGGCAAGATTGGCACTTTTTTCATTCAGGACCAACTAGATAAAATAATTAGTCTTCTAGAGAAAACCCCATGTTGATATGACTTTTCATTTAGGAGGAATAGCAATATCAAGATTTTCAAGATGACTGCCATGGTGGCCATACTGGATGTCATATTGGGACCATATTCATTTAGTACCAACCAGATATTATAAGACGTCTTCTGGTGTAAATCCAATGTTGATATAGCTTTCCGTTCAAAAGGAGTAGCAATAACAAGATTTTCAAGATGGCTGCTGATGTGGCCATATTGAATGTCATATCGGCACCATTTTAATTTAGGACAAACTAGACATAATAAGAAGTCTTTTAATGAAACCCCCATGCTGATATGACCATCCATTCAGTTAAAGTAGCAATAACAAAAGTTTCAAAATGGCCACCATTGTGGCCATACTGGATGTTCAGGCAGCACAATTTTCATTTAGGACCAACTAGACATCATGAGAAGTCTTTGGTGAAACCCCATGTCAATATGACTTTCTGCTTAGGAGAAGTAGCAATAACAAGATTTTCAAGATGGCCAATATGGCCGCCATACTGGCTGTCTGAGTGGAACCATTTTCATTTAGGACCAACTAGACATTATAAGAAGTCTCTTACTGAAAACCCCATGTTGATATGACCATACATTCGGGAGGAGTAGTAATAAGATTTTCAAGATGGCTGCTGTGGTGGCCATATTGGAAGTCTGAGCAGCAATATTTTCATTTATGACTAACTAGACTTTGGGATGAATGTGTGTGTAGTAAAGTTTCATGGCAATTCTCCAAGTAGTTTAGGAGAAGTCACAAACTTGTGCTAATGAACAGATGGACAACAGAAAACAGGCCATCCCATAAGCTCTCCTGGTCTATGACCAGTAGAGCTAAAGATTTGTCATACATCATCCAGCTCAAGGTGTGTGGTAGGCACAGTTTTCATGATCTCTTGGTACACCTCCTTGATCTCGTCTCCAAGGAACAGGTTCCTGTCCAGCAACTTCACGGTGTGTGCATCAATCTACACAGTGAGGAAAAATAAAAACAGCCTCCATTTCATTGAGAACAATTTATATTTGTCAATACAGTTTCAATTACAAAGAATGCTTCAGTGTAAATCAGACTTTTAAGGCTCTATCAATAGATCTAGAAATTCATGAACATGGTAGTATTCTTTAATTCTAAACATGCAATTGTTGATACACAAGTTCACAGACAGTGTATATACATACAATGAATACAGCTATCTCAATCAAACTTCATAATATGTAATACTAATCATTTCCAAACAAATTGGTGAAATTTTGTAAAAATGTTCTCTCTGGTTTTAAAGATATAAGTTTCTTATAAGTCACATAGTATGACAAGGCACAGTTCAAAATAAACATTTCCAATTTAATGTTTGTTCACTTGTAAATGTTATTTACATAGGACAAATTCCTGTAAAAAGGAATTATTGTTGCATTATAGAATGACGCGCCTGAACTAAGACTTAATTTTATTATAAAATGGTGTAATTTGATACAAAAGATATAACCTAAAATAACTTTAAGAGTGGCATACAAAATCAAATCCATGCAACACTTAATGTACGAAGGATAACACAGCAATTACCATATATACTTCCGTATAAGACGGGTCCAAATGCAAACAACATAGATCCTGATCTGCCGTCGCATAATGCGCTGGCAGATCAGGGTCTGTGTTGTTTGTTCTACTGATTAGTCCTTACAAACTGCATAGACCGAGATCTGCTGGCACATTATGTGACGGTAGATCTGGGTCTATGCAGTATGCAGTTGGTATTAGCTTATACGCAAGTATATACGGTACTCATCAACAAATTATCCTGAAACTTTTGGAAATTGCCTACTGAAACAAAAGAGATGTTTATAGTTGTCTCAGCAAAATATAACATATTATGTTAACCTATAGTGCCAGTGGCATAGGTGATTTCAGGACATACAGTCGTCACTTGTAGATAATAAAAGAGAAAGGTCAAGTGAAACCACTGGCAAGAACAACACAATGGTATTGAAGTCAAGACAGATGAAAACACTTGCATTACTAAATGTGTGAATTTGTGAAGATTTACATCCTGGATATAGAACAGTCCAGACAATCCTAAAGGAGAAAATAAAAATGACAAGAGTCGTACAACTCATTTACAATCACAGTTGCTCAACATATTCTTACCAATAATTTTACAAAATTTTACACATCAGAAATGGTACAGGAAAAATATTATGTCAATTGGTTTAAATTATTTGTATATGCCGTGTTCACCAACTTTTGCATCAACCCTCATATATTCAACCAGGACATCAATTTTTTTAAAACCCATGACCTTGATTTAGGAATGTAAAGGCAATAATAAACAATGTGAACTGATCTGTAATAGGAAAACCTCAAAATTGGAGTCAAGATTGATTGGCAGGAACTCTTTACATCAACACAAATGAAAGAGTTCATCACAGCAAAATATTTGTGTTCAAAAAACTAAAAAATTATCAATATACTGTAAATCAAAACAATATGAATGATCATAAAATATTTGCAGATTTAGCAAAGAAACCAAAGAAATATTTTTTTATGATAAGTCTATAGCACACCTGCTAACCCTAACAAGAGATTCTCAGTAAGGCAGTCTATATATTTCCGCAGGCTAGACCAATTTTCAGTAAGGTTTAATGAAATAACATGTACTGTTATTGTCAACTGGGAAAACATGCATTGACAAGTTTTAAAGTGTGATCTGATGCAGTGAAGGTAAACATTACGTTCAACCAAAAATGTTGTAAAGTACACTTAGACCTTAATGACCAGTTTCATAAACTGCAGTTCCAAACCCCATGGCGCTCAATGGCTTCTTGGTAGATCTCTCAACTTGACGTAATCTTATTTGTTTTTTTAAGTTCAAGTGATGGCAGCAATCATCTCTCCTGCCACGAGACATACTCAAATAGACATGACATGATGTCCAATAAGTGTAATTGTTGCTCTTCCTGCTTTTTCTCCAAGAAACTGAATATTCTTTTTTATACTTTTGTGCTGATTGTTTGAACTTTTAAAGAGACTGATTGTCACTTTTGCCTTTAACATGTTTTCATTTGTTAGATGACATTTCTAGATCATGCTATAAGCAACAGCTTGATCATGCAGGCATTGTGCATGAAAAACATATGCAGATTAAAGAGTCTGAGGAACTCAGCCAATCAGATGCAAGATCAAACTCATTAATATGCATGCATCCTGCTCATTATCAAACTTGTACAAGATCTTGATGATATAAGCATATATTCCAAGTCTGATCAAAATCAGATCAGAAATCTGGCCTCCAGAGTGGAAACAAGGTCAGCCAATCAGATGCAAGATCACCTCATTAAGCATTATCAAACGTATCCAAGATCTTGGTGACATCAACCCATAATTCAAGTTTGATCAAAATCAGATCAGAAATATGGCTTCCAGAGGCGTAACAAGCCCTGCCAATCAGTTTTAAGATCACCCAATTAGTATGCATAGATCTTGTTCATTATCTAACTCATTCGATATCTTAATAATATAAGCATATATTCAAAGTTTTATCAAAATCATATCAGAAATGTGACCTCCAGAGTGTATAACAAGCTCAGCAAATCTGATGCATGTTCACCTTATTAGTATGTGTGGATCTTGCTCATTATCGAACTCATTTAAGACCTTAAAAATATATGTACATATTACAAGTCTGACCAAAATTGGATCAAAAATGGCCTCTAGAGTGGTAACAAAGTTAACCAATCAGGTGCAAGATCACTTCACTGATATGCATGTATCTTGCTTATTATCGAACTCATCCTAGCTTTTGATAATATAAACCCATATTCCAAGTTTTATTAAAATTGGATTCGAAATATGGATTCCAGAGTGGTAACAAGCAACTGCTTATGGACAGACAGATGACCATACCTTCAGCTCACTTGGCCTTACAGCCAGATGATCTAAAAATTATGTTTCATATGCTGCATTTACTAAATTCACAAAGCTTATATGATGCTTAAACACTATCATTAACAGCATTAAGAGAAGGCACAAATTATAATAATCAATTCAGTGATACTCACGTCATCAACAAGGTCATTATAGACAGTGGAAAAGCGGTTGAGGGTGATTGAGGACATGCACACTCTCTCCGACACTCGGATATCTGATGTCCGCACCTTCATCTAAATACAAAAGATGCCTGTTTATACATTTATTTATTTATATATTTACTTATTTATTTATTTACAATACTATTATATTATTTACAGTTATCAAAATGATTATGATGATTATGAACAAGAGTACCATGAACGGCACATTGAACCTGCCCCTGAGTTCAATAGTACTTTATGTAGGCACTAGTATGGCATGACTGATTTGGGAGATTACTAACCAGACAGTCTCACTGACTTCGACCTGTGCTGAAAATATGTGTGGTCTTGAACTGAACTTAATATGTAGAGACCATTATTTTCTTATCAGACTTACCATGACCGTAGCATCTGACCTTTAGACCCCAGAATTTCAAAATTTCTGTATTGCCTTAAGTGTAAGCCATCTATAAAGTTGGGTCAAGGAATTTATTTTAAAGCAAAAGTTATTCTGCAAAATCTTTTTTTCTTTTAGCCACAATGACCTTGACCTCTGGACCCCAAAATCAACAGGCCTGTTCCATACCTTAAGTGCACACACAAGCTTTGGTCAAAATATTAAAGGTATTAAAGTTATTATGCAAAAAACATTTTTCTTCTTTCTGTCAAAGTGACCTTAACCTCTGAGCCCAAATAAAAAGGCTTCTTTTTTACCCAATGTGTAGGTCTTCCACAAACTTTGGCTAAGGTACATGGTTAATTACCAAATATTTAGTGCATAAACCACATTTCTTTTTCACGGTGACCTTGACCTTTGAACCCCCCAAATCAATATGCTTCGTCATTACTCAAGTGCAAGCTATCCACAAAAGAGTGGTCCAGGTATGTGATGTAGAACTAATGTTATTGTGCAGAAACCATTTATCTTCTTTCAGACACTGTGACGACCTTTTAACTCCAATATTGATAGGGTTTTTTCTTACCCCAATTACAAGCCATCTACAAAGTTTGGTAACTGTAGATGGTGGAGAATTTGAGTTACTGTGTGGAAATCATTTTTCTTCTTTCAGTCACAGTAACCTTGACCTTTGACCTCTTGATCATAAATCAACAGGAATTTTCCTTACCCAAAGTGAAACCATCCACAAAGCTTGACAACTATAGATGGTGGACAACTCGAGTTATTGTGCAGAAACAAAATTGGTAACAGACAGATGGATGGACATCATTACATAATACACTCTGTCATATGATGGGCATATAAAATAGAAGGGAACCTACTCACTTTGTTGTTTAAAGTGAAAATGATGGTTGCAAATGTCACCTGCTTTTGAGTAAATAAAAATGACAAACATCAATCGAATCAAAGAAGTTATCCGATTCTAAAATAACCTTTAAATATGAAACATAAAGTGCTTTATTTTGTGAATATGTGTGAATGAATAACCGACACTAAAAGGGTTAGTTATGTGTGCATGGCTAATTGTTTGTGAGTTATATTGCTTGTAACATAGCTAAAGGTAGATAGGTTAACCATACATACATGGCAAGGCTTAGGAACATACAACCCAAAACCTTTAAAAGTCTTATGTTGAGAAGTTTTTTAGAATCAAAAATAATAATGTTTCAATTAAAGACAACAAATGTAAACACCCCAAACAAGCATACATGCATGAATGGGTATTAAATGGAGCACATCAGTGAGAGATAATGAGGTAATCTACATGAAGAGTAAGGAAAATTAATTTCTATCTGTTGTTGGTTCATAAAATAAAAGAGAATCCAGGAACAAAAAATCTTTGTCCTTTACCTGATTTGGCATCTTGGCTGTAGTTGTGGCTGGTTGAGGATGGATGGGTTTTCTCAGTGGGATGCTGGAAAGCAACATTTATGACAATACAGTATGCTTCATATCACTATACAATACAATTTGTAAAGGCAAAAAATATATAACACCTAAGCAACACCACAACCAATATTGTATATGCCCTCCCTCTCTTTCTCAATAGCCTATTTTCATTCAAATGATCAAAAACATGTTTTGAAACACATGTCAGCATACATTTAACCTGAAAAAGACAATTTTTCAAAGGCAGAAAGTTTCTTCTAATATAGTAAACTGATCATAATACATTTGGAGTACAACCACTACCTTACAAATCTAGCCCTCCCAAGTAAAAAAATCCACTCCTGTAGCAACTGATGACAACAGGGGTTTTGGTGCCAATTCCTATACCTAAGGGGAGACTACTCTGGCCTAACTTGCTTTTGGTGACCTTTTAGCACCATTGTAGCTAAACCAAGCTAAGACAGTTAAAATACATTTTTTTACTTGGGTGGGCTGGATGTCCAATGTAGTGTATGTACCCCTAATGTATTATGATTGGGAAACATATCTGAAGAAGAATAAAGAAAAACAAAACTTACAAACACAGGATAAATCTACTGATGCCAATTAAAAAAAAAAAAAAAAAAAACATTTCTTGTCTTTTCAATAAACAAATTAAAACTTCATGTGAACACTCACTTTTGTCTCTCCTTCTCCTTTCTTTCTTTTTCTTCCAGTTCTTTGAGCTGTTGATCTAGAATCTCCTTTCTTCCGTCATACTTAATATTTCTTGTGATTGCCTGAAAAGAGTTCAATTGAAGTTGTAGCCTCTCATAATAGTATCTTTATTTCCTACAATGCATACATATGGTAACTCCAAAACATAAAATCTTAAATCCCCTGTAAAAGTATCTGAAATTTTCATGAATATCTGGATTTTTATCAGCATATTTGCCTTCCCAATTTGCTTCTGTTCATTGTCATATATTTTATGTTTTCATGTCCATTTTATTTACATTGCTTTACTTTCATTAGAAAAATATAATTAAATCCTCTCATTATTTCAAATATAACATGGATTAACATTTAAATAAATAATTGGTTGAGATGAAAATAATCAGTATATATAGCTTGCTATTTTCTCATACAATGTAAACTTCTTGCATGTTTAAAGGTTTATTGGTTTGCATCTTTGCAGACATACAATCAACACTGGTCTGACTGGGCAAAGCCTGATTTAAGTTCTGAAGTTTTCTTCATAGTCCCCAATACACAAGTTCACCGTACTTACTGAGATGGACCTAGATATTAAAGATTCCAATCCTGCATATTTAAAGAGTACATTATCAACAATTAATGAACACATTTTACATACTGTATATACTTGTGTATGAGCCAATACCAACTGCAAACTGCATAGACCCTGATCTGCCATCACATAATGTTCTGGAAGATCTGGGTCTATGCAGTTTGTAAGGACTAACCAGTAGAATAAACAACATAGACCCTGACCTGTCGGCGCATTATGCGATGGCAGATCAGGTTGTTTGCATTTAGACCCGAGTTATATGCGAGTAACTGCATCCTTTGAGACTATTTTGCACAAATTAGAATCTTTATTAGGAGAAAAGATTGTTATATTAAGCACGAGGTATATTTGTATTTGCTCTGTCTTATTAACACAGTTTGAAAGTTTTAAAATTGTATCATGCAATATTTTGGAAAAGAGCTTATGACAAAGAAAATAATAATTAAATGTGGGTTTTTTAAAATAGTTTCATGGTTGTTTCAGTTTTTGAATATTCCCATTTACTTCTAAGGGCAGTTAACCCAACATGAGATGTATACTGCAGCAACTGAAGTAAAATGGCTGCTGCTAGACGTAGATTGAACAGCAATTAAATGTTATAAATACAATGCAAAAATAAGGTAACAGATAATCTGAGATGTACATTTTCCTGAGCTACTGAAAAAATGTCAAAGTCTCTCTTGAATGAGGCAGTGTAGTAACTGGAGTTAGCATTATAACGGAGACAGCCATTGTCATAATCAGATTATCTATGGTTGAATAAACCTTCAGAAATCAAAGAAAATACAGTGAAATCACTATTTTTTTATGGCATACTAATTTTTGAGGATTCTGTGGTTGTTGCAAACCAAGAATTTAAGGACCCAATGAACAGCGATCCTTCCATGAAAATAATAGGCCTCCTTCCTCCTTAAGTACTGAAGAAAGTGTCACAAAAATTGATACTTATGAAAATAAATGAATTCAAAGTAGCCTGGGAATGGTTTGCAAGGATGGACTTTTGATTGTATGAGGTAATTAATAGCTATTGAGTTTGCTCTCAGATTCAAGACATGCTCAGTAATAGTACACCATGGCTTTGTACATACACTACTGGGTGAGATTCTTTGCTTATTTATAACAAGAGTCAACCAGAGATTATGTATTCCCCCAGTCACCCACCCCACTTACATAAAGTTATGTAAAGACTCCTACTGAAAGTACCCTATGGTCTAGTACTCTCAATTCCTACACTACTTCTGTTAGTACCCTATGGTCTAGCACTCTAAATTCCTACACTACTTCTGTTAGCACCCTATAGTCTAGCACTGTCAATTCCTACACTACTTCTTTTAGCATCATATGGTCTAGCACTCTCAATTCCTATACTACTTCTGTTAGCACCCTATAGTCTAGCACTCTCAATTCCTATACTACTTCTGTTAGCACCCTATAGTCTAGCACTCTCAATTCCTACACTACTTCTGTTAGCACCCTATAGTCTAGCACTCTCAATTCCTACACTACTTCTTTTAGCATCCTATGGTCTAGCACTCTCAATTCCTATACTATTTCTGTTAGCACCCTATAGTCTAGCACTCTCAATTCCTATACTACTTCTGTTAGCATCCTATGGTCTAGTACTCTCAATTCCTATACTACTTTTGTTAGCATCCCATGGTCTAGCACTCTCAATTCCTATACTACCTCTGTTAGCATCCTATGGTCTGGTACTCTCAATTCCTATACTACTTCTGTTAGCACCTATAGTCTAGCACTGTCAATCCCCATACTACTTCTGTTAGCACCCTATAGTTTAGCACTGTCAATTCCTACACTACTTCTATTAGCATCCTATGGTCTAGCACTGTCAATTCCCATACTATTTCTGTTAGCACCTTATGGTCTAGTACTCTCAATTCCTATACTATTTCGGCTAGCACCCTATGGTCTAGCACTGTTGATTTATAATCTACTTATGCTGCACTTTGTTTACATGGTAACAACATATACCGAATGCAGAAAATTCAAAGTATGAAAAGACACTTATATGCAACTAGCTCGACATGCGTACTAAGTTTGGTTAAAACATCAAGTTATGATCTGGAAATGAAAACGTTTACAGACAGACCACACAGTGTTTGTTTCATAATTTGTTTGTTTGTGTGTTCATGACGTAAACCTGCAAAAGTGGTGGCATATCTTCTTCCACTTTAAACTCTTCTTGAGACTGGGACACCAATTGACGTAAATCTTCTGCTGCATACTCTCGAGTACCAACCCTTGGGGATTTACTCTCCTCCTTCACAGCTTTCTGCAAATTTGAACAGGATTATCTTTAGAATTCTACATGCACAATTAGTCCTTTGTTTTATTTCCAGGACCGTCTCTCCAACAAATGTACAATTTACAAATATATACAAATAAGAGTGAAAAATAACAATTCAGATGCCTTATTTTAATGCTTGTTATTCTGGAGACAAAAGATTAGTGGTAATTAAAGGGCTTAATGGTAAGGCAGCCTTTTACAATTTCAGTATAATAACAAATTATAATCTATAACATCAGTGATTGGTGGAGACCATAGCTGACAAGGATTCTTTGGCAAGTTAAAAGGATTTAAAAACTTCGAAACTGTTTGCACATCTGTTAACCTAGATATCAATCCATTATAATAAGCATGAACTGATTTACTCCACAGAATTGTGACATGCAGAAAGACTGACAAAAGCAATGACAGAGGCATAAATCGATGGAGCTACCTCTGTTGTCCTATGGATTTCTCTTTTCATAAACTGGACTTCATACTCTGAAAGAGTGTCCACTTTCACACGGGGCTCTATTCCAAGTTCTTCAAGTAAATTTTCAGCTGGTGGGATTTCTGGCAAGGACTTTACTCTCTGACAAATAAAATGTAAAGAATCAAGTCTAGACTATAAAAAGTAAAAGAAAAATAATATGCTGCTTTTGAAAAAGAAGGGACATGAATAAATCCAAATACCAACAAATACCATTTGATTTTTTTTAAAAGTATGGTTGACAGCGTTAAAGTTAAAACATACATAACTAGACATGACATTCATGTGCTGCTAACTTATGGGATAACCAACATATTTGAGGATTTAAGAATGTTAATGGAGGCTTTACTGTCACAAAGTGAGTTTTACAAATGATGAATTATACTAGTGATGCATTAGCCCGTCCATAAAGTGGATATCTGAAACAGTAAAACTACCATTAACATCCTCAAATCCTCAAACACAAGACTGTTACCCCACTCCCCACTTAAAAAATATATTTCTGCAAAGACCACTTTGGTGAACATTACAGAAAGATATGCACAAATGCAAACAATACTTTCCATTAAGGCAGCTATTAGTTTTGGTTACTAGAATAGGCATATCGATGAAGTGACTGAAAATAAATTATCCAGGAATCCAATATAAGACCATTTCTTCCTTTTAACTGCTTAGTGTTGAAATCATCTCTGATATTCTAGAGCAATAACAAGATTTTCAAGCTGGCCACCTTAGGAGCCATATTGGATGTAAGACTGGCACTGTTTCAGACCAAGCAGAGATCATAAGAAGTCTTTTGGTGAAAACTCCATGTCGATATTACCATCCATTCTGGAGTAGTAATAACAAGATTTTCAAGATGGCCATCATGGTGGCCATATCAGATGTAAGATCAGCACTATTTTCATTCAAAACCAACGAGATATAAGAAGTCTTCTGATGAAAACCCATGTCAATATGACCATGCATTCAGGAGGAGTAGCAATAATACGACCACCACAGTGGCCATATTAGATGTCAGATATGAATCATTTTCATTTAGGACCACTAGACACCATAAAAAGTCTTCCAATGAAAATCCCATGTTGATATGATCATCCATCCAGGAGGAGAAGTGATATCAAGATTTTCAAGATGGCTGCTGTGATGGCTATATTAGATGTCAGATCTGCAAAATTTTCATTTAGGACCAACTAGACATCAGATATCTTTTTGTGAAAACCTCATGTTGACATGACCATCCATCCAGGACTAGTAGCCATAACAAGACTTTCAAGATGGCTGCCATGGTGGCCATATTGGATGTCAGATCAGCACCGTTTTCATTCCAGACCATCTAGACATCATAAGATGTCTTCTGGTGAAAATCCCATGCCAAGATGCCTTTCCATTCCTCTGGAGTAGCGACAGCAACATTTTCATGATGGCTGCCACAGCAGCCATATTGGATGTCAGATTAATACCATTTTCATTTAGGACCAACCAGATATTATAAGAAGTCTTTGGGTGAAAATTTCATGTTGATATGACCATGCACTCAAGTGGAGTAGCAATAACAACATTTAAAGATGGCCACCACAGTGACCATACTGGATGTCAAATCAGCACCATTTTTATTTAGGACCAACTAGACATAATAAGAAGTCTTTAATTGAAAATTACATGTCAATATGACCATCTGTGCAGAAGAAGTAGCAACAACAAGATTTTGAAGATGGCTGCTGTGGTGGCCATATTGGCTGTTGGAGCAGCACCATTTTCATCTAGGACATACAAGACCTTGGGATGAATGTGTATGTAAATTTTCATGGTAATCCTGCATTTAATTTTGGAGGAGTAGCAATAACAAACTTGTGCTAATGGATGGACAGACAATGGATGACATACAGATAGACAAAAGGCCATACCATAAATTCTTCTGGTATATAACAAACAGAGCAAAAAACACCAACATCAACCATATCATTATATAATATTGTCATTTTTATGGCATCCTTTAATACAGTATATAATATTTCATTGTAAATGCTATATATTTCTATTGATTTTAACTAAATACCTTCAGCAAAACTTTCTGGTGCGACTTCTCTTCCTCAGTCATTCTGAAATAAATATATTTAGGACATCTAATAAAGTTCATTCACATACAACAAATTAAATTCTTTTCACTCCAGATGAATAATGCAGGTGGCAATTTTCCAGACATTAAATGCAATTCTTTTCCAAGGCCAATTACCTACTGTCTTTTCACTGTCTGTGGGAGGTTATTCCAAAAATATGCAAAGATCAGTTAGCGAAATCTGGCTTGAATTCCAAGAGTTTTAAGTATGAGCCTCAGTCTGGCTGTGCAAGAATTTTTCCTGTCATAATTTTGATTTACAGGTTTTACAATCTGATAACAAGCAAGATCTACTTACAAGAAGTACCACATATACTCCATATAAGCCATGTCCAAATGCAAACAACATAGACCCGGATCTGCTGTTGCATAATGTGCCAGCAGATCAGGGTCTATGTTGTTTGTTCTACTGATTAGTCCTTACAAACTGCATGGACCCAGATCTGCCGGCGCATTATACAATGGCAGATCTGGGTCTATGCAGTTTGCAGTTGGTATCGGCTTATACGCAAGTATATACAGTAGATCTGATGGGCACCAATATAAGGTCATGTTCTGTTGACCATTTGAATGATCAATCAAATTACAGTTTGCATATTTTTAATAGTATAAAATGTCATTTGGAACATATCATTAATAATCAAAACTCTCCATAACATGAAATACAATGCTTTATCTGAGAGGCTGCAAAAAATAAGTCGATGGTGAATCCCAAAGTTTATCGGAACATTAACTTTTATCAGAGCATGTGAGATCCCCCTTACATCAGAGATCTTGATTTTAATCAGATTGCATGATTAATAGCACATATTAAACTCAAACAACCTCCTGATCAATGGCCAGACTATAGTGTATTCAAATTAATCTAAAATTGAATATGTTCTTACCACAAATCCCCCCACCCCCATGAGACTTCATACAAAGAAGCAAATTAAGAGACAATTTGCGAATGGTTCAACAGAAAACATTTCAAAGCAAAGTGATAATGTAATACTTTCTCTTTTGGTCAATTAATATTATATGTTAAAATTTCAGTTCAAGATATCATAAAAAGTATAATGTTTTAAGCCAGACCGGATATTTATGAAGCTACCAGTAATGAATTATAGCTCAAGGTTGAAAAATCTGCCATAACAAACACAACAGACTGAGTCCATCTTACATGTAAACAGGAGGATGCTGATTATAAACAAACAAATATAATGAATTTCAGATAATTTCAGAGAACTTTATTCTTACTGTAAAGTGGTGACTAAAACAAGATAGGTGCAGTGTCTCAAATCTTGCATCAACAATTATGAATAATATTTATTAACCTGCCCTCCCTAAAGCTGGATCATACCATTTTGTGTTTATTTGCAACAACAGTAACATTTGTCAATATTTTATTTAACTAAACTTTATATATGCATTTATATATGCATTGATAGCAGGAGGACATATAATATATATTACAGATTTTGTGTTACAACCCTTGGATCAAGATCAAGAGCGGGAGGCGGGGGGAGTGAAAGACTTGCAATACTGTAAAAAGCATGGGTATTTGCAATGACAAGCTCTATAGTACAAGTCATACAGGTCATGTAGGCATTCAGTACCGATTATTTCAGTAATGGGTGTCATTGTTTAGAATCTGATTACATATACCTTTAAATGGCGATTATTCACCTTATTTGAACCATCATGCATCCATATTCCTTTGGAAGGTCATTATTTACATGCCCCAAGAAATACATACGTCAAAAATCATTGTTAAAGTGCGCTGACATTTTTGGACGAGGTAAACCTAAAGGTGTGATCCAGTACAAAATGTATTGAATATTGTGCACTTTGATGTCACAATGGAAGCTACATGTGTTGAAAATAAAATTTGTACTACCCTGTTGTTTGTTATGATAGAACCAACATCCTCTTTTCTTTACCCAGTTTAGTACCTGGCCACCACTGTAAAAGTCCATTGTGATCAATAATTTTCATCTGGAAGTTTTTTGATGGCATTTAATGTGCAGAGCATTCAACATACAGGATTGAATAGACTTTGGTTAAACAATATTAGTATTAAATTTTAGAACAACAATGACTATTTTAATTTGAGTAAATGTGTCAACATGACCATGATGACATACACTTTAGTTTTTGTCTTCATTGTTTGATGAATAAAACTTTCAGGTCCAAACCAGTGTGATTCAATTATTATTCTGACTTACTTTAATTCTCACATGATAAGCCCATTCCCAATTTTACCCAGTTTTTACCAATTTTTATTTAACATAGCATTTTCCCATGATAAAGCCACACCCCCTCACACTTCCCTCCCCCTGCCCCCCAAAAAATAAAGATAATGTAGGTCACCTGGGTTTATCATAGAATGAATATTATAATCTGATATTTCAAATATGATTCAACTTGATCAGATAATAATCCTAATATCATTGTGCTTATAGAAGATTTCCAAGAAATGTCAAATATTCTGATTACTCAAGACCTTCTTTTTCTTAACAGACTCAGATGCATTTCTGAAAATGTATAAACATGACAAAATTGAATTTCATAGAAATAAGCATCTGATGGGAACCAAAGCTTGTAGCCCACAATTGGCATCAATGTTCTTCTCATCTCTATTACACACTGTATCATAAATATAAAGTTGAAACAAAAATTTTATATATATATATATATATATAATATATAGACCCATTTATGTTTGGTGAAGAGAAAACTCCAGTAAAATATAACTCATGCATGAATGAAGCATATGGCTCGAGAAAGCTAAGACATTATATGAAGCAACACATCAATATAGCATTTTCAAAAGGCACAACAATAATAAAAAAATAAAATAAAAAAATAAATCTAAAACTATGTTCAGGTAGTACCCTGCAATGTGGCTGAGAACAAAATGTAAAGATTTGCCTTTGGGAAATACATCCAGAATTTTTAGGAGTAAGAAGTCATTATATTAAGCATGTAGTATATGGGATTGTTGATGTGAAGATCTACTATTGAAACAAATATATATCTTTAGATTCAAGGGAAACTGTAATCCTTAGGTATTTCATGCTAATTTTATAAAATGCAAATTTGTATTTGTAAAACATGTGTGCCATCAATGCAGACCAAAAAGTCCAAACCCAACAAAGTTTAAAAATGTATAAGGTCATCCACATATTGATACAAAGATGCAAACCTAATTTCATTTGTCCACATCAAGTGGTTTTAGCTAAAACATGCTAACAAAGTTTTTGTCAAAAATGTCAAAAAAGTTTTAAAATGTGTCAAAAATTCAAAGCTTTCTATAATGGTCTGCAGACCTAATCAGCTCATCTACATGTGAATACAAATATGCCTATTAAATATCATTTGTCCACCTAATGAGCTTTTTGTCAACAAATTCTAACTAAAAGAAGTTTAAAAATGTATAAAATATTGAAAATTTCTTTAATGGCCTTAATGGCAAATGTTCAACCTTGTCTTTTTTGTTATTAAAGATCAAATATGGAGAATATCTTATATATGTATATTTTTCATTAATTATTTCTGGTATGATTTGCTCCCACTAAATTGATTAATAAAGAGTGACCTAGTTAAAAAATACTGACTGCCTTACCTCCACTGACTAAAGCTCTGTTTACTGTTATGTGCTACATCAATGCAGAATAAGCTGATCATCCAATAGTTTAGAAGTGTATCAATGAAATTTTTATTTGAATGAAAATTAAAATAACAGTTCTTCTGTGCCACATAGAGTAAACACTTATGGGCAAGTATGGAAAAAAATCCTTTGTCTTTTTCTTAACTTTTGAAGGAGTAAAGGCACAAAAAGTATGGACTGCCCAATTAAACTAGGGTCAACCAAAGAGTACCATCAGGAATTTGCGACTACTGGACATTATCAATTTTGCTCTAAGTTTATTAAAGGCGAAAAGATTGTCAAATTTTTTTCTAAATGTTGAGTATAGATTCAGACATAGATTCAGACAACTGAAACCAGACTATCAGGAAAAAACAGGAAAAAAAAATAAGTTGCATTCATCCATAATGGTAAAGAATTTTTTTTTAAAAACTCACTTTGTCATTTTGTACCCTAGCCTTACGTATTACTAATAAGAAGGAGAGCTATACCAGCAGCAAATATCAAGCAGAATATGGAGAAAGATTTTTCAGAGAAATGTATTATTTTAAAATGATATTTAAACCATTTTGTATCTCTATCTACAAAAGTTTACTGAGTTATAGTTTTAAAAAAATGTTACATAATAGGGGTCACGCTACCAGGTGAAGTGGGCAACTAAGTCACCAAAAAAAAGTACACTTCACCTTCTTCTATTAGGAAAGCAAAAATAACTTTGCCCTTTGAATTTTTAGATGTACACTGAGTGACAGTAGTTTACGTGTTTTGAGATGCTCCCTTGACCAGTCAAGCAGTTACAGTGTTGTAACCCCAGACAAAATGTACTGCAGCCTTAGCAGGATGTTGATATTAATCACGCCAACCAAACAAACTCTTACACATTCACAGGCATTTGTTTTAATAGATGGTTGACTATTAAAACTGTGCTCAAATAATGGAATGTACAAGTATCATCAACAATACTTAATGTACTTACTCCTAACAGTTAAAATTAATTACAATGTATAGTTTGTGCTGTGCTCATTTGATGTCATATGGCAAATGCAACACAGAGAATATTCTACCTGAAGATAAACTATTGCTTAAAAAAATGTTAAATGCAAATATGCATAATGAGAAATACAGGACACAGTTAAAATAAGAGAACCCAAAACACACACACACACACACACACACACACACACACACACACACACACACACACACACACAATGCATTTGTTGCTTTGCTCCCACTTCTCCCTGTTCAGCTCTCACTTCTCCCTATTCTGTCCAAAAGGCAAAGTCACTTCTCCCTAAAATTCAAGTCTAGCTTGACCACTGCATAATAGTTTTGTAACTGTGCCTGACAAAAAAAAGTTAGAAATACACTTCAAAAACAGTGCTTGATGCAATGCAGTGTATCATCATAATTCTTCCCAAAAATGCACATTATTTAATTTGTTTATTTTTATTTTTTATTTTCATTTTTTTAGCCATCAATGGCTAAATACAGTGTGTGTGTATTTTGTGTGGTAGCATTAATCGTTTAAATTTCATAAATTTCACTAAAATAACTCTTAACGTTTAAATCTTTCATGAATCCCTTATATTACTATCTCTACTTTAACAAGTTCCTCTTTCCGCAGCTGTGTCACTTCTGCACATATATCAAAGGGAGGTAATGCCTGCTCAAACTTTAGTGATACTAACACTTTTACACTAAATAATTTATGAATTACATGACATAATTTTATCAGAAAAATGGATATGGGGTTTATGTTATAAAGACTGAAAACTAAGTTTACATAAAAGCCTCTATATTTGACCTTTAATTGTGCAAACAAGGTTTTTGACAAAAATGTCAAAGTCCAAAAAGTTCAAATATGTGTAAAAAAAAATTGCAAAGATGCCATAATGGCATGAAAATCTAATCAGGTCATCCACATATACATAAAAATATGTTAGCCAAATTTCATTTGTCTATGTTTGGTACTTTTTGCACAATCCTGCAAACAAGATTCTTAGGACAAATGGGCAAGACCAGATCAAGATGCCCCCATTTCAAGCAGTAGGGACATAACAAGAAATTTTCTCAATATTTATATTAGGCTCCATTGATGGCTCAGATGTTGGCAGAGGATGATCTCAGATATGGAGGAAACTGAAGAACCATAAGAAAAGCATCAATCTTGGTTGGGCAACCGTCTATCATTGCTGATGTATAAACAAGGGAGCAAACCTGGGACTATAGACAAGCAAAGCAAAAATTTTACCACAGCACTATTTGGGTCCCATGAAATTAATCCACTCATTTAAAACTTAAGTGCTCTATTTTTGTTTGTAACTGAGGACCTGACACATCATTTCATTTGCCATGTACAAATATTTGAAGAAAAAAAAATCAAAGATCTTATATAGCATGCTTTAGTCATTTACACATATGGTTAAATAAAATCGTAGTTAATGCTCAGAAAGCCCCATAACCAAAGCAAAATTAAACATAGGAGAAATGATTATGAAGAGGAGCTGAAAAAAGAAATCATGATGTATTCTGACCTTAGAATATGTTAACAATATGGCATAGTTGTCAAGAAATGACAAAATGCTATTCTAATATAGTTGGAAATATGAGTTTGATAACTTATCAATGACACAAAATAGGTAAATACACAATAATCATTCAACCTTGCCCATCCCTGTGCAGAAAGACTGCATTTTAAGCACTTGAGTTTGCAAGAGATATATAAGAGAAAAACAAAGCATTTAAGGCATGATGGTATAAGAATTAATCAGAAAAGGCATGAATGTATAAGAATTATTACAAAAAGACATGAGTGTATAAGAATTATTACAAAAAGACATGAGTGTATAAGATTTATTATGAAAAAGATGAATGAAAATAGATGCAGCTTCAGATCTGATAGCTTGATTAGGGAAAAACAGAATAGCATCTAGTATTAAAACTTTATTTCATCACTACTTACCCAACCTGCTTTTCAAACAGGGGCCTTTATAACATAAGTGGTTATTGAATAATTCTTGTGTAATAAATGCAATTTTTACCAAATTTACAAAAATCTGTGCATAAGTTCTAGTATACATTGTGTACTTTATCTACTGTGGTTTAAGTTTGAGCCAAGAACATTGTTGCTCTCTACCAAAAAAGAGGAAAAAAAAACCAAACAGAAATTATTCTTATACTACTTTCTCACACTGGAATGTACAGTTACTTCTGTACTTTCTCCAAATACTGTAGTTTTTAAACGTATTTTGTTCAGTTTTTCGGATTGACAGATAACAAAGAGAAACAGGAAATTTGTATAAAAATTTGGTTGTCACTGTCTAGTGGTCATCATAAGTAATTTTCATTCTACAAAACACATTAAATAAAAATTTAACTGCAATAAAATAGCAGCTTTACAATTTAAATATTGATTTCAGCTTTGGAATTATTCTCTTGGATTTTACATTCCAAATCAAGAAGAAACAAAGACAAGCATAATCATGTAATGTTGCATATACCGTATATACTTGCTTATAAGTCGACATTTTTTACTCAAAATTCAATTCATACACCCCTACTTATAGGAGCGTCAAAGAGAAATTCACTTTTTTGCAGCCCTAAAAAGGAGGGGTCGACTTATAATCGAGTATATATGGTAGCTAACTTCATCAAAGGAAAGCCAGATACTGTAAGGAGTAAAAAAAACAACATGCAAAATTCCTATTCATGTATACAGATATAATTAGTTACATAATTATCCAACTACTGACTACAAGTGAACTTATTGCACATGCATATCTACATTCCTATTTCATAAAGAAAACCTATGCATCATTAAAATAATGAAACATGCTTGATAAATTGGCATCTATTTCTGGAGTACATCCATAATTAATGCAAGTGAAAAAATGCCTGGTGCAAAAATACCTGTGCAAACTATGGTTAGTACCTAATGATGATTTATATTTCTTGCTTCTCTACTTGTATTCCCCACCTATGCTTTCCATCAAACAATAAGAATTAAAAAAGTAATTATTTAACATACTCTATTTAGAAAGGCAAACATATCTGTTTTTCATCCAAGAAGAGAGCAACCAACCTAACCTGCAACCACCCAACACCCCAGGAATATCCTGAATCACTGGGACAACTTACCTCATCTCGGCAGAGTCCCTCCCAGAACTTCTTGATGGTGCACCCTCAGATTCTGAGAAAAAAAGATTTAAATTAATGAACACATTTTTTTTTACTCAGAAATACATGTAAATCATGACCATCATAAGACTTAGTAGGAAACCAGTTGTTGCCAAGAAGGATAGAATTAAAAATCACAAACATATATAACTGGTGTGTCTTTCATATTATTATTATTATTGTTACTGAGTATTATTCTTCATATTATTGTTACTGAGTATTATTCTTCATATTATTGTTACTGAGTATTATTCTTCATACTGCCGTTATTGAGTTCTATTCTTCATATTATTCTTATTGAGCATTATTCTTCATATTATTCTTATTGAGTATTATTCTTCATATTATTCTTATTGAGTATTATTCTTCATGTTATTGTTACTGAGTATTATTCTTCATGTTATTGTTACTGAGTATTATTCTTCATATTATTTTTACTGAGTATTATTCTTCATATTATTGTTACTGATCATTATTCTTCATACTGTTGTTATTGAGTACTTTTCTTCATATTAATATTAATGAGTATTATTCTTCATATTATTCTTATTGAGTATTATTCTTCGTATTTATTCTTATTGAGTATTATTCATATTATTGTTACTGAGCATTATTCATAATATTATTCTTATTGAGTATTATTCATCATATTAATAATAATAAGTATTATTCTTCATATTATTCTTATTGAGTATTATTCTTCATATTATTCTTGCTGAGTATTATTCTTCATATTATTCTTATTGAGTATTATTCTTCATATTAATACTACTGAGTATTACACAAATACAGAAGCCTGAAAGGCCTTGACTATTGATCACCATCATAATCATCCTCATCCTAATCATCTTCATCTTGAACAAAAGACAAGCATGCACAAGAACATTAATAATAACATTATCACTAACAACAACAAAAATTATATGCCACACAACATACCTTCCGACGGTGTCTCTAGGGGGCGCTCTGGTAGATGAGCAATTAAGCTCATTAACTTGCTGGTATCCAAAGTTGGCATGTTGCTGGAAATCTATAAGACAAAATACAAATGTTATCATTCAATGTACATAACCGGCATATTACAATAACATTTGTAGCAAATATGGCAGAGTGATTAATTTATGTTATAATATTATTTAAGTTATGCACAGCCAAATAAACGGATAGTGTCATTATCAAATTAACTGATGGTGACTGTATGCAATAAGTCTCTGATCAATACCCACCCATTTTATTACTATTTCAAAATTTACTTTTGCCTCAAAGAAGTAAAACAAGCTTTTTTGACCTATATATCTGGACATTTGTACTTTCATCATATTCTTCTATATTCTGGTGAATCTGTAATTGGAATTACATGGATAGAACTTAAAAAGTAAGCTTGAAGCTTACTGATATTACTGTCCAAAAAGCACTGATTATATATATTTTTTAAATACAAAATCATCTCAACAAAAAAAATTTAAAATCAATGCAAACACTGTTTAAAATCTTATGAGAAAGGCATGAGAGTTACTTCTTAAAAATACAAATCTGATACAAAATTATCAAATACCAAGGTTATGGCACAAAGATGGTAACTAACAAAAAAAAACAACAGACATTGGACAAAGAAATAGTGGTCCAAGTCACTGACTAATGCATAGTTCAAATGAGATTTATCCCCATTTTCACAGATATTTTAATGAAAGAAAAAGAGTACCACAAACTGCACATAATAAGTCCATCTTGTTGCCTTTTCCTACTAATGACCTTGACCTTAGAACCAGGGACTTGACTACTGTATGATAACATGTGGACCTGGGTAACATTTCATCAAAATATCGGTAGGAATCAAAAAGTGACAGCCTGGATAAGGAAACATTCCACTGACATGCATTATCCTTGATTGTGACCTTGGCCTTAAGGACAGGGGGTATGACTGAATATACAAGAAAATGTCAAGTCAAGATACATAATGGACCATAGTTTCATTATAATACTGGTGAGTCAAACGTCACATCCATACAAGGACTGAGGTCACCAATTTATATCTTTTTTCTTGCCATCAGCTTGATCTAGAGGCAGTGGGTGTGGCTATGGTATATGACATACTGTCTAGTCAGGATGTGTAACTGGTTAAAGTTTCATTAAAGTCTCTTCAGTGGTTCAAAAGTTATACTCCATTCAAGGATACAAGGCAGAGTTACAATTCCTATGCTGTGACCTTTAACTTGAGGCAGAGGGCATGGCAATGGTATACAACACACCATCTATAAATGATATACAAGATATAAAGTTTCATTAAAGTATCTTCAGTGGTACAAAAGTTATAATCCAGACAAGTATACAAATCACAGAATTACATATTCCCTTGGTGTGACCTTGACCTTGAAAGCAGGGATGTGGCTACGGTACACAACACACTGTCAAGTCATGATACATACTAAGGCTAAGTTTCATTAAACTATATTCAGTGGTTCAAAAGTTATAAGGATATAAGTCGTGGAATTACATGTTCTCTTGAAGAAGGGAGCCTGGCTATGGTATGTGACACACACTGTCTAGTTATGATATATACTCGGACAAAGTTTCATGAAAATCTCTCCAATTGTTATAAAGTTATGTGTCAGACAAGCAAATGCTAATGGACGTATGAATGGAGTTTAACAGCATGTCAGCACAATGCAGGCTATATAGTGCCAATTAAAAGTTAAGTTTTAAACATGTAACAATAAATAATTGCCAAAAATTTTAGGAACATAAATCCTTCCAAATAAATTTAAACATGTTGTATTACAAGCTAAATGACAAAAGGTAAAGATGATCAAATTCTTTAAAAGGTATATACAATAAAAGATAAAATAAAAATATTAAATTCTTAAAATAAAGGGTCAGAACTTGTTATATAAACTGCATTCCTTCAAAACGTCCAATATTTATTCTAGTGGTACACCATCAAAAAGTTTCTTAATTGAGTTCACATAAAAAAAATTCTGTCTCACAGGTGGAAGACGATACAACTGACAAAAATGTGTTCCACTAGCAGTGGACACTGGCAAGGTATGCACTCTGGTTGATATTCACCCTTCAGGAGGTACTCTTGAGCCAGGTATGTGTGTCCTATTCACATTCTGCTCAATACCACTTCATCTCTGATATCTGTTCTGATTGAGGGCTACATGAGGGATGCCACTCTCCAATAATGGGTCTGATGTTTTGAAGCTTGTTTCATTTCATATATTTTGCCAAGTATATAGAATATGCCAAATGATATAATATCTGAAGTCAGTGTATGGAATATCCATTCAGAAATGTGTGACTGCAGGGTAGCTTTGGCTGCTTTACCTGCCCTTCCATTACCCTTAATACCACTGTGACTAGGAGGCAGCCAACAGTACAGAATACTTTTTCCAGATTGGGTGAGTAAATCATGTTTCTGTAAGGTTTGTGGATATTAACAAATTTAAGGTTTTACATGGCTTTAAATGTGGAAAGTAAATCCGAAAAGATAATGATTTTTTTTAGAGATTTCAATGCAGTTAAAACATCTGAGTATGGCTGTAATTTATGCAGTAAAAATGGAAGTTTTATCTGGCAACCAACTCAAGATGGTGCTGTGGGGTGGTGCAACAGCAGCTGCAATCTAGTCTCCATCTTTTTGAACCATCTGTATACAGGGAAGTATGGCCATAATAAGAGGCTCTGATTTCATTTAATTTAACTCTGAAGAGTGAAAGTATTGGTTGAGGACTTGTTCAACTGGCAAAGATCAAACATTATTTTGTTTTTTTTTTTATAAACAGTGACAACACCACAACATATTATGTCCAACTCAAGACTGTTGTATAACTAGAGTGTAATCAGTGATTACATAGCTCACCTCCATAAGGCTTTGATTAGTCTCCAGTAGCCATTGAAAACATTAATTATCATGCAGAAAAAAAATTCCAACAAAATTGATCCTGACAACAAAATGCTGGCCCCATTTCTAATTAAAGTTTTTGGAGTACAATATTTTCTATTTACATTTAAACTTTTAATTGGCACCATATAGCCAGTATTGTACTGGCATACTACTAAAACAACCAACCTACCTACTATGACAGGGCATAAAAGACATAAAACAATAAAAAAGATGATTCTTTTCTATGATATCAAAGTAGAAGTATTACACAGAGTTGATAAACCAGAGATTAATGATGTTTTGTATTAGTTTAAAAACTGCTTAAGAAGCTATTATTCTTGTCCACCCATAGAAGCCAGATTTTTCTGGGTGAAAGTCACAGGCTTTAAGTAATCTTGGAATGACAGCCAGTGTCAGAAGCATAGTTCATGCATCAATAATTACCTTCATTAGCCTCTACAGATGAGGCCTCACATCTAATTCTTATACTCATACAAATGTACAATACACATTTAACCTGTTGTGGTTATCTATCACATTATACAATATATAGTCATTAATATGGAAAGTTCACCACTGAATAAACATAGTTAGTTCTACCTCCAACTGCACTGGTCAGAAAGAACCTTATGTGTAGGTTACAATGTGTATAGCATGAAGAATCTATGAGGTCATAAACTCAAATTACTTAATCCATGTTTGTAAAGCATAAAATGTAGGTCACAGTAAGTTCAGTTGTGAGAGTGTAATACTAACAAAAATGCATTCAATTATCAACTTTTCATGACTGAAACATGAATAGCACCAGATAAATTAACTTTAAACACAAAATTTCAACAAAGTCATTGAAGCATGAAATAAAGGTCATATAAATCTATTTTTGAAATAAGGATGTAGAACTTATCAAGATGCATCCACCCACCAAGTTTCATTATCCTATGTAGGATATGCATATAGCATGCCAAAAACTCATGTGGTCATGAGCTAAATGTAACACGAGTACCATAAACAGTACATTATACGCATATGCTGTGTTTAATAGTCCCATATGTAGACACTTAACACACTAAATTTAACATAAAGAAACCATTATTTTATTATCAGACTGACTATGACTGTGACCACTAACCTTGTCACCTCAGAATCTATAGGTTTCTTTATGACCCTAAATGCATGCCATCCACAAAGTTTGATCCAGGAACTTACTCTAAAACAAAAGTTATTCTGCAAAATCCTTTTTTTGTGCCACAATGACAATGACCTTAGACCCCCAAACCACCAGGCCTCTTCCATAACTTAAGTGTAAGCCCTCCACAAACTTTGGTCATGGTACACGGTCAGGAAGTTATTATACAAAGCCATTTTTCTTCTTTCGGTTAGTGACCTTGACCTTTGACCTCAAAATAGATAGGCTTCTTCCTTATCCCAAGTGCCAGCCATCCACAAAGTTTGGTCCAGGTCTGTGATGTACAACTAATGCTATTGTGCAGAAACCAAATTTCTTCTATTGGTCACAGTGATCATGGCCTTTGACATTTTGACCCCAATACCAACAGCCTTCTTCCTTGTTCCAAGTGCAAGATATCTACAAAGTTTGGTAATTGTAAATGATGGAAAACTCAAGTTATTGTTCAGAAACTATTTTTCAGTCACAATGACCATGACCTTTGACCTTTTGAACACAAAATCAAGAAGTTTTTTCCTTACGCCATGTGCAAGCCTTTTGTAACATTTGGTAACCGTAAATAGTGGACAACTCAAGCTATTGTGCAGAAACCATTTTTCTTTTTTCAGTCATAAAAACCTTTACTTTTGACTTTTTTTAGAATCCCAAAATGATAGGCTTCTTCCTTACCACAAGTGCAAGTCAAGGACAAAGTTAAGTCCATGTATGTGATGTAGAACTAATGTTATTATGCAGAAACCATTTTTCTTTTTTCAGTCACAATGACCATGACCTTTGATCTTTTGACCCCAAAATCAATAGGGTTCTTCCTTATCCCATGTGCAAGCCTTCCACAAAGTTCGGTAACTGTAGGTGGCAGACAATTCAAATTATTATAAGTAAACCATTTGGGGGTTTTCAGTTATAGTGACCTTGACCTTTTAGCTTTGACCCCAAAATCAACAGGGTTCTTCCTTACCCCAAGTGTCAGTTTGGTAACTATATATGGAGGACATTTCAAGTTATGGTGCAGAAATGAAATTAGTAACAAATATATGGATGGACATCATAACATAATATGCTCCACCTTACAGCAGGCATATAAAATCTTAACCAATGTCAGTAAAAGATGAAATATAGGTCACAATAAGCTTCTTTTGTTGCAAGGGTGTGGTAGTAGCAGAGATGCATATCATCATTAATTTGATGATTCTAGCATTAACAGTGCCTGAGAAATGAACATCACACACAAAATTTAACCAAAGTCAGTGAAGCATAAAATATGGGTCATAATGACCTAGCACTGAAATGAAGTAGTAGTACTCATCAAGATGCATCCCCAAGTTTCATGATTCTACATAGGATAGTATGTACATAGCATGCAAAAACCTGTGTAGTCATGAGCTAAATGCAAAAACTAAACCCAAGCCAGTAAAATGTGAATGTAGGTCACAGTGACCATTTCTGTATTGGTGGTACTTAAAAGACATAATGATTCAAGCATGAACAGTAAAAACAAAATTTAACCAAAGTCAGTGAAGCATGAAATATGGGTCACAAAGATCAATGTGTAAGATGAGGGTGCAGTACACCAAGATGTATCCTCTTAACGAGTTTCATGATTCCAGGTATAGCAGTATTATACAGGAGGCAAACAACCTATGTGGTCATGAAACAAATGCAAAAACTTAACATAAGCCAGTAAAAATGTGAAATGTTGATGTGATACAAATAGTGATGCATATAATCATCTAGGTTTATGATTCTGGCATGAAGAGTGTGTGAGACTGAACCCAAGTCAGTGAAGTGTGAAATATGGGGCAGCTATTTTTGTGACGAGGGTATAGTATTCATCAAGATGTATCCCCTCACTATGTTTCACCATTCTAGGTATAACAGTATGCATACAGGATGCCAAAAACCTATTTGGTCATGAACTGAATGCAAACACTGAACCTATGCCAGCAAAATGTGAAATGTAGGTTGTTGTATGGGTGTTGTACTAATAGAGATGCATACAATCATCGACTTTGATGATTCTTGCATGGACAGAAATTGAGAAATAAACTTTAACCACAAAATTTAACCAAAGTCAATGAAGCATGAAGTATGGGTTACAGGAGACTACGTTTGTGATGAGGGTGTAATATTCATCAAGCTGAATCCCCTCACCAAGTTTCATGCCTCTAGGTACAACAGTATGTATACAGGGTGCACAAATCTATTTAATCATAAGCTATACTCAAAAACTTAACATATGCCAGTAAAATGTGAAAAGTAGGTTGCAGTGACCTTCTTTTGTGAAAAGTAGGTCACACTGACCATCTTATGCTATGAGGGTGCAGTACTAATAGAGATGCATGTAGTCATCTAATCAGATGATTCTTGCATTAACAGAGCTTGAAAAATAACTGTAAGAAAAATGTTAACAAAGTTAGCAAAAGCATGAAATATGGGTCATGGTGACCAACTTTTGTGATGAAGGTGTAGTACTCATCAAGATGCATCATTTCACCAAATTTCATAATCCCAGTATAACAATATGTATGAAGTGTGCAGAGAAGCTGAGCTAAAAACAAAAACTTAACCAAGAATGTACAACTGAAGTACATGCATGTACAAAGTTAGCCCCCTCAGCTCCCTCCCCAGAAGGTAGGTGCTATGAACCCACTCCTGTTGCTTAGGATCTGGGAAGAAAGAATGGTCAAGATTCAGTGAGGTTGTACGTATGTATATGCTTTAACTGTGCACCGATTCTATGGGTAGTAGAATAACTATCCTCTACTTCGAGGAGGCAAGCTAAAAGTGTGACATATCTATATATAGTATGCTAGTTTCATCAAGTTTTATGAATATATTTGGCAGACATGGAACATTTCCAATTTTTTGCATATTAATGATCAACTGAATTTAAAATATTTTGCAATTGCAATCTTTACCATGAAAATGTTTGTTAAAATAATTTTCTTTATTATGATCACAAAGAAATTTAATGCTTGTGCAAATTATGTAAATAATACCTTCTTAGCTTCCTGCTCTGGAGATTGGTATCTAAATCTCTTCACCTTGGATTTTGGTCGACTTGCCTCAATCTGAAGGAGACACACCATCACACTTTTAATTGTATAATTTAAATTCACATTTTATTTTTGGAGTATCAATTTTTGCATGTATTAAGGTTGCTACAAACCATGAATTAAAAGACTTAATGAACAATGAATGTTCTGTCAAGACAATAGGACCTCCCTATCAAATTAAAGAATTTATGCACCGACAAAAATGTCATATTTTGCAAAACCACTAAACTCTAAAACCACAAAAATAAATGAATTTACATCATTAATCAAGTTAAACATATAAGAACATTATTATATTTTAACATGTATCACAAACAATCTAATGTCATCTTTAAGGCTGCATAAAATGTAATCTTTCCCTATTTTAAGTGACAAATATGCCATGAAATCATGTCTTATTTTGCTAAGATTCCTTTATAAAGTAGGTCACAGGGAGTCAATTTTCAAATTCATCTGACAGTTACTTCACATGCATACTAGCTTGTTGATTATCCAGATATAAGTAATGTTTACATTACAGATACTTATAATCCTGTCCTTTGTAAATAAACAAGCACACTGCAGACTACTTCTTTTTAATTCCATGATATTGTTTTTCATTGTATTTAACTTATTTTACTGCCTCAGTTGTTTTTCATGATTTAAGCCTATACTATTTACAGCATGTAGTGTTATGACAAATCATTAAAGCCAAGATAATCAACCCTACTTATTAGCATATAAGCATACCATCTTCTATAAATTATGGTTATATGTTTGAAAGTTTTACCTTATCATTTTTAAGTTTTGGTTTGTATTGAAAAATTTCATGAATATTGGCTGAAAGTCATATAAGTGATAACAATTTGAGGTGAGTGAACCACACCGCCCTAAAGTCAGACAAGTTTGGCACTACAGGTGTAATTACATAATTATTCCAAAGTAGACCGTAATGAAACTGGTAAGCATTCCATGGGAATTTAGCCAGAACAATGATTGGTTGACAACTGATGTTAGATAAATGGAGTGAGGTAATTCATCAAAAAACACATTTCAGCAGACCAATGTTGGTAAGATGGTAGAGATTACGCAAAATTACAATGTATAATATTAATATGTGTCATGTTTCTATATGTACAGATCTACTATTTATACTCTTGTATAAGCCCATACGAACTGCAAACTGCATAGACCCAGATCTGCCGTCGCATAATGTGCTGGCAGATCTGGGTCTATGCAGTTTGTAAGGACTAATCAGTAGAACAAACAACATACACCCTGATCTGCCGGCACATTATGTGACAGCAGATCAGGGTCTATGTTGTTTGCATTTGGAATGGGCTTATACGCGAGTATATATGGTATGTATTGATTCATATCTTGCCAGATTTAAATCAGTTGTATTAGGTCTCAATATAAAAATTACCACAGCATTCTGTCTCCAGTGGTTAAGTTATGGATAAAAGCTGTTTCGGATTTGGAGGCTACATTCATATTTAAACCTTCATATTTATATCCCTTTGTGACTACTTTATATCCGATTGTGACTACTTTATATCCTATTGTGACTACTTTATATATCTTTGTGACTACTTATCTGCAGTTTCTGAAATCTTTGAGATATTAGATCATTAACAGTCTTGGGTCACAAAGAATGTTATATTATATATGGCTGCATGTGGAAGGCTGACATTTTTCTCTGGATACTCTGATAAGTAGGATCTCAAAAACCACAAAATGGTAACATTTGTGCCTCAACAATTTGCATCCACTTGTTGGAATTCACACACTTTAAGTAATTAAAGAAAATTCTCTTTGAATGTACATGCAGTTTCAGAGATTGGTGTAAATATATATTCAATTGTTGCTCTATAATATTTTTTATGTGAAGGCAGCCTGACCTAGTATTTGACTTAGTGGATCCAGGATTTAGTGCAATGAGTGACCATTTGTTTGAGTCACAAAGTGGTCATTGCTGTGTGTCCTTGACCAAGGAACCTAACCTCAACTACTACCAGTGACCACGCTGTAAACAAGCCTGTTTACATATAAAAAATAGTCTGCACACAATTAGGTCTGGACAAAACAATTTTGTATGCTGAATTTTATTTCATATCCTTTAGCACCCCTACTGTTTACATTATAATAAGTTTGGTTCGGACTGCCATGAAAATTATATCACCTACACATTTATTACATCAAGCAGTGTATCAATACTATTAGGTTCAGACCAAATATCTAGTATTAACCCCTGAGCAAGTCCCAAGATAATCCAGACCAAACTGATTTGTCCAGACCAAATCTGTTTATATATCAATTTGGTATGGACATAAGTATCAACCAAAATTAGATCCAAACTTTTTCTGTAATATGTAAACGGAGTCCATGGGTTCCAAAATTCGCTGGAATTTTAACCTGTGATGGACTGGTCAATCAGCTAGTGACACTAATATACTCTTAGTAGCTTAATGCAGTGGACACTAGATAAGATCTGGCAATATCAAACACCTGTAAACTCCGAATGGCTTGAACTTTTTAACAATTTTAGTACATTTCTTCAGCAGCACTTACCAGCCCCTTGTATGACAACTTTGGGACAGCAGATTCAGGTTTCTGGGGAGTGAATATAAACTCTGCAGACTCTGATTCTCGTTCCTTACTTCCCCGGATATCTGCCACAATATAGCGTCTGATGGTCAGGATGTTCAAACTGAAAATAGAGCATTGATATTTTGATTACAAGAAAAGTTACATAAGCATGAATATACTGCTCAATTTTAATTTCAAATGTACTGTGATGCATTTGTTTGAAGAGTTACCCTTTTTTAGTCTAAGGTTTAATATTTACTCATTTTTCTTAAAAAGAATTGTACCTGTCATAAAGAATTGTGTGCAAAAGAAAATGTAATTGTTACTATAGTATGTGCAAAATGAGTTAAACCATAATTTTGTCAATTTTTATCGAAAACCATAACTTCAGTTTGGAAACAAATTCTACAGACCTTCAATTCTAGTATTTTCCATTATAACAATTGCTATAAGAGATTATATCCATAACTGAAATAAGTCAATTCTATGAAATGATTATAATGTACACAGATTTTCCATGGATCACATTTTTATAAAATGGGGGCCAGTTCAGAGAGTAATTTTCAATTGTAAGGGTTTTCTTGGTATATGGCAAAACCAAGAACGTATCATAGCATGTGCAGTTCAACCAGAACACCCCTTGCAGCCCAACATGAATGTGATCTGTCAACATTGTTTTTCTCATAGACTATAAGAATTGTGGTTTAGTCCTACCAAGCCTAACTTATCCAAATTATTAATTTTGCAAACAGGTTGTATATCTGATGTTATTCAGATGTGTTGTGTTTATTACATTAAAAAATAGTTCAAATTAAGGGTGTGGTTTTACTTGGTATATCAGTATATTGTGGTATGGATCCTGCAGGTTCATGTACCATGGTACATTGCCAATGGACTGGTTTTTTTTTGTATTTTGATAAATACTACACAACTAAAATGTTCACTTTAACCTTAATTTGTTTCATTTGAATGTTTTTGGTCTCTTTCAATGTCTGTTGTTCTAAAACCCCCAAAATATTTCTGAAAGATGTGTCTGCCAAGAAAATGGTTGAAATGCACATTATATTCCCCTGGTGGATGTAGAACCTAAAGTCATATATGAGCTGGTGCCAAATAAAAATTGCAAAATCACTCATCTAGCGGCATTTATTAAAGAAATCCTGTAAGAAAGCTGTAAAATTGCCATTTGTCAGGAATGTAATGCAGAGGTGAAGTCTGCAAGTGGGACAACAAAATTAACTGCCCATGTATGCCAACATCATCTCATTCTATAAGTACACTCAAGATAAACTAATACTGGTGTTTTTGTGATAATTATGTATATGAGCAATATGAGCAATATTTTTAGTAATAATATCAGTTATTCAATCTATTCGCAAATTAATGACTTGGAAAAGCAAGAATTGGCAGAACTGTGCTATTTTTATCATCTATGAGAAAAAATGATGACAGATCACATCTATGTTGAACTCCAAGGTGTGTTCCAATTGGACCGCACATGCTATGGTGTTCTTGGTCTCACCATCTGCTGGGACAACTCCTGCAACCCTCTGAACTGACCAGCCTTTGTGTGCTGGAAACCATGGTATATCTTAGTACAACCTCATCATTTTGCAGAATGGGTTTATTTTAAATAAGAATATGATCTCTCATAATGCTTATTATATTGGAAAATACTCAGATTTAAGGTTAGTACAATTTGGTATCAAAATAAAAATATGGTTTTCAATACAAATTTATAAAAAAACAATGGTAGAAGCTTATCTTGTGTACTTTAGACACCAATGTGGCCCAAGTTAAGAAGATCCAAATTAAACTGTAGCCTATCTCATGTAGTTCATACTCATTCACATGTAAGGATGTTTCCCAATCATTTTTCACATAAAGAGACTTAAAAGAAACTAAAGCTTATGAAACTCTGACTTCTTGTTTACTCTTTAATATTATTTTGAATTTTCTAAAGAGTTTTGTCCCTATAATGCAATACATACTGCAATACACTGTCCTGTATTGATATATATTAAAAATTCTGGTAATACCCACCCCTAGCTCTATATATATCATGGGGAAAATGCCAGTATTAGTTTTACCACCAAATATACTGTAAATTCACAATCTCTGTGAATTCATTTATTTTCATGGGTATGAGTTTTCATGGTATTGCAAACAAATGACAGTTTTCCTGGCACTTTAATTCTTGAATTGGGAAAGGGATCATACTGTTTCCAAAGAAGGATCATTCTTCATTTGGTCTTTAAATTTGTGGGTTTGAAGTACAGTTTATACTCGCTTATAAGTCAAGTCCAACAGCAAACTGCACAGACCCAGATCTGCCATTGCATAATGTGCTGGTAGATCTGGGTCTGTGCAGTTTGTCAGGAGTAATCAGTAGAACAAACACAGATCCTGATCTGTCAGCACATTATGCGACAGCAGATCAGGGTTTATGTTGTTTGCAGTTGGACTCTACTTATAAGTGAGTATATACAGTAACCATAAAATCCACAAAAACTGATACCTCACAAAATAGTGAATTCACAGTATTCATGAGGTACCAATTTTTGTGGATTTCATGACTGACAAAACCCACAAATTTAAAGACTCAATGAACAATGATCCAGTTATGAAGACAATACAATCCTCACATCCAAAGTATTTAAGTATTGACCAAAAGGTATTATTCTGCACAACTACAAAATTTTATACCCATAAAAATAAATGATTCTACAGTGTTGAAACTTAGCAGATTTGTTCTTTTTACATAAACGGCCAAAAAGAGGGTGCATGATGTGTGTGTGCAATCAGGTATTTTGAACACTTTTTAGTCTCTATGAAAGAGATTCAGTAAAACCATGCCTAATATGACCACCCAGGTACTGAGACCTTCCCACTATAACAATCAAATTTTTTCCTTCAGTAATCCTCTGATACAAAGTCCTGATACTAAGACCAACTTACAATTTACAAATTATGACCAGTAATTCCAAACCTGTTCGAAGATCTCAATAGATTTATCCCTCACAAAAACAACCATCAATGTCAATTAATCAATTATTGATGTATCATCTTTATGAGGAAATCTCAACTCACGCGGCCACAGTGATAAAAGAGCATAGCAGATTATCACCTGTGGCTTGTGACAATGATGCTAATGTTAAAAGCTGAACCATGGTATTAAGACCACCCTGGAAATACAACCACTTCTTTTAAAGTCATGCTAGTTGTCATATTGGTGGAGTTTTACTGTAAGCTGAAAAATAAAACATGGCATCTTGATACTCTGGGACAGTAAGAATTCAGTCAACAGTTTGGATCACAAGAATTCATAATAAAAAATGTACATGATTGTTCATAAGTACTATGTGAAGATACCATGTACAAACACAATGGATGAAAACCATACATTCTTGGAATCAAGATACTGCAGAATTATTCAACAGACTTGTAATTTTTCAAATATGAAAGCTGGAGCAACTGCCATTGTCTGGAAACTGATCCTGAAAGATTCTGGTGTGGCACTCATGAGATGGGATTTCTCTCTCCAATTTAAATCAACATACTTTTTATCATCCTTCCATAACTGAATATAAAAACTAGGATAATGGTGAGCAATTCTCTCACATAAATATACCCCCTCTCTCTTCTGCAACCAACTCCTATCCTATGATGGAGATGAGTCTACAGTACAAATATACACACAATTCTGTTGAAAAAAAACAGAATGAGGACAATGATTTTGTTGCATGCATATCATCTGATGATGACCATAATATATACTAAGTTTCAAAGCAATTCACTAAAAACTGCAAGAGAAGTTGCATTCACAAAATGTTGTCATACACTGCATCCAGCTGCAAATCAAAAATAATGCTTACAAAAATCATGGAAGCACAAAGATTTGTCAATACGTGCATCTTTAGATAATGACCATAATATGCATCAAGTTTCACATTGATCCATAAAAGCCACAAGACAAACTGTGGGGCTAGTTGTGCTAACGAGACTGTGTCACATACTGCATTAAGCAACAAAATAAAAGTGACAATAAGTCTTACAAACGTTGTAGAAGCAAAGTGATTTGTTGATATGTGCATCTTCAGGCAATGACCATAATATTTACTAAGTTACATGGCAATCCATCAAAAATTGCAGGACTAGTTGTGCTAACAAGATTGTGTCATACCCTGTTACAAGACAAAGAGGGCGAAAGAGCAATGCGATTTGTCAATATGTGTGTCTTCAGGTGAAGACCATAATATTTACAAAGTTTCATGGCAATTCATCAAAAACTGTGAGATTGGTTACACTATCGTATGCCAGATGGATGGAAGTACAAGAGGATTACTACATACCCCCATCTCTACATAAAAAAAGCAGTTTATGGATAAGGACATTGTTTCTAAATGACCAATCATATTTAGTCACATCCAACTCTTTTCAACAAGCATAGAATATTATGTAGTTGTCCTGTGTGTAAATGACAAAAGACAAGTAACTACACAACAGGTTTTCATACAGCTAATAAAAACTGACAAAATGTAGTAATCCATGTTATTATGAAAATGTTGAAATTCAAAATGGGTCATTGTGTCATTCAAGCAGTCATGGCACTGGGAGAGATTGCATCCAGTGTGGATTGCTTAAGATATAAACTGGAAAGGAAGGTCATGCAATATGCAGGTATTGTCTGCCAGCCAAATTTTAATTTGATGGATGTTCGAATCTTTAAGAAAGAAAAAAAAAGAAAACAACATTTGCATCCTCCTTCCAGTTCTGTGAAAATAGCACATAGACATATTTGTCAGTGCTAACAGACTTAACATTGTCTTCATGTAAGAAGAAATGTACTTATGCTGTTGTTTTGCTTACAATTTGTTTGCATCCAAAGCTAGTTGAGCCTTAAGTCTACTCATATTTGCTGGGCCACTGAAAATTCCTCTCTTGTTCAGGACTGAAAAAAAAATTCATATCATTATTTTTTTGAAATACACCATTCCAATAGGATAAGTAATGAAAGAAAAATTCAAAAGTACATAAAAGTACTATATAAACTCGCTTATAAGTCAAGTCCAACTGAAAACATAGACCCTGATCCGCTCTTGCATAATGCACTAGCAGATCAGTGTCTCTATTATTTGTTCTACTGATTACTCCTAACAAACTGCATAGACCCAGATCTGCCAGCACACTATGTGCTGGCAGATCTGGGTCTGTGCAGTTTGCAGTTGGACTTGACTTATAAGTGAGTATATACGATAAGATGCCAGGAAAGAAAATCTGAAAAAAATGCAAATTCTAAATTTGACTACATTTTATAGCTCTCACAGATGAGATAAATTAATTTTAAATTATAGGTACAGTGGAACCCCGCTATAACGCGCCCCGCCATAACGCGAATTTGGATATAACGCGGTCGTAGCATGGCTCCCGAAATTTCGTATATTCATTCACACATGGAGAAAAAAAATTTGGAGAAAAGTAAAAAAAAACAAAACAAGAAATTAACTTCATTTTGGGCATGAGATTAGTTGTGACTTTTAAAATAATATGATCGTGGCATGGTTCCTGAAATTTGAAATTCATTTACGTGTATTTTTATCGGACCGTGAAAATATTTGTTTAACGTACGAGAAATAGTGTGTAAAACGTTTATTATAATTTGGTGGAAGAATTCGCGTATGACTTTTAATAATAAACGATCGGAACTTAACAATTTATCCAGGTTCTTTGAGTGATTTTGGAGAAGTGATCGTGTATGAATTCTAAAATAATACGATATATATAACGTACGAGAAATAGTGTGTACAACGCTTGGCTTCTGAAATTTATCAATTTGAACAGGTTGTGGTGAAGCTCCGTATTCTACTCTAGAGGAGAAAACTGGTTTCATTAGGTTTTTGAATTGTTAAGCCGAAGTAAACATTATCGGAAGTGTTACTTATTACGGATCCATGAGTAAAGCCAGTAAATCGTCTTTGTGATTGTCTTCCATGAATTCTGTATACAGTCGTTGCTCAAACAATAGCCGACATGGGCTTCTTATTTAACTGCAATCACAGCCAAGCAGCAGACAAAGCTGTGGTTGATACAAGAGTCGCACAATTTAATAAACATCAAAGGACGAAAGCCGCCAACATGTATGCTGTGCTTGGCGGTGTGATCAAACAACAAACAGTTGAAAGTAAATAATATCCACTTTATTATCTGTAAATTAAAAGGGTATTCAATTGTACATCCGTTCAGCTTAATTTTGTTTTATATAAAAAGTGATTCGTAACCATTGCAGGCCTTCATTACTTAGTTATCGAGCTTTATCTGTGTACGTTGTTTGCTTATATAAAAAAATATTTTACTGTTATGGAAAAGCAAGTTCAAAAACGCAAGTCGTTTTCTGCTAAAGAGAAACTGTATGCCCTAGATTAACTAAAGAAGGGCAAACAACAAACTCAGCTTGCCAGAGATCTAGGAATCAGCGAGTCCACTTTGCGAGGGTGGAAAACAGATGAAGGAAAGCTCCGTAGTCTACCCAACATTCTTGAAGAGGAATCTGGTTTACAGCGTAAAAGGGTTAAGTTAGCTAATGACAATGTCCTAGATTCAGCTTTGTACCAATGGTTTGTACAAGCTCGCTCAGAAGGTGTTCCAATTTCTGGCCCAATTCTGAAAGCCCAAGCAGAGAAATTTGATCGCCGTATCAATGGAGATGATTCCAAATTTAAGGCGAGTAATGGCTGGCTAGACAGATTCAAGAAAAGGCACGCTATCAGCCAAGTTCTTGTGTCTGGTGAAATCCGCTCCGCTGACAAAGAGGCTGCCAATTCCTACCCGATTGGGCTTAAAAAGTTGCTGGAGGACGGTTGCTACACAGCCGACCAAGTTTACAACTGCGATGAGACTGGTTTATGTTATAAAATGTTACCCGATCGCACCCTTGCAACCAAGACTGACAGTCACAAACGAGAAGGTTTCAAGAAGAGGAAGGACAGAGTGACTCTCTTATTTTGCGTTAACAAGTCTGGCAGCCACAAAGTCAGACCTCTGATGATTGGAAAATCGAAAGCTCCCAGATGTTTTCATCGTGTAAATATGAAGGCACTTCCATTTCAGTACACTAACAGCAAGAATGCTTGGATGAATAGCTCCATATTTGACGACTGGTTTCACAAAACATTTGTTCCAGATGTTCGGGCTCATTTACGAAAACTCAAGCTGGAGGAAAAAGCTTTCCTCCTGCTGGATAATTGCCCTGCCCACCCCCCAGCGGAAAATCTTGTCAGCAGTGATGGGAAGATCAAAGTTTCGTACCTCCCGAAAAACACTAGGTCAGAAATCCAGCCACTTGACCAAGGCATAATTTCCGTATTTAAACAAAATTATCGCCGTGAAATGATAAAGGGAATGGTAGCAGATAATAACGCATCCGTCGACACATCATTGGCATTACTCAACTTAAAAGAAGTATGTCACCTTGGAGGTAAAGCCTGGGATGCTATCACTGCACGCTGCATTGAACGATGCTGGATAAAGGGTCTTGGGCCAGCTTTTATGCCCTCAACACAAAATGATAGTGACGATGAGCTTGAATTTACAGGATTCACTGAAGACGACGTACGTTTAGCAGAAGAAGCACTCAAAAAATACGAGCACAGTCATCATGATATCCTTAACTGGTATTCAGTAGATGACATCTGCCCTATATACGAACACATATCAGATGACGAAATTGTTACAAATGTCAGCAGGAAGAATGAAGCTGCACAATCAGAACCTGAAACCAGTGACGATAATGATAACGATGACGATGGCACCCCAACCCCCCCACCAAAAGTGTCTGAAGCAGTAGTACATTTAGAAGCAAGTTTAAGGTGGCTGGAAACACAAGATGTTGACAGCGTCAAAGTCCTTCAATTAAGAAACATTCTTGACTTTGCTAGAACCCAACAGTTCGCGGCAAAGAGGCAAATGTCATTGGATATATTTTTCAAGAAATGATGAAATTTAAATTTGGAACCACACTGACTTTGCACTTTGCGCAATGATTAATTTAGCAGTTTTCACATGTTTCTTTTGATGTTCACAAAATCTGAAATAAAAGTTATTTGCACGCTGAAATCATGCGTTGATTGTTAATTATTCTTGCAGTTGTCGCATATGATAAAATTTTAGCGGTATGAAATTTGTACAGACACCGTATGTAAACCCGGGAATAGCTGCATGCAATGACCGTACGATATCAGACGGCAAGTAAATGGCTTCAATATTTTGTTCATCCTATATTTTACACGACGAATTCAGACTATTACAAAATTATTGAATATTTTAAATCTGTACGATTTTCAATGAAATTACATCCATTATGGATGAACTGCATGCCACGACGGCACGGTAGCATACGGTGTTGATAAACTTTTCATGATACAGCGATTGTCTGGTATTATCGGTCAATCTGTATTATCGTTCAAACAAATAAAAATTAGTAAATGTTTTTAATGCACAGTAATAACCTATAAATATATTAGCCATCGATTATTTTGAATATATCTTAATTAATGCATTCCAGTTAATATTCATCTGATGATAAGCCGACTTTTGATCATTGTACATGTATACACGTATATGTTCTCGGAAAAAAAGTTAAATATTGTAAAACCCCGCATTAACGCGACCCCGTTTTTAACGCGATCCGATTTTATGGACCCCGATCATCGCGTTATAGCGGGGTTCCACTGTATATCATGAAACTGGTTGTCTTTTATTTTAGATTAGACAATTACAACCCACCATTTTTCTTCCCTTCAACAGCATGCTTGAAAATTTCAGATCACTTTTTGGTTTAAAATGTCACACTGCATATGTTTGGGAACTAAACTAAATCTTCTTCAAAATATTTCATGTAAAATATTTCAATCTCTAAATTTGTTGTAAAATATTTTATTCATCACTTACTATTCGTACAGAATTAGTCCAAGTAGGCCACATTGAAGTTCACATTTTTAATTCCTGTGCGTATGTGTGCATAAAACATCTTTAACTACAAAGAAACATACCTTGTGCCTTCTTCAAATAATGCTGGAAAAGTTGTTCACAAACCGTGACAATATGGACTGAAATCCTTCTGTTTAATTCTCTGTTTTCTTCAGGAGTCTGCAATGGAATCAAGGGACTTATATGACTTTTATTAAGAAAGTATAAGACAATTATTTTCCCCCTGCTTTCTGAAAAGAGGTGGGGATTATGCCATCATGTCCATTTGTACATGTCTGTCCATCTGTCTGTCTGTTAGTAATGTAGTGTATCTCCTATATAGCTGAAAATACAGATTCAAAACGTTAGGATATGATGGATGGTAGTATGTAGATATGGACAACGGTTTTTTAATTGTTATATGACCACTGGAGATGGGGCTCGGGGGTTTTAAAGGTTTTTAAAAACTTGCAAGCAATTTCTTAAGTACTGTAGTTGGATATCTGAAAGCTGGTGTCATCCTCAAAGGCAGGGATATAATATACACGATGGATTTTATCACTACATCCTTGGGTCTTGTACCAGGGGCTGGTGAATGCTGCCACTGGGTCATCACTTGTAAATTGTTGTAATCTCCAGCCTATAATCATATATAGGTTTGAAAAACAAGAGGAGACAAAATCAGATATGCATCCAATACACACCCCGGGTAGGATATATGCTCATGGGTTATAACTTGTTAAGATCTCCAACTTATAACCATGTATACACTGAATGGGTATAAGGAGATAAATTGATATGTGCATCCAGCACAGGCTCTGGGTCATGCCCCTAGGGTAAGGGACATGCTTCTTGGTCATATCTTGGAAACTATAAAGATCCCCACCTATAACCATACACACTTACTGGACATGAAGAGAGAAATACACACATGTAATGTTGCAAAACTGACCCCTGGGTCAACCATACCCCTAGTGGCAGAGATGGGAAGCACTGGAAATTTGTAATGACCACTTACCAATAGTAATGTTTACAAGGGGCAGCTGTAACACTTTTGATATGCCCCCTCATCCATGTTTAATAGCTCATGTTAGAACAATAAAAAATGAAAAGGGTTTCAACCTTTTCGTGTATCATAACAGAACTGCTGAAATTATTTTACACCTAAGTTAAAAAAATGTATCAAATAATTCATGAAATAGTGCTAAAAGTGATAATTAACTGTAACTGTTTATGACAGGAAGTATGCACATGATTGCCAAGACGAGCACATGCAATATGGATGGATAGATCATGTGCCATCACTTTACAGAAATCAAACCATTATGGATAAATTCATATAAATTATGTTCCCTGATATTAATTAAGCTCATCACTTCATGTTTTAGTCCATGTTGAGAAGTCCAAAAATCTCAAAATTGGTTTGTATCTGACTTAACAGCAAATTCTGAACAGGTCCAGAGTCCCCAGATCTGGTGATTCAATACCTGCTCCTATAAAATACACAAGAGATATATCAAATAGCTTTATGCCAACAGCAATTTCAGGTGTCCAATAGCCAATACAATAACTGACTATCGCTGAATACTGCAGTGACTTAATACCTAATAGGGACAAATGCTGATGCCAAAATGGAATGAAGTGGTGATATAAATCTTGAAACCTGGAGATTATACCGATTTTTACAAAATAAATTCAAAGAGTTTTCCTGGATAAAACCTGGAGATAATATGGATTTTAAAAAAAAAAAATTCAAAGACTTGTCGAGGATAAAACCAATATTTGTTTAATTTCAAGGAGTTTTCAAGGCAACCCCTCAAATTTAATGATTTTTCAAGATTGTACAAACCATGTAAACCATATAGCAAGTTTCATCAAAATCCATCTATCAATAAAGCTTCTTGATTGGTAACAAGCACAGCCAACATAATGCAAGATCATCTTATTACTATAATGGACTTCTGTTTTCTTCACCTCAGAGAACATTCCCTTGAGATCTGTGCATGGAGCAGTTTTTCACATAAAACATCTTAATTTCTTGTATGACTAAAGAATACAACAATAAAATTTAAACTCTTCTAAAGGACATGATTGTCCATACTCACAAGAAAAGGGTCATCAATCTGGCGTTTTATATCTGGCCATATTCCATTGACCTCTCCCATCAGGATTCCAGCCTGAAAAAAAGTAAGTATTCTGTAAAATAAAGTGGCATGCCTTCAAAGGCAGATCCCGGGGCAGAATTATATAAAACAAAAATTCACAAAAGATAAATTAAAAACTTTAAAAAATTTAAGAATTTGTCATTTCATCAAAGAGAGCTAGAACTGAACTGGTATCTTGACAATGATAACTAAAATCTGAATTTTTCTTACATATGAATAAAATGCAAAATAAATGAAATTGTTATTTTATATTCCTTTTTCATGAACTCATCAATGATCAACTTGTAATTGTAAAGCTATCATAAATATATATAATGACAATTTAAAAGATTGTTGTCTCAATTATTATCCAAAGAATGTAATCACTTTACCAAGCTCTGTTGATCCTCTATTGATAGGTAAGGAACTTCGGACTTGGCGGCAACCCTCCTTCGGATGAAACCAGCTAGACGGTCAAAGGATGTAGGCTGCACCTTTATTTCCTCCTGAAGATGAATATTTCATCTTTAATTATTCCAAGCTCTAGTTTCAAATGTTACATTTTTGATGGACATTCATGTAAACTGCAATGAAGTTTCATTTCAATATTTAAAACAGCATGTGAAACATACTGCATATGTTCATTTATCACATGTACCCAAGTGCAAGCATCATAGACCTGATCTGTTGGTAGACTAGAATCTATGTTATTCATTTCATTGATGAATTTAAGTGACTGGCAAAAACCTTAAGGTAGTTTGCTTGCTTTTGTAAAATCAATGCTTACTGCACAGCTTGAAATGACATGATCATTAGGTTATAACATGATCGATACGACATCACTTTTTACCAAGGTGTATCATAGTGCTATGAACTCTGGAAGAGACAGTTTCAACTTCTGTTTCTTATTAAGCATGAAAAAGATAACTTCTTATACGATTGCAATAACAGTTCTGTGAAAGAAAATGATTAAGTCAATAAAAAGTATACAAGACTTTGGTAAATCTTAAGCAATTATGATCTGTAGTAAATTGGCAGTGATCTCAATAATTGTGTCATACTGAAAAAAATGCACTCACCAACATTTACTTTTCTTTGTGTGTTTGATAAGAGAACTCTATGATCTTCAACAAATACAAATTTGATGTTTTTAAATATTCACTCCGCTTTTATTTTATGGTCAATTAGTGATGGTACTTTTTCCAATACTTCCTGATGTAATGACCTTTTCTTGGGGATAGTTAATCAATAAGGAGTGCACCAATCTATATATTTTTAAGTGATTTTGGATTGCTTTGACCCATAGCTATGTAAAAATATACATTTTTAAAAAGTTAAATACTCCAACATTTCACAAGCAATCATCCCTAATCTGCTGGTGCATTATGAGACGGCAGATCTGGGTCTATGCTGTTTTTGAAAATGGATGTGTTTGTTGTACTTAGGTAAATACCATATGAGAATAAGCCGAACCCATCAAACTTATGTTGAAAACCTCTTTATATTCAACAGAACTTGTAAAAAAATAAACATAAAAAAAGTTAAAATTTCAAGCTGTCATAATGTTTTAGCTTCCATCATGGACATTTTTGTCAGATATAGCCAGAAGTCATATGACCTGAGTTGATCATGTGACAGAAGTCCTCTTTAAATCATAAGCAATTTATTTCCCTTTATAAAAAGAAAAAAGTCTTCCTCAACCTATTACTAGCTCATACAACTTTTGCATATCTAGATTTCAATGTTATGAAGCAAAGTATGTGACTCTCCATGCAAGGAAAATAACTCATTGCATATTTACACAGTAGTAAATGTATAGCTGGGTTGACCAGAAAAATGCTAGGTGTACTAGAGAACACAACAGCAATGATCACAGCTCAACTTAAACCCATCACCTGCCAATTCCAGTCTGGAGTGCCAACCACGTGAAAATATGGCATGTTTTAAACAAACATTTTTGTTATATGCTTTGAGCATAAGGCACCAAGATTTCTGTTATTTTCACTTGACCCATATAAACTAAATTTCTTAGTTGAATTTATATTCTCCGGATGCATATTTTGACTACTTGTGTAAGAAATAAGGCTTTCAAAACTTTTACAAATTTTGTCCAGGAACAAATCTGGCTTGCCAGACAAATTAAAAATCATACCATTAATTATCAACTTCAATTCCTTTGTCTAGTATGGCCAAGCGTATATATAGTCTATTTAGTGCAATTAAAGCACTGGCTTTGCCAGACAAATTAAAAATCATACCTTTAATCATTAACTTCATCGCCCTTGTCAAGTTCTCAGCACCTCTGGCCATGTGAACATACAGTCTATTCCTTGCAATAAAAGTATTCACATATATCCATTCCCAATCCTCACTAGATCTACTTACACTGCCAAGCACCTAGTAATTATGCAACTGTACACACACAACTACATACAGAGCTTTTGGTCTATTCCTTGCCAGAATGAGTGATGTACTTTTTATGTGGTCATATAAGGTCCTAAACCTTCTGCTACTAGTCTAAAGCAGCTCTCTGAACAGCCAAGTAGAGAAGTGACACCTTTATTGCCATGTGAGGCTGCCACAGAATGTCTGTCAGTGTGTGACAATGTGGCCAATACACATGTTGGCAGATGTTCTTTTGAATATTAGTGACAGTTGATAGGCTTGCTGATAATTTCTTTTGAAAGTACTCTTATTTACTAAAATAATATAGTTGTCAAAGCAAGTGATATATCTGAGAGAGATTATTTTGCATGCCAGTAATAAATGCATCAGCAATATACACTGAGAGATTATTTTACATGCAAACTTGTCTCAGACAAGCCCCTTGAACAAAATTTTCACCAGCCCAACCGAGAATTTCACTTCTCTTCAACAATGGGCTCTGGGACTTACTCAGCCCTGCATTTATTTCTGTTTTCAGTTCAATACAGACATTATAGACATAATCTTAGTTTTTGGAAATTAGATTCAATATGTCTAACATAGGGCTGAAGATGATGCAAACAATAACCAGGTTCCAGCAAAAGGCTAGCAATCATTTCAGAGAAAGTAGACTATTGCATCCATAGTTCACTCAAGTCTTACTTGCAGTGCTTCAAATGATGCAAGTATACAGTAGACTACTGCATCCATAGTTCACACAAGTCATGCTTGCAGTGCTTCAAATGACACAAGTATACAGTAGACTACTGCATCCATAGTTCACTCAAGTCTTGCTTGCAGTGCTTCAAATGATGCAAGTATACAGTAGACTACTGCATCCATAGTTCACTCAAGTCTTACTTGCAGTGCTTCAAATGACACAAGTATACAATAGACAATTGCATCCATAGTTCACTCAAGTCATGCTTGCAGTGCTTCAAATGACACAAGTATACAGTAGACTATTGCATCCATAGTTCACTCAAGTCATGCTTGCAGTGCTTAAATGATGCAAGCATAGAGTAAACTATTGCATCCATAGTTCACTCAAGTCATGCTTGCAGTGCCTTAAACGACACAAGTATACAGTAGACAATTGCATCCATAGTTCACTTAAGTCTTGCTTGCAGTGCTTCAAATGATGCAAGTATACAGTAGACAATTGCATCCATAGTTCACTCAAGTCATGCTTGCAGTGCTTCAAATGATGCAAGCATAGAGTAGACTATTGCATCCATAGATCACTCAAGTCATGCTTGCAGTGCTTCAAATGACACAAGTATACAGTAGACAATTGCATCCATAGTTCACTCAAGTCATGCTTGCAGTGCTTCAAATGATGCAAACATAGAGTAGACTATTGCATCCATAGGTCACTCAAGTCATGCTTGCAGTGCTTCAAATGACACAAGTATACAGTAGACAATTGCATCCATAGTTCACTCAAGTCATGCTTGCAGTGCTTCAAATGATGCAAACATAGAGTAGACTATTGCATCCATAGGTCACTCAAGTCATGCTTGCAGTGCTTCAAATGACACAAGTATACAGCAGGCTATTGCATCCATAGGTCACTCAAGTCATGCATGAAGTGCTTCAAGTGACACAAGTATACAGTAGACAATTGCATCCATAGTTCCCTCAAGTAATGCTTGCAGTGCTTCAAATGATGCAAGCATAGAGTAGACAATTGCATCCATAGTTCACTCAAGTCATGCTTGCAGTGCTTCAAGTGACACAAGTATACAGGAGACAATACAAATTGTTTCACTGAACCAAAATTTAAAACTAATGTTACCAAAAACAAATATGGTTGAAAATTCGTATCATCTGGGATCAGAGGGAGGGGTATAAAATGTCTGGGCTGAGATTCAAAAAAGAAAAACTGGAATATGATGCCACCTTGTGAAACAAATGCACAACTTAATGAATGGCGTGCTTGTACATATTAGTCTAATTGCTGCATTCCATCAGAATTAACTACACCCTTATATTTATTTATTGATTGATTTATTGAAGTGGTATTTCCAAGGCCTAGATCAGCTAAACTGGAAACTATGGCTTTGAGATGTGAAGAAAACAAGTGGGTGACTCACATCTACAGGTGTTACTGGTCGCTCCAAACCTAGTGTGGACTGCCCATCAGCTGAAAATTAAAAAAATATTCAACTGACAAAACTGAAAAATTTCTCTACAATCTATGCATTTCTACCAGCTTGTATTTGAGCACTAATATAAATTCTGCTCTTCATGGTTCAAGGAGCCTATTAATATAATCTACTCCTCTAAACACTTGCATATTATTTTCAATACAAAAAAATACAAACTTCAATCACTCAAATACCAGGTATAAGTTGTAATACACTGCTTGGTCCCAGCTTAAAGTCTTCAATGTTTTCATATTCATCACACTCAAAGACTCAAACATCAGTCACTTGAATACCATGTATCATTCAAAGTCACAAGTCAGTTAAAACCATAATAAATAATATATCAAATTCAAAACTCAGACTGAATTCTGGTCAGCACGCCAATTCTCAGCTAGGTATTATCGTAGGTAAAGGCATATAACAACTATAATAATTAAGCAGTACACTGCACACATCCAATCTAATCTGCATAATTAGCTGATTCATTCTTTTAACAGCTATTGTTTGGCAATGGCCCTTAATGAATAAGACATTATTACATTGAAAATAAGGATTGACATTGTCCTATGTACATCAGTCTTCTTACTGCTGTAAAGGTGAGTAGCTTAAATCGGCACTGGTTCTGGGTGAATAAATGTTATGTATGACAGATTTGTATGTTAATACTTTAAAACAAAAACTAAGCTCATTACTGAATAGCATTTTTTTTATCCAAAAAAGAATAGTACTTATTAAACATGTATTAAAAAACTGTGCAAAAGGCCCCAAGATCACCATTCTGTTTCATGAAGATGAACAAACAAGTTTAACTTACAACCTCCGAGCAACCTAGGGGGCATTGCTAAGTCGGAACCCGACATTATAACAAATTATAAATATCAGCAACCTCTCTGTATTTCTTTCTTCCTTACTTTCTTTTATTTTCCTTCTTTTATTGATCAAACAACATATATTACCCTTGTCACCTGTGAAGATTTAGCAGTACAATAAGTCATTGTCTGGAAAATGGTTCTTTACATGTGTGGTTCACTTCTCACAGAAGATTTTGTGGGTAATTGCAAAAACCTCAAACTAACTGAAAAGTTAAATTTCAGTCCCATGGCACTTAAGATTTTTGAAGTTTTACTGTATTTACTTGTACAAATTTTCACAGATACTTCAAAAGCACTGCTGAGTATCTCTTGCCAACTTTGAGCACAAAAATGGCAGGTAGCACCAAAATGAGTTTGTAAATGTAAATATACAAAGGAAAAAATGAGTTTGTGTGTGTGTGTATATATATATATATATATATATATATATATATATATATATATATATATATATATATATATATATATATATATATATATATATATATATATATATATATATATATATATATATATATATCTTTGCCAGGGCTCTGACAACAACTGGTACAGAGGTGAATTGATCCTGATTCTGACAACTGGTACCTTGGTGATTAGGCCCCAAGTCATGTATAGCTCACAACGTGATTGGTTAGTGGTCCACTAGTGTCACCAACGAACAGTAATTGATTGACAGTTGTCAATAGGTCAACCCCACTGCCACAATGTTCAAGGGCTATTAGGTCACAAATTATAGACTGCAAAATTTCTCCAAGTACTCCTGTTTTTGCCACCTCAAATACAACTTACTTCAGTTGAAGTACTTTGATTGCTAAAAGTTGAAGAAATTAATGCAAAATCAAAACTGAGCTACTTCCATGGCTTGCCATGGCAAGAAGCAAATCACCATGATTTTCATTACATACTCCCCTGCCCCCATCCCAACAAACCTTAATCCAGGGGTCATAACCAAAACCTGTTATGCATATCTTGTGTCATTGTGCTATGACTGCATGTTTAGAGTTTGGTTAAATAAATATTACAAAATGTCATTGTCACTGCAATTGCAATTGTTTTATATTTAACCCTAACCTCCAAGAGACCCCAGGTGCTTACAGACAGTTATCACAGGGGCAACCTATGTACCAAGTTTGATGAATTTCAACTTAGTGGTTTAGGAGACAAGACAGATGGATTCATAGATGGAAAGATGGAGGGTATGAGGATATCCTATGCTAAAATGTGGGGATAATTAAATTTTAAAAAAGTTCAGCGTAATGTTAATATCACAAAATATTTCACATCAAAACATTCTGTGTGCAATTTGTTGTAGTCATGAATTTGTGTACAAATATAAATTCACATGTTATTCATCCACTATTAACCCATATATTCTCCATGAAGCCAACAGTGAGAATCATTAATTTCTGAAGAAGGCGGGGGTCTGGGGAGAGTTGTGGTAGGGAGAGGTTAAGGGTACTGGAGCATCATTTGAATTAAAAGTTCCTATTAAAGTAGCCCAGATCAGAAGCCACACCATCATGTACAAATCCTGGTCCTTGACTCCTAATGTCACCCCTCGGTCAATGTACCATCCCATAACATTTCCTGAAAGGCAATGTGTGCTGTAATGCTAAAGAACAATAAACACAAATTGGACAAAAACTTCTTTGAAAGTCAAGCATAACAAAATAATTAAAAGATAGTGAGAAAGAGGCTGTTGATGTTTTTCTCTGATATTCCAGATTTCTAAAAACTTCAGCAACACTAAGTGCTGATGTCTGTGCCAAGGAGAGTACTCTGTGAGATCATAACTTAATGAATGATCAAAGTACTATGAATTCTAAGTATTATCTATTTCTAATAATTAATAAATTAACATTCTGTACAAGAAATGCTGTGCTTTTCTGATGAACAAAAGACTTTGCTTGTTATGCCATATTTTCTCCCACAAGTTAAACAGCACTAAAAAAAATAAAAAAAAATAAATCAACCTTTTAGATATAAAACCCAAAAAATTTATTTCAAGCTATACAATTATGATCTGTGTCAGTTGTTCTGCAAATGTGAGCAGAAGCATACCATTAATGAGTTTGGATCAATATATTCACCCAGATTAGAAACATTATCAATACCTTTCTTCAGTCAGGCTTAAATTTGCTTTATACAGGAATTACACACTGCCACAGTTAGGATACAAACATGATGAAAATATCTGATAGAGATGAATCAGCAACGGAAATAGTAACATCAGGGATGAATGAGACAATGGTATGAAAATATTCAAGACATAAGTCATAAAGTCGATTCATGTCTGTGGTAATTAAGCAAGATAGGGCCATATCTATCAAACAAACATAGGTTAATATATTACAAAAGCTATATACCACATACCTAGACTACTGTAATGTTATTTGGGGAAACACTTCCGACAAGAATATTTGCAAATTATTCTGCTTGCAAAAAAGAGCTTGCAGACTCATCCTAGATAATGCTGAAAACATCTCAAATGCAATGAATGATATTACAATGTTAACAGTAAGTGAATTAATAGTTTTGAGAAAGGCTAAACTTATGCACAAAGTTTCAAACAATATGGCCCATTATATCTCAAGAACTATTTCATGCTAGAAAAACAAGGCAATACTCCGAATTTTAAGATTAATTTCAGCTAACCATCTTTACATTCCAAAATCAAATAAAGAACTCTTTAAGGCAAGTTTTCAATATTCAGGGCTACTAATCTGGAACAGAATTTCAATGTTTGGGGTTTCTTTGGAGTTTTTTTTTCCAGTATGAAGTTGTTTATTGATGTTTTTGTTTTTCTTTCTATAGAAAGAATTAAGAGTTGTATGTGCCTTTATTTATTGTGTGTGCAACTATGTTCTATGTAAATATGCATATAATAGATGGCCACAAGGAGAATTAGTTCCATGCAACTAATTGTGTCACCCTCTTTAAATACAGTCATTATTATTATTATTACATCGCTACCTCGATAACTCGCGAACCCAAAAAATGGCCCCTATTTGGTGAACGTGAAAAAAATCGCGATCAAAATTAGTAAATGAAACCTTGATATATCGCTCGTTTTATCGTCAAAAACAGTGGTTAGTACCCGGAAATTTTAATAAAAATCATGAAATTTTCAACTTTTAATAAGAAGTCATATATTTTGTTCAATTTTCTTTCCAACAACATTCTGAGTACACTGTAAATAACAATATTCTACAAAATTTCGATCAATGAAAATGCCACTAATGCTTTCTGATGGCAACACTTTAAAAAATAAATACCAATTAAATAAGATTTGTCAAGTGAAATTTGTGTTTTAGTTATCTTTTAATTCAGTTTCAGTGTAATCATCATAAATGCAATATGCCCTCTTGTATTCAAATGTGAAAAATATAATTCAACCGTCCCAGCTATGTCATCAAGCGTTTCCGTGAGAACCTAATTAAGTGCCAACTTTTTTCTTTATCTCCGACTTGCGAAAGTATTTGTTGTGTTGTTACACTCAATTAAAAGCAGACCTGCTTTGTATTATCACGTTAATTAAGTCTTTTGTATCAAATCAAATAAAGGGAATGGAATAAAAGAAAAGTTAAAAGGTGTGCAAATCCTACCTGTGTAAGAACTAGCGGTCACAGCCATGTGTCAGGTCAACTCATTTTTAATTGATCAATCGAACACTGTTATAAATATGACTATGTAAGTAATATAATTAAACTACCTTAAATTAGCCTACTCATTCACAAATGTAATCAAAATAGTAAGGCAACCAAGCTAAATGAGTACTTGGTGAATATAAAGCTTTGTTTCACAGGTATGGTTCATTACGGAGAAGCGAGTTCCAAATTTGCATTGAACTTAAAATTTCTAACTTGCCATACAGAGATTTCCTCAAGGATGAGAAGTTTCACTGTTACTTGCAATGAAATCACGGCATCCATATTTTACTAATAGAACAATAAATAAATCAAGTTTCGACATTGACGGCTGTTTCACGAAATAAATGTCTCTAGTTTTTGAAAAAAAGGAATCTTGTTTTGTTGTGAATAGACAACAACAAAAAGCAGTGACGTAATACACAATGTTTTCGCGTACATATGTTGTTGAAACTGCTTGGACTAATGTTGTTAATGATCTTTCAGAGGTTTGGTATCTTGAAAATAAAGGTAATTTATACAAAAAAGCAAACAACTACATTACAAAAAAGCTCTTTATTGACAATTATCCCCAATGCAATTATAAAACAAGTATTCAGCCATTAAATTGCCCCATTACCCCCCACTGCGGTTTTCTCGATGTCCAGCGGGGTACAGGAATGACATCCCCTTCTTAACTTTTTTGAGATCCCTTGGTAACTCGCACCCTCGCTTATAGTGCGATCTATGATTTTTGGACCCCTTTGTGCACAAGTAATTGAGGGAGCGGTGTATTATTATTATTATTAATATTATTATTATCTTTATTGTACAAGCTTTTTGACAGGATAGTAAAAATCAATTACTAGTGCATTCTTGGCTGTAAATGTTTCATCTATAAAGAAATTTGTGTAAAACTCACAACCTATAAAATCCATTAATGAAGGTGAGCAACTTCAAAATGTCTTAAATTATTACCCTTTGCCTTCAAGGTTATAACTGGTGCAAAAATGTATTAAAACACTGTACCATACCTTTTTTAAATATAAAACGCATATACAGTGTTGGAAAAATTTCAATGCTTATGAAGAAAAAGCAAAACTTTTACTCAAGTTGTATGGTCTGCTACACTGAAAAGACTGAAACAGGCCTTAAGTTTAAGGGCAGACTAACTTAAGACTGATCTTTATGGCACAGAAAAAAAAATGCTCTCAGTTAAAAGCCAACATTTTTTATTACTGCATGGATCTGCATGCCACAGACTTCCATGTATACCAATCATTAATATGCTTTATGCTTACCACTTTCACTAGAGGTGGGATCAAACAATGACAAAGGCCCAAGAACATTCTGAATCCTGTTCTCGACATCCATCTGAAACAAAAGAAATTACAATACAAAGACATTTGCTACGACTTAGAGTACATGTCCTATCATTAACACAGTTTGGTAATTTATGTAAAGTAAATTAGGTCAAAAGCCAATGAATGAACATACCAATCCTTGCTAGATTTAAGATATTGGCAGGCAGTGGTGTTCCTTGCTAATAATAAGACAGACAAATTGCCAAACATCAAATGCAAAGATGTATAGCACTCTGGTGCTTTCAACATCAGAGATAGCATACAAATATGAAAGATATGCACATGTGAAGCATGTGACATGTTGGTGAATTTTGATGATTATTTGCAAGAAAAGTTGTTACGAGTGGAATTTTCATATCCAGATATATGTGGATATTTTATATGTAATAAAGTTGATATGTGCTTTATTAACCAACTGCATAATCTCTGTTAGATATCAGCAACTGACACAGAATCAAACAACAATTGTCATTATAAAACACATATGCCATGCTGGATAGTCAAAGTCCCAAAAAATTCTTAAATTTAGACAAAGTAAGAACAATTGCTATCATGGCAATATATGTATACCAAATTTCAATTGTTTACCTCAAGTGGTTTTTGCTTAATCATGATATCAAGGTTATGTCAAAAGAGTCAAAATCCAATAATTTAAAAAAATGTGTACAAAACTGACAAATGGATCAACTCAGTCCATCTACATATGAATGCAAATATGCCTACCAAATTTCATTTTGTCTACCTCACATGGATATTGCTTGACAGTGTTAACAAGGTTTTTTGTCAAAAAAGTTTAAGTCAACATGGGTTTCAATGTGGGACATATTAATTGTCTCTGAGATCATTCATATATTGAATCTGTATACATCTGCTAGCATTATTTCATCTGTTTCATGCCACCCTCTCCCTCTGTACAACATGATTTTAAGAACTCTGACAATTTGTTACAAACCACTTTTTTACTTCTTCATTTAGCCAAAAGTCAATTGAGTGCCTTCTTTGCTTAATTACTGGCATGTGCTCACCACTTCTGATCATGATCGACTGGACATGAAAGGAATGGGACTGAGCATTTATGGTTCTCTTTGATGGAGATTGAATCGTGTGTCAATCGGAAACAGCAAGAGTCATCTAGACTTACAAATCAATGGCAAAAAATCACCAGCTACTGGCTTCTATTGAAACCCCTGGTAAAAAAACTTATAAAATGTGCAAACAAATTCCCATAATGGACTGAAAATCTAAACAGGTCATCTACATATGCATACAAATATGCCTATTAAATACCATTTGTCTATGTTGAGTGATTTTTGAGCAATCTCACTAACAAGCTTCTCAGGATGAATAGACAGATGGATGAACAGGACCTACTCAACATGCTCCTGCTGCAAGCAGTGGGGGCATAAAAAGTATTTATCCTATCAAAGAGGAGAAGAACTTTTACAAATAGCAGTACAACGATTTTATTTAAAAATAACCTTCCACAAACTGTTAGTGTGTAAAAAGGTGTTTCATGGTGTCAGATTAGCTTCAAATATTTTAAGCATAAGTGTCATCCCATTTTTGATCTATTTTCTTCTTTAGGTTCTGATTTTCCATCAAAAATACATTAATAAACATATTCATCTTCTGTTTAAAACAGGTTGTGTTTAACATGTCTAATTAACTTATTAATTACAAATTTTAAACCCACTTTTATGAAGCTTACAATCCACACTGGACTCAAATTCTGGGTGAAGTTACTTCTCCCCTGCCAGAATAGGGCAAAGTCAGGTGAAAATTGACAGACGTGCATAGGTTTTAATTTGGAATGATCATGTGACAAGCTCACTTTCATGGTAAACATTGAGCAGTTAGCATAATAAGTAGACACTGCCAATGAAAACTTAAATTGTCATTAGACATTCTCAGTTTAGAAGTGAAAACAATTAAAATAAATGAAAAGAGCGATTTTTTATCACTCCTGAGAAATCTGATGTAAGAAAGGTTCAAATAAACATCATCAGTTATATAATCTACAGCAGCAGGAAAATGGAATAGATGAACAATGATGTTGGTAACCTGATTTTACTGACAAGGTGATTTTGCACCTTGTTTTAAATAACAATAAATACATGTTTTATCATGTTGATTCTATAACATGCCTGTGATTTTTAAATTAAAATATTAAATATTTCAAAATTAGTCATGCCGCCTTTCATATTTTACATGTAATTATTACTCACATCTGTGGTTCAAAGCACATCCCTCTTATAAGGCCACTTTCCAACTGCAGAAGGGGTGGCTTTATGAGAGGGGACCACTGTACTTAGAAAACAAAAACATTCTATGGATGGAAAAAGTGAGGGAGATGAAAACATAAACAAGAGAAAAGGTGAAGTGAACTTCACTTTTTCTGTGTACTGGGATAACATGACGGGCATTGGGGTGACTATTTCACCTAAATCCCACCTCCACCCCAAAAACATGGACTCTGATAGTTGGAGAAAAGTTTCTTTCATATTTTTGAAAAATGCTAACATTGTCAAAGTCTGGCCATTTGATTGAGTACATATCCCCATGTTTTTCAGGAGGGCCAGGTATGTGACTCCCATCCTGCTTGTGCCTCTGGAATTGAGAGTCTGTCTTGAATCCTCGGAACTGGACAGTTTTTGTTTCAGCTGGCATTTTTACATCTGAAACAGAATACATAACATACTGATGACTAAAGGACAAAATAGCTTAAATCATCTAAGAAAATCCCTTAAAAATGGAACAATATTATGAGTAGAAATTCTGAGTTTAAGGAATACAACTTCCAATGATTTAGTTGGTGACTGAGAAAGAATATGAGGATCAAGAGAAATTAATTTATAAGAGGTTGTATTGCACACCTTTGATAAAAGAAGAAGAAATGCTAACTCTGTGTTCTTAAACATAACTAATTGTGTAGCACTACATGGTACAGATCTACCATTCAATAAAAAGTAAAATCATGTGCATGCAATTCATACATGGCCTATTCAAGTAACAAAACCAAAAAAAATATGCAGCACATTACTTCAAATACCATTATTATTCCTCACTACACATGATATCAGCTGGAGATAACTATATGTGTCACTAAGCAAGTGACTATGAACACCCTCCCCAAGATATGACCTGTAAATACAATGTTCAAAAGAGTAAGGGATACAAATTCTAAACATACTAATCTGACAAACCCCAATCTTATATCGGACACCAACTCTTGTCATGATACAAATTATTATGCATACCAAGTTTTATGAAAACATCTCAGATGGTTCTGGAGATATTAACCAGACAAGATTGTGACAGATGAGTGGACATAATTGGTAATAAAAATGGGGATAACTTAAAATGCTGATCAGACGGACTCCATCTTTTTTTTATAGGACAATGTCTAGCCATGACACAAAACATACAAAATTTCATGGTACTTCAAAGAGTTCTGGAAATATTAAGTAAAGAAAAAAAAGTGCGGTGTACAGACGGACGAATAAAAATGCAGCTTGCCCACGATTTATCGAAAATTGGGTCCCATAAGCACGAAATTATATTACAAAATCACCGTATAAGCCATTTGATAATTTTGGAATATACAACTGGGTATATCGTAGTAATTTCAAAAAATTAATACAGAATATTTGATGTATATGTTTCAGTTATTTTGTAACTTCTTATGAGCCTACGGTGTTTGTAACTTTAGCAAACGCAGAATCTGCAGCAACGGCCATATTTGTTTATCTTCGCGACATCCGACGCCAAGAGGACTTATAATTATGCTACTTAGGGACTATTGGGCTTTACGTGTCAAAAGTATCATAGTGCTTATTACCCTTCCTATTTATTTATGATGTCGATGTCAAAATATATATAATTCCAAGGATAATATTGTTATCAGTGCTTGTTGTACATTTTCAATGGCCGCAATGTGTTGTCTAGTTACTTGAATGGTTTACAATTTCGAACATGGACTCTAGTGGAATATAGAATAGAACTTACTGTCAAGTTATAGAAGCGGACGTTCAGCAGTAAGCCATCCGAGGAGTTCGTATTTTCAGAGATTGTAGTGCATATCATCTTTGCAGTTATTATTGTCGCTAATTACTTGTATTTTTGTGCTCTAGTAAAGTACATGTTATTAAAGGTCTGTATATGCATATACGAGAAAAGCAAAACCCTATTGTGTTTTGTCAACTGAGAAGTTTGATATTAGGCCACCTACCCAGTACATTCATCTTAAACCGGCCGGTTAAATCAGAATTTTACAGAAAATATCAAAAAAGATTGGTATATAGATGTGAATACAATAAATGTCCATTTTAAACACACACAAAAAAAGTAGGTCATAATTTTCAACAGAAAAAAAAACAAACAAACAAACATACGCTGCCATTTATACATTTTTTTAAAAACTCTTGGCTACTGTTTTTTTTCAGAATTTTTAAAAACACACAAAGCCACCAAGTTCAAGATATAAGTTATTTCAAAATTTGAAAAGATCGATGGTCATTATGTTATATTGAAAATAATGAGCCTCCCAAAAGTCACCATTTAATCCATTAATCCAAAAAACAAATAAACATGGAAGTAAAATATTTTAACCTAAACATCCATGACAGTTATAGAGATAACAGTTTTTTAAAAAAAGAAAGAAAGAAAGAAAGAAAGAATTTGAATTAACTAGGTTATATTGAAAATGATGAGCCCTGCAATCTCACAAAAGTCAATCATTAATTCAGTAACTGAAATAATTAATTAAACTTTACAAAATCCAAACAAATTTATATAAATGGTACAAACACATCAATAATAAGTCACTAGTATCTTGCGATAAAAGGTGATATTAATAGTCCAGATTAATCAGTAGTTTATATTACTCTAACGTTAATTGTTTTATATCGATATTTTAATCCTCTTAGACCCCCAAAATGATTCATCGAAATAATGACCTTAGCATGCTTAAAAATGCTTCTCTTTTTGATTTAATTAAAGGTACTTTAAATAAACTTCCAAAATTATAGCATCTAACTGGATTCTCTGTAAATTTCATTCTGTTTTAAATGAAGTAGTACTATTACATTCAGAAAAAGTTACAATGTTGTTTAGATTTAATGAAACAAAAAAACGTGTTTAGAAGACCGAAGATATATGTTTGTATCAAATTCAAAATTATCACCATTTCATACTTTATAGTTTTTAAAATGCATACATTATTGTACTTTGAGGTAATTTCCATATAATTAAAAAAAAATCCACTGCAATTCTTCTGATTTTTTAAAACGATAAATTATATTTTTCTTTTCTTTTATTTATACTTTTCTTTCTAATTTTGGACTTGATCTACGACCCAAAAAGTCCAGACGCATGCACAAATATCAAACAATTATAGAATCAGATAAGAAAAACGATACAAAAATTATAAAATACCCTGAATTGGAAAAAAAAATTCTGAATGGATTAACAGGCAAATAATACAATTCCATTTAGAATGGTTTATGTTACACACACTGATGATCAATGACAAGCAGAACGAGATGCTTCCTGTCAAAGTTCATATCGTCGTCGACGTCCATAGATGCCTCCCAAAAAAGAAAAACAGGCTATCCTTTTTCGTTTAGCTAAACATTGGGACGTCTTTTCAGTACTTACTAAACTAATGCCCAGATGCAAAAACAGATTGTTCAAAAAGAACCTAAAGAAATCATCGATACTGTCTGTGAATGTTGTTTGAACGTATTGAAAGGAACGGTTCCTTTGATCCAGATACAGAAACAACGATTAGGATGACATCGTCACGTTCTTCGCGAAATAGTGAAAAAGAAAAGTCCTTTCAGTCAAAGGAAAAAGAGGAGGTCTGTTTTTAAAAGTCCCTGCTCCTTTGTTAGGATCGATTGCTGGACCTCTTTCGGATGAGTGTTGAGGTGAAGATAAAAAGGACAGACCTTTCTGAAAGGAAATCACACCTGTAAACTTAGATCTTATGGAAAGACGAAAATAAACTTAAGTTCCTTAAAAACGATGGATGCAACTTCACCGTTGGTACGAACAACATATATCTCACTTACCTCCTAATCCCATAGAGATGTGACAATTACAACAAGAGTTACACTCGTTGATGGATCGGACATATTTGTCAGAAACGGAAAAATGCCAATGGAATGGACAATTATTGCAACGTCTTCAACTGTTTCATCAGGAAGCTTTAAATGAGACGGGTAAACCGGCTCTAAGAGATTTAAGGAATGTCAGGAAAATGGAAGAAAGAACAGTAGCAGCGGCTCCAAAGACTATAACAGACATGGCCACGGGGATGGAAGAAAAAAGAAAAGAGAAGAATTCGAAGTGCTTCAATCCACCTCTGCTCAAACACCGTCCCCCTCCCCCCCCCCCCCCCCAGTGCGGCAGCCCTGTTGACATCTTCCCCTACTCCAAACCGAGAAGAAATGAAAGCCTGGGTATCCATGTCGACACCCTTTTCAGCAGAAGAAAAAGAAAAGAAAGAAGGGAAGGCAGAAGTGAAAAATAAAGTCAAGAAAAAAGTCCAAAAAGAACCGATGACTTCTGTTGAAACTTCCTTTCCTACCCTTATTGTCGGACATGTCAAGCATCGCAATCCAAAATACCACACTAACCTAAGAGCATCGAACAGTCGGTGACTTATTGAGTAGTAATAACATGGACACACTTTTGGTCACCATTTACTACACTCCTGCTCATACAACTGGTTGCAAGAATAATCGACGTACACGTTAAACAAACCGATTCGACGACAATTTCAAAGAACTCACACTAAAGTAGCAGGAATCGATCATCAATTGCATACCGACTGAGCAAATTTCTCTCATCTAGCTTCGTACAATCGAGGTTTAAAAAATTTATTTTGTGTCATTGATGTGTTTTCAGAATCGGCTTTGGTGGTTCCTTTGACCTCTAAAAAGGTAAAGAGTTAGTGCGAGCTTTCAAAATTGTCTTGAAACAAAGTGTTCAACACCCTCTGCGATGGAAAACGGACAAAAAGCACCGAATTCCTTAACGAAAGCTTTCAAAAAGAATTTTTAAAAAAAACGACACATTCATTTCCCCACCACTGAAAATACTGAAACCAATAATGTCCAAAGTTTTCAAAGAAACTTAAAATAACGCATGTGGAAATATTTTACACATTAACATATCCTAAAATACATAGACGTGTTACCACATCTGGTGAAAGTTTACAATGAATTGTACCATTGTAGCATCGGATGTGCTCCAGAGGAAGTGATGTCTCATAACGAAGTGACCGTGTTGGATCGATTGTTTGGAACGTCGATGACAAGAAACAAGAAAGATGGGTCAAACACGGGAGATTGGGCTTGCATTCGAAAAACAAAACGCACTTTTGACAACGGATATTTACCTAACTGGACGAGATATTTGTTCCGTGTCACAGAACAGGTACTTGGGTGACACGCGCCTGTCTATAAACTGGAAGATATGAACGGAGAAGTATTAAAAGGAACCTTTAATTTCCAGAGTTACAACAAGTGACCAAGAAAGACGACGACGTGTACGGTATCGAAAGAATTCTCAATCAAAGAACACATAAAGTGGGAAAGCATTGTATCCAAAAAGTCAAAGTCCGTTGGAAAGGATATCCTCCCAGTTTCGATTCTTGGATTGCAGCTTTACAAGTCATTGACAATAAAAAGAAATAGAAGTCATGAACATGCCGTTAAACACTGCATACCTCTACTCCGAGCTTATCCCTCCAAGAACTATAAAAACAGCAACCACAGTGGGTGTGGTGTGGAGAACGTGTTCCTAAAAATCAAATCGTCTTTTTTCTGTCAGATCTTCAGGGTATATTGTGTCATTGGGGTAGTGACTGGAAAATTGAGCTTGCAATAATGAGATGAACAACTGTGGACTATTTTACTCTGCAGTTGTATTTGTTATATTCTTCCCAATCCATCGTTGAAATATACCGACAGCAATAACAATAACAGTACCCACCCCAACGTCAGCCACATCTCTTCCAGTCACAGCAATCCGCTGGAACCCTTGGAAAATCATTCTCCTTGGATACTGAATGACTCCTCACAGACAAGAAACATCGAACTATGAATAATAAATTTTATTTAACATTTATTAGTGACAGTTCTATGAATGTATTTCCCAACAATAAATTATATTGTTTCACGGTCAAATTACCTCAGTCCATGCAATTGGACCACGAAGCTCATTGGGAAGTGTCTTTTGTAGAATTCATTTATCCCACTCAGCTCTTGAATGTTACCGCAGATCAAACCACTTTCGTCGTAGAAATACTTAACAAACAAGTCCAAGAACACTTGGACAAAAATGATCCAATGATCTTGGCTTTTACGAAAAACAAAAACATTCAGAGCCAGCTAATCCCCAATTGAATATATATGAAGTGAGAATTCCTTCAGGATATTATTTTAATGCTCGACATCTCGTCGAAACGATTTCAATTATTTTCAACGATCCGTTTACCCAAGCACTGGAGAAAACTCACTAAAGTGTGTTGATCGAGTACCATCTACCATCTCATTGTCTCAAACTGGATTTTTCCGATGGCAAAACGCTCCCCATCACCTTTTCTCCCAGTCTGCTTGCTATTCTGGGTAGAAACACAGCTCTCGCTTCAACCAAAGACTTCAACAATAGTAACCAATTCTTCAAGTATTTTCGCTCGAACGAAGGACTGAATTTGATATGTGTGTATTATAATGTCGTCGAGTACAACGTAGTGAGAAACAGCCGCACCGTTGAGGCGATTCATTCCTTTTTAGAGTGAATTCTGACATAGCTTCTTAAGACGAAGGAGGAAAACGTATCACGTTCATCGAGAATTTGTACATCCACATTATCTTTCTGTCCGAAAATCGCATTTTGATAGCGTGAATATTAGCATAAAAGGAGAAATTGGACAAAATAATATATTGTCTAAAGGAAAGGTCACCGAAAACTAAATTTTAGAAAACGATTCTCCAGTGATTTGTAACTTATGTATCCTGTGTACCGAGGAGTAACCCGACAACGAGGACATGGTTTAGGAGATATGCTGAAACCAGCCTTCGTACACTGGTACTCATCTCGAAACTTATGGTAACTCAAAGATTACATGCTTTAAAAGATGCTGCTTTGACGCAAGGAAACGAATTTCTCGAAAACGTACTGATTGACCGGGTCTAGGACTTTACCCCCCTGTCAATTACCCCCCGGTTATTTACCCCCTCTGTACATTACCCCCCGGTTTATTACCCCCCCCCCGGTCTTTTAATATATAACATATAATTGTTATTCCCCAGAGTAAACAATAAAATAAAATAAATTTCAAAAGAATTTATTGTACATTTTTATTTTAGTTAATTACTCTCAGCCTTGAAAACATATACTTGTCCTGGAATATTCAATATTAAATTCATCATATCATAATGTTATAGTACCATAAAATATGTTATATTGATATGATTACAGCTGAATGTTATGTGCGATCCCTCGCAAGTTTTAATAGTGCTCTCTATTAGCAAAGTCATTAACAATGTTGATAATCCGAGCATTGCAGTCACGATATTTCTTTCGAGTTGGTTCCGCTGGATGTCCTCCAAGTCGCTGAGAAATTATCACGTTCAGGAATCATTGCTCTCTTTGAAGGATTGTCAAAAAGCGCCAAATGTTTGGATGGTCAGCAGCAACGGCAGCTTGCATTTTTCGATGCCAACCTTCAACGCTGTTGTTAGTACGAGGTATACTGTGAACTTTCTCCATGGTAGAATTATTTCTGGTGATATTATATTTTTCAGAACGTATATATATAGGGTTTAGTTATATTCAATGAGGTGAAGCCAACACAATAGTATAGATTGAGCACCGATTTAACTGCTAAAATCATTTTTATTGATGCGTAGCCAATACTAGTTTTAAGATTGTGTTTGTTAACACTTAATTAGAAACCATTTCTGCTCTAATTATATTCAATGAGGTGAAGCCAACACAATAGTATAGAATGAGCACAGATTAAAATGACGGGATAGAATCTTATTGCGGTAAAACAACACACAATGAGGTGAAGCCAACACAACAGTATAATGAGCACAGATTAAAATGACGGGATAGAATTTATTGCGGTAAAACAACACACAATATGTTTTTGCTTTAGTTACATTGCTTGAGCACAGGATATAATCATTTTGAGGTGAAACCAAGGCTGCTCTTTGTCCTCGCAGGGGGGTAATCAACCGGGGGGTAATATCCAAGGGGGGTAAATGACGAGGGGGTAATGGCAGGGGGGGGGGGTAATTGGAGGGGGGTAATTGACAGGGGGGTAAAGTCCTGGTTCCTGATTGACCAACAATGTTCCAAACAAGCGTTACTGAAGGCAGGAAAAATGTGTTGATCCAGAAAGGAAGATAACTCCGTGGTCGCCGAGACACACTTATAAAGTTACTTCAAACTCGAAAGCATTGATTCCTGTTGTACGCCACAGCAAGGGCAAGGCAGAAAGAGACGTCGAAAAGCTCTTCAAACCTCACAAACACGCCCAGTAAAAGATACCCCTCCCCCCCCCCACAACAGATTTTTACTTTTTTTTATCACTTAAAAAAAAAAAAAAAAAACTATGCACCGAGATTCTTGCAAATGTTTCAAGTCAGGACTCGATCTGTTCTCCATGCCTCCGACGATGATGACGATGGGAGAATCCCTGTGGGTACAATTTCATTCCCTGTCGTCTTTGGCCACCGTAGCGCTTGGAAGGAATTAGTACCATGTTTCATTTGATTTCTAATGCTAACGAGTACAATACGAACATTGAAGAAGCCAGACTCTACGTAAGACGTGTGGAAGTCTTCCCTAACGTGGAAAACAACATCGGTCAAACTCTGATCAGAACAGCAGCCAAGTATCCTCTACGACGAGTGGAAGTCAGAACCTTCGCCATTGCCGCTGGACTCCGCTCCAAGATCGAAGATCATGTTTTCCAATGTCAACTGCACACTTGTTTGTTTATTGGCAAAGTCAGCAATGCGCCCCCCAACGGAACTTTTGATCAAAATCCTTTCGAGTTCCAACATTTTAATGCGTCCAAGATGGAAGTCACCCGAGATGGCCAGACATTGTGTACCAGACCTTTTGAACCTAACTTTGTCCAGAAAAATTACTTGAGATCTTACTTTACTTTGTTTGAGGCCACAGGACAATTAGGAACCCAAAGTATCCATGGCATTTCATACGACGATTATTCAGAAGGATATGGTTTGCGGTGATTTTGTTTGTCACTCTAGACCAAGGCAGCGACGAGGGACATTTCCACCCTATAAAATCAGGCCAACTCCATATGGAACTTCAGTTTTCAGCTGGCTCTCGTGAACATTGTGAAGGTTAGCTTGTACGCAGAAGTTGATAAAACTCTGGAAATAAACAGTTTGAGGGAAGTGATCCTAGACTATTAAAAACATGGAACACGAACTCATGGAGATAGGCGAAGATGATGTTTTCTATCCAGAACAACAGTCACAGATACTAAGTGTAGAAGAAGAAGAAAGGAAAGATATGAAACACGAAGTTATGGACGTACACAAGGAGGAGGATGTATTGCATCCAGAACAGTAGTCACAGGCGACAAGTGAACAAGAGAAAGATACAGTCATGATGTCATGATGACCAGAACAAGAGCAATACTTAGACTCCTGTTTTGCTCGCCACTTTGGTGAAAAAAATCATACGCCTAACCAGAGAACATTGTTATGGTTGTCAAATCAATCATCCTAGTAAAGTGCAACATGACAAATGTTTGATTATGGGTCAAGAAGAAAAGTTGGAAGAGTATCTGAAAAAGCATGGGCCCTCATCGCAAAAGAGAAGATCTTGAAAGTGTGGTATAAAGACATAAATTACCATTCCCTACTTCCATTGACATCTTTGGAGACGAAACACATAGAAGCTCTCTTTACAACAGAGTACCGAGACTTCCCGTTCATCGACTTACTTTACAGATCTTTTCAAGGAAAAATGCCAGTGTGAAATTATTACTTATCATTACATATCATGACACGTGAAAACGAATACCTGTGAACTTCATTACCTTCTGACCCACACAGTTCGTACGCAGTTTCTTGGAACTCAGAGGTGTGTGCTAAAGATGAACTTCCTCATCGAAAACCTAACGACGTTAGAGCATGACGTCATCAACACAGACGACATTCCCATGAACCCACTTGGGTAGCTGTTTACTTTCCCAACGACCACAGTGTGGAATAGTTTGATTCCTGTGGATTACCTCCTCTGGAAGTCGATATTATCCACTTTATGAGAAGAAATGCTCTTTTCACTCAATTCAATAATGTGATTTTACAAGGATCAGATTCGATAGAGTGTTTTTTCTTCATCAACGAAGTCTTGGATTCTCTTTAGAACATGTACTGACTTGTTTTGAACGCGATTCTCCAGAAACAATAGAAAAAAAAAGACCCCCACCCCGAAAGGTCGTTTTTTGAGCATTATGACTATTTTCTTTAGCACAGAAACGTAGTGTGTATCGATGGAAAAATGACACTGTACTAGATCATTGGAAGTCTAGTCTTAACCCACAACGTTGTCAACCTTTTAAATACGTTATTTTTGTGTGTCAGTTGTGCATGAAGAGGAAGGGCTATCCCTACTTCCCACCCCCCTTCATTTGTTTGTTGAGATTTAAGTTAGCGGGCCTATTAAACAAACATGTTTATTTAGAAAAACTGGTGTTGACTTGTGTTTGTTTTTTTTTGCAAAATATTCTTTTGACTGACTTTTTTCCTCGCTCTCTCTCTCTGGTTCGCCACTAAAAGTGCTATCCAAAGTTGAATGTAAAGGCAGAAAAAATCTTTTGTTAACAAATACAAACACTCCATGTACAAAGCAAATAGTTTTGTCGTTTTCAAACTTGAACAGAAAACGTTACAACCGTACACTACAAGTAACCTTAGCTTCGCGCCAAATTCCGACTAAGTTTGACAATGTGGCAAATTTAACTCTTGCTTCTCTTCATAGGTAACATTTCATTCAGCGTACGATGAAGAACATTTGTAACGAAGTGAACTGAGATTGGGTAAAGAAAAGTCAGTCAGAGTTACTAAATCTAGGGTAGACAAAAAGGTAATTTGTAACAAACTGAAGTACCAAAATCTGTCTCATTAACCATGGGCATTGCAATACACTTTCGTCCAATATGTTTATTAAGCGACAATGGATAGCAGTTTAGTGAGAGAATTAAAATCTATGACGGCAAAATAGAATATAGTCTGCTGCGCTCGCTTATTTGCTACAGCTACACCAACGTATTGCCTCAGTGGGTTGCAGGGTACCTCAGTGGGTTGCGCGGTACCAGTTGGGTTTTATCTTCACGTTTTTAAAATCAAAAGGAACCCATATTCACAAAATAAGTTTGAGTAAAACCAGTCTATTTTGAGTGAGCTCTTCAGTCATGTCAGGGAGAAAAACAGAAAAACTACCAATTTCGAGTAAACATCAATCGTATGTTTGCTTCACCAAGTAATTAAATTTTTGAAGGCCGTGATGCTGTAAAGAGACACCAGACCTGAAGTAAATGGAACACAAGGAAAAGAAAAAGCACAAACACAAATCGAGATCACGTTCTAGTGGCCGAGAAGAACGACATTTCGATTCGAAGGACACAAAACGTCATCAAAACAACGGGTACTGATTACTACGCCTATTTTCGGGGTGAACCAGCTTTCGCGGAATTGTTGTATTTACAGGGATTAAGCTGTTGTATGTTAAGAGTCCCAGTATGGGACTTATCCCAAAATGTAAAGGCCCCATTGTGCTTTCACAGTGCCAAGTTCAGAAGCCTTTTTACCTTCCTAATGTTACTCATTTTTACCATCAAAATAATTACATTAAGGTTGGTTGAGCTGGGTCGGGGTATTCGGACATATAAGCCATTTATACGTTTTTATAAGTGACTTCTCCTTTTGGACAGAATAGGGAGAAGGGAGAGCAGAACAGGGAGAAGTGGCAGCATAGCAAGAAACGCAATAAATAAATATATATGTGTGTGCACTTGTTATTTTATTTGAACTGTGTCCTGTATTTCTCATTATGCATATTTGCATTTAACATTGGTTTTAAGCAATACTTTATCTTCAAGTAGAACATTCTGTGTTGTATGTGTATTATAAACGCATATTGTAAGTGTATTAATGTATCATACTCGTATGTAGTGTATTCATACTTGAAAGTGTGTATGTTTAGATGGAGAGAAATATGCAATGTATAGCAGAAACTATACATTGTAATTAATTTTAACTGACAGGAGTACCTAGATTACAGTATTGTAATTACAAATAGGTGAAAATATTTAAGCAACTGCCACTTACAGAAAAAATTATTGTTTGTTAGTTTCTTCACTAGAAAATGGCAGTCAAAAACATTTTTAAATTAGTTTGAAACAACCGCAATATTAGGCTATAACACGCACATGAGAGCACATGTACATGTATCTTCAACATCATAGTGTTCATCCATTCAAACCACAGTGGTCACTGATGAGTAATCTCAACTTTACAACTGCATTTCGAGGGAGTTGATTCTAAATTAAATGTGAATCTTTTGACTCAATTTATGGTGAAGTGTTTAAAAGTAGATGCATCAATTTTTATGAACGAGGATTTTCTTCATATGACCACTCACTTTCTAGCTTCATTACAACAATCCCTAGATAGGATTGAAAATGTATGGTTTTAATATTTGTCTACTTACTAGTAATAACGTCGTGTATTGGTTGGTTATTTTTTCCTTGCTACCTTTTCTCGTATTTTCACATAAATGAGTGATGTAAGAAAACAACCTTGATCCTCAGTTACAGGGCTTATTGATTCCACAAGCATTGTCCCATACGTTTCAGACCAACTCTTTTTTGTTTTGGGCTAAATCTTTTATTACATAATAGTCACACTTTGCTTTCTACGAACTGTATAATTTCTTTAAATGTATGTGCCCAGTGAATTACAAAAACAGACAATCTGATGATGACATACTACCATGACAGTGATGTCCGCCATTATTACACCTTGGCAGGTTCAAACTGATTTTATGAATAAATTAATGCAATCACAGCAGTTAAAATCTTAAAAATATACATTCAGAAAGTGCTTTCACCAATTTTATTCGTGAAACACAAATTGTTATTTACATATAAATGATTTAGTTTCAAAACACAAGTTTTCATCATCATCTGATAACTTGCAGGAAATCGGGCAGCAATATCTTGTGGGGGGAAAGAGTTAATTGGTCAATCTGCTATTAAAACATGTGACTGTAAATGTGCAAGAGTTGGGTTGGTGACACAATTGATATGAACACCTGCTAAGGCACTATGCAGTCGATTTCGTCGGGGGCTTAACACTTAACTACTTGGCTGGGTTGAGGTAGCATCTCAAAAGCCAAAAACTATGGTAACTCCATGTAGATCTAAAAAAACAATGACAGGGCGAAGTCGTTTTCGCTTTCCTAACAGAAGAAGACGAAGTTTACATTTTTGTGGTGACTTAGTCACCCACTTCGCCTGGTAGCATTACCCCTGATTACACTTTTTTTTCCCTTGCAATAATTTAGAACATTAAGAGTGTATTGTTGTGTCACCAATATATATGTCATCAGATTGCTAATGCTCATTCATTGTGAAATATTTAGTATTATAATAAATGAATGAAAAATGATGGCAGTTGACAACCATGATAATTGTAATTGTGATGTTAGAACTATAAAAATTTTCAGTGCCTTTACCTTGCCATTCTTTAATTTTGTGTGCAACTAGAAGGAATCAAGAAAGAGATTACTTTCTTTATTATATTAATTTATTTTATTAGCTTAATTCAATTTCAAATCAATAAATTTTCCAAGACACTGGAAGAAGAAATAAATGACCAAATTCCATTCACTTGTTTTTCATTTCATCTTTAAGCAACACCGCATACTACATTCACTTTTTTTCTTAAACAAACTTTAAAAAATCTCTCCACAACAGGTTTTAGATAAAAATCCTTATGTTCTGGACCTTCTTCCATAACCCTCATCAATTTCATTATAGTTTCTTGTTTTAAACGTCCACTGCCCTTTGTCTTGTTGCGATTATGTTGAACTTTGCAATTTCCGTGTTCCTTGTGTTGCCATTGCATTATTCCTTCCACAGTTGCGACACCATGTGCATAAAGCTAATAATGTTCCATTGTTTTCTTGTTTTTCAGCGCATGATACTATCCTATTCCATGATTCATTCCACAGATCTCTCAGTCTCTTTGGCATTTCTTCATAAAAACTAGATGCATCTGCTAATTTCTGTCAGCTAGTTCCGTGAGAATCATGTTTATCTACAGCCTTGCACTTGGCACTGAAGAAACTATGTCAGGTTGCCATCTGAATAGCACACATGATAATCACTTGAAAACAAAGGTATATCTCTGTACATAACACCGAAAAACAGCTGATTTTATGACGATTAACATGGGAGTTCGTTTTCCTATGAAATACGAAATAAATCCCGAAATCCTTTTACATTATTTTTCTAAATACGGTATACTATAAAATGCAAGTGTTCAAACAATTGTGTAAGGATTTTTAATATGTATTAAAACTGATGAGTAATGCTTATCAAAGAGAGGTGTCAAAGCACATGCCTGTTATTAGTCTTTTAATCAAGATGATCATTAGGCACTGACTTTTGATTAACAGGTGTCTTAATCTCCTTGTCTGCTAAGATCTAACCTATGTGGCTTCACCTAATTCCATTAAAATCATTTGAGATTTTTTTTGATAGCTTGCACCTAACATGATTGATAGTCACTTCAATGAAACAGATCAAATAAAAAAGAATTTTGTTTAAATTTAAAAAAAAAAAAATTGTGTACCAAAGAGTCAGCTGTTGAAATTTTGATGTGTCCAAAAATGAAAAGTATGTGTATTTTTATGTGGATTTCAGCATCCTGTGGAACAATGTATTGTGTGTAGACAACCATCTGGCTATGAAACTGGTTTGATTACCCTGATTATCATGTGGATTAACTGAAGGTATTGCCAATATGCAGTCTCCACAACTCATAGTCAAGCAGTTGAAACCTAGTGAGTCATGAGCTTGTTAAATTTAATGATAATGGAAAAACAACCTTTCTTGAGACAGTTGGCAGAATTAATTAAAAACTCAATTTCAAAACTGTAAAATCAATTGTCATCAGTGTTACATCAAGCTGACATGTGAGTGCAGGCTTCTTTTATATTTACCGCTGGTAAAGTCCAAAGCAGTCATATGCATCAATTCCTATTCTCACTAAAGTGGATTAACTTGTGTGATATAAAGTGTTTCAGTATTTCCAATAAACTAAACAAGGTTTACATTTATTTCTGATATAGTGGTCAACATCTCCAACATGCAAGTTTATCTAGTTCTTGTTGTCTCCGGTTTATTCAGTGATATATTTCCATCTAGTAACCTCATTCTGGATGTAGTCGGTTCTGTATTCATACTTGTAATTGAACTGCAAATAATGGTATTTCTCAGTTAAATTACTGAACCAGTCAAAGTGATTTGGTTCCACTACATATTTAGGGCAATGATCACCATATTTGGAGTTTTAGTGTAGAGTTCACTTGAAGCCTTTTGGAGGGAAAATATGGATTATCTTTCAGATTTTCAGAGGTAAGATAATATGAATAGATGTGTATTATTTCGGTGATACATTATGTTGTCAAAGACAATCTTTACATTATGATACAATATTGATATTAGAACTCGGTCATGTTCGTAGATAAAGTTTTTAGCAAGACTTATCTCCAAAAGCAGTACATGTACACAATGAACAGACTGTCAAAGTTTTACAAACAAAAAGAAAAACAAACACCTGAAATGCAACCAGAATTCTTTATGTGTAAAAGTACATTTAAACATTATCATGCAGGTGTTCTTTATTGGCAAGCAAGGATATAATATGATCTGGTTTTCCTACCCAGACATTGTACTTGCTGAGCACATTGATACACAATCAAGACAATAAAGATATTAATTTTCCAGACAATATTCTGGAAAATTTATAATTTTCATTAGTATATGAATTGTCAGGACAGAGAGAAAAGTAGTTGTTTTTCAGTGTCCAGATATTTGGGTCAGTGACAGTGCTTCACATTGATTTATGAAAAATATGATACTTTTGACTGGATCAAACATGAATTTCAAAATCCTAATGAATGTTCTGAGATGGATTATTATTCTCCATGGATCCACTGTATATTGAAGTTCATCATAAAACATGCAGAACTCTCTTTAAGTGCTTCCAGCATATCCAAGCCCCTCAAATTTGACTTATTTTCATATTTAGAACCTGAAAAAGTACAAAACTGAAATGAACCCAGAACCCAGAAGATAGTGATTATTTTATTCAATAAGATTTAAATTAGTACATTTTGTGTTATTAGCTTGAAATGTAATGATTTTACATCCACAGATGGACTCCCTCTTTTCTCACCCAGATCCCAAGTTTGATTATCAAGACCCCATTTTCTGAAGACTGAGGGTACAGGACTTTCATTGTCAAAGGGCCACAAAGAACTTCAAACATTATTTTTTTTAAAAAACATCATTATAATACATGTAAAATTAAGATTTTTTTAATAAAAGCCCATGCTAGAGATAAACGGTTTTGTCCCAGTTAGCCAATAAAAAAAAAAAAATAGCTCTGTTTTATATCATGAATACTGAGGTATCAGATGATGTGCACATAATTAATCAAGATGATGAACTCAAATTAAATCAGATTTACACCTTATGGTCATAGGCTTTTGAGCACATTATTTCAAAAATGGACAATTGGTATGTTGAATTTCTTTGTTGCAGAGATGAATCGGACTCGAATTCTTCTTCACTGGACCGCAAACAGAGCAAAAAGCATAAAGAACGGTCAAGGTCACGTGAAGAAAAGAGACACAAAAAGACTCAACACAGGTCAGGATCCGATTCCTCAGAAGACAGTTCAGATCGTACCAGGTCACGGAAAAGAAAAAAACATAAAAAATCACGACATGTGTCAGTGTCTTCCACTTCCTCAGAGGAGAGCGGTCCAGATAGTGGGATGTCCAGAACAAGGATGATCGAGAAGGATATCTTGAGAGTGAAAGATGAGAGGAGGTAACTTGCTATTAATTCACACATTCCAGCACACTAAGTCAGCCAGAACATTGACTTCCTAGCATTGACATGTGGTGAGACAATGGTATAACTTTAATGGCTGCATCTTCATCTTCAGTGTCATGATTTATGTCCATAGACAAAGAAATCATATTGTTGTGCTCAATATTTCTATCTGGAGCTTAAAATTTAGTTGATTTATAAAATGGATCTTCATCCAAATTGCAATACTTTTGTTATTGATTACAGTTTAATGAATTCATTCTCAAGAGCAAACAAACATGTGCAACTTACTGAAATTTAAAAAGAATCACTGGAAAAGATACTGAGTTATACTTCACTGCTACTAAGTCAGCCAGAACGTTGATTTGCCAGGTTCCTATTCCTCATTGGCCAACATTTCTGTCTTGAGTGATTCTGATATTTGTTTGTATATAGCCCTATTCTTTTTCATGAACATTCATGAAACTGCATAGTAGATTCATTTTGAGAAGTGATACAGCTACCAAAGTTAAGTTATGGCAATATTCCAGCCAGAAATTTCTAACAAAGGGAAGGTGGGGGAGGCAAAGGCACTTTTTACTGTAAGAGCATTTTTGTGAGGAACCTTTTTTGAGAGTCGTGAAGTCATAATGATATTTATAATTCACAATGAAAATGTACATTTATATTTTCTTCTCAAATTGTAATAAAGCAAGTATAATTTATATGGAAAATAATGCAAATGAAAGCTAACATTATGGACAGATAAAGAATCAAGAAAAAAAATGGGAAGTTTGCAGATTACATTGTGCACAGTGGACTGATTACTTTGAACATGTTATCATTAAATCATAAGATACCAAGATAATCAGGCAGGTATTTAAACCGAATCAGCAATAAAATGATAGTGCTGTTCAGTGTTTAACACAATACTAATTAGTAATCTTTTATGGTAAAAAAAAACATCCATGTGCAGTTATCTAAAATTGTATTGAAGAGTTCATCGTTACAATTCAGTTTAATGTTTAGAATTTTTGGAAATATCTGTCTTTTGATTCTGGTTCTGTGGATTGTTTTAATGTGTTTCATTGGAAGGAAGACTCTTTCAAACTCCACTGTGCTGAGTGGCTGAGCCATTGTGTTGTGTTCTTACACTGTACTACATCAGCATGCTTAGTGAAATGGTTAAATTAAAGACAGGTGATTGATATCAGGCCCACTTGGGCCTCTTGTTGTATCATGCACTTAGTAAGCAGGTGATATAAGTACTGTTGCAAAAATACTTGTTTATGTATTTGTGCAAAAATTCATCATTTTACGTAGTTCATACAAAATTAATATCCTTTGCTTTTTCATTCAGACAGCGGAAGGAAATCGTCAAGGCCACAGAGGCACCTGAAGAAAAAAGAGCTAGGAGACTGGCTAAAAAAGTATGATATGTCTTTTTCAGTGAAACATTGACATATTACTTGACATATTTTTCAGTGTGTTAACAGATATGTTTTTCCTCATGAAATACCCTTAGCTTGTTGTCCTTTTTGACTAATACATTGTATTGCACATAAAACCCCACTATAACCTTCTTTCCCTGCAGAAGATCGTCAGACATGTAGTACATGTGTGCTAGGCTGGCTGGATTCATGATAGAAGCAGATCCTAATGCAATACTGGGGATGAAAAACCTCCTTGATATTGTCAGTGGAGATTTTTTTTGTTTTTTTTTGTTAGAAGAAAATAATAATGGTTTGCAAAGTTTGTCAAAATCTTAGCCCTCCTCCCCCCCCCCCCCAGTTGAGCTCTCATCCAGTAGGCATCTCCAGCTTCATATATAGTTTACAGATTTTGTGTCTACTGTATATACTAGCGTATAAACTGATACCAACTGCAAACTGCATAGACCCAGATCTGCTGTTGCATAATGCACCGGCAGATCTGGTTCTATGCAGTTTGTAAGGACTAATCAGTAGAACAAACAACATAGACCCTGATCTGCCAGCCCATTATGCGATGGCAGATCAGGGTCTATGTTGTTTGTATTTGGACCTGGCTTATACGTGAGTATATATGGTATGTGTCAAATTACATAGTAATTTGAAATACAACTGCCACTACTACTGCTGTTTCTATTACTATCTCTATCATAAGAATATTAGACATTTTATTTCTGATAACATAATTATGGGGGGAAAAAATTCAGAAAAAATATATTCAGTTTAGGTGCTACAGACCTTGCAGACATTTCCAAGTTGCTACTCTGTGTGTACCGATGTCAATAATCCATAAATAATTGCAGTCCTTGTCATTTCCAAAAAAGCATTCATTATTTCAGTAATTAAATCCACTCTTCATATAATAGAAGTCCTTGTCATTTCCAAAAATGCATTCATTATTTCAGTAATTAAATCCACTCTTCAGTTAATAGCAGTCCTTGTCATTTCCAAAAATGCATTCATTATTTCAGTAATTAAATCCAGTCTTCAGATAATAGCAGTCCTTGTCATTTCCAAAAATGCATTCATTATTTCAGTAATTAAATCCACTCTTCAGATAATAGCAGTCCTTGTCATTTCCAAAAATGCATTCATTATTTCAGTAATTAAATCCACTCTTCAGATAATAGCAGTCCTTGTCATTTCCAAAAAAGTATTTATTATTTGAGTAATTAAATCAACTCTAACGGATAATAGCAGTCCTTGTCATTTCCAAAAATGCATTCATTATTTCAGTAATTAAATCCACTCTTCGGATAATAGCAGTCCTAATCCTTTCACAGATATATTAACTACAACTTGTAATCTGGTCATGGGCTTGGACATGTGTAGCATTCAGAACACTGGTCAGGTACATGGATTTGGACATGTGTACCACACCCCAGCGAACAGGTCTAGTGTCGGCACATGTAATTACTAGTTTTATAAATAATTACTGTATATAATTGATAAAAAAATGCAGATTTTTAAAATATGTTAATCTTGTAAATATTTAGCTGTGATAATGCAATGTTCCATCCATTGGATTTACACTCGATCATCAGTCAGTGCCCATATGTAGAATGTTTTCAGTGAATTGTGCATAATTCTATGCAAAGTGTGATGTTTATTTACATGAGATTTTATGCTCTACAAAAGTAATTTGTACCAAATCAATTTGAAGTATTACTAGTATAAAAATATATCTAATTTCACACCAGAATGTTTAAAGTACTGTATATTAAATGCTGTTCATCCACAATCAGTAGGACAAGAAACGTTTTTCAGGATGATTTAGTTAAGAACATTTGATTGATAACAGATCTTAAATGGCATCTTCACACACAAAACCAATGTACAGAAAAATCAGTTGGTTTTAATTAAACAAAGATAACAGAATTATCAACTTTGAAATGTATATACATCATAAATGTACAGTAAGTATACCAAACAGTTTTTATCAATACTTAATCAGATTTGGCGAAGCTTTGGCAGGGCTTGGGCGTGGGTGGGAAAGATCATTCAGACAATCTTTTCTGTCAAGTGTTGGAACCTTGTCTAATAGTCCACTTTGACTCATGAATGAAGGAACACAAAAATAAATTGTCCCATTTGACTTATATTCTACATCGACATATAACCCGAAACAATATGGTAATAAATTTATATTCTTTAATAATGCATATGTGTGTGTGCAGATCTGAGATCTTGATGATATAAGCTTATATTCCAAGTTTTATCAAAATTGGATCAGAAATGTGACCTCCAGAAAAAAAAAAGCTTTGCAATTCAGATGCAATATCAGTGCATTACTACACATGACTCTCAGTCATTATCACAGTTGTTTAAGACCTTGATGATATAAGCTTGGATTCCAAATTTAATCAAAATCAGCTCAGAAATATGTCCTATAGAGTTGTAACAAGCTCAATCAGATGAAGGATCACTTAATTAAAATTTTTGATCTTGTTCTTTATCAAACTTGTTTAGGATCTTGATGACAAGTTTGATCAAAATCAGATCACAAATATGGAATCCACAGTAGTAATGAACTCAACCATTCAGACACAAGATCATCTCAACATTTTACATATTAACAAAAAGAACAAAGAAACACACAAATAAAGCAATGGCTGAGGAGAAAATGACTAAAACAACACGAAACAGTATATGTTTGGCTGAAAAGAGGCATAAATACAAAAAGGAACATGAATTTCATTGAGTGTCCTGACACACATATATTAGCATGAGTCCAAGGAAAACAAGGAAGATATTGGATATGACTAAGGTATCCGACAGGGATTGTGTTCTATTCTTTTCTGGCTCTCCAATTACTAATTGGAGGAAATAATTAAATATGCAGCATGTGTATCACACTATGCAAAGTATAACAGCAACATGTGTATCACACTGTTCTAAGTATAACTGTAATGTGTGTATCACACTGTGCTAAGTATAACTAACATGTGTATCACACTGAGTTATTATAACTGTAATGTATCGCATTGCTAACTATAATTGTAACATGTGTATCACACTGCTAACTATAATGTATATCACACTGTGGTAACTATTACTGTAACATGTATGTCACTGTGCTAACTATAGCTGTAACATGTGTATCACACTATGCTAAGTATAACTGTAACATATGTATCACACTGCTAAGTATAACTGTAACATGTGTATCACACTGCTAAGTATAACTGTAACATATGTATTACACTGTGCTAAGTATAACTATAACGTGTATCACTCTGCTAAGTATAACTGTAATGTGTGTATCACACTGTACTAACTATAACTGTAACATGTGTATCACACTGTGCTAAGTATAATTGTAACATGTGTATCACCTGTACTAAGTGTAACAAGCATATTGATTTTACTTTACAAGGATAATTGTGTTGATTGATTTATTGATTAAAAAAAATACAGAGTATGCTTTATTTACTTGTTCATATTTTTTCAGGAACTGAAGGAGAGAAGGCGCAAGGAGAAGATGGGTTGGGATAAGGAATATTTGGTAAGCAAACTGGATATCTGTTTTTAATGTACCATATTTTTTAATTTTCTCAACTCTTTTTCAGTGAAAAATTTGAGACCGTGTTTACTTCCTTCATATAGGTGGTTACCAAGTGCATGCACTATTTTGTGCTTCACTTCTATACTGTTTCCAGATAAAAGCTTTAATCTTTGGGATGTGATTTTTTTTTTAGCCCTTCTTGGTGGAAGTTTGATGTAGAAATCACTTTAGTGCCCATGTGCGCGTCCATCAGTACATGCATCCTTATTAACCTTAATGTTAAAGTTTTTACTTGCCCTCATTATCAAAGTTCAGGTGGGCTTGATATGCTGACTGTGCCCAGTTTCTTGTGTAAATATGCACTGCTATTTCAGAATTTTATAGAGAAAGGAGATGTGATGAGATGACAGTGGTAGAGGTAGGCAAAATGAATAATTATGGAACATTGGGACATGCTGCTGCACTGCTGATTTCTAAATATGTTTTGTATTCTTATGTTCTTTTGTCCTTAGGAAACTACATAATTACATGAAAACATTACAGCATTGCTTTTTCTGTTTGGAGGGATTTCTCAAAGCATATGTCATGCTGTCTGCTTTCTGTTACTAAGAATAGTTTGTATTTATAATAATAAGGCACTTTAAATATTGAGCTCTTTTTGCCTTTTGACCTTGGTAAGCCAGTCAAGATTTGTAAAGGGACATAATTCAAATTCTAATATTGAATGGAAGTGATGATTATACAGTTATTATCTCCTTTGAAATAGTTTGACAGCTACTATGTAGCACTTAAGACAAAATCATTTTAATAGAAAATACTCAAGAAAGGTAATTGTTTAAATATTTTTCTCAGTATATATTATGAATTTTGTTTAAAAATCAGATTCTCTGTTAGGAGGTAAAGAGGAGAAAAGACTTTAAATATTTATAATTAAATTACATGTATTTAGAAAGACATTGGTATTAAAAAAAAAAAAAAAGGGGTAGAACAGTGACAATTAAAATTTAATGCTGGGCAACTATTTTTCCCAGTGTGGAAAGCCCGGTCAGGCAACCAACTAATATTATTGAAAAATGATGATGTTCAAAATTATAATGCAATTTGTTTTATATTTTCCGATGATAAACATGACCTTTAAATTGTCCCCTGGTTTAGTGTTGCGTGATTGTTATTGGTAAGAGGTGATACTAATCCACATGTGTCAGCTACTCTTTATCTGATTAAGAATTCAGTTATTACTGTGAACCCCACAGGATATATCCTTAAGGAAACAATAGTTGCAAATGTTTGTCGTTTGTCGACACACCAACACATGGTAGTGATTTCTTTAATCTTCAGCTTGACACACTGAATGTCAATGATCTAGTATTATGCTTTCTCATTGGTCTGTTGAATGAATGAGCTTTTCACTGTAGACAATGTGACAGTTGTTTCTGGTGGCTAGTATTAGCCAAAAGAATATGGCCAGTTTAAACAGTCGAACCAATCACAATTTGTTGTTGCATAATATATTGGCTTGTGTGAGAAATGACTACCGGTACTGTATAAACAAAAATCCCACTTAGAAAGTTTACAGAATCTGACAGTTTAGACTGGAATAATAGTATTGGATTAACGATAACATGAACTGTAATGATGTAAACTCATAAGCATAAAATATACATAACAGGGGTGGCCCAGCTACTAGAAAGTTAACAAAAAAAGGAAATTGTTTGATTATCTTTTATTTGCTCATCTCAAATAGATTAAGTAATTGAGCAGACTTGTGTTATTCCTGTAGATGATCATTACAGAGAAAATCTCAAATGAATTACTGTGTTACTTATAACACATTTCCCATTAGCAGGACCTATTACCATTGTATAAGTAATACCTGTATTAATAATTAGAACCTGTGTTATTCCTGTTGATTATCATTTTACAGAGATGATCTCAAATGAATTACTGTGTTACTTGTAACACATTTCCCATTAGCAGGACCTATTATCATTGCATAAGTAATACCTGTATTAATAATTAGAACCTGTGTTATTCCTGTTGAATATCATTACAGAGAAGATCTTAAATGAATTACTGTGTGATATATAATACATTTTCCATTAGCAAGACTGATTATCATTTTATAAGTAATACAGGTATGTATAATTTTACTTGTGTTATACCTGTGGATAAATTTATACAATTTCAGGTTTCAAACAAATAATGTGAAGACTTGTGTCAGACTTTTAATTACTAGAACTGATTATCAGCTTATAGATGTACTACTTTTTTATTTTAATGAAATTTCAATAACAAATCACAATGCAGTGAAGAAATAAATATTGTTATCTGTCATTATTTCTACTTGAGCTTTTCTCTTCTGGCAAAGACTTGAACAATCATACACACATGTACATAGATGCACAGACATATACATAGATACATACACATCCATGCAAGTAATACAAATACAGGAAAAGAGAAAATCATTTTGTTTGTTCCATTGTAAATAACAAAGAAGATGCATTCTTTAAGGATGAAAGGTTTTGTCTTAAATCATTCACCTTGCCTTGTGTGTATGGCAGTTTTGATACAATTTTGACTACAGCAATACTGGTGGCAACTGCAGTAATTTACTGGGCAACCAGATTTTCAAAGCTGGCTGCCCAGGGACAACTATTTTCAAAATTGTTCTACCCCAGACATGATTATTAATATCACACAAGTTATGTCCATCCCATTGATTCTGTTTAATGTAATATTAGCTAAACCATCTAAGCCATCTGTATTCTCAATACTTTGATTGCAAAGTGCTCTTCCACCAGATAATTATAGATTATGTTTGAACTGTTGGATATTGTGGGTGATAAGGAAGTACAACAGGGTGAGGTTGCAAACCCCTTACACGCCCCTTTGTTAAATAATGTATTTAAATTTCTTTAACAAAATAATGTTAATACAAACATGTTTGAGTAGAAATCTTGTTCTAAGTATTTTTATGATGGAATTGCTCTTAAATATGTGATGTGGTTTTATGTACAATTGCATTCTGATAGACCTGCTATTACATCACATTTACATAGTAGCAAACTCATTGGGTCCTACATATGCTTAACAGCACCCAATAAGTGATTGACAATGTCCAATAAGTAATTGACAATGTACAATAAGTGATTGACAATGTCCAGTAAGTGGAAAGTTTACTGGATCATCCCACACAGCCATGAGCTGGGTATATAATGATATCCTCATCTTTGTCAAGATATTAATTTAACATTGGTGTCCTATTATATTTTGTGACATAGTTTCATATTTAATGGTTTAACTTCGTAATTGTATGATCCTGCAAGATATTGTGTGGCATAGAGTTTATTGGAATTGGTACTGATGTTTAAATTTTTTTTACATTAATTGAAACTTCTAAAGATGAAGCGATGTAGTTTATAAACACATATTTGTTGTATGAAATTTGTTGTCTTACTGGGAAAATATTCCTTGTTTACATACCTTGTTATAATTAGATTCTTAATATGTTGATAATTGTATATATAGGCAGTTGATATGCAATATATGTAAAATAGATGTAATAGTAAGATTTGGCATATACTTGTTACAAATTCTGAGAACAACTTTAAAAATGTTTGCAGTTAGAAAGATGACAGATAACAGCAAAATTTAATGTTAAGACCCAAGCCAGTCCTGTGACAGATGTCACAAGAGTGGCTTGGAAAGTTTGTAAACATAGCTCAGTTGGTAAAGTGCTTGTCTTGTAATAGGCAGACTCCCCTGTAACATGAAGGGACCAAATTTCAATCCATTGGCCATAATGAAGGAAGATGTCTCACAGAACATTATAGTGAATTAACAGAATGACAGACACACTCAGAAATTCACAGAAAGGATTGCAGGAATTAATTGAGGAGTTTACTTCAAATAGATTAAGCATTAGAGCATCCATTCACAATTAGAGAGGTTATGTGTTTGACTCCCAGTTCAGCCACACATTTTCATCCCTTTTAACATTATACAACTGTTTAAAGAACAGATAAATTTACATCTTGAAAAATCGGTATGCCATTTTAAAAAATATTTTCAGGGATATACAAATGCTGATAATCCTTTTGGAGATGAACATTTGCTGGACACGTTTGTGTGGAGCAAGAAGATGGACAAAGAAGGAACAAAAAACTTTTCCAAAGAAGACATTCAGCAGCTTCAGAAACAAAAGATGGAGGAGAATAGGGTAGGGAACTTATAAGTTAAGTTAAATTTAGAGAATCTTAAATTAGTTCTTATGTGTTACAAATGTTTTATATCAAAATCTCTGGTGGATTTATTATTTATTTATTGAACAGATAACATAAATCATAATCAGTAATATGTTTTTTTTAATTCAGTAAATTTTAATTTTAATTTTTCATTTTTTTAAATCAATATTGTTTTAATTCAGTAAATTCAACATTATTGTGACATCAGATTTGTGTGATCTGTACGTTAGCAGTATGTAATGTTGTGGGAAAAAATTTGCTAATTTATTGCTTCACTTCATTTTTGAAAAACTTTATGCTGGCAAAAATGTTGTGATTTACAGTTTTTACAAAATGTATCAGAGACTTTTTTGCTAAAATAAACCAGACTCCTTGTTTAGGCAAGCGGACAACAATTTAGCACCATTGTTTCTAACCAATCCGAAGATTGTTTTAATATCCTTTTTAGCTTTGTGGGGTTGGATTTGCTAGGTAGTGGACAAACTCATAATGTATCAAGATTGGGTAAGTATTATCAAACAAACATATTTTACATTTGAAAATTTATTTTGCTAATACCTACATGTGTCAATTTTCACATGTACAAATATGCATACCATTTACAAATTTTATACATGTGAATGGGGTATTAGATTTATTGTGGTGTTGTATATGTCTGTAAGTTTAGGAGCAAAAATGCATATATCCATCATCATCATCATCTATACATCATCATCATCTGTTGGAGCCAATGAAACTTCAGCTGTAGTCACCATAGTCTGCCTCCGGTCCATTATGAATTGTACCCCACTTCCTATCTTCAAAAGTATTTACCTGGCACAATTACAATCCAGCTGAGGATTATTTAATCCCTTCATTCCTTACAAATTTCAAACTATATGTTGTTCTGTCAGCACAAACTTTTGTAATTCGGAAAGATGCAGTCATCAATGGCAAGTGCAATGTTAAAGCCATACTATTTTTGTTAGATGGAACAGCCTAATGTACATCATAAGGTACATGGTTGTGATGTGGACACTCGCGCAGGTAAACAAATAATGATAATAATAATAATGTCTAAATTACTTGCTCTTTTAAATGTAGTCAAAGGACTGACATTTTAAATGCTACTTAATTATGAATTTTAAAACATTTTATGAAGCCACTTGTATTCAGACTTAATTATTTTTGAATATTTGGCATATAATAAGAAAAGGATAAAGAGCCAATATTCTACTTTTATGACATTTTTATGATTCAAAGAATTTTGTCACTGTAGCTTCGTCCCCTTTATTTTAATTGTACCTGTTATAGCAGTAGGTATCTTGCACATTGTATACAGTATGAATGTGCTGACTTTTATTTTACCTGTGCGAGCATCCATGTCACAACCATGCACATTACAATGTACATTAGGCTGTTCCATCTCCTAAAAATAGTGTGGCTTTAACATTGCACTCACTGTTGATGACTGAAATTTTCCAAATTACAAAAGTTTGCACTAACAGTACAAGGTATGGTTTGAAATTTATAAGGAATGAAGGGATTAAATAATCCTCAGCTAGATTGTAATTGTGCCAGGTATATACTTTTGAAGAACGGAGGTCGGGTACAATTCAAAATGGACTGGAGGCAGACTATGGTAGCACTTTAATTAGGAGGAGTATTATCTTTAGAGGCGCCATGTATAAGCTAAATTTGTAGCATCATAGGTAGAGAAGTATGCATTGCATTTTCTTGTCCAATAAGTAAATAAGTAAATAAATAAATACAAATATTTTAGCATCATGCAATTTTAGCAAATCTTTAGATTCAGCATATTAGCAACATTAAATTTGGGTGAATTGCTGAGGGGAAAATTTATGTATTTTGTTGGTGGTAGTTTTGCTAGATGCTTAATGAAGTTAGACCTGTCCTAGTGGTCACCTGTGTTCAGCAGTCATTCAATTTCCCCCTGGCAAAATTCCTATATAAATGCCCTGTATTTAACTGTCACCTACTTTCAGCGGTCAGCAGCCAGGTGTTTCTTAACCAAACCATGGTTTCACCCTGCCTTAAGCGGTCACCGGAGCATATCAGCAGTGACTGCTCCAAGTATGCAAATTAAACACTTCTTTTGTTTGATGAGCAAGGCATTGTTTAGATAAAGGTATATCATGTGAATCGATGTTTAAGCATTTTATATCTTGATTATACTTACTGTATTCCAATCACGCTGTCAGTCAAACTCAAAGGTGTCAACATGTTGGCTTTGAAAGCAAAGCATTTTTTGTCCTTACATGAGAATCGAAGGAATTCATTTCCTGGATAGTGGACAAAGTAGTTGTGTAGTTGCAGCAGAAATGGGAGTTGGGCGAACTCAGATCCAAGGGATTATTAAGCATAAGCGAGATATTATGGCTGATTTTGAGAACAACGTTAATCCAAAGTATAAGAGATTACATGCAATCACACCAAATGAGTAGAGATACATGTACACTGCATCCCTTACAGTTTATATGCTACCAACAATAGCCACAGGAAGCTTCATTTCATTCTCTAATCATCAAAGATCTTGCACAAAAACCGACTGTCTTTTGATCTCAGTGAGTTTGAGCGTCTGCTTAATCCATCAGTTGTTTGAAGTGTGAACATCTGTTTTCATGCCTAATTATACCAGCTGGCCTAACAAAAAGTTAATCCTGTGTTTAACAATCACAGGTAAGCTGTCAAGAAGTAATTTTATTTAGATGCCATTTCTACTGATAAGTGATGATTTAATGTACATGATGGATTAAAGTGGAACTTTTTAATTTATTATTTTGTTATTTTTCTTTTTGCTAACGAGTTAAACTAAATATATGTATCTTGATAGCATACTATGACTACTCCTAATAATGTTAATGCTATTCAGTGCATAGTACATGTATTTGTCATGAACCAAATTTGAGAGCTGAACCTGCCTTCAGATGTCACCTGTCTTCATATGCCACTTTGGCCCTTTCCCATGGGTGACTCCTGAACACAGGTTTGACTGTAATTTGTGTTTGCATGCTATGCTGCATTTATGTCAACACAGACAAGAAGTGAGGTTGTTTTATTCCAACCTGAGGTATTATCAAACAGCATATAATATGAATTGTTGCCAACAAAAATAATCGTCGCCAACAAAATCAGTGAGAGTATTTCATGAAAGTAACATGTACAAGACCATCTGTTCACTCATTGGTATTACATCCTTACTATAAAATGGCACTTATGACAATGGTGGTTACTAATATCTATCCCTGGTTACAAATGTTGAAAACTGCCAGTCCAGGTAGACATCGAATACATTACCCAATCACATTATTGTTGGGAATTAACTCCTGCCAAGGAGGAATGAATTCATGATCAGCACGGACTTGATAGGTACCTATTTTCATATCCTGATTCACTCGTCATCACGCATGTCTTTTGCTTCATGTTCCAAGGGACCATGTATGAGTTTCAGGTGCTCCCATTCACTAAGATAGCTGACTACTTCAGATCAACCTTGACAACAGTAACTGCAGCATACCTGGACAACATATTACAGAAGCACATGGTAAGTTTGATACTGATTCAAGATATGAACAGGTTACTCTCCCTTCTCAGATCAGCCTCCCTCCTATAATTTCATCCATCTTGGCATGGAGTTTCTGATGCATTGCAATTTAGTTTGCCTTCCCTCTAAGCACATTGCATGGATTGTTGAACTCACCAGGTTGGTCTCCAAGAAGACGTGGGTTTCCTGAGGGAGTTTCTACAGCTGTCTGGACTCTTCATTGCAGCCACAGACCTTCTTCATATTTGCCAGCTTTCAAGCACCCTTTGCAAATGGCCATATTTGCTCAGTGGTATCTCTTTTTTGCATGCCTTGATTACCTTTTTATGATCTTGACTGAGATACACTTCCTGTGTCATTTGTAGAACAGAGAATGGCTATCAGTAGAAACTCCTCTGGAGACATTCCCAGCAGGAAGTTGATCTGTATGGATGCCAGCAGACAAGGTTGGAGTGCCTACCTTTTGCCTCACTTCTCTATGATTATCAGCAATCAGAGGGTAGAGGAGAGTTTCCTCCACATAAATCTCATGGAAATGAAGGCCATAATCAATGACTTTCATTCCAATCAGAACATCCTCTGTTTCAAGGTTGCCTTTATAATGCAGGATAATTTTTTGGTATATAGCAAACAGCATACATAACTGATGTTACCTTTACAGGCAAGGGGAGGGGACCAATCTCCAGAACCTCTTTCTTTATTGGTGCTTCCAACATCAAATCACTGTATAGATAAGACATATCCTGACATTCTGAATGTCCTAGTAAAATCATTATCAAGGAGAGATCAGGCTCTCTCCATCCGTCAATCTTCTGCCAAAGTTGCACCCTTTGGGGTTGTCCGATGGTTGATCACTTTGAACAAGGTTGAATCACAAACTGTCCACCTTTGTGTTGCTGGTACCAGACCCAGAAGCCTGGGCAGTGGATGCTTTGTTATTCAGTTGGGATGGGATCTGAGGATATGCTTTCCTCTAACTGTTCTCATTCTAAGAGTGATTCAGAAAATAAGGGATCAGACCTGCAATTTGGTTCTGATCATATCTCTTGCATGGGACTGGTCCTGGATCAGTGATCTGTTTGATCTAGCAATGGACGTCTTTAGAAAGATCCAGATGGTTCCCAGCCTGCTGAGATTGCAGGTCTTCCATCCTTCTTTGGACAGAATTCTACATCATGCCTGACTCTTATCAGTCAAGCTCTGGGCAGAAAGAAAGTTCAGTGCCTCAGTTGTGGAGAGGATCACATGTGATAGAAGGCCCTCCACTTTGAAAGCGTATGAGGGAAAGTGTTGTGTCTTGTCTCTTGTCACGCTGGTGCAAGGACAACAGCATCATTCCCTTGTGGGCCTCTGTTCTGAAACTGGCTAAATTGTTTCTCTGGCTGTTTTGCTCATTGGATTCTGAAATCTTACAGGGTCAGATACACCTCTTACAAATATCAGCACATGAGACTAGAGCTATCTCTGCAAGCCTCGCATTTGAATGCAGCTGTTTGATTTGGGACATTACTGAGGCTGTTGGCTGGTATATACAGTCAACTTCTCTGACTTTTATTTTTGTGATTCATCTTCACAGAGAAGAAACTGAATCTGGTAGGCCAAATGGTGGTTGCTCAGACATCAACCAGACTTTGTTGATGCCAGCACAACCTTGTCATGGGCATTGGGTTAAAGTTTTTGCTGAACTCGACCAGAAATTTTGTTTTGTATGGAAACAGCATACATTTCTCCTTGCCCTTTGACTAAGGCTTCACAGCATTACATGTTCCAGGTAGTCATTCCTCAGTTATATTGCCTCTCATTAGGTAAATCGTTTTCCTCTTTATGTGAGGGACCCATATCGCAACATCCTCTAAGGGGCTACCAAGGTAGAGGTTTGATGCATTTACACCTTCTTTTACCTATTCTCCTAATATTAATGTGATCGGTAATGTATTTGAAAAAGGACATTTTTATCATAAATTTGTTTTTGCAAGAAAAATTACCTTATCACATTGTGATTGATCCGTCCCACATCTTATTGCAAATGTGAGAATCCTTGTTGATGTATTGCTCAAGCTTAAACTGAGGAACATCCAGTATATCAGGGCTCAAAATTAATGCTAATCAACTAATTATGATTAGTGTCTTTGCTGACAGATTACTAAAACCCCAGCCGTCACTAATCTGTTGGAGCAGTTAAAAATACCACTGGTTCTCTATCATGACATTTAACAAGTGGTCTTGTGTCGGATATATAAAATAAAACATGAGTCAGCATTCCCTTTACTGATTTATTGATCTGTTTATTATGTTAATTTAGTACCTACCAACATCCTGCACTTGACAAGATACAATAAATGCTTGCAATGCAAATGGACAAGTGTTAAACCACTCATCCACTCATCATGTAAACTAGTGTGATTATGGTCAAAGCAGTCTTCACACATGTGGAACTAGCCTGGTGTACTGGCCCCAAGTACTGATATTGTTACTGATGATAACAAAGGTTATAGGGTATCAGGCTAGTATAGACCAATTGGAAAAGGTTGTGTTTGCTGACTCAACAAATAATCGAGAACCATACTGAACAATGTTTCAATGTTTATATCATCGTTCATAAATATTCAGTGCAGTGTGCGGTGACAATTGTAAACATGTGGAAGTGTCTACAAGGTGCACAGCCACCACCGAAATAGCAGAAATTAGATGATGTCGAGAGAGCGGTCGCAAATTTGATCAAGAGAAGAGACTAAGACAGTATCAAAAATGCTGGGCAAATGAATATGAATGGCTGAAGTATGACCCAGGAAAGGCTGTGATATTGTGCACTTTCTGCATTGAGTACTTAGAGAAATACCAAAGTGTGTGGGGTACTTCATTTGTTGATGGGCATAAAAACTTTCATAAATCATCCTTGGAATCACACAATGCAAGCTCCATACACATAATGGTAGAGGGATATGTGAAATCAAAATTGAAGGTTGGTTCCTCAGAAACAGAGCAAACTGTGGCATCTTTGAACAAGAGCATCTTGAAGAAGCTTGAACATGAACTTTCAACTGTTCGTGAGTCTTGTTGGTGAAATACAGTTGTTATTGTTTTGAGTTGATGCTAATGGATAAAAAATGTTGAATTAGAAACTGAACTGGCTTCTATTTGATTTAAGCAAGATCAGTGATATTTAGGCAGGATCAGTAAACATTTTATTATAGTTATCCTGTGGGTTAGTGATAAAAATCCTAATTTTGAGTCCTGGTATATAGGTATCCATCTAGTGGTGACAGGAGGTAATTATAATGGTATCTTGGAAGAGTTTGTTCCCATGGATACTATCTGTCTTCTATACACTGGAAAGACATTTTTTTTGTCTTTCTATGAGGGCTGGATTTGGGAGGTAACAGAAGTTAATTTCCAACATTAATGTGATCAGGTAAGTGTTCTCAGAGAAGCATAATTTTAGATAGAAATTTCCTTTCTCTTCTAGATTTATATTTTCATCTCATAATTTTAGTAAGTACAGGTACACAGTTTGTTGCAAAAATCAGTTTTCTTGTTACATTTGCAAAAATTTTTGGTTTACAGTAGAAAAACAGTTTAGGTTTCCTAACAGAGCTACAGTTTTCAACGAACTTTCTATTTATTGAACTACATTTTTTTTAAATTTCAGAGAGAATTGGAAAAAGTGAAGAAAAGGAGATTAGAGAGAGAAAAGGAAATGGAAGAAAGACAAGCTGAAAGGGTATTGATCTATGACAGAAGTGTAAAAATACTGCCTTAGTATTTACAGTTTTGCAGTATTGTAGGGATTTTAGTGGGGCTTATGCCAGTAATTCCACTTTCATTTACTCAGTTTAATTTCCATTGAAGTTTCTATGTTCAAAATTTGATTTTGTGCTATTCTAGATAATTGGAATTCATGGAATTACATTTTTTTACCCTGCCAAAAAAGGCTCCACTGTGCAAACATTGTATTTAAGTTTATCCTTTTTAATCTTTTATGATTTTGTATGATAAATTCCCTGTTGTAACTTAATTGTTTGATATATTTGCAGTCAAATCTTCCTTAGAGAACAGCACTATAATGCAACCACCTATCTCAACCAATCTTTTTTTCATGTCCCTTAACCAGTTTAGTGTAGAAAGAAACCTCAGTTTAGCAACCACCTGTCTTTGGAAGTCACTGTTCTCACCTCCTACAGGTGGCTGCTTAAAGCAGGCTTGAGTGCTTTTTTTTAAAATTTGTAACTTGATACACAGTGTTACAAGTAGAGGATGAAATGATAGTTGCCATGATATATATTGTAATTTTGGGCAGAAAATCTGTATGAATAGCAATATTAAGATTGCAATATGATAAACATCCCAATGTTTGTATTTCAAGCATCTGCACATTTCAAATAGGACGTAAAATATATAGACTGGTAATCTTCTTTAGATTAGTTTGTTTGTATAGTGCGAAACCAGTCAAAAAATATTCAAATGTAATTGTTATACTTGCTATTTTGAAAATGATGTCATGATATATTCAGATTTTCTAGGTTAGAAATACAAGCAGAAAATGGTAAATTGTTTTATGACCAGTTGAAATTATGGTGGGGTCCTTTGTCCATCATGCATCATCTGTTGTGCATTCTCTCTAATCCATTGTTCGTTCACACAGTGTTACAAGTTGTTCTCAAAAACCACCCAACAGAATTTGACCAAATTTGAAAGAAAGCATATTGGCATGAAGTTCTTCAAATTTGTTAAAAAAATGATGCCAAACCACTATCAAATATAGCCACCATTAATAAAAATAGAAAAACCTTTGACAGCTTCTTCTCAAAAACTGCTGAACAGAATTTGACCAAATTTGACAGAAAATGTCCTGGAATGAAGGTGTTTCAAATTTGTTCAGGTGATGCCAGTCTGCCATCAGATATGGCCACTTGTACTGAAAATAGAAAAACATTTAATTGACTTCTCAAAAACCATTAAACAGAATTTGACCAAATTTGATGGAAATCATCATGGCATGAAGGTCTTTCAGATTTGTTCAGATGTTGCTGATCCACCATGAAATATAGCCACCATTACTAAAAATAGAAAAACATTTAAATGACTACTTCTCAAAAACTGCTCAACAGAATGTGACCAAATTAGACAGATGATACTGATCCACCATAAAAAAAGACCACCATTGCTAAAAATAGAATAACAGTTAAAGTTCTCAAATACGAATCAAGAAAATTTGACCATATTTGACGGAAAGCATTCTGGCATGAAAATCTTTCAGATTTGTTTAAAGTATGCCAATCTACCATCAAATAGGGCTGACTTTACTAAAAACAGAAAAAACAGAAAAACCTTTAAATGACTTCAGAAAATATGCTCAACAGAATTTGGCCAAATTTGACATAAAGCATTCTGGTAATAAGGGTTTTCAGTTGTATACAAATGATGCCAAATCATTATATAAAAAATGCCTACCATTACTATAAATGGGAAATCCTTTAAAAGACTTCTTTTCAGAATTTGACCCAATTTTACAGAAGCATTCTGGCATTTTAAGTTTATACCAATGATGCCAATTGGCCATAAAATATAATTGCTGTTACTAAAAGTAGAAAAACCTTTAACTTGTAAAACACTGGTTAACATTCTTTCATAAAATTTGACAAAAAGTGTTGATGCATTTGCATTCACAAGCTGACACATGTCAACTGCCCAGGTGAGCAATATCAAGTCCATTAGGCCTATTGTTTCTTTCTACTTGATTTGTTTTTTGGTGTGCATTTTTTTTTTTCATTTTACAAGCTTAGTGTTTCAACCTAGACCCCCCCCCCCCCCAGTGGGATTTGTGCAAAATAGTCCTGCAAAAGAAAGATTTAATGCACCAAAATTGGTGCAAAAGAAATGAATACGGCTCGTGTTTTTTTTTACCTTTAATTTGTTATGGATGCACCAACCAATCATTAAATTGCTCAGTTATTGTTTTTATGAAAATGAACAAAAGCCATCAAGTGATCTTTTTCGATTGCACTGGTCGGTATGCTCGAACTATCTATTTTTCCCCATTTTCCTAATCCCATATATGGCACAGCTCAGGATCATCCAGAAATAGTCATATACTTTTACATCCTGTAATATTTCTTGCGTCAGTAGTTGAGAATATGATCAGCATGCGACTGAATTGCAGTGGTCTTGATGTCTTAATGGAAAAATATGAAAGAAATTCGTAACATATTGAGGTAACTTTCACTCCTGTTTTATTAATAGTTTTAACTAAAAAAAAACTTTAAGGTTTTGGCGATTCTCATAAGCACTTGATATGTTGTGCCATGTAGCATTTGTTAACTTGGCAAAGTTTCGCTAAGTGTTAGATATGGAATGACATATAACTGAGTTTTGTACCCCAGTATCATGTTCAAATCATGAAAGCTATAAAAATTACTTTATATATGATGACTAGTACACAGGTTGGTAAAACCCACAATAACTGAGATGAAAGTCAGTCAGAAAGTGAATCTTCAGACAAAGAATTGGATTCCACAATGACAGAGAAAAAGAAGAAAAACATTATCACATGCTGAAGAAATTGCTTGAAAGCTGAAACATTGCAAAGACTGATGACTATAATGTTGGAGGGGCATAAAATTGTAGACTTTTACTTCTCCTGTGGTTGAAGGCATCATAGAGGAGAATTCTACAGTAAAGATGGTTATTTATTTGGTTTTTCATGCAAAATAGACTGTAAATGATACCTCATTTTATTATGAAGTTGGCCTATTATGATCACACAATTTGCCCACTTTATCAGTTGATGGGTGCCAATTGGCCCCTTTTTTTGTCAGACCTGGTTGAAGCACTGCAAGTTGTAACAATGCATCACTCTGTTTCTGATGAATTGATGCATTCATTGCAAAATAAATTTACTACAGTACTGATGCATATTAATAAATCATTATACCCTAAAGTGTACACATCTTGAACATGTTTCTTTTAAGCTGTATTGCAATTTTGGTCTATGGTTACTTTCTCATTATTTCCTTTTTTCATTGCAGGAGCAAATGCAGAGGGAAAAAGAGGCAGAATACTACAGAGAATGGGAAAAGCAGGAAGATTCAGTATGCATTTTAGCAGGAATTTTTAAAAAAAAACTTTTAGATATAAAGAATAAAATTGATCTCATTCATCATCTGCTATTATTTTAATGTTGTTTCTATGGAAAATTTAGCAAAATATGAATTATCTTTCAAAGTGTCTATCTTATCAGCTAAGTCCTTTTAGTCAAAGATGCACGAGCACATCAGCTTTATCACTGAAGTGCATGAGTATGCTCCGTGGCACTAAATTCAAGCATCTGTAGGGTAATAAGTGGAGTCAAGCCTGCAAGTGTGATTATGTGATGAACTGTTGACATGTAAAAAATACGATTTATAATCACTCTGAATAAGAGATGAGATAGTTTTCTAATAGAAATGGAAATATCCACAAAGAACTGTGACCTTGCATCAACCAATTCCTAGTTGGTCTTAAATAAAAATTGTGCCAAATATGATATCCAATATGGCCACCACAGTTTCCATTTTGAAAATCCATATCAGCATGGGGTTTTCACTAAAAGATTTCATATGATGTCTAGTTGGTCCTAAATGAAATGGTACCTGTCTGTATTCATTAAGTTTCACATAGACACAGATGTCAGTAAGATTTTGAAAATGACATTCCAGAGCAGAAGATCTCTGAAAAGGATACTGGCTTGAGTAGGGTTCTAGCATATAGAAGATCTAAGAAGATGTAACTTTTTAAAGTTGAGAGTGCAAGACAAGCAGTTTGAGGTTATAGAAGCAAGGACTGCCAATGCCAAAAGCTCTATCACAAAACATTTCATTATTTTTTAATCTGATCATCTAAAGCTATACTAAGATTAAAAAAAGCATTATTAACATACATCAGTGTTTTTCTTTATTTACAGTTTCACCTTCAGCAAGCAAAGTTACGATCACAGATAAGAGTGCAAGATGGCAGAGGTAAGTTTGAAAAAATATGTATGAAACATTTAATTTGCTTGGTATAATTCTAAATGTCTTCTTTGATGTGAAAAGACCACAGTAAAATTATATTTTTGGATGCTATTTACTGACAACCCAGACAAAGGGACTGTCCCTGTGGATGTTTTTTTTTTCCTTTTTTTAATCATTATCAGTTTTCCAGACTGGATCTGGACATATTCTACATCTCTTGACAATTGTGTATGGCAAAAGGTTTGACTGTAAATAATTATCTTACATCAGTGTTTATAAGATGTGAAATGCCCGAAAAGAATAGAATATTATATGCCATAAGCTGTTTGCAATGAGTTGTATTGAAATAAATTCATGTCTGTGAGTAAGAGTTTTTGAGGCTTACATTACTCACTGCTGTGTGAATAAGAGTTTTTGAGGCTTACATTACTCACTGCTGTGTGAGTAAAGAGTTTTTGAGGCTCACATTACTTGCTGCTATGTGAATAAGAGTTTTTGAGGCTTACATTACTCACTGCTATGTGCATAAGAGTTTGAGGCTTACATTACGCACTGCTATGTGAGTAAGAGTTTGAAGCTTACATTACTCACTGCAGTGTGAGTATGAGTTTTTGAGGCTTACATTACTCACTGCTATATGAGTAAGAGTTTTTTGAGCTTACATTACTCACTGCTATGTGCATAAGAGTTTGAGGCTTACATTACGCACTGCTATGTGAGTAAGAGTTTGAAGCTTACATTACTCACTGCAGTGTGAGTATGAGTTTTTGAGGCTTACATTACTCACTGCTGTGTGAGTAAAGAGTTTTTGAGGCTCACATTACTTGCTGCTATGTGAATAAGAGTTTTTAAGGCTTACATTACTCACTGCTATGTGCATAAGAGTTTGAGGCTTACATTACGCACTGCTATGTAAGAGTTTGAAGCTTACATTACTCACTGCAGTGTGAGTATGAGTTTTTGAGGCTTACATTACTTACTGCTGTGTGAGTAAAGAGTTTTTGAGGCTCACATTACTTGCTGCTATGTGAATAAGAGTTTTTGAGGCTTACATTACTCACTGCTATGTGCATAAGAGTTTGAGGCTTACATTACGCACTGCTATGTGAGTAAGAGTTTGAAGCTTACATTACTCACTGCAGTGTGAGTATGAGTTTTTGAGGCTTACATTACTCACTGCTATGTGAGTAAGAGTTTTTTGAGCTTACATTATTTGCTGCTAAACTGCGATGTAAGAGTTTTTGAGGCTTACATTATTCACTGCTATGTGAGTAAGAGTTTGAGACTTGCATTACTCACTGCGATGTGAGTAAGAGTTTGAGGCTTACATTACTCACTGCTATCTGGCAACTTACTGTAGAGTATCTGGACTTACTGGAAAACTTCAATTTTGTGAATAAAATCGGTTATCTGTATAACTAATTAACAGTATAAAATGGTGGCATGGAACTTCTTATCATCTGATAATTAAATTGTGACATTCGTCTGGAAAATTGTCAGCCAGATGTTTAACTTTAAACATTAAATGTAGAAAGGATTTAATTGTTTTGGTATTTAGTTCAGATTTTGACTTGGGTAAAAGCTTAAGATGCTTCACATCCATTTTTGTCACCCTTGTGAAGCATAAGCAAGACGTCAAGATCACTTTTACAATGTTGTTGTTGTTGTTGTTGTTGTTGTAGGTGTCACTTAAATTTTTGCATTTAGTTCAGTTTATCTGACACCATTGTATGTACAGTCATGAAACTTGAGGGGTATATTCATATTAGAGGGTACTACTCACTGCAACCAAAAGTAGGTTATGGTGACCTTGGTTAATTGGCTAATATAATCAAGGTGTAGGATGAATTTTATTATGAGTGAGACCTTTATACATTAATGAGATGACCATGCCCATGATTGACCAAGGTTATTACCACTCAGGAGACTATTTTTGATAAGATTTTGATCAAACTTGGTAATAGGCTTACTTCATCAAGATATTAATTAAGTATTATTATGAGTGAGATCTACAGGTATTAATGATGTGATCGTGCATCTGTTTGGCTGAGCTGTCAACACCCTAGTGACCTATTCCTTATCAGATTTTTATCAGTCTTGTTAATTAGTCTTATATCATCAAGATTTTGGATGAGTTTGATTATGAGAAAGATCTATGCATATTTATGAATCGGTGATGTATCTGATTGGCTGGGCTTTATACCACTCTGGTAAGGTGGCAATGTGTCAGGGCTGATTCAAAATTTGTTTTCATTCACTTGTCCAGGACAAGTGGTTTCAGAAAATTCACTTGTCCCACCTACCTTTTCACTTGTACCAAAATTTCAATAACTTGCCTAGATTTGATGGGATGTATGCACTTGAATCTAAAGAAATAGGAAAAGAAATAATGTACAGCATATTTGTTTCCTCAAAGGGCTTAATTTTTCAGTTTTCAGTTGTCATGGTATCTTATACACTATTTCTTGCTTGGATACATTGGCATCGATACTTCCATCAGCAAGAATAGAAAGGAATTTACTGGAATTCAGACTTTCCCAAACTTCTCAAGATTTGATCAAATGACAGAACAAAGTCTTATGCCCAGCATCTGTTCTCGTAATTAACACCAGGTTCAATATTGTTCTTCTGGAGTGTGCACAGCATTTCCGTATCAGAAAATGTTTTTCAATAATGGGCTAAAGTGTAGGCTGTGATAAAGAGAGCTCTCATTTTTTTTTCTTCAATTCATTCTCATTCAGTTTTAAAATGGTCTTTCCTACTGGAGTGTCAGCAACTCTAACTTAAGGGATTTTCTGCACATACTGGAAGGTGTCATTAGGTCCAGAGCTGTAATGAGATTTGATTGGTTCAGTCATAAATTTGTCAGTTCCATTCAACACTGGTTGAATTTCCAGTGTGTGCCAGTTTGGGATATTATTTGCAATAACTGCAAAACATCTTTCCTTCAATGATTCAAGCCATGGATAATTATCAGTCCAATGTGGCTGAAAATTTCTCTGTCTCAGTTGTGTCATATTTGACATGTTTTGCTGCCACAGAGTATGGCTTATGTCTCTTTGGAGAAATAGTTTCATCCCCAGACTCAGCGGCAACCTTATGTTTTATCCCTCCACTTTCATGCAAACGTTCCTTCTACAAATTGTCTCTATTACCTTCTTAGCAAAAATAATTTAGTAAACTCATTTTATCCACATCGTAAAGATCACCTCGCTTGTCAACTACATATAAAGTTGTCATAACATACATTTTGTCCTTTAAATATAAACACTGACAGCTCCTTGATTATATCTTAATCACTTCACTTCAAATGGAACATCAAGCGTGGAAGTTGATTATCAGTATAATCAACTAAAAATTAAAGAATCATTACTGTCATTTAATCAGTTCATAAAGGAAACTGACACTAATGTTGGTAAATCAAAGGGTGATTTGCTCGTGAGTATCTGGATTGAGTAAACACCATATACCAAAGCTGTTTAAAACACTGATAATTAATCATAACAGATTTGTTTTGTTTGAAGTGTTTTGATTGGCTGATAATTCTGTCACTTAGCCCAATATGCATTTAAGCAGGTAAAAGAACATGCGCACATGCAACATTTATCACCATGATATGATTTAATAAACGGAGAGGTAGATTCATGCATTCAGTACATTTGGACGGTATGAATGGCCAAATAAAGGTAGATAAAATGATTAAAGCATGAAAATTAGCACTTGTCCAACTTGTTTTAAAATAGGAAAGACACACTTGTCCTGGGCTAGCGCCTTTGATAAATTGTACTTATCCGACTTTGAAAATGAATAGTCTGGGATGTTGGGCTATGGGATTTGATCAGCCCTGCGTGTACACAGCTTAGTTTAATTTACTGCCTGTAAACGTTTACAAAATTGGATAACATGTAAATGAACATGCATGTGACTGTCATTGGAACTACCTATTACAGTTAAATCATATACTTCCACATCTTTGTTTAAAAGGATTGTTTAGGAGGATTTTCACATTAATACTTTTCTTAAGTATGTATCTGTGATATTCACATCGAATGTGGCATTGTTAGGTAAAAAGCAGAAGTTGACAAGAATTGATTATAGCACACATTACACAACATTACATATCAGTTTGATTTACTGATAATGCTGATAATCAGCTTTTTTAAACTGTAATATTTACCTTTAAACAACATGTTTATTAACAGAACCTTTGATTAGTAACATTTTATTTTAAAGAAAGACCGTTTCAAGTTTGTAAGCCACTGCATAGTTTGTTAGTCATTTTAGATCCTTGAAAGCATTCCATGTGCAATTTCAGACAGTACATCAGGTCCAATTATCAAGTTTTTCATTATGTACATATACATAACAGTATGAAACTTTATCACTACATTCCTAGAGTCTTTTTAATGAAACCATCAGATATATTCAACAGAGACATGCCTTACAAACTGAATCCTGACAAAATAAGAGGTAAAGGATGTACAGCAAATGAAATAGTTGCAAGTTGAGCAAGGTACAGCATGCACATTGTAATAGCTGTCAGCTATTCAGTAAGCTTAGCTGATAGATAAAGGGAAAAGTTGAGTTTTTAATTGTTTTGATTAAACAATATTGTTTTGGTTAGTTTAAACTGTGGACATGTTTAGACATTTTAGTCAACTTTGCAGCCATACACTCTAGAGACCAAATTTTTATCAGATTTTGCTCCGACTTGATAAATAAGCTCATATCATCATGATCTTAGATAGGTTCTGTAATAAGTCAGATCTGTGCTTTTTAATGAGGTGATCTTGCATCTAATTGACTGAACTTTTTGCCTCTCAAGAGACTATATTTCTCATGATTAATTTTGGTAAAAGTTGGTAAAATAGGTTTATATTATCAAGATTTTGGATGAGTTTGATTATGAGCTAGATCTGTACATATTGATTATGCATTTATCTCTAGAAAAAACTTGACCAAACTTTAGTAATATAAATAAAGTCAGCATGATAGGAAAATGTTGCGAGATAGTTTTCATAGGGTTGTGTTCTTACAGTGCTACATAAACCTGGTTAGTGAAATGGACAGCTTGTAAGTTATGTAGTCCAAGTGCGCAATATCAGGCATACATGGGCCTTTTGTTGTTTTTTAAATCATTGGGCTTTCAGAAATAGAGCAGGTTAATGTGATAAAAACTGTTAGCTATGTCTGCATGCAAGCATAGATGTGTATGCCAATTTCCATATACAATCAGGAATACAAATTTGAAACTTTGATGGATAAAGATGGTCATACATGTGTACAAGAGCATAAGAGTTTTATTATTTCTTTGCAGCTAAACCTATAGATCTGTTAGCAAAGTACATCAGTGCTGAAGATGATGAACTGGCAGTAGAGATGCATGAACCCTACACTTACTTATATGTAAGCTTAAAGTTTGATACTATTTTCTTGTGATTGGTAGTTGATAGGATACTTAGTATAAATATATACTTTAATTTTATTAGACATAATTAAATCTCTGCTTCAGGGCTCAGTATAGATAAAAATACAGTAAAAACATGTCTGCAAGGGTGATTCTTGGGGCTGACAAAAACTGTTTATGTGTAAATAGGTTTTTAATACAAGTAAAAATGTATAAACTTCTGTGCAAGTGGGACATCTCTCTGAACAGGTAGCTGATTTGTTTATGTGTATGCCATAGCAGGTTTGAGAGAGAGAGATACAGGAGTTGGAATTGGACCTGTTGTGTCTCATTTTATCAGGGGTTGACCATTCCTGATCTGGAGGATCTTCTTGAAGATATCAAGGTGTACTTAGAGCTGGAGCAGGGCAAAAATGCTGACTACTGGAGAGATATCATCACTGTTACGACGGATGAGCTTAACAAACTGCGCAAAGTGGATGCAGACTCTAGAGGTAACCTTATCAGTTGTGAAGCTTTGAAATTACACTTTATTCATTGTATAATAATTGTATAATAAGTTTTCATAATTTATTGTATGGAGATACCAAGTGATATGAAGTGTTCTTTTAGGTGGAGGAAACTGGAATACCTGGGGGAAAAAACACAACCATAGATGGAAAACCTATGATCCAATTATTCCAGGTCCTAGAGCTGGAGATCAAACCCAGTACCACAGAAGTGTGAGCTTAGTTATCTCTACAGGAACCTAGACCAATAAAGCCTTTGCTATGTCTGTTCACTAATATTATATCCATCTTTAGTGTACTATCTATCAGTTGTCAAAAGTTGTATTGCTTGATCTACAAATTAGTTAAATCCAATGAAGTTGACTTTTGTGTTCTTTGTCATTGAAGGGATTGTATGAAATTCAGATTGCTCTGAAATTGTTTGCATATATCATTGAACCACAGTGACCTAAAACAAAGTATTGCAGATATTGGTATACTCTTCATCTTTCGGTCTTACTCTCCATATATCTGTCATTTTTTCACCTCTGAGTAATTACATCGAGCTTTGCCCATGTTGTATCGAGGTGCATGAATTTTTTTTTGTTAGCTTCAGTTCAGATTTCCCTTGGGAGGGTTTAAAGGTTTAATATTTCAAAATTTCAATTGCAGTGGCATTGGCAAATATTTTTTTATATAAATTTCTATATGTAAGGAAAAGGGCATGCCACACAAGAATTGTGATGGTGTTTGATGATATTTCATCGGTCATAGTCCTGGTTTTGGTTGGGGTCATTCACTTGGTGGGAGGAGAGAGGCTGAAAGTTTTGTTGTTTTCAAATCCACTAATTTTATTATAGAGGATTTTGCCAAAAATATTGGTTATATTGTATATATTTTACCCAGCTATCAGAAAAATCACAGGGAAATTATGAGGTTTTGTGATGGCATGACATAGCTGTTGTTGTAGGTACATATGCCAATAATGTGTACACAACTAACAACTTAACAGTATGTCAAAACATGTGACATTTTCTGATTGTCTTTGATATCATGGATATTGTGATACGTGTTTTGTCTTTGATATCATGGATATTGTGATATGTGTTTTGTCTTTGATATCATGGATATTGTGATATGTGTTTTGTCTTTGATATCATGGATGTTGTGATATGTGTTTTGTCTTTGATATCATGGATATTGTGATATGTTTTGTCTTTGATATCATGGATATTGTGATATGTGTTTATAATCTGCTGTGCCTATTGTTACAACTCTATGTCTTAAAAATATATAACAGAAAGAAAGTGAAACCAACAATGTAAGTAATATCAACAATCAATTTATTTCCATATAATACAAAGTGAAATTCAAAAGATACTTACAATATTATGAATCAAATTCCAAATACTCCCAAGAATATATATTATTCTGAATGAGTTCCAGTAGTCTTGAATGTCTTGATATACCACAATGATACAATCCAGAATGTCTTTGAATGAGTTCACAAAAGTCCCAAGTAATTTATTAATTCAAAAGTCAATGAAGACGTTTGTAATTCCAATGAATATATATTAAATAATTCCTCTCGAATTATATCTGATTTCAACTGCACAATGTAAAATCTGATCACAAATGGATTCCAACAGACTGATCTAAAACAGGAATGAATTTAATGCGTATCAAGTCTCTATTATATACACATCTTCTAATGACCCACATCATCATGTGAGTCATCCTAATGGAAAAAACCCTGTCTAATTGTAAATAAGACTGGCCTTGAACTCAAATGTTAGTAAACATCCTGTTGACAAGTAACCATAATTTAAAGTACAAATAAGTACAACCTTACTATAATAGACAAAATTAAGCACAGAATAGATTCAATGTACATCACACTTTTTTATGTTTTGAAATGAAATAGAAAAATTTGCCTTAGCTCAGTTCTACTGAAGTTTTATTTGTGTGCATGTATGTTCCAGTGTTATATAGGTTTTAAATTTCTATGCCTAGTTTAATATTTCAAAACGAATTAGGAACATTCATGTGCTTAATTGTACTAATCATTTACAGTATATCTATGTATATGTATGTATATTCCAGAATTTAGAGACAGAAGAGAGGGTATAAACCAGTCTGTGAGTGAAGAAGTTGCCACAATATTCAAGGGCAAGACAACTAAACAGCTTCTGTTGTTAGAGGAGCAAATAAAAAAGAAACTTCAGGGAGGTGAAGGGGTAGATGTTGGTAGGTGCTCTGGACCATGTTTTATTAGTTTTGTCTAGAATCAGTCTGCATATAACAAGATTGGTATCATTTTCCATCAGTGTTGGAATCATGATCGTCAATAATATGGAAAGTCTAATATCATATATCATAATGCTGTTTTGCAGATGTTTGCATTTTAATGTCATCATTCTTTTTCTGTAGAAAATGTATTGAAGAGTTACTGTACAAGTTAGAGAGAGGTATAAGTTTATTCCATCTCCTAAGTTCATAAGTTAGAATTAGTGGTCCTTATGAAGATCAACACAATACCTTCCACATATTTATGTCTGTTGCCAAATATGTTAGATTTTCTCTGTTGATCACATGCCTGATTGTTGTGTCTCACCTGCTGTGATTGAGTGCTGGGTCACATTAATGTAACACTTTTGTAATACTTCTACAATTTCTTTGTTTTTTTCCTTATTTTTCTTCACCGTAGACTATAGGAGCTGAACTGTGGTAAATGTTTTGTGCAGGAATATAAATTGTTGGGCTGAATAAAACGTCTATCAGTGGAATAGACTTAGGCTGGCAAGACACCATGTCTAGACTTAGGATGGCAAGACACCATGTCTAGACCTAGGCTGGCAAGACACAGTGTCTTTAAATCCTTGTCAGGTTGACATGTTTTGCACCTGTTAAATTTGCCTGCTTTTGTAAAATCAATGCTTTCTGCACAGCTCGACATCATCGATATGACATGACTTTTTACTAAGGCATATCACAGCTTTATGAAGCTTGCAAGAGATTGGACTTAAAATGATATGGATTTGACTTTTGTGTCTTATTAAATAATGATACAGAAAAATTCTTATACAATTTCTTCAATCACAGTAACAGTCCAGTGAAAGAAAATGATAAAGTCAATGAAAAGTAAATGAATCCTTTGGAAATCTTTAGCAATTTATGACCAGCCATAAATTGGCTGCACAGGCTTTCTGTTGCAGAAAACTGATGTGATCACAATAACTGTGTCATACTAAAAAAAATTAACTTGCGAACCTTCCCTTCTCTTGGTGTATTTGATGAGAGGAGTCAGTGATTGTCAGCCAGTTAAACTTTGATGAATTTTTCAATACTCATTCAGCTTTTATTTTATGGGCAGTTAGTGTCAAGGTACTATTTCCCATACTTTTGTAGATAATGACCATTACAAGTATTTTTGGATTGCTTGGAACCTTATGTAAAAAAATGAATTTTTCAGAAAGGTGAATGCTCCAACATCATACAACCGATCATCCTTATGTTGAACAGTTTTCTACATGGCTTGGTCAAGCTTTTCATAAAAATTACAATGTGGTGTCATTTATCTGATCCCCATTCACATGACTGTTGTTTTAATAATGAGCATAGCTTCACTGCTTTTCTTTAAATGAGCTTTTATGGTTACACATTATCTCTATAGTGGTCCAGCTCAAAAACCTTTGTTTCCAGTTTTTCATGATTTACTGCAAGAAAGCACAACAGCAAATGCAAATTCAGAACAATAAATTTAGAGAAGATCAACAGTACTTATTATTTTTGATTGAAAGTCACAAATTAAAATGAGTTTTTAATCTTTTATAAAATGATAGCAGTTTCTTTACACAGGCTAAGAACATGCATGTGTCACTATGCAGCATACATTGATTCATGCATTGTCAGCCAGTACATTGTCACAGCAAGCTGCAATTGCTTCATAGGTTGTCCATGTTATACTAAGATGGTATAAACAGGGACAGATTAAAGCAGATCAGTTAAAATAAAATCAATCTTTCCAAAAGTTAATATGATGCTTTTGAAATGCAACCGTTTTGTAAAAAAATTAATAAGACAACACTGTACATTATTTTGACCTTTTTCAGGTTACTGGGAGTCACTGCTACAACAATTAAAAGCTCATATGGCCAGAACCCGGTTAAGAGAAAGACATCAAGAAGTTCTGAGGCAAAAACTCTTCAAGCTCAAACAAGAGGTACAGAAATGAATGATAGGCCAATCACAGGGTTTTGGATCAAAGGGAGACTGAAGTTGAATGTGAAAAGATGTGTAATTTTTGTAGGCCCCCCCCCCCAATGTCCAGGGGTTGGTGGGTGGGAGGGTGGGGACAAATGGTATGACCCAGGTCTGTGCATTCCATCACATCTCATCCTGTCATGTCACATCATGTCCATGGCAGATTGTGTTTCATTTCAATATCTTTTGAAGGATTTAAAACCAAATTTGTTCTGAATCTTTGCATTAGGAAGACTCAGTTTTCATAGATATGGCCCCTATTTGACTTAAGAACTATACTTTTAAATTGCATTGTATTGGAAGGTGCATCTGTGTTATATGGACTCATTTGTTCTTCAGATACAGTACCTGATCATAATACATTTGGAGAATATCCACTATCTTGCAGATCCAGCCCTCCCAAGCTAAAGAAGGTGTTAACCAAGTCTTTTGGCCTGTTTTAGCATTAAAAATGTGTAAAAATTGCTTGTAGAGATGAAAATCATATGAGAGTGGTCTCCCCTTGGAATGTGGAATAGGCACCAAATCCCATCAATCATCAGTTACTCTTTCCACTCCTGCCTGTCATCACTGTCTCAAAAGAGGCTTTGCAAACACCTTCCATTTTGTGCTTTTTCACCAGTTCAAGTTTTCTCAATAATGGAAAGTATACTCCATCTATTTTCTTACTACATCTGTCAAACCTTGTCCACTCCAAGTCTGGTACAGTTTTGACCTATTCCCTCAACCACTGCTTTCGCAGCAGGTCCAGTCCCAGTTTTGAAATGCACACACCTATTCTGGGCCCAATTCTGTTGCAGATGCACAGTGCAACCAGCACTAGATCTGGTAAACAAGTCTCCCACAATATCCAGTACCTGACCTATGAAGGCACTGTGGTCCAGCCTCACCATGTCTCAACATGGATGGACTTCTAACTTTATTTATCTTCCCCAACTACCTGTTTTGCCAACACATCATTACTACCATTGCAGGAGGCATCTTTGCTTCCCCACACCTATGACTTTAAAGGTGTGTGCTCACAAGTGCTATCTTCTCTCCTTGATTCATTGATGTCTAGAGAAAGACTTAACCTTCTGCGCATCCTTGAATAGCCTTTTACAGAATTCACATGGCCTTTTAACCAAGAAAGACCTGCCTTCTTACAGTTACTCCAGTCTGGCCAAGTTACTGATATCTTACACTGCTTTGAAGGGCAACTGGAGGAATCAAACATCCACATGATTTTAAGCAATAATGACTCCCATCTAACTTCAACCTGGACTTTTTTAAAACACACATGCCGATCTTCTACACTGAAGTCCCAGCTGTCAACAGAGATACTGCAGGTCTGAGAATGTCAAAACCTTCCTCAGCACACTTTAACTAGATATCCTTTCTCAACATGCAACACCTGGTTCACAATATTGTAGCTATTGACTCTATGCTCAACATGGTCTCCATGGTGATATTTTAGCAAACTGAGACCCCTGCCAACAGGCATGCCTGGGAGTCAGTCTTGTGCATGGCTCTTTTACTCAACAAGGCAGCTCAACACTCACTTTCCAATTACATAGCTGCTTTCATTAACCTCCAGGTCACAGATTGATGTATTCCTATACACATCTGCGCTGCTAAAAGACCACCACATGGTCATCCTCAGATCTCAAGTTCTGTGTTACAGCCTTCTATTCCATGGTCACAGAGAGGAAGCCAGGAAACAGGCTGATGCATTTCTTACTCCAAACCTTACTACTTGGTGAGGGTCCAGTTTCCCAGAGTAAGTAATGACAAGACATGGAGAGAGAAGGACTGGCTTCAGTACAGTTTCTCTCCTCAGCCTTCCCATGGAAAATGATGCCAGAGATTTTTCCCTGATGACCCGTGGTCCTGCAAATCATCTCAGAGCGCCTCCAGAACACGTTTCTTGACTCTTACCAGCTGTCAGGGGTTCCTTTCACTATAAACATCTCCAGAGACACATAAATAAGATGTTCTGCAGCAGGAAATGAACACACTCCTTACGAAAAGTGTGGTTGAAGTCGGAATCTCAGTCCCTGGATCCACATGAGGATCATGAATAGAGTCGTGTGTCACTTCATAACCATCTCCATGTCTGTGACATCGAACTACCTGGAAGACATTCTCCAAAAGCACAAGATGAACAGTCTTTTGTACCTGGATATAAATCCCTTCATTTGCTCTTGCTTTGCCTTCGATTCCTTGTCAACAAGGACAAATCTGATCTCATTTCATCCCAGCACTTCATTCATCTGGGCATTGAGTTTGAAACCTGTATAAATCATGTTTGTCTACTACAAGAATGTATCTTGAAGATCATCTCAGTGGTGTCCTTCATCTGCTCAGAGAGTCCAATTTCAGTCCAGGAAATTGTTCACCTCATGAGCCTTCTCAATGTGACCGTGGATCTTCCCATTTGCATTGCTTATTCAAGAGACTCCTGCAGATCCTTGTATCCCACTGGCAGACACTAGACTCGGTGATTAAATGTTTCAGACTACATGAGGTCCCATCGCAGCAAATGGGAGGACCTCTTTTGGCTTACACCCAGCATCCTTCTGTAGGATCAGTCACTGGAAATCATGATCTGCTCAGACAGCAGCATGACTGACTGGGGTGCCCATCTCCTACCCTCCTTTCAAGAAGTGAGTGGGATTTGGTCCCTTCGAGCAAGCTTTATGCATATCAACCTCTTGGAAATGAAAGCCATTCGAAACGCCTTGTGATTGGGGCAAAAGGTGTTATCTCGAAAGGACATCTTGATTACTGATGAACATTCTGATGGTTTAGCATGGCTTTAGATCTTGTTTGGGATTTTCTCAGGTGGTGTAATTGTCGACAAATCCTCATTCAAGTCCGTCACATCCCAGGCAGGTTCAGTGTCATAGCAGACTTGCTGTCCAGACAGAATCAACTGATTCACACAGAATGTCTATTAACCTTTTGGTCTTAAGTTGAATGTGTCAGTTGGGGTTGACCTCTTGTGGACTTGTAGTGAGATGGATTGCCAAGCTCCCAGCCTGTGTCTCACAAGTCCTGTATCCGAAAACGTAGGCAGTCAATGCCTTTTCACTGAACTGGCTTTCCCCCAACCCCTCGGATTCTCAAGGTCTTGCAGAAAGTGAGGGAATCTGTCTGAGTATAGACTAATCCTGATTTCTCACCTCAAGTGGGAGATATCATGGCTCAATGGCCTCCTAAATCTAGCAGTGGATTTTCTAATGAAAATCCTGCCTTCACCTGACCTGCTAAAATGACTGTGCATGCAGGTTTTCCATCGCAACTCAGAAATGCTGAACCTGCACACTTGGCTCATATCAAACAAGCCTTCAGACTAACATTTCTGCAAACAAGTGCAGAACAGAATTGCTCATGTAATATGGCCCACCACTTTGAAAGCCTACAAGGGAAATGGAGAGTTTTCACCCAGGGATGTGAACACAGAAGCATCTCTCCCTGAAAGCCACAATACCACAAATAGCTAACTTCCTCCTATGGCTTTTTGAGGAGAAGCTAGCCCCAATCACAATCAGTGGCTCCTTTTCCACAATCTTAGGCATGTTTTTCTTGTCATGATGGAAGGGAGAACATTTTGGCTATCTTGACTGAAGGTCCATTGTCCAAAATGGAATTACCATGAGTTCTGAAATGGTTAAACAATGCAGCCTTCAAACCACTGTCTAGAGCCTCACTGGCTCACCTTTTGTATAAGACCTTCCTAGTCATTCGATCCTCAGCAGGCAGAATCAGTGAAATTTATTCCTTATTGGTTGACCCAAACTATCTGAATTTTGCCATGATGGTTAGGAGTCTCTCATGACAGTCCTTGATTTCTTTGTTAAGAACAGGCTTCTGCTCACAGGAAATGAGGCTTTTGCCTTGAAACCAGTCTTCTTTGGATCCTTCTTCGCAAGGAAATCTGCAGGACACTATAAGGACATTGAAGTGGTACCTGAAGCATACTGAGCCAATCAAGAGAGTGAGATCTCTCTTGTTCTTGCCACTCAAAGAAGGAAGGGATGATTCTTCTGCTCAGGTGCTGTGTCATCCTGGATCTGTTGGGTTATCGTCTCAGCCTACCAGGAAGAAAGCCAAGACCAGATGAATTTCTTAAGCTTATCAGCTCATGATGTGAGGTTAGTTGTCACTAGTATAGCGTTCAAGCACAACTGCTCCTTGACCATTATCATTCAAGCTGTGGGATGGAAGTCTTGTGTAACATTCTCCAGCTTTACATCAGAGACCTTTCATTCCAAAGAGCTCAATTAATCATATTGGGACCTATATCAGCAGCACTACAGGCTACCTTCCCAGGTTACTCAGCAGCTGTATCTCTGACTTTCATCATTTATATCAGTGATATACTGTGGTTTCACTAATTTTCATGAGGTACCAATTTCATGGATTTCGTTGTTGCTCCAAACCCTAAATTTAAAGACTCAACGAAAAATTAGCCACATGAGATGCAGAAGCCCCCACCCCATTTTCTTATTGATACATTCCTAGTAATCAGCAAAGCTAAGCTATTTGATAAAGCAACTTCGTTACTGCAATCTGGTAATAAAATATTAGCTTTTACAAGTTTGTTTTATTTGAATCCTCTTTAAAATAAAAAATATATAAAGCATTTTATGTTGTTTCATTTTATGTATATGGTATCTAGCAGCTGTCATTTCCACTCACTGCCTTCAGTCGATGTTGTGAGATCAGTAAGGATAGGGAGAAATGAGAAAAAGCATAAAGTATTCAATCACTAGTATTACTGAAAATGAAAGAAAGAATAATAAATGATACTAGTATATGAAAATTAGATTTAATACTTATTCAAATTGATCTTTCATTCACATTTTATCCATGCATGTTTAATCCAAATGAACATCAAGACTGTAAAATACTACTATTGCTTGAAGCAGAATTACTAATCAAACACTATGTGCATGGACTAAATAACAGCAGAGTATTACAGTTCACACTTCACTGATTTTTGTACAAAGCCACTGTATCCACATAGTGTCAATCAAGTCTCCTGGTACACACAAATGTTTGTCAGGTAAATCCTAAAATTGCAGAATTAAACAAGTCCAGCTCTCTCAAAGCCATGGATAATTGGGTCCAATCTTTCACTCATTTTAATGTGAGATGCAATTATTCATTCAGCATGAATCAGTTTGATTAATGTGGTTGTAAGGTCCACTAATACAGTACACTAATTGTCACCAATGATGTCTTTCTTTTTTTCTTGATGGCCTTCAATACCTGTTTAGCATTCCAGTTGTGGAAGTCTGATTTTAATTCTTCTTTGTAGTCTTTTTTTATGGTCTAGTGGTTGAAGTAGGTCTGTACATGAGCCAGGCACAAACAAAGGAGTGGTTCCATTATCTTTAAATTTAGTTAGCATCATCACACTTTGATGGGTTCAAACACATAAAATATAGCCACTACCTGCTGATTGCATTGAGCAAGGGAGAGCTGATCATGTGATAATGGTGTTGGCTGTGTCAGGTGCCACTGATGTTGAGCACTTGGATGAAAACACTGTGTAAGTTATTGATCTTGACAGGTTATTTGATTTGTGCTTGTTCAGGTGGTAGTATTGTTTTAATCATTCATGTGACCGCCATTTGCTTTTGGCATGGTTTTGTTCTTTTGTATTCTTTGTTTTGGGTATTTGTAGAGGTTAATCCACGAAATTAAATACCTACAAATATGCAAAATTTGACAGGCCCTATCTACTTCTGTAAAACGTCCGCCTTCATGGGATTATTTGGGGTCTCTGTCATGAAGGGAGATAATTTAAGTGGAGGGGACTAGATAAATGAGATCTTGAGCACCTCTGAAACAACATGGATGGCCAAATCATTTGTCGGAAATAGGTTGATCCTCGTCTGGTGGAAGGAGGGTCACCAGTGGCCATGAGTCATTGACGGTGGCAGGAGGCTTTGGGGAGGAGAAACAATGTGTTTTCTACCCCTTCCTAGCCTGCCTGCAGAAGTTAGGGGCATACAGCCACCTATAACTCGCCTGTCCACAAAAAGGTTGCCATTTTTGCTGAGAATTACCCCTGTAATCTTTCTGTTAATAATCCCATCCCTGATATGCCCCCTGACAGGGTCCTGTAGAGATAGGGGCTTGCATGAAGAGCAAGTGTTCATGTGTTGCCTGCTTTATCACCTCCTCAATTTGATCCCCAAGCAAAAGGGGGAAACTGAAGGGGAGGGAGTGCAGGGTTGCCGCATGGTGGGTTTTAAGAGAAGAAGATCATAGGTTTGTGTCTTTTCTTATCAAGCTTAGCTTATAAGAGGTCATTTTGGCATTCACAATCATGTGGTGAGCAGCCCTATTGACTACTTAAGCAATACAGGCATGGGCATTTCCGGCTTCTAGGGAGGAAGTCAACACTTAGACATGGAGTTAAACACCTGTCTGTCCACTTTATAACAGAGTGCAGCAGACATGTTGACAGCAGTAAAATCCTTGTCTAGGCTAGGTACATCTGAATGATTAACATTAGTATGTGATTCGTACCTGTGTGGTGAGAAAGTTGCAGGCAACTGACTCACCGAAAAGTATGCCCTTGAATTACTGGTGTCGCGAATTTTATCCAAGAGGTACCCAGTAATTTCTGCAATCTTTGATGATGTGGTAAAATTCTGAAGGACAGATGTTCGTCATCATCAATGTCCACCGAGGTCAGGACCTTGTACATAGTATCGACTGCCGGTGGAGGAGGACATTCCAACAGAGGCAAAATTCTGTATATATCTTTGATTGCTGCCTTAAAACTAAATTCCATCCTTTCCATGGTTGGATTGGGATGTTCAGACAAGTCTGTGTCTCCCCCCTTGTCAATCAGGGGATTGTCCTCTTCCTGTATTCTCTGCATCAAGGGGCATAGCATTCCATATGGCAATGATGATGCCAAATTGTCATCATGTGTAAAAAAAAGTTCTACCTGTCGGATGTGTTAGTAGGGCTGACCAAGTCATGTACAGCATGGAACGTGGGCCAGCTGGGGAATGTCAGTCCATTGTGGTTCGTTGGACTGGGACAAACAGCTAATTCAATAGCCCATTCATGCATTGGAGAAGGCAAACCTGTTATACCTCAGCTGCCTTTATATGTGCCCTCTGCAGATGGCCCTTCTGGCACAGTGGCACCTGATCTTGGGTCATTAGGGCACCATATTACAATCTCCACCAAAATGAAACACTTCCTGCTTCAATCGCAAGATGGAGTGGTGAGCAGCGAGAATACCTTTAGAATCCCCACAACTGGAAATCCTAATCTGTACAAATGCCAGTTTGTTGGGTTGGAGAGCACACTTGCTATTGAACTTTGTGATGGTCGATACAAGTGGACACTGCAAGAGAAAGCTGATTCTCAATGCCTCCCATTTTTGGGTGAATCACATCCAAAGGAAAAAAGTTTTCTGATAAGGTCAGACAATTCAGTCATAGCAAACTACCTCTTCAAAAAAAAGGGGGGACAAAATCACAGAACCTTTGCATTATGGTATGGGAGTACCTTCGTTGTTGTCCCCAATATCATATAAACATTCAAGTCTGACACATCCTAGGCAGGCTCAGTGTCCTGGCTGACTCATTATCAACGAGATGTCAACTGCTTCATATGGAATGGTCTCTCCATATGTCCAATTTTCATTATTTCTGTGCCCTATGGGGCTGACCAATGCTAGACCTATTCACGATGAGGTTAAACAACAAACTGCCCACCTTCAACTTTTCAATCAGCTGGGATGGAATATGGGTATATGCCTTTCCTCCAGTGGTTCTAATACTGAAACTAATTCAGAAAATGAGGGGCAGGCTTGCAAAATATTTCTGATTGCCCCTTTTTAATGGGACAGATCCTGGATCAATGATCTGCTGAATCTGGCGATGGTTGTACCCAGGAAAATCGTAGCGATCCCGACTCTGCTCAAGCAGCCAAGGTTGCCATTATTCCATCCATGTCCATAAAATCTCCTCCTTCATGCCTCACTCTTGTGTTGGATGCCCTGCTCAAGCAGCCAAGGTTGCCATTATTCCATCCATGTCCATAAAATCTCCTCCTTCATGCCTCACTCTTGTGTGGGATGCCCTGCTCAAGCAGCCAAGGTTGCCATTATTCCATCCATGTCCATAAAATCTCCTCCTTCATGCCTCACTCTTGTGTGGGATGCCCTGCACAAAAAGGAGTTTTGCACTTTGTCTGTTGGAGAGGATCACGACAGCTAGATGGCCGTCCACTTTGAAGGCATACGAGGGGAAGTGGTGCATTTTCAACGATTGGTATCGTGTTAAGAATGTCACAACACTCTCAGCCTCCATACCCCAATTGGCTAACTTCTTTCTTTTCCTCTTTGAAGACAAGAAGCTAGTCCCTATCACAAGCAACAGATACCATTCCATGATCTCAGACATCAAGGAAGAGACATTATTGGTCGGAACAGCAACCTTTCCGACTAGTCTTCCTATTTTGACATATCCAGGCCACGCTTGCTCACCTTGTTCCCAAAATTGAACCTGACATGGGTCTTGACATCGCTCAGCTCCTCTAAGTTTGAATCCCATGTCTTCCACCTCACTGAAGCAGTTATCATACAAGACTTGCTTCTGATAGCACTTGTTTCAGCTTGCAGGGTGAGTGAACTGCATGCAATGTCCATTTATCCAAACTTCATGCAGTTCCATTCCGACGGACCAGTTGTACTAATGATGCAACCTGGTTTCATTTCTAAAAACAGGTTACTGTTGATAGGCAAGCAACAAATAACTATCTGCTCTCTCACCTTGATTGATTCATCAAGAAAGGCGAAGTTGCAGGACCCAGTATACACAATCTAATGCTATCTGAGGTGCAGGGAGAATGTCTGTAGTGGCTGTCGGAGGCTGTTCCTACCTGTCAAGGCAGGAAAGCAAGACATAACCCAATAAGCACTGGCTGATTGGCTAAAGGGGGTTATTAGATCAACGTACTCTAAACTCTCATAGGATCAGATATGACACATGTAGATTTTGGCTCACAAAATACAAGTAATTTCTATGAGCCTGGCCTTCAGTCATAATGCCTCAGTTCAAAACATAGTGGAGTCAGTTGGCTGGCATGCCCAGTCTACTTTCTTCAGCTTCTATTTGCATGACATCGCCTTGCAAGGGAGAGAGCTGAATCTTGTTGGGCCACTGGTGGCTGCTCAAACAGTTACCATGCCCTGTTCATGACAGCGCAACCTCAGCCCCAGGCATGACCTTGCAATTTCAGCTGGATTTGCCCAGGAAACTTCTGAATGTACGGCAATAGCCAGGGATATCCCTTACATGTGTATAAATGTATAATCTTCAGTTGTGCTAACCTCACATTGGAAACGTTCATCCTTTCAGAAGAGCAGTCATCATGCTCCTACAGGATGACATGGGTAGAGGTTGGATACTCAAGCATTTCCTCATCATCTTATCTATTCTCCTAATGTTAATATGATAGGGTATTGTATTTGATGGAGAAAGGAGATTTTTTTTTAGTAAATTATGTTTCAACGAAAATACTTATCCATTGACACTATCAGTTCTTCCCACCCTTCACTGCAAATGCAACCATCCTTTTATAGGTTATGCTTAAGTTTAAACTGGTTACATCCAGGATATGGGTGTCCAACTAGTAGAAACAAGGGAAGTTAATCTGTAAGAGTTACTTCCCTTTGTCTATATTTTATTTATATATATATATATATATATATATATATATATATATATATATATATATATATATATATATATATATACACACACAGTAGGACCCCGCTATAGCATGATGGTCGGGGTCCACAAAACGGGATCGTGTTATATCCCGAACCGTGCTATAACCAACCTAGACAAAACCAAGTCATTTAGCTGAAGAAAATGATGCATGCACCAAAAAAAATGGGGTGGGGGGGTAAATTGTTGTCTCAAAACAACGTGCTTCATTGGCACAGTTACCATCTTAAATCAATGCATAATAAATGATAAATACACATGGAGTGAAAACAGAGATTGCACATATAATATTTTACTTTATTCAGAGAACCATGCATTGGTACATTTATATGTACATGTCTGTTGTATAGCATGAATAGTTAAAGGATCAACACGTGTACTCACCATCCGATCTCATGGCATGCATAGGAGTGAGTCCATAATAATTCCATCGAAAATATGCACACAGAAGTATAATATCATTGTCTGATAAAGTTCTGAGATCCTACATCGTCGTCTAGTCATCGTAAATCACGTTCGACTCTGATTCCTCAGCTGTACTGTCATATGCGGGTGCTTATGCATGAGACTGAGCTTGGGCTCTTGCAAATAACACTTTGATCATAAAGTCAGAAATCTATTAAAGGATGCAACTGGACGTGTCAATTGTGCGGCAAGATCACAGGGAGTTCAAATAACCACCCTCTGTTACTTGGCACTGAACAAGTATCAAACAAGCGGCTTGATCAAAGGGTTGTCACATGGGAAAACAAAGAGTCTGGTGCCTTTACAAGCTAAGGGATTAAGGTAAAATTATATGCACAAGAAGTTGTAGAACTCTACTTGAAAACAAAGTGAGTGCTTTTACAAGCCAGAGGCTTATCGGCCGACGTGCACTGGCAGATAACTTGGGAAATGTCACTTGGGAATTAAATCTGACTTGTGGAAACACCGGACTTAATCCTGTCCATGGGTTCAAGCTTCTCTTTAACAGAAAAAGCTTAACGTTTCCGTGTACTGTTATCCATTGTAAATAACTACTAATTAAAACTCTGACACCTGTTTGTTTGAACGACTACAGCAAGAATAATTGTTAATCAACAATGGGGTCATTTTTATAGGGAATGTACAATATTATTCACTGGTCAACTGATTGCGTGGGGATTGTCTAACAACACCGCCAAGCCACGTGTGCGTGTTGGTGGCTTTCGTTTTTTTGAGGTTTTATAAATCATTGCCGCATGGTTTGAACAACTTTAGCTTTGAGATTGACTTTGATGATTGTCAATGACTTAAATTAATTGATTTATAAATTCAATTGCGAATCTTTTATCAACCACCGCATTGTTTGGTGCTTGGCTGTGTATGCAGTTGAATGAGCAAACATATGTCGGCTATTGTTTGAGCAACGATTGTACACAGAATGTATTGAAGACGAACACAAAGAAGACTTAATGACTTTATTGTTGATGTATCAGTAATAATAAAATTAACACTTGTCAGCTTTAAAATGAGCTGACATCTTTCAAAAATAAACTAAGATCAAATTGCAGTGATTGACTACTGACACATTTGAAATGAACATTCACAAATAGAAATGTTCAGCATCTTTATTCATATAATGAAAGATGCAATCATAAGACACTTTTTCTTCAAGAATACAATACAGCTTGCCAAATTATTAAATCAAACTCTTGTTTATTTTGGCACAAAACTTTGCAGTAGTTCAAGAAATTGGCGAAATTATTGTAAAATTTCGGTAGCCACGCCACGATCGTATTATATCCGAATTCATACACGATCTCTTCCCCAAAATGATAATTAATTTTTTACACATTATTTTTCGTACTTTCAAAAAATAATTTTGTTTCATGTTCGAAAAAATAGATGAAATTTCGGGAGCCATGCCACGATCGTGTTATATCCGAATTCGTGCTATAACGAAGCGTGCTATAGGAGGGTCCTACTGTGTGTATATATATATATATATATATATATATATATATATATAAAGATGGAAAGACATTTTTTTTCATCTTTCATGGAGGGCTGGATTCAGAGGTAGCAGGGAGTAATTTGTGATCTAGTAAGTATTTTCAGAGAAACATAATTTACTAAAAATATTTCCTTTCTTGAAAGCTCTCTAATGTCCAATGCGACTATCAACTTCGTTAATATAATTTTGCTTTTCATTCATTTTTTCAGCAAGGAATCATGTCTGAGCCATTGTTCCCTATAGTGTTGTCAGGCACAAGGGACTACCTGAAAGGATCAGGAGGAGGTACTCCTGACACCTTGGCTAGCCATGATAGGGAGACAGACTCCCCTAAACCTACCTCTGATACTCAAGAGCCTGGGCCTAGTAGAGAAAAGTCTCAGCCAGAGGAAAGCTTCACATCCAGGGGAGAAGAGTAAGAATCAAATAAGACCATTCTTCTGTGAATTTAGCTGAATTCTTCTCTTTTCTCCCCTTTTGAGTTTTAGTAGCACCGTGATTAATTGTAATTGTTCCCTTTAAAGCCAAGTTATCCTTTCTTTGACTGTTGAGGAATAAACAGTAGATTACTTCTATTAGGGAGGGTTCTGCTGATACACAGATTGTACCCACTTGTTATGGGACTTTGAGTTCTCCTAATCTCAAAAGTTGATAGTACAATCTTACATTGGATCTATAACGATCTAAATTATTATTGATTCTAGTAGTCTTTTTTGTTGTAATCAATGAAAAGTATTCCTGCCAACCACTTTCATTTTGTCAGAATTAATCTAAACTTGTCCCCATTTCAGCATTGCTGGCACACAGGTCAGGTTCAAGCAAGAAAAGGTTGAGGAGGAAGAAGAAAAGCCTGATGAGGAGGAAGAGGAAGGGGATACAATCCTGACAGAGGCAGATTTAGAACCACAAGAAGTTCTAGACTACAAAGTAGGGAATTATTCCCCCAAACTCCTGCAACCTGAGGATTTGAACATTGATGATGTTGTATATGATGTGGAAGATGACATGAAGAAGCTTGAACTAGCTCGACAGCAAGTCCAATATACTGGGCGGGTCAAGGTATGTTAGACACCAAAATATCTTTAGTCTGAAGTACAAATTAACTGGCAACATATTTGTATGCTTTTACTTTCTCTAGTACTCCAGTGGACATTTCTCACATTTTTGAATCTTGCTTTTCTTTATTTTTTTTAACTTGCCTGCACGAAAGGTGTTAGTAGATTTAACTACTGGTCAGGCTAAATCTAGATTGGGCATCTCCCATATTCTAAGTGAGTTGTCCATTGGGCTTATCCAAAAAAGAGGTATCTAATTTACCTGACAAAACCTAGAGTGCACTGTCAAAATGCTGCATTTTCATTTTGACATTCTTGAAAATACATTGGCAAATTATTAATATTAAGTTCCTGCTGGTCTTTTATTTGTAGTTCCCTCACCCTTATGAAGTTCATCTGCTTACTTGTATAAAAAGCTATAAACCTTGTATACAAAGTGAAGCATGTGACATATGAATGGAGAACAATAATATTTCTGTTTTCTGTATTTCATTGGTTACCTATAATTAGCACTCACTTGTCCTTCATGAATAATAATGAGCTGCCCCTTGCTCATGTTAACATGGTAATGCATCACTGGTTAAATATATTGAACGGTACCTAGGCAATTCTTTGACAATCAAGCTAGGCTAGAGGCTTAGCGATTTATAAAAGCAGCCAAGACTGTGTTTTTCACCTTAAAGGAAGAGAGATAATTACATTTTATTTAATCCATTTAGTTTAAAGAGCTGGTAGCTACTGATTCTGTTGATATATGGAATGGGTATTTTCCTTAATTGTAACACATCCCCTGTACTATGACATGAACTATACATTGTTCAATACATTGTCATGAAAACAAAGCTGAAGACATACATACAGAGATCCCAAGAGCAGAGATATATGCCACAAGTATTAAGAATTCCACACCAGAGCATGCTGAAATTGCAAAATTGCTGGAAATCTTGTTAGTTGTGAGCCTTTGTACAGCCAAATGTGAATGAGGGTTCAGTCTCATAATAAAGTATCAGAAGTATAGAAGAAACTATTAAAATCAGGACACACTCCCAATTCTTATAAACATCAACCCTGCTGATCCAGTCACTAAGGAGGACATTGATAGAGCAATTGGATGCTGGGTGACATCAGGACCTGGAGGAAAATGTTGCTTTAAGTGAAATGTAATCAAAATTCGAGTCAACAAAGTCAGACATAAATGTTGTTTGAAAACACTGTGAAGCATAAACTATTTTGGTACAGAGTACTGGTTTACATCATGACCAGGAAGGAAAACATTCTATTATATCAAATCAAATCAAAATTTTAGTGGATACGGTCACACACAATTGCTTTGAGAAGTTCACTATTTTGAGAGACAAATAAACAGAGAAAATTAGTAAATTTAAAGCATTTTTGGGGTCTCTCTTTTTTTAAAAGTAGCAATTTCAATTTTGTGTCAAGATAATAGTAAAAAAACTTGACTATTTCATGCAGGTGGATAATGACCCATTGGAGCAAGTAGAATTTTAGTCAAGGACTTTTATAAAGCCACTTGCCCTGGGTCTGTGTCTGAAAAATTTTGTTTGAACACTGGGTTGATAGCAATAATGAAATCTGTGAAAATGGGTGCACCATGAAAAATGTTGAATTCACAGTTACAGATTCTGTCTTTGTAGACAAATATCTGAATTTATTAAATATTATATTTTTACTGTAATTTTTCAATTTCCATTCAAAATTTTGCCATTTTGTTTTCTTCAGTAGATTCATTTTATATATTGGGATGTATAACCACTGACTTGACTGGAAATTCACTGTTACCTACATTTGGAATGAGTGAATGGTAATAACAGAGAACGTTTTCTTTTTATACGCATGCCATAAGGCAGAACATATTATTTTATGATGCTGTCCATCTGTTTGTCTGTCTGTTAAGAATTGTATTTCTCTACAATAACTTGAGTTCTCCACCATCTACAGAAACTTTGCAGATGCCTTGTACTTGAAATGGTTTCTGCATAATAACACTTGTTCTACATCACAGACCTGGACCAAACTTTGTGGATGACATGTACTTGGGGTAAAAAAAAGCATATTAATGTTGGGGTCAAATAGTCAAAGGTCAAGGTCACGGTGATTGAAAGTAGAAAAGCGGTTTGTACACAAAAATTTAAGCTCTCAACCATGTACCTTCACCAGAGTTTGTGGATAACTTACATTGGTTAATAATCTCCAGAGTCAACCATGCCATGCTAGTACCTATTAAACACAGGGTAGGCATATAATAGGCTGTTCAGTGTACTCTTGTTTCTCATCAGTGATGTGAACAGATGTTAAGCTGTTCTGTTTAGATTTTACTGCAGCTGTGAAACTTGGTTATGGTGAGATATTTATTTGTATTTTATTTACATCTTTAGTCATTGCAATGTTACAAGCATAATCATTAAGGAATTCATGCAGTCTGAAAAGCTATAGCTAGCTTAAGTTTATTATCTTGAGATCAGTTATGGTGAGGGTCCATTTTTATGCTAATGTTGGAATATATGGATCCTGCTTGATATATAACAGAAATATTTTCACATTCTTTTTGGTAGAAATCACTTTCATTTATCTCATCATCAGTCAGATTTTAAATTTTCAGCACTTAATAACCTCACTCATTATATTTACCAGGTCAACTATTTAAACAACAAATATATGGAGTGTCTTTTTTATGTATTATTAGAATGAAAGAACTCTCCTGACTGGATAAATAAAATATTTAAGCATTGTCTTTTGGAAACATTTGTTTTATTTTATCTTTTTCTCTCACTATGAGTCAGAATTTATACTTTCAAAAATTATATAAATCTCATGTAGGGCATCATGTTTCTGTGAGTTTCTCTGATAAAAGTCATTTCAATGACACCCACTTTTTATATGTTATTTCAAACATACACAAGCTTCTCTTCCCATACAGCATTTTTCAAATAAATCTCTTTGGTAGATTTGTGTGTACCCTCCATTCTTAAGCTCTTTTATTGTTCTCTATTCAGCTGGATGCAGAGACTGAGTTTGAGAAGAAGGCAAGAGAAGGGATGAATGATGATGAGGCACAATTCAGTGTTGAGTTTCAGTTAGAGCACCATTCATTCCTCTGGTCTGACAAATATCGGCCCAGAAAACCACGTTTCTTCAACAGGGTTCACACTGTAAGTAAGCACCATATGAATATGATATTCAAGTACTCTCTTTGTCTCTGTCTCTGTCTGTCTGTCTGTCTATCTGTCACACATTATTCACAGGTCCTGCGCTGCTTTATGTTTATACAGGGTATACTATTCAACGACAAAATGATACCAAGGTCAAAGGTCATGTGGTATATTTAGGTGTTAGTAGATGTAACTACTGGTCAGGTTACCAGTTATCTTGATGTTGTAAAAGACAAATCATGAATCAGCATGTATTATGGAAAGAGTTCTCTGTATTGCCAAGAGAAAACTTGGTTTAAGCCCTATTTGTTGAGTCTTTACTTGGTTTGTTTCCTTCCTGAAGTTTGGTAACAGATAATCTGCAAGATTACCCTACTTTTCTGTACCAGAAATGAAGTCACTGTACATGGTATCTTGATTAAAAATGTTAACGTCAGGTTTTTAAAAAAAAAACTAATGATTTGTGAATTTGGTATTTTGGTGAAACAAATTTTATTGTATCACCTTTTCTGGAGAAAAATGTGATACATAGTGAGCATGAGATATCATCTGGTTGTGTTGGCAACATCAACTCAGTATTTAAGTTTTTTTGCAAACCAATACATTTTTGAAAATAACTCCAGAAAAGGTGATACACTGAAAATTAGCAAGAAAATTATGACAAAAAAGGCATAAATTAATTGATTCTTTAATACAAGAAAATTATGACAAAATACCATATATACTCGTGTATAAGCTGATACCAACTGCAAACTGCATAGACCCAGATCTGCCATCGGATAATGTGCCGGCATATCTGTGTCTATGTAGTTTGTAAGGTCCAATCAGTAGAACAAACAACATAGACCCTGATATGCCGGCACATTATGCGACTGCAGATCAGGGTCGATGTTGTTTGCATTTTGACCCGGAGTATATATGGTAAGCATTAATTACTTGATTCTTTCATACAAGACATGAAGATAATGCAGGCGGAAGTTCTGATCATCTGTTCGTAGCTTAAAATGGGTACCTTGCTTGATGCAAGGGAGACAAACCATATGGCTTAGTAGTCAATCTGCTGTTCACCTTTTACTTCCCTTAATTGGAATTTCACATCAAGGTTAGAGGTTACATGATATCTGTCATCCAGTAAGATGTTTCAGTGCAGTATACAGTGACTTTAAAGGTGTAAATGTAAATGTTCCCAGGTGTAATTGGGCCTCCTCCCTCCCAGGTGTGATTTAAATGTTAATTAACATTTCTGAGGTGAGTTTGGCAGATTTTATTTTGTGGTTGCATACTTTATGTGATACCCACCACAAAAGGTGCAACGATTGACCATCTTCTTTTTGCAGACTTTTGCTCTAAAAAATTGCATACAAAGTGAACATTCGCAGACAATTATGATAAATGATACATAATGGTAACTGGTAGCCAGCCAGTAGTTCTTTTATTGAAAACTCAGATTTTGTTTACTACTATATATATTCGCGTATAAGATGGGTCCAAATGCAGACAACATAGACCCTGATCTGCTGTCGCATAATGCGCAGGCAGATCAGGGTCTATGTTGCTTGTTCTACTGATTAGTCCTTACAAACTGCATAGACCCAGATCTGCTGGAGCATTATGCGAAGGCAGATCTGGGTCTATGCAGTTGGTATCGGATTATACGCGAGTTTATACAGTAGTTTGCTTACTAAAGTGCTAGTGTGAATACTGTATAAAACAGTTTGAATTAATCATGCAATTCATGCAGGGTTTTTTTTCAGTTTTTTTCCACTACCAAAGGAAAATCAGCCATAATTTCATTATCAACATTCTCTTTAGCCATCATCTTTAACCTTTTGTCTCAGTTTTTTACCTCACCTGGCCATAAAGCCGATTGAGCTTATGATATTTTTCTTTGTTCTTTTTACATGTCTGTTACATAATTTCACAGAAAAGTCTATTGAACTTGATTATTGTAAATCAACACTATATTTGAGTGAATTTAATAAGGAGATATGTTTTATGAAAATATTTTTCACCAAAAATTATTTAATAAACCTTCAGTTAGTTATTAAACTTTGACATCATTAACAGCTGAATTGACTGCATTTGTGAAGATTTAATGATACTAAAATAGTATGATTTACAGTATCTGGATTTATTTTCCATGTTTGCTAAATTTTGTCACTCAGAAGGATTTGAAATATAAACAGCTATTATTTCCCTTTTGATTTTTGAAAAAAAATGTCTTAGAATTGTCTAATTGAGAGAGTTATGCTAGGTGGTGTACCTGAGACTAGATATAAACTAATTGTTTCTTCATTTCTTGCAGGGATTTGAATGGAACAAGTATAATCAAACTCATTATGATATTGATAACCCTCCTCCTAAAATTGTCCAGGGTTACAAGTTTAATGTAAGTTGTTTCTTTATCTTGATCATTTGTATTGCAATTGCATGATTCACTTTTGGTCACACCATTCATAAATGTACAACAAATTTAGACCAGACAGACAAATAACTTGACTGTTATCAGGTCTCCATTGCTGCCTGCTCTTTATGGAACAGTCATTTTGCTTGCTGGGGGGGGGGGGGTAACTTTATTTAACAGAATTAATGCCCCTGTTTAATTATGACCTTTTCCCTTTAATTGCATGATATTATTTGGGGCATCCATGTTTTTGTCTCCTGCTTTTCGTATAAAAAAAAGGGTGGGACATTAAATTGGGCCTGTCCATATGTCAGACTTAAGTTTCCACACAATAACTCTCTTATTTATTATTGGATTTCAAACAAATTTGGTATGCAGCTAGATTTTGATCAGGCCTTGGCTGAGTTCAGTTTTTAACATTTTGGCAGAGTTATAACCCTTGCTTGTTGGACCGAACTACATTCGTTTCTGCACATTAACTCCCTTAATTATTATTAGATTTGAACCAGACTTGGTATGCAGCTTGAGGTTGACACAAATTTGGCTGAGTTCATTTGTTAGTATTCTGCATCATCATTTATTGGAGTGATAGCTCCCGATTGTCAGACCCACCCACTTTCAGTTCCACATAATAATGCCCTTAATTATTATTGGATTTCACCCAAATTTGGTATGCAACTTGAAATTGGTGAAACCTTGGCTGAGTTCTATTGTCAGCCTTCTACATCATTGTTTATCAGAGTTATAGTCCCTGACTCAGATCCATCTGCTTTTCAGCACATTTAGTCCATTCATTATTATTGTATGTTGACCAAATTTGGTCTGCTACTTGAAATTGATGAGATCATGGCTGAGTTCGCTTGTCAGCATTCTGTGTCATTGTTTAGCAGAGTTATAGCCCCTGCTTGTCAGACCCAACCACTTTCTTTCCCATACAATAAATCCCTTGATCATTGTTTGAATTAAGCTAAATTTGATACACTGCTTGATACTGATAAGGCCTTGGCCAAGCTCAGTTGTAAACATTCTGCAACATCGTATGGTGGAGTTATGCCCTCTGATTGTCAGACCCACTCACTTTCGTTCTCACAAATAATCCCTTGTTTATTATTTGACTTAAACCGAATTTGGTATACTGCTTGATATTGATGAGACCTTGGCCAAGTTCAGTTGTCAACAGTCTGCATCATTGTTTAGCAGAGTTATATCATCTGATTGTCAGACCCACCCACTTTTATTTCCACACAATAACTGTCTTAACTATTATTTGATTTTGACAAATTTGGTATGCAGCTTGATTTTCATGAGACCTTAGCTGAGTTCATTTCTCAGCATTCTGCATTGTGTAGCTGAGTTATAGCCCTTGATTGCCAGACCCTGTCACTTTCTTCCCCAAACAATAACCTCCTTAATTATTATTACCATATATACTCGTGTATAATCCGATACCAACTGCAAACTGCATAGACCCAGATCTGCTGTCGCATAATGCGCCTGCAGATCTGGGTCTATGCAGTTTGTAAGGACTAATCAGTAGAACAAACAACATAGACCCTGATCTGCTGGCACATTGTGAGATGGCAGATCAGGGTCTATGTTGTTTGCATTTGGACCCGTTTTATATGCTAGTATATACAGTACATTTCAACCAAATTTTAATGACAGCTTGATATTGATGAGGCCTCAGCTTATTTTGATTGTCAGCATTCCACGTCATCCTTGTTTGGCAGAGTATAGCCCCTTATTGACAGAGCCACCAACTTTCATTTCTGCACAACAACTTTATTTATGGTTGGATTTCTACCAAATCTGGTAGACAGCTTGATATTGATCTTGGCTGAGGTTGATTTCTTTTTTAGCATTCTGTGTCCATATTTAGGTAATAGCCCCTGGTTGTCAGACCCATTCACTTTATTTATGCACAGTAACTCAGTTACTTTTAATTGAATTACCACCAAATGTGGTATGCAGCTTGATATTTATGAAACCTCTGGGGAGTTCAGTTTTTAGAATTGTTCATCATTTAGCAGGGTATGGTCCCTTATTGTCAGAGGCAGCCACTTTTCATTTCTGTACATGAATGATTCCATTAGTGAATTTTTAAAAAAATTTGGTATACCATATATACTCGCTTATAAGCTCAGTCCAACTGCAAACAACATAGACCCTGATCTGTCATTGCATAATGCACCTGCAGATCATGGTCTATGTTTATTCTATCAGATACTTCTAACAAACTGCATAGACACAGATCTGCCAGCACATTATACAATGGCTGATCAGGATCTGTGCAATTTGCAGTTGGACTTGATTTATAAGCAAGTATATACGGTACATCTTAAGTGTAGAACTTCATCTTTTAGCAGAGTTATGTCTCATATTGTCAGACTCACCATCTGTCCTTTTCATGCAATACATCCCTTGATATGCAACTTTATGTTGATGACAGCTTGGCATAGTTAAAAATTTTCGACATTCGATCTGCATCATAATTTAGCAGAATTGTGGCCCTTGATTGTTGGACCTACTCATTTTTGATTCTACACAATAATTCCCTTCCAACCCTTCCAACCTCAGTGCTATCACATCTTACTGACTAAGTGTGCATTCTGCTCCAGTAGTAACTGAAGTTTAGATGGGATTTGGCACCAATCAATTTAGCTTAGGAGGGCTGGATTTAAGAGGTAGTGGTCATACTTCTAAGGAATTATGATCAGGTAAGTATTTAATTGAAGAAACATAATTTACTCCAAAAATTGGTCTCTCAGAAAGAGAGCTCTTTCTTATCTGTATCAGACCAGCTCTTAGACACTTTCTTTTAAGTTAATTCTTCTTTTTTAGTATCGATTTGAACAATCTTTGATAATTCTTTTATGTTCCAGGCCTTGAAAAATTATGACCTAAAAAACAAGTTTCGTGAGATGACACATATCTTTTATGTTAGTCATGTTAAATTTTGTGTGCAGCCCCATCTCAATAGGCCATTATTGCACTCAAATTTCTTTATCAATAATGGACCCTATTCTAGTTTTCAACAAATAATAACTTATTTTCTATTATAGGAGACTAAAATACACTTGAGTAATTTGTCAGATTAGGAAAACTTTTTATGTCCTGCCACAAATGTGTCATCTCCATCTATCCATCCATCCAATCTTGGTTAATTTTGCATTTATTTGGGGGAATCAATACATTACAAAAGAGAGGAAGAGGAGTGGCAAGGCATTGCTAGCTCTATGAAAACATTGTCTATTTTTGTCAAAGTCTCTCTTGTAATGAATTACTGGGCTTATATATCTAATCATCTGTATTAAATGTAATTATTATACTTATATAGTGTTTTCCTATGCATGTATCACATGACGATATTTCAGATACTATGAATTAAACATTTTTGATGGGGTGCTAATTTTTGTGGGGTGCCAATTTTCATGGAATTTTTAGTTGTTACAAACCATGAATTTACAAACCCAAGAAACAATAGGGCAGCTTACCCAATTGAAGAAATTCAGTGCCAGTGAAAATGTCATTTTTTTTAAAACCACAAAAATTTATGCACACACAAATAATTAAAAGTATTATTTTTGATTGTAGATTTTCTACCCAGATCTGATTGACAAGACAAAAACTCCAGAGTATACTGTGGTAAGTCATTTTTTTCTATTCCCTGATATTAGTGAAGAGTAATATTTATACATGTAAAATATATTTGTCATGTTGAAAATGTGACATGTAACTGATAATAGTGATAGTAAAGATAGGCCTTGGGTGTAGCCAGTCATCCATTTATACAAAAACCTTTGGTTGTTTGTAATACTGCATAGATGAGAATATTAGGTCACCTGATCATAAGGCCAAAAGAGCTTATGGTATGTACCTGCATCCATGTGCATTGTCTGTCATGCATTTATCAACAGGTGCTATTTTCAGCCTCTCAAAACCCACAAAACCTGTTTCAAAAACAAACTTGTCAGACAGCTTGCTGGCATGAAGGCCTTTCTGTACAAATGATGCCAGTCCACCATCAGATATGGCCACTGTTATTAAAAAATAGAAAAACCATTAAACATCATCTTCTCTAAAACTATGTAACAGAATTTGACCAAATTTTACAGACGTCATCATGGCATAGAGGGTTTTCAAATTTATACAAATAATGCTGATCCTCTATCAAATGTGGCCACCATTACTATAAACATAAAAGCCTTAAACAACTTCTCAAAAACCAGTCAACAGAATTTGACCACATTATAAAGAAAGCAATCCTACCATAGAGGACTCTAAGTTTGTACAAATGATGCTGATCTGCCATCAGATATGACAACCGCTACTAAAAATAGAAAAAAACATGTCTTAGAAAGTGCTCAGCAGAATTTGACTTAATTTGACAGCATTCTGGCATGAAATCCTTACAAATTTGTACAAATTATGCCAATTTGCCATCACTTATTGCTGCCAGTACTGAAAATAGAAAATCTTTAAACAGCTTCTTAAAAACCATGCAACAGAATTAGACCAAATTTGACAGAAAGTATTCTAGCGTAAGGGCTTTCAGTTTTATACAAATGATGCTGATCCACCATCAGATATGGCCACTGTTACAAAAATAGAAAATTTTACAAATTATTTCTTCTAAAATAAATTGCTCATCAAAATTTGACCAAATTTGACAGAAAGCATCCTGGCATAGAAGGCTTTCAGATTTGTACAAATGATGCTTATGTGCCATCAAAAATGGATGAAGATACAAAAAATAGAAAGCTTGAAACAGTTGTTTTTCTAACATATGCAATCAAAAACATTAGAATTTTTTTTTACCGAAAGCATAATACTGACGCAGATATCTTGGACAACTTCTCTTGAATTTGGCTGTGAGCCAGATGGTAGCCAGGTGAGCAATTTCAGGCCCACTTGTGCTTCCTGTTTCCTTCATGGAATTAACTCTTATACTTTATGAATTAGGAAATCTTTCAAAAGATGGCTGGACTGATATCTGGGTCTTGGGTCCAAATTTGCACGTGATTTGTTCTCCAGAACAGTGGAGTAATGCACCAAAGAAAGTCCCAAGATGGCCAGAATTTGTAAAACAAATGTCCAAAATCAATGCCATGTACAATAAACTGCTTGAAATGTTCAGACACATAGATAGAGTTAGTGCTGGATGCCAAAAATGTTACATAACTCTACGACTTTCATGACATCATGACAGAATTATGCATGAGTAATATCTAAAAAATATGAGGTGGAGTTATATATTGACGCTATGTGATAAATACAATTTTACATGTTAGTTGCATGATTTTTAGGTGAACCTACTTAAATATAAATTGAGAAGCTAAAAAGCTAGAAGGTATTAAAACTATGTAATATGCATTAATGTCATGAAGTAGTAATTTTCTGCCATGCAATGCTAAGTTGGTTCTTACCTTTTGCAGACACCATTGGAAGACAACAAGGACTTTGGTGTGTTAAGATTCCATGCAGGACCACCTTATGAGGTGAGTATTTTTGGTCAGAATATTTGGATGGAGCCGCCTCAGTTACAAGTGCTTTGTATTCATGAATAAAAACTTACCTGAAAAGTAAAGTGGCTAACAGGTACCTAATGTCAAAGATTACACAGTCTGGATTTGTTATCGTTTGTGTGTAAGATATTGCCCAGTCATGTTTGAAAAATTTCCCTGGATCCTTTTAAGGAGCACTTTTATACCATCTTTGCTTTCAGGAATACTGTATATACTTGTTTATAAATCAAGTCCAACTGCAAACTGCACATGCCCAGCTCTGCCATCAGATAATGCACTTGGAGATCTGGATCTGTGCAGTTATTTTAGGAGTAATCAGTAGAACAAACAACATAGACCCTAATCTGCTGGCACATTATGCAGATTAGTGTCCAGTTGGACTCAACTTACAAGCGAATATATTCATTAGGTTATTGTGTACAATTAATGCTTGGGAAGTGAGGTTTAAATAGAGCAAGTAGTTGTCACTAATCAGCAAGGGCCATAATTCTGCAAAATCTGGTGATCATCAAACAAAAGATGTGGATGCTAGAGTGTTCCAAACATAGTGGGATGCATGGCTATTTTAAGTTAGTCAAGGGCAATAACTCTAAAATATAGAGAGAAAAAAATCTGGGCATCATCAATTTCATCTGAGACCTTACTGAGAATTTTTATAGCAAATGTGGTTGAAATCAAGCATTCTGTATGCAAATGTTACGGAGTTTGGAAGCTAGTGAGATGCTTAAGTTGTTCAAGGGCCACAACTCTAAAATATCAAAATTTGATCATTGTAGAAGCCATCTGAGACCTTAAGATACTACACAATGAATTCAATTTAAATTAGGTAGGAAATGTGAATGCAAGAATGGTCAGCGGAATACCAATTGTAAGTGTTTCAAAAAACATAACTCTGTTAAATTAAGATCAAAACCTACTTATCTGCAAGCTTATCCAAGATCTTGTTGAGCTTTAACTTCACAGCTAATTTGATCAGAATCAAACAAAATTGTGAATGCTAGTGTTGATCTATGGTCATAAAGTAGTACAAATTTAATCATCATCGAACTCATCTGAGACTTTGTTGAAGTAAAGCTTCACAGTCAGTTTGGTTGAAAGTAAAGAAACAGTGTGAATGCTAGTGTGTTCACAAGCCAGTTGGGTACCTATGCTAAGTCAGTCAGGGCAATACATTTGTAAAATATGGTCAGAATATGGTCATCATTCAACTCATCTGAACACATGTAAAGATTAAGCTTCACTTTGAATTTGATTGAAATCAATGAAAAAGTGTAAATGTTAGAGTGTTCACCAGCAATAGACAGATTTCCCAGTCACCAACAAAGGTGATACTGGTTATGGCATTATTTTGTTCATGGAAAGAAGGCTTAGCATGTATGCCTTTTGACTAAGTGCCAGAGACAGTGGTGGACTATCATAGCCGAACAGCCTGTTTAGATCTGTTTGGTATAGAAATGGTTCTAAATTGAGAGAAAACCTTTAAACAATGAATGAATAAATAAATTATTCAAAAAGTGTTACATTCTAGTAGGAATGTATTATGCTCTTGATCCCTTCCCTGAGACCACCAGCTCAAGCATGTGATTTACATCATCAAAATAAATCAAATAAACCAGGTAGATTTTATAACAGTAAATTACTTATATTGACTTTAATCCAACAGCAGAGGTATGCAATTACATAATCATCAGTTATTTCCTCAATGTAACTTTCATCAACTGTTGCTCTGTTTCTCAGTGAGAACATGGGAATATAGTCAGGAACATCAGTGGTGCTTGCTATGAGAAACTGAGATTATATCAGTTCTTCAAGGGGGGATACATGATTTAGTATGAAATAGAAAAGGAATTTTTTGAAATCAGTTTTTGAGAAACTGAAAGTAAATGCCTCAAGAAAACATGAGAATTATAAATGTTTATCGTCTTTGATGTAACTGTCAGTAGTTTGTGTGGATCCTCCACCTCAATTGACTTTTGTGCAAAGTTACCTTAGCTTAATAATAAAAAAGTAAAATATATGGTGTATATACTAATTGTATATCCTTGGTTTGCATAAAATCTGACTCAGAATATATATAACATAAATCTGACATGATATAATGACATTGGGATGGGAGGGGGTTTTAGGGGCAAAATCCTTGTCATATTGAACAAGTTTGTCAACAAATACATTTATAAAAAAGGAAGAATATAACAAAATTGACCGAGTGAACAAAATGGATGATGATTTCAATTCCAATCTTTCAAATTTAAAAGAACAATCTATAATATGTCATCGTATTCTTTGCATCACACTAGTGTCAGGGACTGTCTTTACAAGTCTAACCTCATTCTCAATATGCATTCAATACTGGGGACAATTCTTGCACAATATTGTGAAAAGGGACTGTTGGGATGCTTATTTTTAAAATAGTAAAGGGTAATAACTCTTAGAAATACAAGCCAAATCTGTTCATCATCAAAATTATGTGAGCTCTAGTTGGAATAAAGCTTCATTGCAGATTTCCTTTAAATTAAATTAAATGAAAAATGTGGATACTAGATGTTCACAAGGTGGTACATTAGCAATCCCATTGCTAAGATGATTAAGGGCCATAAATCTAAGAAATATGTGCAGAACTGGCTTATTGTTTTCTGAGCTCTTGTTGACATAAGGTTTCATAGCAAGTTTGGTTCAGATCTAATAATAAATGTAGATGCTAGAGCATTCACTAGGTGGATGATAGATGGATGGATGTTTGGTGACAAAGACCCTTTTTTCTGTGCCCCTCACAGAATGGGACAATATATATATATATATATATATATATATATATATATATATATATATATATACATCAATGAGAAGATATGATTAATGTTTTTGAGGCATAACATTTAATTTCTGCACAGTTTTATGATTTATCTTCTGATCTGATTCTAATGGTTACAAAAATTATAGCCATGCAAAGATGTCTATACATACAATTATTAGTAGGATCATTCTTACAGTAGGAATGTTTTTGCTAGCGATGAAATGTCAAGTGCTGCATTTTCACATGTTCTATAAAATTCTTTTCTTTCACACCCCCAGTAGACTTGGGGATGAAAAAAAGGTCCAATGCAATCTCCTGCATGTTGTAATAGTCAACTAATGGAGGCGACCAGTCTGCCACAGATATCTCCTGTGATGATGTTTCACCTGAAACTTGTTGGACTTTTTACAAATATGCAGTTTATGTAGAAAAGTTCTGACTTTGTATTTTGAGGATTTTTCTCTTTTTTGGCTTTGTTTATTTTGCCTTTTGGGGATTTTTGCAAAATATTTACTTTGTAACATTTGTCTCATGATGCATATTTACCTTTGATCAGATTTGACAAGGTTTTTGCCTTTAATTTATTTCCTAATTAGCTTATGTTTTGCACTGTATAGCCAGGATTGTGCTGATGTGCTACTAAAAGATATACATACATACATAGATTCATCTCTTTCACCACTAGCTGAGACAAATCAGCATTTAAAAGACGAGACAGGTGATAGCTAGCTTTCTTTTTCCATCTTTTCATATATGTCTGTCTGTCTATGAAAGTATGCATATATTTATGTATGTATGTATGTATGTATGTATGTATGTATGTATGTATGTATGTATGTATGTATGTATGTATGTACGTACGTATGCATACAGTCCTAAGATTATTCCAAAATTCATCCATGATGCTAAATTTGCGATAAATTGAAGATGGCAGGTCATGCTGGCTATTTGTCAAGACATCTTGATTCAAATATTTGTGCTCTTCTTACAGGATATAGCTTTCAAGATTGTGAACAGGGAATGGGAGTTTTCATACAAGCGAGGATTCAGATGTCAATTTGCTAACAATATATTTCAACTATGGTTCCACTTCAAACGCTACAGATACCGCCGATAGCACAGGTTTATCAGATGTGACTGACTTGAGTTAGTTTTGTCAAAAATGTAGTGCTTATTAAACAAAAGTTAGGAAAGATGAAAAGCTTTCCAGTGCCAATACTGTTTGTATTGCCAAACAACTGATTATGCCAGGACTATGACAATCCATTTTTGTGGTTGTTAATAAGGAAACAGTAGCAATAGAATTACTGTTAACTTATAAATGCAGTGTTTTGTATGGCAGTAAATATAAAATAATAGAGAAGAAGGAGAAAAGTGCATATCATATGGTCATGTTGTTTTATTCTGCCATACACCGTCTTTTAGAAGAGCTCCAAAACAAGCTGAGTAACTACTTGCATACAATTTTGATGAAAGAAAATAATGTAAGGGAGATAACCCCTACAGGACTAAACCGTAAGTGGTTCATTCTACTACAGTCATAACGTGGTTCATTCTACTACAATCATAACAGCAGAATTTAGGACATAAAGCTCAGTTTTTATTGGTGATTGCAGTGAATGAGCTACCTCTTATGAGCAAGTCAATGTATATAAGAATATACATACATTTTATTAATTTACCACATTGACTTTTCATACACTTGTTGCTATGGAAATATTAACATCATATGCTTTGGATGACAATCATTATGATCAAGGTAGCAATTATGAAAAGCACCCAAATATGCAGGCCCATTTAAGAATCTCAATGTAGAAATAGAAGCTACATTCCATTGCTCTTGACAGAGCTTACTTCAGTAAAAGATACATTATGCTCAAAAGTTTGATCAGATTTTTTAGAAATCAGTATTTTCTTATTTTACTGTTAACATAAATTTGTAGACAACACACTGTAAATTCTGCAGTATGAGTACCTAAGCAGGTACTAACCATACTTTCAAATTGGAGATGGCTTAACCCCAGGTAACCACTGACTTCTAGAGCACATAAATGCTTCGAAAAACAAAGTGGCATGGGCAGTCATAATGTTAACTGATGAATTGTGTAACTACCTCCACCTACTTCCATAGAAGGAAATGTTCAGGGGATGTGAATTTTTCATTTGTGGAAATTTTGTGAGTTTATCACCCATAAAAAATATGGCATTTATGAAACTGTTGCTTTTAATGAAAATTTGTGGTTGATAAAAGTTAGTGTTCAGTGTAGTTTGTATATACCTACCATAAGGCAGAACACATCATATTATGATATTGTTCATCCATCTCATCCCATTTCTTTTTTGCACAATATCTCGCATTCCCCACATCTACTGTTACCAAATTTGGTAGTATAGTGTATTTGGGGCAAGGAAGAAACTTATCAATTTTAAGCTGAAAAGGTCACATGGACTGAAAGAAGGAATATATTTATAAACAATAACTTTACTTGTTTACCAAATGCCTTGATCAAACTTTGTAAACGGCTTGCATTTAAGGTAAATAAGATACCTTTTGAATTTGGGGTCAAAAGGTATAAGGTCTAGGTCACAATGATTCCAAATAGAAAAACAGTTTCCACATAATATCCTCAGTTCTTTATCACCAACTTTGTGTATAGCTAACGTTGAGACAATGGAGACATTTATTCATTTTGGGGTCAAAGGTCAAGTTCATGAACTGAAAGAAGGAAAAATGATTTCCACAGAACTTCTTAAGGTCTATACCACATGCTTTGACTAAACTTTGTAACTGTAATACAAAACAAAAATTTCATTTCAAATGTGAATAGCAATGTTGACATAGTACACAAGTTAAACTGCTACTATGTCTTTTAGTACCTCATGATCCAACCCATCAAAGAGGTTTTTACATAAAAGAAGTGTAATCATACTTTTTAGCACATGGCAGGCTTATAATGTACCATTTGCAGTGCTCTTATTTTTGTTTGAAAAGGTTGAATAATAGTGTTTTTTATTCTAGTATATATACCAAGCACACGTTTTTTGGATGTGAAAATAGTGTACAGTCAAATACATGCCTTTTTTATAGATGCATTAATATAATCAATGTTTATTTTTGTATTGTGAACAGACTAAAAATATCACTTTATAAAACTAAAACTTAATGAATCTTATCGCATTACTACATTGTGGATGATAAATGAGTGTTCATATTCACAGCCAGCATTTTCTCTCATGCATTGTGCAACATGCTAATAAAACAGAGAGTGGTATCTTTGAGGTTTAGGAATGGAGACAAAACTGGAGGTTGTCAAATAAAAATGGATATTTATCTTTTTACATACTAAGTTAAACAAATTTAAGAAATGATTCTGCCCATTCTTCAGTTATGTTTGGTTATCTGTGGGGGAAAAAATGTCAAAATTTGAAGATTTAGTGGCACTGTTTGTCATGGAGAATAGTTTTATCGAATAGAATATGCATGAGAATTCGGGTGTTATATATGTGATTTCTTTTTACCTGTACTTGTTTTGCATCTCAATGTCTCCATCTTGTTTCTTTGTATTAAACTTATCAATTTGAAATCAATAATTTAGCAACTTAGAGAAATAGCAAGTTATACAGTTTGGATTCTGAAGGACAGATTCATAATATACTTTGGTTATAAAAATAAAAGGATCAAAATTCAACAACTGGAGCTTTGTTTCTTGTAGTTTTACACATGGTCAGAAACTGAACCTCATATAATTGATGTACACGTTTAGCTGTGCATTATTGATCCAAGATGTATTTGCATCTGACTTTAATAGATTGGGGTGGGGGAATGTGCTTTCCTTGTCAGTATTTTGTGGTAAAACTAGAGCTGTTAGAGATGGGTGCATTATTGCAAAGGGCCCTGTTTACTACAGTGTGCTTGACAGAGCCTTAAACAGAGGAACTTTTTTGGGAAATGACAATTAGGAGACTGGGCATTCATGGGCGACAACTCATATTTAAAATTTGAAAATTCATTCAGGGTATCATCAGTACAAAGGTGCATGATAAATTTGGTTGAAATTCAACATTCCTTGGTAGAAATAAGCAGAGGGGAATCGGTGACCATTACTATTCTAAATGATAAAGTGGAATGCTGGAAATGACGTTCATTCAAGGTCTCATCAGTATAAAGTTGCATGCCAGATTTGGTTTAAATCCAATAAGCCTTATTAAAGGAATGTTGTAGAAACCAAAGTCTGATGGACAGACATATTCAGGTTCTTATTAATATAAAACTGCATGCCAAATTTGGTTGAAATCCTACAAATTTTGCTAAAGTTATACTGCTGAAACCAAAGTGAGGAGGATGAACAATTATGTGACTAACTCTTGTAAATGATGTCCTGGAATGCTAGAAATTGAAGTAATTCAAGGTCATGTCATTATAAAGCTGCATGCCACATCAAGTCATATTGATGGGCAATCAAGGGGAATAACTCCTACAAATGATGTCATGGAATGCTTTGGTTTGCTTTGGTTTGGTGTTTTATGGCACAGAAACACAAGTGGGTTATTTACTGTTCAAGAAATTGAAATAAAGTGCCCAAGGATGCACCATAGTATCTGACCTGCGTTGATCCAATGGTAGAATTCGAACCCACACCCTTTTGGTCACAAGTCTGGGAAACTAACCACTGAAAATTGAAGTAATTCAAGGTCTTGTCAGCGTAAAGCTGCTTGCCAATTCTGTATAAAATACAACAAACCTTAGTAAAATTATACTGTGGAAATCCAAGTCATGAAGACAGATAATTAGGGGGCATAACCTACATTAATGTTGTCATGGTTTCTTTAAGATAGAGCTGCATGATAAATCTGGTTGAAATCCAGCAATCCTTGATAAAGCTTAGTGGAGAAAGGCTAGGTTAGGACAGGAAGTCAGGGGCCATAACTTCCCAAAATGAGACAAAACCATAAAAGGCACATCTAAGTATATGAGATAAATACACAACAAATTGAATCAGAACATGTTGAGTGGTTTCTAAGCAACACTGGTTACAAAACTGATCAAAAAAGGTCAATAACTCTGTCAAAATTGGACCTGAAAAAGCAAAACCTTTTTAGGTACAGCTACATATATTAGGCAATTCACCTACCAAATGGCATCTAATTATGTGGGCAGCTCTGGTGGTCACAAGAAGTGTGAATGGACAGATGGACAAATGGAAAAGGTAATTATTTTAGGCCTCCCGCATCTTGATGCAGGGCTCTAATAATGGAGATGAAAACCTTTTCCTCTCCTGTTTAATTTCAGTAACTTGTATACTATATCTCATTTAAATGTTTGATTTGAAGTTAAATTGTGATTCTTTTTGAAAGTTTAATTCAAGCATATCAAGCTGAGGGCAAAGGGCTTGCACTCGTTATAGGATGAATTCTTATTATCTTTTCTTTTTTTATGCCTGCTAAAGTGCGATAAACCCTGTGTATGCTGCCGAGTCGGCGTATACTCGTCCGATTAGGGAAGGTGATTGGATCAGCATCACCACCACCCTTTTCTTATGTTCACTTTTAATCACTACAGGATGTGGGACATACATTTCAGGGAAGTGAATCTTCCCTTCCATTTATGGTGCCATGGATGATATGCCATCGTCTCATAGCAGTGCTGATGTTGCGGGTCGCGGACCTACATTGTCTGCTTTTGTGGAATCGGGGGAAGCTAGCTTCTTCCCCCGAACGTTCGAGGAAGAACAAGAAGCATTCCATCTTCCTGGAAAGTCTACTACTAGGGGCAGTCACGTCACTCCCCATGAGGAGTTGCGGAATGAGGCTACCCGTACTCCCAGGTTTCCCCCTCAACAGAGAGACGTGGTAATGGAAGGTCCTGCCTCACCTCGGTCGACCGCAGGACGAGGATGTTCTGTCGGTCTTGGTGAACTCTAGTGAGTTCGCTGAGGTTGAGATGGTTACCCATTTCCAATCGGGTCCCCAGTCTCCTCCCACCCGTCAGTTCAGGGGGCCTGTTCCACCCAGATTTGTGTCCCAAGCCCTCGAGCTCATCAAACAAGAAAGTTCTCTCCAGTGCGGAGAGACTCTCGGGGGGGCTGCCTCACGCATAGAACTCCTTTAACTCCCCCATTTGGCTATGGTTAGGGAGCGCAATTGTTTTCGGTGAGCCAGGAGTTTCCTAAGCAACGTAAGGGGTGGTCTGTCTGACCACCCACCCATCCCTGTTCAACGCTGAGACCGGGTGGCCAGCTACAGAGTGCACTCCCTCGATGGGCCCCCTAAGCCCCCCCTTCCCGAAGCTAGGGCGTCGCAAGTGGGGATTTCGACGGAGACCTGGGCTCGCTTTCCAGTTAAGATGTTGGAGGCGCTGGAAATTAAGGCTTGGTCCTCATCACCATAGTCTCGCATGCCAGTCGTTTTTCGGCAGCCTTTTTCATTCTTCTGAAGGAGGAATCTCAGTCTACAGCGCTTGTTGGAGGCGGTCATGTCTATGTCCATGGCGCTGTCAGCGGAGCTGCTACCGCCTCCGCAGGGATGTTGTCCTGGGCACTTCAAAAGGTCTTACTCATCACAGTAAGAACCTTCTTATGGCTGCTCTCTTGAAGGCAGAGACGTTCTTCGAAGGTCTCATTCACTCCGTGGCACCCCAGGAACTGAGGGACCAGCCACACCGGTCCCTCGCATCTGTTCCTGGCCCATCAAAATCGGACAGGAAGCTTGTTCATCCTGATCGCCCCTCTGGTCCTTCTGCAAAGTTTTTTTTAAAGAGATGCAGCCTCAGTCCAGTAAGCAACCCCACTTCACGCCTCCCTCTCCACCGTCTGTAGCTAGACGAGGAGACCGGAAGAGCCAAGGTATGAAGTTTTACAAGCCCGTCCACCTTCCCTAAGGAAGGGGAGATGTAGCAGCCCTAAGGACTCGCTCCCGCTCCTGCTGTGCATCCTCTTCCCGGAATACTCGTCGGTGCTTGGCTAGCCCTCTTTTCAAATGTTTGGATGGGCATCACGGAAGATACGTGGGTACATTCTATTCTAAGGTAGGGGTCTGGCTTCAATTCCGGAAGCACTCTCTTTCAAAGACCTCCATCCTTTTTCGCTGGTCAATGGGGCCCCGGATGACCGAGTGGTCTAAGGCGCTCGCCTTTACAGATCACTGACATCTCACTTCTGTCCGCGTGGGTTCGAGTCTCGGGCTCGGCCTACGTGAGTATATGAGAAAGCTTATCAGTAGCTTCCCGTGGGTCGATGATTGTTCCCAGGATTTTCTCGGGTTCTTGCTCCACCAAATATACTGGCCGCCATATATAGCCTGTCACGTGCTGAAAAATGGCGTTAAACCCCCCAAAAAACCAAACCAAACCAATCACCAGTCAGAACTGGTTCTAATAAGGGTAGAGGTGCACACCCTTCTGGGGAAGGGCGCAATAGAGCGGGTTTAAAACGACCAGTCTCCGGCCTTCTACTTCCGGATTTTTCTGGTATCCATAAAAGGTGGAAAGTTGCGGCTTATTCATCTTTTCGCCTTACACAAGTTTCTTCAGGAGGAACCATTCACGATGGAGACTACTGCATCAGTCGAGAACGCTGTAAGGCTCGTCGACTGGGCATTTTCAATTGACCTTCACATCACAATGTTTCTTCCTCACAGGAAATACATCCGGTTTCGCCTGGATCCAGAGGTTTTCCGATTTCAAGCCGTGCCGTTCGGCCTAACCTCCGCTCCCAGGGCTTTAACCAGGGTGATGCGAGTAGTTGATGCTCACCCTGAGGGTTCTGGGGATCCCCATCCTCCAGTATTTCGTCGACTGGTTATTCCACAAGCGCCTCAAAGAGTCCCATTGCAAGACCTGTCCCGCTGCTGGTTTTCAGTGACCCGGTTTTGACTTATTCCAAATGGGTCCCCGGGGTGGCCGAGTGGTCTCAGGCGCTCGCCTTTAGAGATCACTAACACATCTCACCTCTGTCCGCATGAGTTCGAGTCTCGGCTCGACCAACTTGGGTATGCGAGAAAGCTTGCCAGTAGCTTCCCGTGGGTCGGTGGTTCTTCTACATTTATAAGTTAACAGTAATTCTACTGATACTGTTTCCTTATTAACAACCACAAAAATGGATTGTCATAGTCCTGGCATAAATAGTTGTTTGGCAATGCAAGCAGTGCTGGCACTGGGAAGCTTTTCATCTTTCTCAACTTTTGTCTAGCAAGCACTACTGGCCGCCATTTATAGCATATCATGTGTTGAAAACTGGCGTTAAACCCCACAAACTTATTCCAAATCTAGAGAAACCAGAGCTAATCCCATCGCATGGTTTCTATTATGTGGGGATGCACTTCCTCACCAGTTTAGGGCGCGTTCGTATTCCACTGGACAGGATAGACAGAATCCTGGCTCGTTTGTCGGCTGTTCAAGCTCGCCTTTACCTGTCCATCCTGGGGACCTTGAACTCCGCAGCGGACCTGGTTCCCCTAGGAAGATTGTGCTTGCGCCCTCTCCAGTTTCTTATTTTGGCGAACTGGAGACTGTACAGGGATCCCCTGTCGGCTCGGATTTCTCTAGGACTAGATCTTCATCACCACTGGAGTTCGTGGGTCAATCCGGACCAGTTTCTGTCTCGAGTCCCAATGCACGCACCCGAACCACACTCCTATCTGTACACATTCCCGGCATATTCTGGCTGGGTGCTCACTTAGAGCCAGAAGGTGTAGTTCATCAGGCCTCGTGGTCCCATGAAGAAGCTACCCTTCACATAAACAGTTTTGAAAAGAAGGCGGTATTCTTTGCCCTACAGGGGTGCGTAAACCAAATAAGAAGTCGTGTGATGCTTTCTTCTGACAGCACGTCGGTAGTAGCTTACCTTATGAGACAAGGAGGTACACATGCTTCCTCTCTTTTCGTGGAGGTTTGGAATCTCCTTCGCGGAGCACCCTTAGAGAGGATTACCCTCTGGGTTCGCCATATTCGGGGCAAGACATATTCTGGCAGACAGTCTGTCCAGGAGAGGCAAGATTGCCCTCACGGATTGGTCTCTGCAACAGTTCATAGCATAGCCCCTGCTCACACTTGGGGGGGGGGGGGCCTTAGTGGACTTTTTCGCGACGAGACTGAACAATAAGCTTCCCATTTATGTCTCACTAGTACCAGAACAGAGGGCTTGGGCAGTGGACGCTCTTAGTCTAGGGTGGGATAGTCAGTTTGCTTACGTCTTCCCACCCTTCAGAATGATTCCGCAAGTGCCCCGCAAAGTCAGAATTTCCACTGCTCCGCTCGTTCTGAGTAGCCCCTGTGTAGCCCGAACGATCATGTTTCAACGATCTAATCGACCTGTTATGGCTTTACATTTATATTTGGCCGCTTCTAATGGAAGAAGAAAGAGTAGGAAGCGTATTTTCCTACCATTTAAGGCAGGGGTGTCAAACTCATTGCTATGACGAGCCAGATTTGATTTAATTAATAATAAATAATAATAATAATAAATAATGAGTCTGGCGGCATGCGGGCCGTATGTTTGACACCCCTGATTTAAGGGCTCCGCCGATATCTCTGCATCCGCCATTTCCAGATGGATTATCCTCACTATCAAGAGAGCGTATCAGTCCCTCACTGAGACGGACCTTTCCTTCATGAGAATTAAAGCTCATGGAGTTTGGGCTGTTGCTACTTCATGGGCCTATTTAACAAATTCGTGGTTGGAGCAATTTATGAGCCGCGTTTTTTTGGCGGTCACATACTTTCTCCACCTTCTACCTTCGGTCTTTGGCGCACCAGAGCGAACGAAGGCATTTTTTCCTTGGGCCTAATAGTTGCGGCACAAAACGTTGTCCAAGCTGCTGCCAACTTACTGTAATGGACACTCCTACCGTAAGGATGAATATGTCATTTTTATTCCACTTTAATTGAGGCCATTAGCCTCCCGTCGCACTGACAAATTCAGCAAGGCAATAGTGACAGGTATTCTCTTACTACTATTAAAATGTAGTTTTTTGAGGGATAAAACTAATTTTAATGATGTAATACTTACCGGTCACTATTGCAAGATACTCTCCTCCCAACCCGCTTTGATATTCCACAAATAGTCTGGGTCCAATTAAAAGAGGACGGCTACTGCGCATGGGCCTATGACGTGGTGGCCAAACTGGGTCTGTGTTCTTTCTAATACTCGAGGTTCTGGAACTCTCCATATAATGGGAGGATGGAATTTTTTCTAATTGGACGAGGGTAATTACATCTTGGAAAAATAATGACAGGTAAGTATTACATTATTAAATAAAAATTTTAAAAAATAAAGACTTTTAAAAAATAGGTCAAATGGCAAGGTCACAGTGATTAAAAATATATATGCTTTCTGCAGAACAACTTTAGTTCTACACACGTATCTTAACAAAACTTCATATATTGCTTGTACTTTAACCAAGGAAGGCACCCACTGATGATCCCAAATTCAAAGGTAAAGGTTACATTTAATATATATATATATATATATATATATATATATATATATGTATATATATATAATTGTTGTTGTAAAGTATGTTTCTTCAATAATACGTACTTGATCATAATACATTAAAAGTACATCCACTGCTCCTTCACAAATCCAGCCCTGCCATGGCCAAAAAAAAAAAAAGAAAAGACATTCACCCTGTCTTTTGGCTGGTTTTAGCACCATTAGCGCTATAAAGATAGGGATCAGTCGAGAGTGGTCCCTCCTTGGATAGAGGGATTGGTGGCAAATCCAATCAATTATCATTTGCTAATGGAGCAGATGAGCATTATTTTCCAGGGGTTAGCTGCAGGGAGGTGCGGCCATATTATGGTTGGGTAAAAATTACCAAGGAAACATTTTTCTCCAACAAGAATTATGTAGGCTGTCATATGTTGTCTGCTCCACCGTGGCATAATCCAAAAGCAGTGCATACTCACTAAAGCAAGAAAAATAGGTCAGTGTGACCTTAACAGTAGGTCACTGAGCTGATTAATGGCCCCAAAATAAATGCAGCCAATCAAATTTCATATACAAACACAAAATGCAAACACGTCGCTGGGGCATGAAAAATAGGTCACTGTAACTAACTTTTGCCATCAAGTTTCATGATTTTATATGAAACGTTGTCGGAGAAAGTGAGTTAAATAGAAAAACCTAACACCGACGCATACAACAATACTGTAGTTGGAAATGAGATACCTATGAAACAAAAATTGGTTTCTTCTTCAAATATGTTACCCAGTTATAATACATTATGAGAATAAGTAAGTTACATCATCATAGCCCGGAGTTGTCTCTGTCCCCGTTCTTCTAATGTATGAGAAGCGGCTTCGCGAAAAATTGTTGCTCTTGGAAATTCAGCGGGAGTAGAATAGACAATGCCGTTATGATATTCCTGAACAACCTGAGAAGGTAGTCTTTTGTGCTGGTTATATAGAACCCACCAGGTCATACTGAGCTCTTTGGGATGGAAGCTCTCAGATGTAAAAGCTGGAGAATGTGATTTTTGAAAGCCATCCCACGGCTATGATGATGTCAGTTATGGAGCAATTGTACTCGAAAACTATGCTTGTGGCAACTGCCCTAACCTCGTGAGCCAGCATGTGTAATAAATTCATCTGGTCTTGGATTAGTTCCTTGTAGGCTAAATGAAGAATCTAATGTATCCATGACTACAGAACTTAGACCAGGAGAGCTTATGGGGTGTCTGTTGCCCGTCGTCCGTCCGTCTAGTTGGTCTTAAATGAAAATAGTCCTGCTCGGACATACTATACGGCCGCCACATTGGCCATCTTAAAAATCTTGCTATCACTACTTCTCCTGAATGTATGTTCATATCAACATGGAGTTACACGGCAAGACTGCTTAGGTTGTCTAGTTGGTCCTAAATGAAGATGGTGCCAATCTGATGTCCATTATGGCCACCACAGCGGTCATCTTGAAACTTTGAGCATTACTACTCCTGAATGGATGGTCATATGAACATGGAGTTTTCAAAAAAAAAGACTTCTTATGAAGCATAATTGGTCCTAAATGAAAATGGTGCCACTCGGATATCAAATATGGCTGCCATAGCAGCCATCTTGAAATTCTTGTTTTCGCTACTCCTTCTGACCGAAAAGTCTTATTGAGATGGAATGCTCGCCATGAGACTTCTTATGATGTCTAATTGGTCCTAAATGAAAATGGTGCTTCTCGCACATCCAGTATGGCCGCCATGATCACCATCTTGAAAATCTTGTTATCACTACTCCTCCTAAATGGATTATCGTATCAGCAAGGGATTTTACTAAAAGACTTTTTATGATGTCTAGTTGGTCCTAAATGAAAATGTTGCCGTCAAGACATCTAATATGGCCTCCAAAGTGGCCATCTTGAAAATCTTGTTATCACTACGTCTCTATAATGAACGGTTATATCAACTCGGGTTTTTCACTTAAAGATATCTTATGATGCCTAGTTGGTCGTAAATGAAAATGGTTCCAATCTGGCATCCAATATGGCCGCCACAATGGCCATCTGGAAAATCTTATTATCACTATTTCTCCTAGATCGCTGGTCATATTAACATTGTGCTTTTTACCAAAAGACTTCTTAAGATGTCAATCTGATATCCAATATGGCTGCCGCGACAGCTATCTTGAAAATCTTGTCATCGTTACTCCTTCAAAACGGAAAGTTGTATCAACATAGGGTTTTCACCAGAGGCCTTCGTATGATGTCATGTTGGCCCTAAATTAAAATGGCGCTGATCTGACATTAAATATGGCAACCATGACGTCCATCTTGAAAATATTGTTATCGCTACTCCATTTAAATAGAAAGTCCTCTTTACATGGGGTTTTCACCAGGAGAGTTTTTGTGGTGTCTAGTTGGTCTTAAATGAAAATGATAAAACTGACACTCAACATGGCCACCATGGCGGCCATCTTGAAAATATTGTTATCTCTGCTCCTCCCATATGGATGGACATATCAACATGGGGTTTTGACAGAAAACTTCTTGTGACACCGAGATGTTCCCATCCGAAAATGTTGTCACTTCTCCCCCTAAATGGATGGTCATATTTACGTGGGGTTTTCACCAAAAGATTTAAAATTATGTCTACTTCGTCCTAAATGAAAATGGTGCCACTGACAACCATTATGTCCACCACAGCAACTAATTTGCAAATCTTGTTCGCTGAAGAATATCAGAGAGGATTGCAACACTCTGCAGTTAAAATGACGAAATGGTTTTGTCTTGAATTCCTGGAAATTCTTTTCGGCAAGTATAGCGTCCGTCCCTTCGAGAGACCCTTAAGTGAGTGGTAAGAACGAGCGAGATCTCCCTCTTTTAATCAGCTCAGTTCACTTCATGTGCCACTTCAAAGCCCAGGTTGGGTCCTGCATAAGCCGCTGGGAGGAAGGGTCTAAAGAAGACAGAAGTTTCAAGACAAAGGACTCGTTTCTCACGAGTGGAACCTATTATTGGCAATGAAAAAGTGGCTGTAATGAGAATCCGAACTATCGTGGCGGAATTACAGATGTGTCAGGTCAACCAATAAAGGATATATCCCACTGATTCTGCCTGCTCTAGATAAAATGCCTTAATATTGTTCATACAGACGTTTCATCAGAAAATTCAGGGTCTTTTCAAGGACAAAAAATATCGATCCTCAAACACTATAATTAACTGCATCTAAACTTGGGAAGAAGGTTGATTATGGTATGCAGAGTCCATACAATTTCAGATTTATATACTTGAGCTAGTTTTGATGAAAACGCTAGCTGGTAGGACCTGAGGGGTGTGAGATATGGGTGTAATCATTTCATCTACATCAGTTTGGGAGTTAGCTAACTTATTTGAGTTTCTGTCTCCCTTTTGAGTTTTTAAAGTTTAAGCAAAAATAATTATAAATTCATACCTATTGTCAATATTTCATTCTTTTTGTGCACTTCCCTCTTGCAAAAGTCAATGGCATTGGACTTAAGAGCACTTTTACCCATTGATCCAACATCAGTTTCCTTTCGACTAACACGACTCATAAATCTTTGTTTATTTTTTGGCCCCTTACCCATATAAAGTGCTTATGGCAATCGATTTTGAAAATATGCTTCACATTGCAGAGTACTTGACCGACATTGTTATCAGCCTTAACAACCCAGTCAACAGTGCGCTCATTTGAATATCATGAGGTGGTTTCAATCCCAAATGAGGCTGAGTACTAATGAGCACATAAGCAACCCAGCCGGTGGTCTTATTGAATATATAAGCGACTCAACACAGAAGTACAATTCCAAAAAGATCAAGTTCCTGACTTTTTCATGCATTTTTTTCTCGATGTTTGTATCAACAAACTAATGTTTTCCAATGAAATACGTTTGTTTAAAAATTCATACACTTTTCAGAGACTACTGAGTATTTTCAAGCACCTTGACAGTACCTTTTGGAGCCAACCACAAATTCAAGCACCTTTTCTAGGTACTACCAAAATTCAAGCACTTCTGAAAAGAGTGAGAATCCTCGACAAGGAAGCAAGTGCTTGCACCAGAGGTTTATCATGGAACATTGTCGATAGTGATTCAAAGGGAGCCTTATTAAATCACGTCAAACTCCACAGTAGGTTCCACTTTGGACAAAGGCATAGCCTTTGGTCAAGACAAGTCGATAGGTGCCAGAAGGTCAGAATGGTCTTTGTTCTAGACTGTATCCTCTTTCCATGATGGTGAAACATATCTGAAACAGTAACCCTTGATTGTAACGGACGCTAACGTCTCCTCAAGGAGACATAGAGGAAAGATGTGTCTCTGCTTGCACCACCAGGAGAAAACTCCATTTACCCTCATAAACTTTCAAAGTGGTGGGCCTTCTTGCCATGCATTTCCATCCACCAATTGTTCGGAGAACTTTGTTTTCTGAGAGCTTGATATGAGCCATGTGAGCAGGTGCAACATCTCTGGGTTCGGATGCAAAACTTACATTCACAGTTGTGTCAACATACAGGGAGAAAACAGAAAATTGCCTGGGAAAAGGCACGAATTTCACGTGAATATTTGTGGCTAGGTTTAGGTGATTGTTGATTCATGGCTTTTCCCACTTGAAAGAAGCATCCATGATTAGTTGGCACTCTGACTCCCTCGCGACAGTGATTCCATTAGGATACTGATCTTGCCTGGGCTGTGGTGGACTTGAATGTGATTATCAGTTGTGACACCACCTGAAACAAATTTCACACCCGAAAACAGAGGTCCTGGGACTTGTTTCACCCCTTGCCTTCTGATATAATTGATGACAGTAAAGTTATTGGACAGAATAAGAATGCCATTTCAAGACAGCATATCCTGCCACAATCACTATGGCCTTCATCTCCGGTAGATTGATGTGCACTGAGTGCTCCTGATGGGGCCAAAACCCACCAACTTCTTAGAAAGAGGCCAGAAGGTGGACATCCCAGCATGTTGTGCTGGTGTCTGTGCAGATCGTAATCTCCAGCAATGATTTTGCAGCAGGCCATCCCCCGTAAGCCAATAGAGGTTATCCCATTTGCTGAGATGAGACCTTGTGTAGTCCAAAACTTTGATCATTTGGTCTAGAGGGCAAGGTTTCTGCTGTCACTGGAATATAAGGATCATCTGCAGGAGTGTCATGAACAGGTGGCCCAAGACAAGGAGATCCACGGCCACATTGACGAGACCGAGTTCTTTGAGTGAATGGTAGACATTGCCGAGATGAGTTTCAATGTATGTTCCTGAGGGAGAAAGACTCAGTTTGGGAGAGTTTTGAATTCCATGCCCAGGTGAATGAAATGCTGGAATGAAATAAGATCAGTTTTGTCCTTGTTGCCAAGGTATCCAAGGTGAAACAAGAGCAAAAGAAGGAATTTTATGTTTTGGTACAAAAGACTACTCATCTGGTGCTTTTGTAGAATGTCATCCAGGTAGTACAATATCACGGACATGAAGGTAGTTCTGAAGTGTGACACCACTTTGTCCATGATTCTTCTGATCACTGAGATTCTGACTGAAAGGTAGTACCCTGAAGTACCCAATATGATTTGCCACATCCATGGGTTATCAATGCAGAGTCTATCATATTCCATGGCAAATTGTTGTCTTTCCCTCACCGGGATATTGGAAAAGGGCGGCACAAGTATGGTGCCATTTTCTGTGGGAAGGTTGACGTTGAGAGAAGTTCGGTCGATTCTGGGCCATTATCTCCCCATGTCTTGTCTTCAGTAGCTCTCAGAAACTGGGCCCTTGCTGAGGAAATGAGGTTGGAGGGAGGTTTTCCATTTTGCCCTAAAGGGGTACTTTCTCCTCCTCTGATCTCTGTTGGAAAATGTGGGCCAGGCTCTGGGTCACTGGACCTCCGAGAGGTTTGCCTCTTTGGCAGCCTGTTTCCTGACCTCCTCTATGTGGCCATGGAATAGAATGTTGGAAGATAACAGTTGCAATCTGAGAATGGTCTGTGATGGTCTGTTAGCATCATGGATGTGGATAGGACTGCATCTCTTTTTGGGAGCTGCAGGTTAACTGGTGCAGCTATGGTATTGGAGAGTGAGTACTGAGCTGCCCTGCTGAGTACACACACCATTGGTGAGACCGACTCCCAAGCAAGTCTGTTAGTGTGGTTCTTTAATTTGATTGCTGAAATACAGCCATCGAGACCAAATTGAGTATGGGTCCAGTTGATACGATATGGAGAACCAGCTGTTGCATGCTGAGGAAGGATTTCTGGTCCATAGAGGAAGGTTTTGACATTCCCAGGTCCAGAATGTCTCTGTTGAAGATGGGACTTCAGTATAGAAGACTGGCACGTGTATCTCATAGAAAGATCGGTCAAAGTTCAATGGAAGTCAATACTGCAAAAAGAAAGGCCCTTTGACGCATGGGTCTTGGAGCAACTTGACCAGACAGGTAGCTGTTTGAAGAAGGCTGCTCATTCTTGGCCAAGATACCAATGGATGCGGGAAGTCTGTAAGATGCATTGACGGAGCTGAGCAGGACAGAACTCAGGAGGTAGAAGCCAGGAAACTCAATATATTTCTTGAGAAATTGGAATGTATAGTTTTTGAAGTATGGTCTATTAGTGCAATGAAACTACACTTGTTCGCATCAAATCTTCGTCTAAGATTTGTATTTTCCTGAACTTGGGATAAGTGTTACATAGGTTCTAGTGTCTCAAATGCTTTAGATGTATTAACAGTACATAGTGATCGATGAAATCAGTGATCAGTGTGCTTAGTGTAATGCTTAGCGACCAATGGACGGAACACTTTGCTAGCTCATAGATGAAAGATGAAGAATATTGCTAGAGACAATACATTTTCGTATATATATATATATATATATATATATATATATATATATATATATATAATACCCGCATGCATTCTCCGTCACAAACCTACCCATTAACGATGATATTCCCGATAACAGAACTGACTAAATTCTCATTGTAAACAATGTCCACCATGTTATTGTAAACAATGTCCACCATGGTTTGGTTGCGATCAGTTCTCATTTTTACATAGGGTTAGATTTTTAAAGAAAACAAAAGAATTTTTGAGGTTTTCCTCACTGTTTTTTAAAAAACAGACCTTGTATATCTTAGGTATTGTTAAAATAACTTTAAATTTCTTTGATTGATGGGTGTAATTTGGGTTATAGAGTATACAATTTGACCTTACTTCAGATGTGCACCTCCAAAAGACTAGCTCCGCTTGGTCATTTTCACTTCCTGGACTTCAAATGTAAATTGGAAAAAACAGTTTTCTTCCTTTTTATATATTTTATGATTCATTCATTGCACTTTCAGAAGCTGGTATTGTCTAATCTAGCAAAATTAATTTCCCTGTTTTATTAACTGCTAAAGTTAGTGTACTTTGGACTAGTTTATGCCCATTTTTCGAGCGCATGGGAACATACATTTTATCAGCTATCTTCTTTAGATAGTGCACAGTTTCCATAATGACAACACGTAAAGAAATTTCAGTCCCAGTACATGAAAGCAGCATAGAGGTATGCCAACATTCTCTCAATCGTGCATGTAACCAACGCAAACAACTTCATCTTATACTGATCCCTATTTCAGAAGTACATACTAACTGTAGATCGCTATCAATGCTGTGTCTTTAAGTGCGGTCTACTATCTTCGTTTTGATTGGTCAATATTATTATGTTAACGTAAGTCATGTGACACGAGAAGTTTGACCCCGCGTACTCTGATTGTAGAAAAAATATTCTCTTAGATGAATTTTCTTGTTTGATTTGATTTGATTGAATATTAAAGTCTTAAAATAACGTATTTAGGCTGTGAGAGAAATAAAGATAATTATGTCTTTCTTTTGTGAATATGACACGTGTTTCTCATACATTGGAAGACTGCATTTTTGTCAATACAGAGTCAGCGGCTATTTTGTTTACATAACGCTACTATAAAAGCTGCTGAACGCCACCCTGTAATGACAAACAAGGGTTGTAAACCAATACTCAGAATCATTCAATCTAGAGAACCTAACCCCACATGGGAGTGTACTGAGTCCAACCCTATTTAACATCATGATAAACGACCTAGAAAAATCAGTCGACTCGTTCTACCTGGACCTATCGCAATTTGCTGACGACAGCAGAATCTGGAAAGCGGGAGATCCCGCCAGCGAAGCTGTGGTCGGCCGATTGCAGGTGGGACTGGATAGGATCGGTCGATGGGACGACAGGTGGGAATTTAAACTCTCCCCCGGTAAGACACTGGGTGTAATGTCTTCCCCTAAAACCAAAACTCGTAGGGACCACCGAAACCTAAATGGACTGGAAATAACATTTGAAAAAGAAGCCAGGTTCCTGCGGATGCTATTTGATGAGCATCTAACATGGAGCAACCACATAACAGAGCTTGTAACACGGTGTGGACAGGATCTGAATCTCTTGAGGAACCTCAGAGGGACCGATTGGGGAATGGATCAGTCCACACTTTTTACACTATACTGGACACTCATCAGATCCAAAATTGACTATGGGTGCCAAGTGTACACTTCGGCACTGCCTAATTTACTTAAAAAAATTGGATCAGATCCAACACCGAGCTCAAGTTATCTGCATCAGTGTTCTCAGTAGCACTTCCAGAAACGAATATAGAATCCTAACTGGGATACCGTCCCCCCCCCCCCCCCCAACCTAAGAAGGGAAGAGTTTCTCCTGCAGTATGCGGCTAGGATATCAATTCATGACAAGTCGCACCCTACAAGAGCTTTTATAGAGAGATGCAATAAGCCCTTCAGACACAAATTGGGCATGAACCTACCAGGAGGTAAAAAAAATCCACGAACTAAAAAAGGAATTAAACATCCCCAATATACCGGCGGAGATAACAAATTACCCTGATCCCGCCCCATGGACCTGCAATCCACCAAAAATCAATCGAAATGCACTAACCTACGGTAATAAACAAGAGAATCCATTGGAAATAAGGGCTAAAATCCTCTCTGAAATAGAAAGTAGGTATGAGGGGTACATCCAAATCTATACCGATGGATCTAAATCTCCTGACCCAGGAAGCACTACAGCAGCAGCCGTCATCCCGAGAATAACATCACACTGGGGGCGAGGCTACCAGACAACTGCACCATTTATACAGTCGAGTTCTGGGCTATTATCCAAGCAATTAAATGGATACAAGATAGCCAAACCCCAAAAGCAGTTATTATTAGCGACTCCCTCAGTGTGCTGCGGATTCTGGAGTCAGGTAAATCTGCCAGCAGAGAAAACATGACCCGAGAAGTATACTTTAGACCTAAAAACCTGGACCCCAAAATATATACTGTAGAATTCATGTGGGTGCCCTCCCATATCAACATCCCTGGAAATGAAATGGCTGATAAAGAAGTCAAAAACAAATTAAACGAACAAGACATTTACCAATTGGTTTACAGCATCCAGGAGATCTACAGGATAAAATGACATGTCATTAGGAAAAATATAAAACTTTATAAGTATTAGGGAAGCCCTAACAGTCTCATTCGGGGGAGGAGGGTCTATATACAAGGGGAGGGGAAAGGCATACCAGTCCCACTAGGGGATGTGGTTCTCAGGGTGAGGGTCTATCCTGGCCCCCAAGACATGAGAAACTCCACCCCCTCCAAGGGGACAAGAAAGGGCGTTCCTAAATATAAATTTGGATATATGACTCAAATAAACTTATGATAAGATACAGGCATAGAACAGTAAACTATAAAAGATACAGACATAGAATAGTAAAATATACTGCTAAGCAATACAGCTTTATCTCCTCATAAATATATAATTAAAATATGTCTTCCTAATCCTCAATTTACCCCTAAGCTTTCCCAATCCCCAACACCCTAAATTCTTAATAATGTTACTAACAGAGAAAGCATGTAACTTCAAATTAACATCGAAATACTCTCACATTCTACTTTTCTCTATTGCGCTCTGTTGGTAGCACTGGTGAACCGAGGAGTATTATATAATTTAACTCTGACCCTTAATTAAAATTAATTCAGTATAAGGTGGTCATAAGCCCAGATCATCAGACCCAGCTGCACAAAACTGACCGCAACATAACTAAGAGCATAAGGTGGTCTAAAGTCCAGACCATCAGGGCCCCACCACACAGTGCGGTAACTGATCCCTTAAAATACTTACCAAATCTATGAATAAGCACAGGCGCCATGAGAAAACTATGGACGTATAAATAAAATTAGACAATATAAGGTTGTAACATCCCAGACCATCAGGCCCAGCCACACAAGGTGGCAATGAAATTTGGAATTAGACACTCTGGAGTTTTTGGGTGTAAAAATTGGTGATCTCCAGAATGAATTTAGGCCCAATTTATTAATTATTGCGGAATTCAAGCCACTCATTCTCACTTTTAATTTATTCTATCCAGTATATTTCTTACTTTCATACTCGATTTTAATAAGAAATAAGTAGATTTTTTAATTCACTGAATAGTGAATGAAATTAATAATTGATTTCAAAATAGCGTATCCTCATTGTATGTAGAAACTCTTTAGAATTCTAAATATCTCACCAAACTACTGAATAGCAGCCTTTTAAATATTTCCACTGATGAATAAATGCAGTTCCTACAGTCTCCACTGCAGAATAGCAGTTTCCTTTTACTCCAGCAAGCACATACTTTCATATTATCCTAGATTCAAGGAATACATTTAGTATTTACTGCCACTAACTATAAGAAATAATGAAAGTAAACTGAATTTTTATTTGGGTAACTTTGATATATTGTGAATGAAATATACTCTTGAACTTTTAAGAGTCATACTTGGACTTTCATGCAGTGTTTGATTTTTCAAATACTTTCCAATACCGTCACTTTAGTTTGAGAAAATTCAAATTTTCCAGACTGCAGTGTATTTCTGCAATTCACTGCATAGTGAACACACAATTCTTAAGTTAGGCAAAAATGGTGCATAGCATTTATTGAGTGTACGATCGGCAAAATGCTGAATAGCATATATGTCTTTAGAATAGGCTATGTTGCTGCATAGCATAAATTATTTTATGATAAGTGAAATGCTGAATAGCATATATATTATTAAAGGTTTGGCTAAGTCGCTGCATAGCGACTCAGTTGTGAAGCAAATAACTTTTGACTTCAAGATAATTCGTTCCCAGGTGAAAGATTCTTACAAGGACAAAATAGTATATTATCAAAATATTTGCTGCATAGCAATTTTGTTTTGAATTGCCCATGACATCAACTTTTCCGTACAGATTTCACGTCGGTGACTTAAGTTAATTTATAGTAATATGTCGCTGCCAAGCAAATTCTCTCCCTTTTATATTATATACTTGTTAGGCCTGTTATCTGTTAAATTTGGAGCTTATATGTATAGATGAAATTTCCGTAATGAGAAAGAGCTGCGAGAATGTCCAGGTTCATGACCTATGAAAATTGTGCAAATATTTTTTCACCATTTCATAAAGTGCAAGATGAAATGGTTTTTTACTATTTCTGTGGTTAGAAGCTAAAATGACATTTTTCTTATTTGTACCAACCTTTTCCCTGAAATACTCTAAAAATAAAGTCCCGATGTCTGACAAAATTTTAAGTAAGCAAATTTTGTAGTTGATCCTCTCAAATGAAGGTGAAATACCATATTGTTCAGTGTAGCGGTTCTCATGATTTGAAAGATACTATTTGATGTTAAATTCATAAATTGAATACACTGTAATGTGTAACATTAAATACTTTATTTGGATTTTACCAGATTGCTGCATAGCAATTTTTCTATAGATCTAATTCATTCCGTAAGTAATTGCATAGTTACATGTACCTTGAAATTATGAATTCAATGCAGAGTGAACCCATTTTATGAATAAATGCTGTCTTTTCTAAATTACTCAATCAGTGAAGTTTAGATGTAAAAAATTATCTGGAAATTATGAACTTTCGATCTGCACTTTCATGTAACCGCTGTACTTCGACAATGGAGAATGAATTTGCATGAGTTTAATTTTGTTCTAATGCTGCTGTACGTGATGGATTTAGGAGCAAGTAGATACAATCCTTATACCTAATTCATTTTCCGTTACGATGTTTTCCTAGAGGCAGATTTTGTTTTTTTCTTTGGCAACACATTTCATTGATTTAAATTATAAATTATAGATATATTGACTCGAACCAGTGTTAAACGATAAATTATAATTTCTTTTGAAGAACCTAAATTACTATATATAGATACTGTGAAACTAGACCATAATTAGCAGTTTTATGATCGATTCTCGACAGACTATTTGAATAATACTTCAACTGACCTGATTGTGTAAACTGCTAGAAAATAACTTTGAATGTATGTGTTCTGCCATATAAGATGTGAACTAATGCCAAGTTTCTAAATACTTGGATTAAGTCTTGCCATTCTCTCTGATTGAATATAAAACATCAAAGTTTTTCCAAATGGTTTGCATTAATGACCAATTATCGTCCTGATTATGGAAGTTATGGCAATTCAGTGTTTGAAATACAGCATAGGAGTGTTGCATTTGTCAATGTAAGGTTTGCGTTCAAAGTTACTTGCTTTATGGGTGTGACTTGAATTCATGTGCATGTAATTTAGCTATCCAATGATATCAACTGTGATGTGATAAAGTCTGTCATATGTAAATATTATGTTAATTTACTCATAGAACTGTTTTTGTAACTGTTTGGTGAAAGGTTTTGAATTATTTTTAAAATGTAATAAAAATTTGATGTTGAGTAACCATTTTTGCTTCTGATGAGGAAATTAGCCTTTATTTGTTTTACTATGTGATGATGTGATGACTCTGCAATCATTATATGGAAATGTAATAATGTAATATATGACCTTGTGTACTTTGACCAGCTTATGAATTATATGAAATTAGGATAAGTTGCATAACACTATCCACAAAGTAAGAAGACCAGAACGAGAAGTCCTGTTGTTTCTTTTTTTTAAAGTTTGCTTTTGACAAATACATTATTCATATGCAACTAATTGTTGGTACTGTAAATTAAAACAACAGTAAATTGGGACTCACCTGGAGACAATGAATTTCTTCAGAAAACCAGTTGTCCAAACAAACAATTTAATTTGGGATTTCATATTTATGGAGACATGGAAGGAGTACATTTCAGCAAAAAATGTGAATGATCTGTGTTCTACTGTATGTAAGCATACAAAAAATCTTGATCACCTACAGAATTCTTTTGGTGCAGGTGTTGCATTGCTTCTGAAATGATGAAAATCCCAGGTGTTGGCAATGGGGATCAAATCATGATTTTATAGGCATCAAATGAATGAAATAAGGATATGATTCTTAATTGTTGTGAGGGTACGAATATCTGTATGAATGCAATTTGTTTTTAAAATTTAAAGGTCTTTATATCGTATTTGCATAATAGAGTAGCAAAGTAATTCTCATAATTATATGACTGTCATTTTTATGTGCTTTTGACTTTGAATCTGAATTAATTGGGTTTGTTTTGATTTGATGTTTTACGGCACAGCAACACAAGTAGTTTTTTAGTGCTGAGGCAATTGGAGTAAACTGCCTTGAACAAGAACACGCTACAGTAGCTGATCTGGGCTGATCTGATGGTAGGATTCAAACCTGTAACCTTTGGTCACGAGTCCAGTGCTAACCAATGAGCAAACACAGCTCCTTAATTACAGGCATGAAAATGACAAATGTTAAAATTCCCTGAAGTGTCAGTGAATTTCCCTGATACTATGTATACCCCTAAAAAAAAATCCTTCAATTTTCTGAACCGATTGTGAACTATTTTTAATCATTATTTGGAAGTAAAAGTCCCTGAAATCAGGGAATTCCCTGAAGATTCACATGCCTGTAATTCATTGGGATTGACCTAAATGAAAACATTTTCTTAAGATGAATTAAGAAAGGGGATTAAATGGTTAAGAACAGATGAGAGAATAGATTTTCTGAAAGCAGTTATGGTTTTAAAATATATCAAAGATGTTCCATGAGTACACGACTAAATTATTCTACAAATGTTCTTCAACCTATAATCTAAGATAAATTTCTAACAAAAATTTAGAATGACCAAAACCACTCTATGGTATTTGAAGGCCAAAAAATGGAACTTGCTTAATGCTAACATTTAATATAATGAATCAGTAAATCCTTTAAAAAAAATGTACATGTAATATTTACTTTAGTAATGTCTATGAGAGAGAGAGAGAGAAAGAGAGAGATCTTGCATGAAGATATTTTGCTTTAATACAACTGGTAATACTTTGTAATTTTTTTTTTTTTAATATGTAGTAAAGGGCCTCAAGGGAGATTCATTGTACTCAACTAATTGAGTTACCCTCTTTAAATAAAGACAGTGGTAGTAGTAGTTGTAGGAATGGTAAATATATATATATATATACCATCTATACTCGCGTAGAAGCTGATTCCAACTGCAACTGCATAGACCCAGATCTGCTGTCACATAATGTGCTGGCAGATCTGGGTCCATGCAGTTTGCAAAGACTAATCAGTAGAACAAACAACATAGACCCTGATCTGCTGGTGCATTATGCGATGGCAAATCAGGGTCTATGTTGTTTGCATTTGAACCCGGATTTATAGGCAAGTATATACCGTAAATATTATGGCATTGGTAGCAGAACAAGTAATATAAGTTGTGATAGTGATGGGAACAGTGGTAGCACTAGTGTTGTGTTGGTGGAGGAAGTAGGAGCAGAAAAAATAGCAGCAGATTAATAACAAAACAACGAAAATTTATGAAGCAGAAGTTAAAAAAAGAACAATAGTTTTTATATAAATGACATCATTTATTCATGGTCTAAGTTATTGCTTGTGTACTTTTCTGAGAGCCATTCTTCATATTTCAGTTCCAGGGACACCTGAAGTTTTAGAAGAGGTTTTGGGTTGTAAGGAAACAAGTTCATCTGCCACAATCTCTCCAGTTTTAGTCGCAATCGAATCAAGGTGCTCATAGTCCTATCAATTTTGGATAGAACAGGATCAACGTAGCCACCAGATTCACTGGGTGCCAACGTTAATATAGCTTGAGAACTCATTACAGATGTATCATGCACTTTTTCTGAAGCTGAATCATTCTCAGTATCACCACACTTTTCAATTCCATCAAAACTTAAACTTTCAATTCTGCTCCTCCTAGATTCATCTACTGATACTACCAACTCAGCTAATGAAACATCATTATCATCAATAATATCTTCATTGTCATCATTACCATCATTATCACCAACATGTTTCTCATTTCCACTACTTACATCAGCTGGAGGACTTCTATCATTGATGAATTCATCACTATCATTGATAAAATTATTATCATCATCATCCATATTATCATCACTATCATCACCTAAATCATAACCTTCTATCAAAGAAAGACCAAATGACTTCATGTCTCCTCTTGGATATGCAATATCTGTATTACTATCATTGGTATCTTTAATACTGGCAACATCTCTTGATTTTTTTTCATTTCTAATACTAACAACCTCTTTGGCTTCAGCATTATCAATATCCATTTTCTCTGTTGCCTCTTTTGAGCTGACTGAGTGAGTAACTAGAGGAGGCAAATGCTCTTGTGATGAATCATAACTGTCCAATACCACTTGTTCTCCAGAATTTCTCATCTTTCTTGCACTGTGACTATCTGAAGGTGTGATGCACCTTTCATAATCTGAGACGAACTTATCCCATGTGCTCAGAATATATTTGAGATACTTCAACAAATAAGTGAGGAAACAGGTCTCGGGGGAAGCTAAGAGGTCTACCAGTACACTATGGTCAAATGTGGTGGTCTGTAGAAACTGGTGAAATAGAAAGTGCGGGCAGATCAAAGTCTCTTCTTGGGGGTCCTTTGGACTGTGTCTACAAAATAGTACAATACAGCATAAATTAATTTAATGTTCCCAAAGCACCACTTGTTTACATGTAGTGTGTTCATCAGAGGTTAGGCCAGTATGTAATATTCTAGACTCTGAATAGAGCATCAGGTACCATAGTTGCAGAACTGTCTGAGCAGTACAAGGGAACCCAGATTCAAGAAATAATATGAAGTGATTTGACAATATTTAGCAAATTTTATACTTTTTATTTTTCTGCATTTATGTTGTGAAAAATTATTATGCGGCAAAATTATGCAATTTTGAGCCAGAATTCAAATTTTGTTCTCAAAATGCTTTTTGACAACACATATGAACTTTTAAAAAGTGTTTTTAATTCCATTTTACAACAATTTCTAGCAGCTTGCACAACATATTCTTACCTGCTCCAAGTCTGAAACTGTCACTAAGGTAGAGGGAAGCAAAGAACCTGGAGGAAACAACCAATATTGGATGGGTCACCACATACACCCGCATGTGGTGGAATCCAGGATCAAACCCAGAACTAAAAAGTTTCCAAGCATGCATGTTGCCCTGCTACCCAGACAAGACATGTCTTGACCTTGAGCAAGACAATCAGCTTTATTTGCTTTGAAGACTAACTTCTGAATGGTGTCAACTCCAGCTTGATAGTATACCTACCATTTACTGGCATCCAGTCATGTGGCAATCTTGTGCTCTCACTCTCATTAATCCATGCAAACCAAGAAAATCTTTGAGCTTATGAGTTGCTAAAATGCTTGAAAAAAATCTAAACCTATCAAGTTACTAACTACCTGTAAGGCAAAAGTTTATCCAAGTTTACCTTGTTTAAAATGACAGAGTACACAACTACCCCAGGATGGTCTGCTAGTCCATGGGTTTTCTCTTTGATTTTATTATTTAAAGTCCCATAAAGATTCCAATTATTATTCACTTAAATAAAGTGTGATGTTCAAAAAAAAAAAGAAAAAACAAATTTCTGAGTAATGGACACTTCTCAAGATGAAAGACAAACCAGATAGTTCAAGAGTTCTCTGTTCATGACTTACACACATGGTCATAACTGTTGGTTCAACTACATATATTTCAAACAAATGGCATGTGTTCTATTTTCAGTAAATGGAAATGGCCTCAGATACACAGGGATGAAAATCTACTACTCGTCCAAAATAATGACTTTCATGAAATTCCTAAACAAAATTCCACTTAAACTATGTAACATTTTGGGCAAATTACACAAAATTGTAGTTGCCCAACATATTTTTGGACCATTATGACACCAGACTGAATTTGTATGAATTATAACAACAAGAAGGCCAGGGCCTGCATGTCAAGCCCATGATCAAAGTATTGCTTTAAAACATGACCTTGACACCCAAGGTCAAAAGGCTGAGCAAGCATGTCACAGAATGAATTGTCTTAGTTTCATAATGATTCATCCATAATATAAAGAAAATCCATCATAGGGTTTAGGAAATACAGTAAAACCTGCCTTGAGAGACCATTCCTTCTGCCAACAAAAAGTGGTCTCTCAAGACAGTTGGTCTCTCACGACAGGTTTGTGCAAAATGACCAGTTTTCACGTTTGAAATTCAACAGGATCTAGGAAGGAAAGATACTTGCATTTTATTCTTTATTCATAGTTCTTGTTAAAATATTGCATTCATTTAATCTCAAAATAAATTTATATAGCAATAAAGATATATGTCAATCATAAAACATTCACATTTATATTTGAAAATCAGGTGTACATGTATTAGCATATGAATTGCAAAATTAACTAAGGTAATATTTATTTATCCTGTCCATAAGTTAACTTCACATGTTCATACATGTCATTGAGTTACTTTAAATGCAGCATAAGAACTGCACAGTTAGCTACGATAACACTAACTCATCCTGTGCATGAACTGTACTGTATCAATCTCGATCAGGCTTTTGGTAAATATGGAATATATATGTACCAATGAATGCAATAAAAAAAAAACTATACATTTATTGGGAGGTGAAAGTCAAAGGATCAATTCACTGATGACATAAAGAGATTAGCTTAATAAACAAAGGGAATAACTGGATGCACTTCAGTGAACAGATGATGGCTTCGTATGGATTTAATAACTGTAACATTAAAAAAGCAACAAACAACATGAACATTTTACAATGACAAGCAATCCAGAAAATGATATTCATTAATTAAAGAAAAAGACAAAAACCTCATTACCCCAGGCATTATGGATTGACTCCTACGTCCAACACTGCTACAGTGAACATTATGACATTATCAGTGTTGTGTGTTTTTTGGCAAAGATAAAGAAACAATATGAACTGTTAAATTAACTATGTACATCCTTTACTGCTCATTTTGAAGAAGGAATGGTCAATCCATACAAGTGTGTTGCAGAATGAATTGTCTTAGCATCAAAGTGATTCTTCCCAAGTGTTAAGAAAATCCATCAAGGGGTTTAGGAAATATAAGCAAATTTAAAACTGAAACCAAAACATTATTGCAGATTTGATATGTCTTTGACCTTCACCACAAGGTCAAAGAGGCCAGCTCATGTGTCACAGAATCTATTTTGCTAGCTTCATAATGATTAATCCCTTATGAACAAAATCCAAAACGATATTGAGGAAATATAAGCAAATGGACTAATTTTACCCAAAACCTTAACACAAATTTTCTCTTACTGTAACCTTGTAACCTTGATCCTAAGGTCAAAGGGGCAAGCTAGCATGACACAGAATTAATTATGTTAGTTACATAATGATTCATGCCAAGTATGTAGTTTAGGAAATATATACTAATTAAATCTGTAACCCAAACCATAAACTGTTGACACTGGCAGCATCAAAAAAGTGACTGCTATGTTTCGCTTTCCTACTAATGCTGGCTCAACAACAATTTTGATTATTTGATCAACAATGATTCAAAATATGTATTTTCGCATCTTTATCTATGGAAGTGGCCTGGTGTATTGACTTTCAATAATACTCACTTTCTCGATACCATCATAGTTATGTCCAAAAGAGCTAGTAGAGCTTCAATCCAGACATCATCCTGGTCACCACAGATATAAGGTAACCAACAGAAAGAGACACTGTTGACCTTGAGTTCAAGTTTCTGCATAATATACTTGTCCAAGTTATCCAGTACATGGAAAACAGCTGTGCACTGGGTAGAATCATTTGGTTCTGAAAAGTTATATATAATACCATGTTTTTATGACCTTTTTGATGGAGAGAAGTTAATCATCTTAAAAAATTTATAAAAAAAACCAAACTAAACTTCAAATGACCGTAAAAAAACTTTAAACGATTTTAACTTTTAAATTACCCTGATATTGTATTGTGTAATTTCCTTACAAAAAATTTGTATTAAAGAAAATTAATCGATATTCTGTGAATACTAATAGAAAATAATGCGTTTTTTTGTAGTTAGCCACTATGAAATAAATTACAAAAAAACTGCTGGTTATTTTCAAATTTAAAGGAACTGTTTGTTGTCTTGCTACTAATCACTCAATACCATACTGATTACCAAGGGACAGTACTCTTATATTTTTTATTGGTTTATTCCTCTTAATATCAATATTATTTTTCTTTACTTGTTATTATCAAAGTCAATGATTCTGAGTACTGATAACTAATGTCGGAGCTCTAGATAAGAATTTAATGAATTGGGTATTTTACTCCCTGGTTGGGAAGTAATGTTGTTTTTTTTTTAAATTCAATGGGGTATTTTGTGAACTTGGCAAAACAAACTTGCAAGGTATGATACCATATGAGTCTTAATCATCAATACATTAATCATGCCTGTTAGAATGCATAAAACGGCCTAGTGATCAAGACTAATTCAGGGTGCAATCGATTACATGGCTCTATTTGAGAAAGTGTTCTCACATTTATCAATTACTATCATTTTAAACATGCAGGAAATATCCGGAACTTGCCCCTCTAAAACAATTTATAATGAATGAACACCCTATAATAAAAGATGGACTGTGCTTAAGGCACAGACAATACATTAGCTTTGGAATAAATGTTAAAAATTAAATTGTTCTGCATAAAATATTTAAATATGCTAATATTTTATTGCCACAGAACAACTACATACAAGCTCCATAGTCATTAAACTAAGCACAAAAAATCTCACTCTGATTCAAAAATCTAAAAATAGAAATTATGCTTAGAACGCAAAAACATCAATAAAATCATGCCAATATGTACAGAGCACACAGGATGAAAATATTTCTAAAATTTGGTAACACTACCTTCATTCGGTCAATAAAATTACTGAAAATCAATAATCTTGAATTTTTAGTCTAGCTTAAATTTTTGGCTACAGGTGTTTCTTGACTACTGGACCCTGATTGACTGTCATACCTTGAATCCAGGTTTTTGAAAGGACTGCTGAGGATTTAATCAGGAGCTGAGAAATTCCTCTCAAGTGTGACATGTCAAATTCGGCGTGTACCTCATCATAACTGATTGTCATCAGATCATCACCAAATCCAATTATGCTTTGTCGAACAGGAATGCTAGTGACACTAGATTTCTGAATGAAGTTTACAACACTCTGTGCTACCACTATGAAACAGTTATTCAATACTGATTCTGAAGACAAAATTGTAGCATACGAAAAAAATGTATTGAAAATATTTAAAACTTTCTTATTGATTAGCATATTTTCAAGATCTGACTGTATATAATGCAGCATATTTTCATGAAATTCTAGAAAACATTTCATGCAGAATTCAAATTTCCCGTCATTTTCAATCCTCTGTGTTATTTTCATTATCTTGTGCCATACACAGAAAAATGTGAAAAGCAATGAATTGAAATGAGTCTGTCCTGCAAGACAATTGCCTTTTTCTTCTAAATTTACAAGAATGGTGGAGCACAAGTCTGACAAAAAAGGTTCTGAGTCCTCCAAGAGCACTGTATTTTGAGAACACTTTCTTGCTAACAGCAGCTTGTATATTTCTAAGAACCTGACCAGCCTTCTTGTTGAAACATTTTCAGTGTTGATTTCTGCAGTAATGGCAGTCATAAGCCATTTAACTTTATCCTGAAAAAAATTAATGAAGTAGATTACTCATATAAACCATCTAAAAATTATGCTTCTATTTGTACCAAACTTAAGGATAAATACTGAACAAACAAATGAACTGACACTCTACTGACCAAAAAGAATTTCCTGGAATCCACAAAAGTCCATGTATTCTTTTTTTTTTTATTGTTGTGTATTTATAGTATCTCTTATATTTTTGAGAAATTTCAAGATACCACATTTGCTAACAAAAATATTTTTTGACATGTTTGAGTCAACAATAACTTAACATGTTCTTAAAATATCTGTCGGTACATCACAAAATTCTTTGTCATGGCCTTTGACCTTGAATCTTATATCATGGATAGAAGATCACTGATGTATACACACATGCCAAGTTTGTTTAAATTTATATACAATATATTTTAGAGAAAAAAAAAACTTTTTGAACTGGCATGATTCAAGGTACTTTTTAGATATATCCACAAACTGAGTTTGATAAAAATCCATTCATACTTGTTTGTGCTGTCAAGCCTACAAGCTAGTACAGCTTAAAAAAACTGGAGTTAAAAGCTTTGACCTTGCAATCAATGTCAGAGTGCTGACTATCAATGAAAGCTTTGACCTTGCAATCAATGTCAGAGTGCTGACTATCAATGAAAGCTTTGACCTTGCAATCAATGTCAGAGTGCTGACTATCAATCTTTTTATTGGACAGCAATTAAATACTGTACAAAGTCACAGCAAAATTCACTTGTGTATGTACAAGTCACTGTCTTCATAAGTTCAATGATGTACAAAAATGCAAGCAATAACCTCTGACTTGACCCCAATGTCAATTAGGTCTGGTTTTCAAACTCCATCATGAAAGTGCAGATATGCTGATTGTCAGAGCTGCACCATTTTCATTTTAATTCTGAACCAATTACATACTCCAGTAAGTGTTTTAGTGAAAACCCCATGTTGATATAACCATCACTTCAAGAGGAGCAAATACTACTAGTGCATTAAGTACTACCTACTAAAAAGCTGCATGTTTTGCTACAATTTCATAGTCAACTAAAATAATCATGACCTGAACACTGGACAGGACTATTTTAGTGGATAAGGATACCGTAGAAAACCATGCTAACTCTGCAATGACTGATTCAAAGCATATAATGCTGAAAAAGTGCATATATATTGCAGAAATGAATAAATCCATGACCCAAGTGCCTGTGATAATGATATGTGTTTGAATTTCTTGAAAAAACAAGATACAGATGTGTTTTTCATCTAAATGACCCAACTTTTCTATTTCTGGAATGAACACTGTGTTTGGAAATCTTAACAAGAAAAACATAGTATGAAATTATTCAAACAATTGTCTTGTGTACAAATATTAGTGTCAGACGGCAATAAAATGTGATCAAGAGTTCTTCTTACCCTAAATGTTGGTAATTTGAGTGCCGACACCACAGTCTTCTGAACTTCATAAGTTAGAAAGGGATCAGTTGCATTCATCAGCAAATATTCCTACAAGTATTTTAAAGATAAAAATGTGTTTTAGAAGTATTTGTTTTAGCAATCTACAAAATCTTCAGAATCAAGCAAAACAACAACACCTACTAAAAATGTCTGCATATGATGTACTATACTGAGCTTATTTGCATTCCAGTCAGTGCCTTCTGAATAAGATGATAGTTGGTTATTCTTTAATGGCATGTTATGTTCATGTTTTTTTTCCAGGGCAAAGTTTTGTACTCTTATTGTAGCTGCAGATGCAGTCTCTTCAGTTTATACTTTTTTTCCTTTTCAAATTGTCATATTTTTTGATGATATGAGATCTGTTAATGTAGGGGTTGACTTACTGTATATATTTGTGTATAAGCCAATACCAAGTGCAAACTGCATAGACCCAGATCTGTCACATTATGTGCTGGCAGATCTGGGTCTATGCAGTTTGTAAGGACTAATCAGTAGAACAAACAACATAGACCCTGAAATGCCGGCACATTATGCGATGGCAGATCAGGGTCTATGTTGTTTGCATTTGGACCGGACTTATATGTGAGTATATGTGGCAACACAAATTTTTCATTGGCCAGCAGAGATGGAAATCAACAGACGCTCACAATCAAATAAAAATAATGACTTCAGAAAATGTAACTGTCCTCCTCTAAAGTCACAGGCCACGGGCCTGCAAGTCAAGCAGCTAAATCGACCCTTGTTGTGCCTGCTTCAAATATACTACAGTATACTATTCTTAATGCACTCTAAGGACATATTTATCCTCTTGAACTTTTCACAGAAAAAGCAGGGATTATGTGATCATGCATAAATTAAATGCTGACTCATGCAATACACCATTCAATACAGATACTTAAAACCTTTGGATATAATTGAGAGTGATCTGTAGATGTAGACAATAGTTACAGAATTCTGATTCTTCCCCTGGGGGCAGAGCTAAGGGAGTGGAGCAAGTTTTACATCAAACTAAAATAACTCCAGAGTTAAAAAATAATTAAAATGACTCTTCAACATATATCTCAGAGGGTCTAAAATAGGACCCCTAAATCATGCCCATGGGAAATACAGGTGTGACCCCTTGGTCATAACTTGGAAACAATTTCTCTCTCTCTCTCTCTCTCTCTCTCTCTCTCTCTCTCTCTCTCTCTCTCTCTCTCTCTCTCTCTATATATATATATATATATATATATATATATATATATATATATATATATATATATATATATATATATATATATATATATATATATATATATATATACAGTGTATATATATATATGGGCTCAGACAACAAATTCCATCCCCATGGACTGTAATGTTATTGTTTTACAAAATTACTATACTTTTGTGGTAAGGATAAGACCAGAAAAACATGCTTACATTCCCTACATGATCTAAGAGTAAACTCTTAAAATGATTTTATTTTATGCTGTGAGGCTTGTTTTTGAGAAATATTCTCCTGTAGGTGCACACTATCAAAATCTAACCCAGTGAGATCTCTCCATTTAGAGCTGGTAGAACCAGTGTGGCAACAGTGATTAAATAAAAATGGTTTAAGGTTCAAGTCTACTATTAAGTACAATTTACCAATTTACCCATATTTAGCCTTCTTCCAAAAAAATTATGTCTGAAATTGTATTAATTATTTTCAGCCAATCAGCAACCTTCATTCTTATATATATATATATATATATATATATATATATATATATATATATATATATATATATATATATATATATATATATATATATATATATATATATATATATATATATATATATGTGTATATCAGGGATTCTGAAATTCTATTGGCTCTTGGTGGACATTTTTTCTCGAAAATTAATGTGGCAGCCACATACATGTGAAATTTAATATAAAAGAATTCAAACAAGTTGTGACAAAAAAAGAAAACATTGATATGCCTAATTATTATTTGTACTGGAAATTGTGTCATTTTTGGTTCCAGATTTGTTGCTGCTTTAGTGTTAGTATTATCCAGTGGCGTAGCAATTGCCCAAGCAAACCTGCAACTGGTCCGCAATTACCATCAAACAACTTTTTTTATTGTGGTGGGGTTCAGAATTTCTTGCTATCCCACTGGTATTATCCTTCCTTCCTTAAATGGTTTCCTCTCAAACTAAAAAAATTTCCAAACAAAGTAGCACATACTACCACAGACCTACCCTTCTGCTTTCTAAATCAATTTTTATTGATCGAACATTAAACATACCAGAAAGCCTTTTTAAAAATTCCTTTTCAAAATTCTCTGGGCTGACTATCATTTGCATCAGTTTGGAATAAAAAATGTAAAATCCAAATAATGGGAGTATATGTCAAGAAACTTCCAGTCGTTATAAAGTAGCTATTTACGTTCATACATCATAAAAAGTTTAATTTTGGGGGTACATATTAAAATATTATGAAAACAAAAATTAGTTCTTTATTGAAAACTTTAATAAATTTTAAATAAAATGAAACAGTATTTATCAAAAATTTTATCCAAAAAGGAACATATGCCACAGAGCTACCCTACTTTCTAAATTGATTTATTTATTGGTCTAACATAAATGTCTAGACCTTTCTTCATATTCTCTTGCTGTCTATGATTTTCGACATGAATATACATGTACATGTATTTTCTATTTTTTTTAAAAATTGAAAAATCTAACTACTGGCAAAAAAGAAAGGAGTATATGTCGGGAAACATCCATATGTTCTAAAGGAGCTATTTAATACATGTTAAAATAGTTTAAATTTGGGGGTGTATATTAAAATATTATGAAAATGACAATTAGTTCTTCATAAAACATTATAATAAAGATTAAAAAAATAAAATATACATGTACAAGCAATTTGCCTCAAAAATCAGCACATGCCATTGAGCTTTCCCTATGCTCTCTAAATCAGTTTTTAAATCAGTCAAACAACATCCATGTCAAAGCCTTTTTTAAAAATTCTTTTGGTAGTCTACAATTTGATGCGACTGGGTTTATGAATATTTTTAAAAGATTTTTTATTGAAAAATTAATAAATTATTCGTAAAAAGTAAATGATATCCTTGGCAAACATGTCTGATGTTGCTTGGTGATTTTCTAAATCAAAATTTTATTAATAAAGTGACAATTCTGAGTACTGATCTTGATTTTTCATATTAAAAAAAACAAACTTTCGGTTACCTTATACACTCATGTATAATATGGGTTCAAATGCAAACAACATAGACCCTGATCTGCTGTCGCATAATGCGCCAGCAGATCAGGGTCTATGTTGTTTGTTCTTCTGATTAGCAATTACAAATTGCATAGACCCAGATCTGCCGGCTCATTATGCGATGGCAGATCTGGGTCTATGCAGTTTGCAGTTGGTATCGGCTTATATGCGAGTATAGACGGTAAGTAAAATCATTATTATTTGTCAAAGAATTGCCAAACAAAGTGGTGCAAACAATAGGTCTGCATTTTTCCATTCAAAATCAACTTCTGAAAATGGACTTATTTATTTTCTGTTAAAACCTTTACAAAAATTGTACAGAGGGTCTTGTATATATTTGTGGCCACTCATCAACAGATGCTTCTTGTAAAATCTTGCTCATCATGGAGCTTGCAGCATGATCTGAGCAGCATATATACTCCTGTTTATGTCTACTGTGATTTCCATTCCCCATATTATATATCAGGCACGAGGCAGAGTAACCAGTACTCAATTTTGCACTTTGGAGTCTTGCAAATCCAAGTACTCATACTTTTATTTGTAAGGAGCTGAAGTACTTGTACTTGTCTACAGTACTAGTACTCTTTGAAATAGAAAAGCACCCTGTATTCTAGAGTACATTTTGGAGTACATCAGAAATTTAGGCAATTCAAGTTGTGAGCCTTTTCTAGGTAACATTTCAAATAAAATATTAAATTTGATAAGTGTGCTAACATAATCTTAGAGAAAATAGAACATTTAATCATTGCCTTGTTCTCAAAGATGATTATTTTTTTTCCTTGAATGACCTTTATTTGGGAAGCTAGAAAGAATTATAATCCCAGGATTTACTGGAAAAGATCAAGAATATTTAATCCCCTATATTTAGGGCAAACAAGCATGAGTACACATAGTGTGGACCCAGTATACCAGTAACTTATTGAAAAATTAGTAAAAATGATGATTCAATATCAACCACAGCAATATTATATCAGTTGACTTGACCAAATTTTTAAAGCCTTAATCTTAGCCATTAATGTCATCACACCCAACTGGAAAATAGCTGGTTGTGAGTCAAGTGTCCTTAACTAAAACTGTGCTCAACATAAAATCTGAAGTTTGTCTTCTGCTTTACTAATCCATGTGAAAATACATAGTGTGTGTTTATCTAGCCAACAGTAAACACATACTTGGACTGTTGCTTATACCCTGCACAATCAAACATACTATGTTTCTTAAGTTCAGTCCAAAGTAAAAAATTATAGCATTAACAGTTTCAGTCACACACAGAGGAAATCATATTTATAATTTACATTTAATTTATCCTTGGTCAACTGAGCCAGATAAACTTGAATTTAATGGTTGTTATATGAATGCTATTTACTCAAATACTGACGAGTATTTTTTGGGGTCAGATTTGGTCAAATTTTGGTAAACAGTCCTTTAAAATTTTTATTTTGTATTTTTTGTAATGCTTGCACATTTTATAGCAGACTGGCATCATTTGTACAAAAATGAGAGCCATCTATGCCACGATGCTTGCTGTCATATTGGATAAAATTCTGTTGAGTGGTTTTTGAGAATTAATTTAAATTTTATTTTACTTCATGGCAAATCATCATCATCTGAACAAACCTGAAAGACCTTCATGCCAAGATGCTTTCTGTCAAACATTTTCAAATTCTGTTGAGTGGTTTTTGCAAAGTGGTCATTTTTATAATTTTATATTTTTAGTAAAGGTGCCCACCATTTAATGGCATCATTTATATAAAAATATTTTTAGTAATGGGAGCCATACTTGATGGTGGATCAGCATGATTAAAACAAATGTTAAAGAACTTTTTGCCAGAATGCTTAAAGTCAAATTTGATCAAATTCTGTTGAGCAGTTTTTGAGAGGAAGTTGTTTAAAGGTTTTTCTATTTTTATTAATGGTGGACATATCTGATCGTCGATCAGCATCATTTGAACCAGTTTGAAAGAACTTCATGCCAGGATGTTTTAAGTCAAATTTGGTCAAATTCTGTTGAGTGTTTTTTGAGAAGTTGTAAATAGCAACTGTGAATGGACAACACGGTGGATGACTGATGAATGACACACGAAGGACCATACCACAAACTCACCTGGTCCACCTGTTAGACCAATAAATAGAAATGATTTAGGAAGCAGAAGGATAGATCTGTGGCTTGTGCTACTTTGTTCGGCAAATTTATAATGAATAATGTTGATTTTAATCATTTAAAAAGTTTGTATTGAAAAAATTAATTTTAATTTGCAGTTTTATCACATATGAACAGATTTACTGAAATTTAAACTTTTTTGATTAAATACTGATCTAAAATGTTGAATTATAGATGATTCCACACTATTACTCCTTTCCTTGTTGCTAGTGATTGGATATTTTCACATTTGAGAAAAATCTTCAATGCAAGTTTAAGCAAATTATACATTGGCCAAAGTGTTATGAAAAAGGTTCAGGAATGTTTAATGTGAAATATATCTTAAAAATTAATTTAGAAAACAGAAGGATGAATCTCCATCTTGTGCTAATTTAAATGTGATTATTATGGAAGAACAGTGTTTATTTTACTCATTTTAAAGTTATTACAACATCTGGAACAGCACATATACTAACGAGCATATGCCAAACCTGGAATTGTGCTGTTGTTTACACCCAGGTGTGAAAATTTGCACCTTGCACGAGAATGACACATTTCTATTAATTTCAGGTTGTTTCCATTCCCTATGTTATTTAGTTTCATATATATATATATATATATATATATGTATATACATACACAGTGCTGCACCTTGAGCGTGGGATCGCAGGTTTCCTGAAATTTTTTGTTTTATGTCCCCCAAATCTTGACCATGGACACTCTTTTCATCAGGAAAAAATCTAAAAATACACCTACAACTTTTCTTTAGTGGATGTCCATCCACATTTATGTTGGAACTAGCAATGACCAATGTTACTAATAGTGATAAAAACTGTACAGTGCTAATGAATGTCCATTTTAAAACAATGTATCTGGAAATGAAAACATTCAAAGTTTGTGGTAGTCAGCTGAGTTGCAATCTTTGACAGCTGCTAGTGTAATGCATTTTCGAGGTTAAAGTCACACCTACAGCAAGAAAGATTTAATTTTATTGGAGTTTGAATTAATGACAAAAGAGACTAAATTTATGCAAATGCACAATTTGTCATTTAATTAATGATTTATTAATTTGAAAAGAAAAATAATTAAGAAAACACGAGTATTTAATATAACAAATGCTGGTAGATAATGAGTGAATAGCAAAGTTAAATGAGAGCAAGATCTGTAACGGAAAATTCTATAGTGCAGCTCATTTCAGGTTAACCAGATATTCAAACATGTCAATGTTTTCATGAGTTACTTGAGCACATGATAAAACATTTATTGCAATAATGGACACATAGTTCAAAGAATATATGATAGTCCAGTGCAAACAAAGTTAAGGTGGCAAAACTATCAAAGCAAATAAGATTATCTCAATTTTTTAGCACAACTAGTGCATTATTTATTATGATTTTCCTTTTGTCCCTATAGAATGTTGCACGTCCCCCAGGTTTGGAGGGGAGGCACATTGTTCCCTGCCCTTGGGATCCAAGGTGCAACACTATATATATATATATATATATCTACAATGAAACCCCTAAAGACCAAAAACCCTTGGGCCCCCAAAAATGTTTCAGTTTTGAGAGGTTTTCAGTTTACTGAGATTTTCGCAGATGTGAAAAGATATGTCTATTTCTAAGCATTTATGTGATGCAAGAGAGAGAGATTATACATTAAAGGGCCCGAGATTGGAATGTTTTGGTCCTAGCTTGGCTAAACCATTGCCACACAAGATCATAAAATTTGTCAAATTTGCAGGCATTGTTGAAATGGCGCTTGTTTGCATCAGTCATTTTCAAATTCATTCATGTAGAATTCCATTTTCTTTAAAAAATCTGAAACAGTAGATGTTCCTATGCTGAATTTTTCCCCTAGTTTCTTCAGTGTTTCTTGTGGCACAGATTCATACTCACTGATCACTCATTTTATCCTGTACAGTTAGTTCAATCCTACGACGCTTAGCTGGTCGTTCTGAGATCTTGACATGTGAGTGAATATAAATGACAGTAATGGCTACTTATATACATGTATGTAATGATCTTTTGTCAATTGAATATCAATTGAGTGAATGTGGCTTTTAGAATACTGTTTTGTTGATCTCCATCAGCAAAGCATCATAAGCAAGGCCACATGCCTAGTAAGTAAAGCCCTGATATTTAATTAAAAAGCAATCAAAAAATGTTCTATTGATCATATATACAAATGAATAGCATCAATCACAATCAGACAATAAACATGTAAACATAATCTCTCTTAAATGGCCTACAAGCATTTAGTTATGAATAATTCGCATTCAAAGGTGGCCCCTTTATGATACAAAGAGTTCAAATTAGCCTATTATCAGCCCTAATCTGTGTTGGTGCATGTGTCAAGTATCGTTTTAACCTCGAGTGCCCAAGGGACATTGTCTGGGTCTTTGTCTAACAGATAAGCCTACTACAGTACTAATGAGCCGCAATAAATAAATTCCAGTGTGTGTCATGAATTTAGCAGCTAAAATCCATTTAAAATTTGAAGTGAGTTTTGGTTTTATGGGTTTTTTTCAACGTAGAATTGAAATTTGGGGTCAAAATTTGTTTCAGTATTCAGAGTTAAGGGGTTTCAGTTTACTGAGGAAAAAAAGATGATATTAAAGAAGGAAAAATTCAGGACTTCAAAAAAATGTCAGTCTTGCGGTGATTCCAGTAAATTGAGGTTTCGGGTTTTGAGGAGTTTCACTGTATTTATATATACAGATATATATATATATATATATATATATATATATATATATATATATATATATATATATATATATATATATATATATATATAGACATGAAAAGGCAAATGCACACAACAGTGAAGTTAACATCAGCCTCATGTTCCTTCTTTACTCTAATGGACTTCGCCAAGAGGTTTAAACCTGGGGTAAGGGGGATAGTGAAAACGGGTGGTATGGGCCTCTATTTTACAAGCAGCGAATTCAAGTTCAAATTGAGATATTTAATTGAAACAAAAACAAATCCAAATAGAAATCTATTAACTGATTACCAATCGTTTAAATAGTTTTTCACTGTCTACTGAGACAATGATCTTGTTGAGGGTGTCTGTGTTTTCCGATGATCTCTTGAACAGCAATATGCATGTGCCAAGCCATAGCAGTTCCATGCAGTAACCACACTGTGCTTGGCAGGTGCCCGCACAATAATAACTCGGTATTTCCGCTCCTTCAGCACTTGTGTATTGAACTATGTAACCCTCTAAAAGCCATATTAAATCTGCTTCAGCAACTTCATTTGCTACTAAATTTTTATGTATACTTTCTAGTTTATCCATAGTTTATAAATCTGAAGTATTCTGAACATCACTACATCAAACAATATTCATATATATGCTCAGAGTTTCTGCACGAAGAAGTTAAGAAATGCATTATCCTAAAATGAAACTATGAGTCCTCAATCTTAAAATTCTCTCTCTCTCTCTCTCTCTCTCTCTCTCTCTCTCTCTCTCTCTCTCTCTCTCTCTCTCTGCAACATGAAACTATTTACCATATATTCTCATATTTTGTTCTACTGTCACAGTCAACCATAATTCAAAGTACATGTAGTACAATGAAATGATTATGATTCAGGCAAGAAACCTGAAGTAATTCTGTTCCAGTATGTTTTAGATGTATCTACAGCTATCACTTTTGTATTTGTAACCATGCCAAAAATTTGGTACACTGTGCTTGAGATTACTCCAATTCAGTTTTTAACTGAATAATGTCTAAATCAGCTTTATTCTTATTAGAATGGATTGTCAAACATTTTTGTTTTAACATTCAAAGAAATCTGAATGCCATCATGGAGCCCATATTACTGTATGTTCATACACATTATTCCCTCTGCACAAATTGTTTTATTTCATACATGTGGTGCAAAAATAATTGCCTTCACATAAAGCAAAATGATATTATATATACTCGTGTATAAGTCGATACCAACTGCAAACTGCATAGACCCAGATCTGCCATTGCATAATGCGCTGGCAGATCTGGGTCTATGCAGTTTGTAAGGACTAATCAGTAGAACAAACAACATAGACCCAGATCTGCCGGCGCATTATGCGACGGCAGATCAGGGTCTATGTTGTTTCCATTTGGACCCAGATAATACGCGAGTGTTTACCATCATCTATTTCCCATATATGTATGCTCAAATCCTGTCTTAAATCATTTAAAAAAAAACAAAAAAACAAACAAAACATACATGATAGATTATGATTAAGATTTTATAAGTATCATAAACATTGACTCATTCAAGCTGACATGTGATCTTATTCAGTGAGTTCTCCCAAGATATTTATAATTCATAGTTCAGGTGAAAATAAACTTTGATTAAGATTATTGGTAGAGAATTTTTGTAAGTACATGTACATCAAATAACAACCTTTATAAAATTAATCATAATATAGAGATTTTGTGCATTAAAAAAAACGAAATAATTTAACATTTGAACAATCAAATCATCTTTAGTAATCATCTGCATAAACTAGATGGAAAATAAGGTTTCATAGCAAAAATCTAAATTAAGCAAATTCAGCTAAGATTTTTTCTTTCAGTACAAGAAAAATAAAGAACATTTAGTTATAGATTTATGTATAAATTTAAAATTAAAAATTCATGTCAAAGTATTGTTAAAAAAAATACATAATACATTTAGAGGCTAAAATTATACAAACTAAAATATTCATACTCAATACAAACAACTTCTCTCAAAGAGAAACTTTTGAAAGAATATACACATTACTGTAGTCTTTGTTATGTTTGTGACATTATAATGTCTTTGTTATGTTTGCGGCATTATAATGTCTTTGTTATCTCTGGGAATTTGTAATGTCTTTCTAATGTCTATAACTTAGCAATGTGACTGACATACCCTGCATCTGATTGTTTAATAGAGTCCTGTAATGTCTTTCAGTTCTTATGAAGTACTAGACTTCAGTATGATACTTAAGATATGTTAAATAAAACAGTAATTCCTATAAATGTGTTGTATGACCTACATTGTTATACTTTCTTCATAAGAAAGCCTCAAGGGAGAATAGTCTTTGACTAAATGAGCCACCCTCTATAAATATAGTATTATTATTAGTATACTATTTATTAGTAGTAGAAATTGTCAGGGTAATTTTTGTAAGAAATGTGTGTGTGTACAATGTGGCATCATTCCTGTGGAAAATGTGGAGATATAATGCCTAGTATAGTTCCTATACATACTGTACCTTCTGTCTCCCACCACCACCACTACACTACGACCCCCCCCCCCCCCCCAATCTACTACTTAAGACGGAACGACCTAAGTTGGAATTCATTGTGGTCTTTTTATTCTTAAGATCGGTAAGAGTCCAAGTTGAACCTTAAAGCCCGAACAGTCATTCAGACCACCTCGGTTATTTCTGCAAAACAAAGCATCAATCAGAATACCCTCGGCTATTTATGTGACAGAAGAATATGCCTCGAATGTATGTCAGCGCAATAATTTACAGAAGACAAAAAAATCATACAGTTTGTTCGAAACATCAATCTATTCGGACAACCTTGACTATTTCTATCATTGGATTAGATGTAAGATGGACCAGGAAGTTGCGAATTAAAATATAAATTATTTGATGCATTCCCAACTTCTCGGTCAATCCTTGTGTAGTAAATAACCAAGATGGTTCGAATTTATTGGCCTCAATTCGGGATGTTTCGGCCCATAATATAAACCGGGCCGGATCGGCCTACGTCCATGGGTATTTGTTTAAAAATAGGTTTTTTAATAACGTTATTAATTAAATTACATTTGGTTAAGTAGATATTTGTCAAAGTTCGTTTTTGTTACAGCTTTATTATCAGATTGATTAATGTGTGTAAATGATTGCAAAACGGTAATTTTTGTATTCTACAAATTATTGTTATATGGTTCCGTTTTATAAGCGATTCTTTGATAAGAAATACTGAAAAAATACCAGTCCCACTTGAAATTAGCTTAACATTACAATGGGTTTATTTATGTCAATTTTAAATGTTTATTGTTTATTGTTCATCATATTTGACAAACAAAATATAATATAATATAATATAATATAATATAATATAATATAATATAATATAATATAATATAATTGTTATAGTTCTTTTGATTTTAAAATGAAAAAAAGTGTTTATTTCTAAAAGTGTAATTGCAAAACTTTTGTAAAAGGTGTTGTCATAGTTTCATGATGAAGCGAGGCAATATAGAAAAGGTATATGCTAGTACTCGGCTGCATTTAAACGATAACAAGTAACACGAGTATTTGGGTGAGTCCTCCTTCAGTTTATTTATTATAAACGATTTTAAAGATCCTGGTAAATAAATTATCAGAATGAATACCTAGATAAATAGTTTATTTTCATGAACAACGTTTGTGTCTTGTGAGTAGCCATTAAAATCACTACCGCTGTTTTGCAAACAAGGCTTTAGCACGTCGGGAAACATTCTAGAGGTGTGATATTCAACAGAACCGTTTGTCGCGCTGTTGTATAGACAGGAGCCAATTGCAATAATTTGAAGGACCATTGCAATCAACATACATCCACGTTTTAAATACAACTAAAAGAAGACAATACCACCAATTCGTTTTTAAACACAAGAAGACTGGCAGCTTGTATATAATGTTTGTAACACATATCTTTCATTTTACACAAACATGAAAATGTCATTTTTCATCCTGATTTGGACCATGTAACTGAGGCGAAAAATATTTCTGTATCTATTGTAATTTCATGTTGGAAATATTTGTATTTTTGTATTTATCTTAACTACCTTTCATTTAAATAAGTCATATGTTTCTTATTTGTTATTAAAGTTTTTAGAAATTGTTTTCACTATGAATAATTTGTGCATCGCGTAGAATTCGGCTATTCGACTGTTATCACCCTTCACCATCGCCTCCAAGTAAGCACCACCCAACATTTGTATGGGCAGTCCATTTAATTTAGAATCACTTTCAATTTAAGTTGTTTTTATTTCATCCGAATACATAATCAACCGATCGGTCTCTATGATCACTGGTACTTTGTGGTTCAACGTTATACTTTATGTTATGCAATTATTTGTATTATTGATATTCATGAAATCATGCGTTATATTAAATAATCAAATGTTGAAAAATTGTGTTGCGTATTTTACCTGTCAGTAATGACAACAAGTGGATGTGTAATAACAGCATTTGCACATGATGGCCGATTATGTTAAATTCATGTTCTGTCAGTACAGAAGAGTTACTTCCCTTGTGACCGATTTATTCTTAACAACAATGAAACTCATTTTTAGCGATTCGCACTATTGACAATTACTGAGAGTTATTCCATATACCCATTAATATTATCCTCATTATTCAGACATCATTTTAAAAATAACACAGTATTTTCCAAATGAAAACATCATTATTGATATCATTAATAAAGCGATTGTAAGCCGAAACGTCCCAGCCGGATCATCCCAACCGAAAGTAGCGTTTGGGCCGAATTGTCCCAGGCCGATATCTTTTTGGGCCGAAACGGCCAGAGCTGTTACAACACACACAAATAAATGCTCAGTTATATCTCCCCCACAAAAAACATTTTTATTTTGCTAAAATAATGTCTTATAATAGAAGCAAGTGTATCACATATGTTGCACAGAAAAGGCAGATAACGTTCCGATTGTGACTCTATCTTCCGATCAGAACATTGCTGTCGGACTTCTCTCGACTTGACAAAAAAGACAGACCATATTCCAATTGTCTTTCTCCTGCCGCTTTATCGTGTTGCGTGAACAAAAATAGTTCCAAATATAGTTCTAAATGGTGGTGAATTACAGCCAAGGTTTCTTTGTTGACTTGACGGAAAATGCCGAAAATGTTCCGATTGTCATTCGCAGAATGATCTGTAGTTGCTAATGCCGGAACATTATTGATGCATAACTTTTTGATTTGAGCCTATCGGTTTATATTGATAACTTTTTAGTTAAAAAACGTTGACAGCAGAAATAGTGGAAACAAGGAATTTACATATTTATTGTTATTTATAGGGGGAATGCAGTTAATTCCCGACGGCACGAAAAGTTTGTAATTCAATGGCAAATTCAATTTGCACATTGTGATCTACTTTCGGTTGGGAATTCCCTAGACAAGGGTATTTCAGAGGAAAATACGTCCTTGTAACCTTGTCAGTGACTGACTTAAAACTGGAGTAATGAGTTCAAGAAGACTCAAGATTTGTACACGTAAGTTTAACAAGTACGTTGATGCTGTTTTCTTAAGAATTACTAGTTAATAATAACCAAACCTAAATGACATCCTTTTAAAAATCGTTCATATTCTTTTATTTTCATCATTTTTTAGTGAGATGTACTGTAGTTCCAGAATTGTAATGATGACCTTTCTTCTTGGTTCATGGGAAACAAATGTTAAAAAGAAAAAAAAATAGCAGAAGCTTTATGTTTTTTTTTTTTTTTTTTTTTTTGGTTCCTCTTGTTTAAACCTTATATAGGAAATTTCAGTTCGTGCCTCCATTGGTCCGTTAATTTGTGTCATGCTTTTCTGGGATGAAATGGACCAACCATTTAATTGGTTGGGTGGGGTCGGGGGTGGGGTCAAGTTAATTTTTTTCCAAGCTAATACAATGAATATAATAGGTTCTTTTTTTTCTATACATGAGAGCAAGAATATTTTTTTCAAGCTATTTGAGGGCTGAATTTTTTTTCTCCAAAATATCCCAAGGCCTTCCCACCCCACCCCCACTACACTGCCAGTGGTGACCAAGTTTCCAATGTTTAGAAATTGTTGAAAATCTAACTTTTAACCGTTGTCACCTACTGCCATCAAAGTTGCAATATGGGTGCATCTTGGGTTGAATTGAAGTTGTGCACCAAATTTGGATCACTGCAACCCACTTTCTAGAGCTGATCATTGATGCTTAAATAATTATGACCTGTGCCTCAAAACAGGGCAGTGTTGTGAGCTCTTGCTCCCTGAAAATGTATTATGAATATATAGGCTGTGAATGTTTTATTTCAATTAGTGTAACATCAAAGGGTGTTTATTTATATTTTTAAAGGCAATTTAAATTTGGTTACATTGATACTTCCTAAATTATTTGCACTTAAATGACTTATACATGTAATAATAACATTTATGGATGATATTTTGGATAAGAGATGGGTGACCACGTCAGATTTTGGAGAAAAAAATATAAAATTCAGTAGTTTGAGAACCAGCACAAGAGGACCAGCATGAGAGAGATGTTGTAATGCACCTCTCGTTACAGGTGTAAGATTTGGTTGGTTATCGTTATCTAGAGGATGATAGACCTCGGTGTTATTGCCCAGATAGAGTAAATAGTGAAATAAAATATGAAATTTTATAGATGGGATAAATAGAGATCTGAGTAGTTTTATAGAACAGAATAACACGAGCCCTCGTACATGAAATATAACAATTTAATCAATTACATAGAACAAACTGAAATAATTCATAACATTAGAAAGATACACTTCTTTTTGAAATCATTTACCGAATTTCAACACAAATATAATTATGTAATTAGCCGATCTGTTTAAAACGATAGACTTAGTTCATCATGGATCTGAGTGAACAATCAAATCAACTGCCCAGCATGCCTGCATAACCTTGTTATTGCTGGTCACTCCAAATTCAACATTGCTGTCAGGTCAAGGTTGATATTCTCCCCTTTTTGCTTCTCTCTCTCTCTCTCTTATCTCAAACTTTGTGTGGGATGCTTCTTCTCTCTACCATCTATGTTGATACTTATACGTGTATCAATGGTTGGCTTTGTATGTAGGAAGGTAGGTGAATATGTGGATAGATAGGTGGGTAGGTAGGTGGAGCTATTTTCCCTTAAAATAAACAAGAAGCCACCTAAATATCCTGTCCGGTTTCCTTCTGAGAAGTAGAATATTACCCCACTCTTGTTACGTCAGATATCGTTCTGTCGGAATTCAACAGATACCAAAGGCCATCTGGTCAGGCCAAACCTGACAGACGATAAACAAACCTAGTTTCAGAAGATTTATGTACTTTCTAACAGCTATTTCATCACTAACTCACTCTAACATCACATGAGACAACAGTTTCAGTTCACGTCTTAATTATAAAAACGAATCAATGAAATTCACTTCATGGCTTAACTACATTAATTTCAGTGAATACTCACTCAACTCTTTCGCATGCATTATTCATATCATCTAAGACAGAAAAATTCACACATGATTCTCACAACTCATATTAAATAAAGTCATGCATGAAATTCTTAGAATACATGATTCCCATAACAATCAAGACGACAAATTCAAACAATTCGCCAAACTCGTATAAAGAAAATTACTGTACGAATTCAGACAAATGAACTCAAACAAATAGTTATACTCATATCAAGAAAATTGATCTACGTATTTAAACAAATAAATTCAAGCAAATAATTATATTGATATCAACGAATTACAAGCGATCGATGCTAATACCTTGTGCTTTCAAGACTTGCTCACTTCTACCGCCAGAATCGTGTCCCTCAACTTCCAGACATCTGTCTCTTGAACAATTGTTTATACGAGAGAATTTCGTCTTATTCTGCTCGGAGTCAAGATCACTTCCAGCCTTTCGCAGGAAACTTGGACTGATTAAATTTTGCGATGTGGAATATTTAAAACGTGAAATTTTGTCTGGGAAACACACCTCTTATTTAGCGTAGCCAATCAGATTAAATGTATCTACCACCTTTTATAAATACATGCCCATCGTGGTTAGCGTAACATCATAGATTTCGCGCACTATTTAAATAACCGATTCTGGAAAATTTCAAAAGATTACGCTACTTCAACTGGCTTTACAAATAGTCTCTGCATCCTCTCAACTTTTATATTTTCGATACCTAGACCCAAATTAACCTCATGTCCTACCGTTATACAATGAAGGCTTAATTAAGAAACAATCATGCCCCAAATAGGGACATTAAAACCATCGCAGTCTAGCGATTTAATACGGTATCTTTCCTCATAAATCTAATTGATTGTTAACTGCCAAACTAATTGTGCTGTACAGAAATTCATAGACAGAAATTTACACCCTTACAGATGTTTAGCCTTTGTTTTGTTTTTTTTACCATATAGTAAGAATTATTTCTGACCTTCTCACCCACCCAACATAAAATATCTGTTGTAAGGTGGAATAGTTAAAAGAGACATGGACTATTATTTTGCAATGTTTTTTCTCAGTGAATCGTTTTATTATACATAATGGTTAACTGAATAAATTTTGTGTACTGGTTACTGTGGTTTCACTAATTTTCATTGGGTACCAATTTTTGTGGATATCATTGATGCACTGAACCTTGAATTTAAAGACCCAATAAAAAATTAGCCACATGCGATGAAAAAGCCCCCCCCCCCCTGTTTTCTTATTGATACATTCTTAGCGACCAATAAATCTATTGGATAAATCAACTTATTTACTGTTATCTGTTTATAAAATATTAGCTTTTATATGTGTTTATTTTATTTTAACCCTTTAAAAAAGAATGATAAGCTATTTGTATTGTTTCACTGCACATCTATGGTATCTGATAGCTGTCATTTCCACTCACTGCCTTAAATCGATGTATTGTGAGACGAGTAAGAATAGAAGGAAATGAGAAAAAGCATAAGGTATTAAAACACTGGTATTACTGAAAGTGAAAGAAAGAATAATAAATTATACTAGTATATGAAAATCAGATTTAATACTTATTTAAATCGATCCTTCATTCAGGTGAAATTGTTGTCGACAGATTTAAATCCTCCTAAAGCACATTTCATTTTATCCATGCATGTTTCATCCAAATTAATAAAAAATACTGTAAAATACTATAACTATTGCTCAAAGCATTATTTACTAATGAAACACTATGTATATAAACTAATTACAGCAGAGCATTCAAGCTTACACTCCACTGGTTTTTGGACAAAATCATTGAATCAGCATCATGTCAATCAAATCTCCAGGTATATACACAAATGTTTGTCAGGTAAATAATCCTGAAATTGTGGAATTAAACAAGTCCAGCTTTCTCGAAGCCATAGATAATTAGGTCCAATCTTTCACACATTTCTGCATGAGCTGCAATTATCCATTCATCATGAATCAGCTTGATTGATGAGGTTTTAAGGTCTGTATTGAACAAGGGGCAGCTGGCCACATGTGTCGTTCACATGTGGAATGATGACGTTATCCAAAATGAGGGAGATCTAAGCTGAACTTTACAACTCTTAACTATGTATACTGCGTTAATGCCATGATCATCAGAAAATACTGATGGTGCAACCTTATGGACAGTTGTTTAAGTAAGAGATCATGCACATGTGCTGTAATAACCAATTGACTTAGTGTTGTTGGCTGCATCAACTCCCTTTGATGTTGAGCACTCGGATGAAAACATGGTGTAAATGATTGATCTTGACAGGTGTTTGATTTGTGTAAATGATCGATCTTGACAGGTGTTTGATTTGTGCTCATACAGGTGGTAAGTATTGTTTTAACCATTCAAGCAACCGCTGTTTGCTGTCGGCATATTTTTGTTTTTTTTGTATTCTTTTTTGCAGTATTTGGGGTATTTGACAAATTGACAAATTTAAGTACCCACAATTTTTTTTTTTTTTTTACAAAACCACGAAAACTGAGACCCAGGAAAATAAATGAAACAACAGTAATTGAATTATTTTAGTATACATAACTTGCTAACTGAATTAATTTAATCATTTTAGTATACATACTGGTTAACTGAACCATTGTAGTATGTATACTGTTAAATTGAATCATTTTAGTATACATACTGGTTCATTGATTATTTTAGTGTACATAACTGGCTAATTGATTCATGGTAGTATACTATACATATTAGTTAACTTAATCATTTTAGTATACATACTGGTTAATTGAATCATTTTATTGTACATACTGCTTTACTTAATCATTTTAGTATACGTACTGGTTAATTGAATCATTTTATTGTACATACTGCTTTACTTAATCATTTTAGTATACATACTGGTTAATTGAATCATTTTATAGTACATACTGCTTTACTTAATCATTTTAGTATACATCTTGGTTAATTGAATCATTTTATTGTACATACTTCTTTACTTAATCATTTATGTATACATACTGGTTAATTGAATAATTTTAGTATACATACTGGTTAATTGAATCATTTTATTGTACACTGGTTAATTTAATCATTTTATTATAAATACTGGTTAATTTAATCATTTTATTGTACATACTGGTTAATTGAATCATTTTATTGTACATACTGGTTAATTGAATCATTTTAGAGTACATACTGGTTAATTTATCATTTTAGTATACATAAATGGTTAATTGAATTAATTGAATCATTTTAGTATACATACTGGGTAACTGAATCATATTAGTATACATACTGTTTCATTGATTCATTTTATTTTAGTGTACATAATGGTTAATTGAATCACTGAACTGTGCACATTGGTTAATCAAATCATTTTGGTGTACATACTGGTTAATTGAATCATTTTAGTGTATATACTAGTTAATTGAATCATTTTAGTGTATTTTGTGGTTAATTCCATCAGTTTCATGCAGAACAATTGAATATGCTTAGTGTGTCCAAAACACAATGAAATAGATTAGTATTTTATAAGTAGAGTGAACATAATATTGGTCAGTTAAGATGGTGGAATCTGCATAAATGCTTATTTCACTGCAGCTATGCTAACCAATGAAAGCTCTGTTTACTTTTGGGTAAAATCTTAAGGTGTGGACACTTCGTTTGTATGATCTTTTTTTATTTTCAGAGCTTGAATATTTCTGTGACCACCAGTTGTGAGCATCTGACTGCCTGATGGAAGATTCCCAAGATTCTGATGTGGTCAGCGATGACCATGAGCGGGCCAAAGAGGTACTTGTAGTCCAGATAAATTGTAGATACAGTACTCCTTCACTATAAAGCCCTTTATTATAATGCAGTTCCTGTTACATGTGTAAGGTGAGTATGGGAATGGATCCCATTTCATTATGAAGTATTAAAATTATATGTATAATGTACATCATTATAAGGCAGTCTCACTATAAGGCGGTATAATCTGTGACTCCCATGTACAGCATTATAATGAGGGAATACTGTATTATATACTTCATTATGGGGTGTTCTCACTATTAGGTGGTATAATCTGTGACTCCCATGGACAGAATTATAATGAGGGAATACTGTATTATATACTTCATTATAGGGTGTTCTCACTATAAGGTGGTATAATATGTGGCTCCCATGGACAGAATTATAATGAGGGAATACTGTATTATGTACTTTATTATAGGGTGTTCTCACTATAAGGTGGTTATAGTCTGTGGCTCCCATGAACAGCATTATATTGAGGGAATACTGTATAAAAATCATAAATGTTTTCAGTGTAGTTATTTTGAACAATAATCCAGATAGAAATAAACCATGACCCTCAAAATTGTTCTTCCTCTGCATGATAGGTAATACTTGGATTACATTGTGTTTTTACAAACTTAGTTTCTTTGTCTAGTTTCCAGAAATTCACACTTAAAATGTTGATTGACAGTAATTTCTGTAAAACACAGGCCTAGAATTTAACATAAATTTCTTTTTAGCCAGAAGGACTAGTAGACTGAGAAATTTACTAGTCCTGCTGAATCTTCACTAGTCCTCCCCACAAAACAATGTCAGATAAATATCAAGATTTACACTAACAATGGGACTATTCAAATTATGAAAATTACTAGGCAGACAGGATATTTACCAGCCTACTGCTAATTTTGAGCCTTGAAACATCTCAGAATTATCTGGTGAAAAATGAGCCTATGCTTTAATTCTGGAATTACAATTGTCTTATCATGTTTCACTTTGCCATTTATGGACCTATGATAAGACAAAATGTGACTGACTTAAGGCGAGAGGATTTGTTAACATTAGTTTTTATTTATGTGAAAATGCAAAGGAAAATAAGAAAATGTAAAGTCTATATCACTGACAAATTGCCATACATTTGTTAAGTCAAAGAACAGTAAAAAGTAAAGAAACTAAATCATTGTTTAAAAACTAGTTTCCAGATGGTACAGTGCAGTATGATATAAAGTTTTTGGGACAATTACTGAAAATTAGTTTGTCTCTAATGTGATCTTATGAGGATTAGAATTTAATCCAGATATGTAATAAAAAAATTAACATGTACTTTTTCATTTTCCTTTCTATCCTTTTTAAAGCAAGGGACTCGTGAGTTTATGCCAGGGACTCTCAGAAATAGGCTGGGAACTCCTGAGTTCCATGAATGAAGAGTCCAGGACTCTTCATCCTGAAGCTCTGTTGAGAGCCCTGATGCTGCTATTAACTTTTGGAAGTGACCTCATTGTTATGTATGATGTTTATATAATATTATAAATATTTTAGGAAATTATAAATGTTTCTTCACTTTAATATTTGCTTAAATCTTAATGTTATCAGGAAAAACATGTTTAACTAGTGTCCTTGAATTAGGTTGTTTTGATCAATATGTTTTCTCAATTTGAAGGTCAAGGTTGAATTTTGTTTACAAGTAAAATTCCATTAAGATGACACATGTTCTAGAACATTCTGTCATGTGACCAATCTTTATATATGCCATGTTTGGTGGACATTTATTCAGTTTTGACATTACCATCAGTCTTGTAAAGAGCTATTACAGTTGTGAAAATTCATTCCAAATTCTAAGAGAGGAATTATTTTAAATATTCATTGGATTATAACAGTGCTCATAAACTTTTGGATTTTGGATTTTTAATTGATGATTTTGGAATTTAAGTGAACTTATTCAGATATTTTGGAATACTTCATTTTGACATCAGCACATCAAGATTACTAGTACATCAGGACTTTGGAGACCATTGGCACATAATAACATTCAAGGACACAGCCGTGAATTCGGAACATTCTATATTTAGGACTTGTGATTAGAACAATCATTCTTATTGGATTATTAGGATTTCAAAACACATTACTGTAAGTGACTTTTTTTGATTTTTCATTTTAATTATCTAGTAATAAATTGCTTGTTGATTTTTACTTGATTTGTTGGTTTCACTTTCTTTCTGTTACATTTTTCTTAGACCATAGAGTCGTAACAGAAATTGGGGGCTCGTCCGGGATTGAATTTCTTTAAAGCATATTAGAGATATTAAATTTATCTTTGAAATTCATATTGATTTTGTCTCTGGATTTTTTTTGTCTTTGGCAAAGATTTTTAAATAGAGTAATTTTTGTGTGTGAAACCAACAAGCATTTACAATGGCATCTAATGTTCAGAATTTCATTTCAAAACCTACCCAGGAGGGGTTAGAGTGCATGAGAAAGGATGAGTTGCTCGAGCTTGCCAGAAAATACAGTCTATCTGAGGCAAAAGTATCATTGACAAAACAGGAGATAAAGATTATTTTGATTCAGTATTTAGTAGGAAAGGGAATTTTTGAAAATAGTGCTTTAAGTTTGAAGAGAAAGCCTGTATCTGGTTCTGACAGGAAATTAAAGGAATTAGAGTTAAAGAACCAGATGGATTTAGAATTGGCAAAGCTTCAGATTCAGAGAGAGAGAGAAAAAGAAGAGAGGCAGATGGAGAGAGAAAAAGAAGAGAGGCAGATGGAGAGAGAGAAAGAAGAGAGGCAAATGCAGATGGAGAGAGAGAGAGAGAAAGAAGATAGACAAATACAAATGCAGATGCAAAGATAAGAAAGGGAAATGCAATTTAAGTTAAGAGAATTAGAACTGGCAAACAGAGCACACTCCACTCCTTTAAATACAAGTTCAGGTTTTGATGTTACTAGATATATTAGGTTAGTACCACCTTTTCAGGAAAAAGAAGTAGATAAATACTTTCTTCATTTCGAGAAAATAGCTGAAAACTTGAAATGGCCCAGAGAGCATTGGACTTTGTTATTACAAAATGTACTTATTGGCAAAGCTCGTGAAGTCTACATTTCACTGTCAGTACAACAAAGCACTGATTATGATGTGGTTAAGGAGTACATCTTGAAAGCTTATGAGTTGGTACCAGAGGCATATCGACAAAGGTTTAGGAATTGTAGAAAAGAAACTGGACAAACTCATGTCGAATTTGCAAGGGATAAAGAACAACTATTTGATAGGTGGTGCTCAGCCAAGAAAGTTGATCAAGCTTATGATAACCTCAGACAGCTCATATTAATTGAAGAGTTCAAGAGGTGCATCCATAGTGATGTTAAAACCTATCTTGACGAGCAGAATGTGGAAACTTTGGAAAATGCTGCTCGTATGGCTGATGATTATTCCTTGACTCACAAAATTTCATTTGGCAATAAGTCATACTCTCAGCAGTTTTCTGGTAAAAAACCATTTCAATCTCATTCGAGTACTTCCAAATTTCACAACAGCACAACTGTTAGGAATCAAACATCTGATAAGACTGATCAGAAATCCTTATCTCTTCCTACGTGCACTTATTGTAAAACGAAAGGGCACGTTATTTCTGATTGCTTCAAGTTGAAAAATAAACAACAGAGTAAAGACAGAGCTTTTCCAAATGCTCTTATTTCTACGAGGTCAAGGTCACGGTCTTGTATTGAAAGCAATACATTTGTTGGGTCAAACAAACCCCAGTCTGATTCTATTTTGGAGGCTTATGAACCATTCATGTCAGAAGGTTCTATATCACTTATTGGTGATTCTGCCAAACCTATCCCAATTAAAATATTAAGGGACACTGGAGCTTCTCAGAGTCTTTTATTGTCAGGTACTTTGCCTTTGTCTGAGGAGTCTTCTTCAAGTGAAAGTGTTCTTGTTCAGGGAGTTGAGTGCGGCTTTGTAAATGTTCCTCTTCATTGTGTAAATTTGGCATCAGACTTAGTTTCTGGACCTGTGACTGTTGGGGCAGCAACTTCTTTACCCATAGAGGGTGTTCATTTATTACTAGGCAATGACCTAGCTGGAGATAAGGTTGTGGTTAATCCACTTGTAACTGACAAGCCTTGTTTGGATCAGAAAGTTGATCCTGTCGAAACTGAAATCCCTGATTTGTACCCTGCTTGTGCAGTTACTAGAGCTATGGCAAAAAGAGCTCTTGAGAGTGATGTTGATCAGGATATTATTCCTTTAGCTGACACATGTATTTGTCAGTCTTTTGATGAGGTCACTTTTTCCTCAGGTATTGATCAATCAAATGGTATTGATCACAGTGATCCTCTTTTGGCAACTCATTCTCTTTGTTCTACTCAGGGTGACAAACGACAATCTCTTGTCGTTGAACAGGAGCAAGATCCCGAGATATCTTGTTTGTTTCAGAGGGCTATTAATGAAACTGAAGCCACACAAGTTCCAGTGTGTTACTTTGTGAAAAATGGGGTCCTTATGAGGAAATGGAGACCACCTGATGTACCCGCTGGTGACGAGTGGTCAGTGAGCTATCAAATTGTTGTTCCTAAGTCATATCGACAGGAAATTCTTAATTTAGCCCATGAAACTCCTTTGGCTGGTCATTTAGGAGTCCGTAAGACTTATCACAAGATCTTGAATCATTTTTATTGGCCGAAACTCAAAAGTGATGTTTCTAAATACTGCAGATCTTGTCACACTTGTCAAATGGTAGGAAAACCCAATCAGAAGATACCTAAGGCTCATCTACAACCTATTCCTGCATTTGATGAACCATTTAGTAGAATAATAGTAGACTGTGTTGGTCCTTTACCTAAAACCAAGTCAGGCAACCAATACTTGTTGACAATCATGTGTACATCTACAAGATTTCCAGAAGCAATTCCTCTGAGAAATATAAAAACTAAAACTATTGTGAAAGCTTTGGTGAAGTTTTTTACACTTGTTGGCCTTCCCAAATCTGTCCAGTCAGATCAAGGGTCAAATTTTATGTCTGGAATTTTCCAACAAGTTATGCATGAATTAGGCATCCAACAGTTTAAATCTTCTGCCTATCACCCTGAAAGTCAAGGTGCTTTGGAAAGATTTCATCAAACTTTGAAGAATATGATTCGATCATATTGCTTTGATACAGAAAAGGATTGGGATGAGGGTGTTCATTTGTTGTTGTTTGCTGTTAGGGAATCAGTTCAAGAGTCGTTGGGTTTTAGTCCCTTTGAACTAGTTTTTGGTCATACTGTCCGTGGACCATTGAAATTATTGAAAGAGAAACTTCTTTCAAATGAAGATTCGAAGATTAATCTTCTTGATTATGTTTCTGATTTCAAATACAAGTTGTCAAAGGCCTGTGAAGTAGCAAGAACTAATCTTCACAATACCCAGTCAAAAATGAAATTAAGGTATGACAGAAATTCACAGGAAAGGAGTTTTAAACCTGGTGACAAAGTTCTGGCTCTCTTTCCCATACCTCAGAATCCTCTTCAGGCTAAATTTTATGGTCCTTATACCGTTGAAAAGAAAGTAAATGACTTAAATTATATCATTAACACTCCTGGGAGACTGAAACAGAAACAACTTTGTCATATAAATATGTTAAAGGAATATTTTGACAGAGATAGCCCAGCTAATTATTCTGTTGGTTTAGTTGTACCTGTCCCACACAGTGAATATATCAACGATGGAGTACGATCAGACTATAGTGACTCTGGTATAACCAATCTTCGGAATTCAGAAATATTGAACAACCTAGACCAGAAACTTTCACATCTACAACAACAGGAAAGAAATGAACTAAAACAGCTATTACATGACTATGAGCACTTGTTTCCTGATGTTCCAACACGAACAAGTAAAATTTATCATGACGTTGACATTGTAGATTCTGCGCATGTGAAACAGCATCCTTATAGGATGAATCCTCTCGAACAGAACTATCTGAAGAAAGAAATTCAGTATTTACTGGAGAATGATTTCATAGAACCAAGTAAAAGTAACTGGAGTTCACCATGTATTCTTGTTCCCAAGCCAGATAATACATTCCGTATGTGTACTGACTATAGAAAAGTCAACAGTGTCACCAAAACTGATTCATTTCCAATCCCAAGAATGGACGATTGCATTGATAAAATTGGAAATGCGGAATATGTCACCAAGTTTGACCTTTTAAAAGGATTCTGGCAAATTCCACTGACGGAAAGGGCAAAAGAAATTTCAGCATTTGTAACTCCAGATGGACTTTATCAATATAAAGTTATGCCGTTTGGAATGAAAAATTCGCCTGCAACGTTTCAACGTCTGATGAACATGATAACATTTGGTCTTGATAATTGTGACGCTTATATCGATGACGTCATTATCTACAACAACACCTGGGAAGATCGTTTGGAAACCATTCGAAAATTCTTCGATCGACTCAGTGATGCGAATCTGACAATTAATTTGAGCAAAAGTGAGTTTTGCCATGCTTGTGTCACATTTTTAGGACATATTGTGGGACAAGGTCAAGTTAAACCTATAGAAGCTAAGGTTAAAGCTATCTCTGAATTTCAAGTTCTAATTTGTAAAAAGCAACTGATGCAATTTCTAGGTATGGCTGGATATTATCGGAAATTTTGTTCCAATTTTTCCAAAATTGCTGAACCTTTGACAAGTTTGTTGAGTAAGAAAGCCAAATTTTATTGGTCTGACAAGTGTCAGGAATCTTTTGACAAGTTAAAGGCCATGGTTAAGAATGCACTAGTTCTTTCTGCACCAAATTTCAGCCAATCATTTAAATTATCTGTTGATGCAAGTGATGTAGGGGTTGGTGGAGTATTGATTCAGGAAGACAAAAGTGGTGTGGATCACCCTGTGTGTTATTTTTCTAAAAAACTAAACAAGCACCAGAAAAATTATTCCACAATTGAGAAGGAATGTTTGGCTTTGATATTGGCTTTACAGCATTTTGAAGTGTATGTTACCTCAGCTCTTTCTCCAATTATTGTGTACAGTGATCACAATCCCCTTACTTTCATCGACAAAATGAAAGATAAAAATCGGAGATTGTTGAGATGGAGTTTGATATTGCAGGAATATAACATTGACATCAGACACATCAGGGGAAAAGACAATGTGATTGCAGATGCACTCTCACGTGCCTAGAAATGTAATATTGCTTGATGTAATTAAGTCCAGTATCATAAAACATGTTCTTATGTAATTTTGGTTATTATAGTATTAGATGTATATTCAAAAGAAAGCTTTATTACATAAATCTTTCTTTTTCTTTATGAGGGGAGGTGTTATGTATGATGTTTATATAATATTATAAATATTTTAGGAAATTATAAATGTTTCTTCACTTTAATATTTGCTTAAATCTTAATGTTATCAGGAAAAACATGTTTAACTAGTGTCCTTGAATTAGGTTGTTTTGATCAATATGTTTTCTCAATTTGAAGGTCAAGGTTGAATTTTGTTTACAAGTAAAATTCCATTAAGATGACACATGTTCTAGAACATTCTGTCATGTGACCAATCTTTATATATGCCATGTTTGGTGGACATTTATTCAGTTTTGACATTACCATCAGTCTTGTAAAGAGCTATTACAGTTGTGAAAATTCATTCCAAATTCTAAGAGAGGAATTATTTTAAATATTCATTGGATTATAACAGTGCTCATAAACTTTTGGATTTTGGATTTTTAATTGATGATTTTGGAATTTAAGTGAACTTATTCAGATATTTTGGAATACTTCATTTTGACATCAGCACATCAAGATTACTAGTACATCAGGACTTTGGAGACCATTGGCACATAATAACATTCAAGGACACAGCCGTGAATTCGGAACATTCTATATTTAGGACTTGTGATTAGAACAATCATTCTTATTGGATTATTAGGATTTCAAAACACATTACTGTAAGTGACTTTTTTTGATTTTTCATTTTAATTATCTAGTAATAAATTGCTTGTTGATTTTTACTTGATTTGTTGGTTTCACTTTCTTTCTGTTACATTTTTCTTAGACCATAGAGTCGTAACACTCATAAAATCAAAAAATTAAAATTTGATTGAAATTTTATTTTATTATGAACTTTAAATGAGTTCTAAAAAAACCTTTTTCCTAGATACAGTAACTGTCATTACAATGACATTCATTACACTGGAATATTCTGGTTCAAACAATTATCATCCATACTCGCTTATAAGTTGGATCCAACTGCAATCTGCATAGACAGTTTGTTTGACGTAATCAGTAGAACAATCAACATAGACCCTGATCTGCCAGTGCATTATACAACAGCAGATCAGGGTCTATGTTGTTTGCAGTTGGACCAGACTTGTAAGTGAGTACATACGATAAATGATGGCAACAAAAGTGTTCAATGTTAAAATTTATCTTTATAACAGAATTGTCAGCTTTTGACTCTGAGAGCAATCTTCCAGTAACAAATATGCATATTTCCTTCATATATTATTTTTTACAACATTATTATCATTTCTAGGGATTTTAATTCTACCTGTAAAATGGACTCGGAAAATATTATGTAGACATTTTATTTATGAAAAAAATGAATTTTAAATGTAAAAAATATGTAGCAGATTTTTAATATAATACTGAAAATATTAGACTTGAAGTACTAGTATAATATTTATATTTCTGACTCATTCTTCTTATGTATACAATAAGACAATGGCAATAACTCCTCTAAATCAAAGGGATGATCTTTACAACAGCAGATTCATTATTACAACAAAATTACTGGAAACAAACTTGCTAATTGTAATGAGAGTTGACTCTATATTAGAATGTAATACATAATGGACTTTGAGGCTCTAGAATCAAAGAGCTACCGTATGGACTCACTTATAAGTCATGTGCAACTGTGAATAACACAGATCCTGATCTGCTGTTGCATAATGTGAAGGCTGGTAACAGATTGTTCTACCGATTAGTCCTAACAAATTGCATATATTCAGATCTGCCAGCACATAATGCACCAGCAGATCTGGGTCTATGCAGTTTGCAGTTGGATCTGACCTATAAGTGAGTATAAATGGTAGGAGAAAATTTGTCAACCATGGGGTATTTAACCTAACGTATATACTCACATATAAGCTGATACCAACTGCAAACATAATGCGCTAGCAGATCTAGGGCTATGCATTTTGTAAGAACTAATCAGTAGAACAAACAACATAGACCCTGATCTGCCGGTGCATTATGCGATGGCAGATCAAGGTCTATGTTGTTTGCATTTGGAACCGGCCTATATGCGAGTATATACTTAAGTTATCATTAACTAACTTGACAACAGATAGAAGTGATATTTATAAAAAAATATATATATATTTTTTTTTTTATAAAGTAAGGTATAAATGTATATTGAACTCACAATCTTCCTCTCACTAATGGGATAAGATGCAATCAAAAAACTATTATGGGGTCAATGATTATGATGATTTCAAGAATTTTCATTGTCTGATATTTATCAGTGAATACTGATATTTCTCTTGCAGATGTTCACTTTTTTGTGTCAATCTTTCTCATGCTTATCAGTTTTACATGTATGTAAAGATTTTGTCACATAGATTATTTTTCTGTGAATCATATTTGGTACTAGAATACAAGCATTAGGGTGTGACCATTGATGCCAGCACATACTGGGTGATGGTACTGTGAATCACACTGTTGACCATTGATGCCAGCACATGCTGGTGATGGTACTGTGAATCGCATTGTTGACCATTGATGCCAGCACATGCTAGGTGATGGTACTGTAAATCACACTGTTGACCATTGATGCCAGCACATGCTGGGTAATAGTACTGTGAATCACACTGTTGACCATTGATGCCAGCACATACTGGGTGGTGGTACTGTGAATCGCATTGTTGACCATTGATGCCAACACATGCTGGGTAATAGTACTGTGAATCACACTGTTGACCATTGATGCCAGCACATACTGGGTGGTGGTACTGTGAATCACACTGTTGAACATAGAAGTGAAATGATGAGCTCTTTTACCAATATGTTCCTCATGCCTAGCCTGGGACAGGATTCCACAATAGTTAAGCTGCCTGCTTAGCAATTGTCTGGCCTAAGGTTTGATACTCAGTGTCAGCACTAGTAAGCATCAATGGTTGCCCTTCCATGGTTGGTGGTTTTCTATGGATTCTTTTGTTTCCAAAGTCCACTTATACCTTGGTTTACAATACATTTTCACATTTTGTAAAGTTTAGTCATCATTTCTCAAGCCCAGTATGAAAAAGTGAACATATATTGTACATGCCATAGCAGAACGCAAATTTGGATAATTTTAAATTTTTCTTGTACTCTGTTTTACAGTTTCACACTTTCAAACAAGATATGGCAGAGATGAAACAGTCCACCAGATTTATCATGAAGAGGTTGAATGAAATCAAGTTTAATAAGGGTCACAGTGACCTAGATTATGATAATATCTGTCCTGAGTATGGGTGGTAAGTTCATTTCATTAATTATTATAATGATTTGTCATAACCACTTAGAGTAAAGCAATTGCCATACAGCTTTTGCAAGAATTAATGATGTAGTTGATTCATCACTTAGAAAAGCTCTGGAACCATTTTGAGTATCAGTTATTCTTATTGTTCTACAACATCCCAGAACTAACCTTGAGAGACCACTCCTTCAGATATTCTAAAACAGGTGGTCTCTCCAAAGAGGTTATCAAATAATGCAAAATATCAGTCTGTGCATTAAGAATCTGGTCTGCAAAGATAGGTGGTCTCTCCACAACAGTTGTTATTCTAGTCAGGTTTTACTGGGGGATTTTTATACTTTTTAAAATAAATTTCAAAGTGATGTGTATTTTTTCAGCTTTTATTTAAAACCATTTAAAAAAACTTTTTTCATTGGTCAGTCATTGATATGCATTGCATGTAGAAATCCGTTTCACCTGTCTTTGTCTGTACAAACCTTGTTACCAACAACATTTCACAAATATAATGCCATAAAGTAACAAGAAAAACATGTTAAAATAAAATAAAAAAAATGTACCATTTTATAATTATTCCCATATTTTTTGGGAGAAAAGGTGGTTATTATGTGATTCTGTGCATGTATTGTAATGTGGCACTACTCTTACACAGTTCAAGATAGAGACTTCACAACTTGTGATATGATTGTGGGTGGTCTGTAGATGTGCACAAGAGTTTCAGGATTTGTATGCAGCCCCAGGGGGTGTACCTAAGAGGTGGGGATGGTTTTGCATACATTAATTTGAAATAACTCCGAAATTATGAAACCTATATGTCTGAGCTATTGGTGTGATCACTGACCCAGGTGTCAACACATGTCAGATAGGGGGTTAGACTGAGATCTCTGGGTCATATCCTGTGGGTATACAGTTGTAGCCCCTGGATCACAACTTAGAAACGATTGAGATTACCAACCCTATAACCATATTATTACTTATTGGGACATGTAACTTGGACTTTGACCCAGGGTCTATTCTTACTTGGACTTTGACCCAGGGTCTATTCTTACTTGGACTTGGCCTCAGGTCATACATACTTGCCAACTATAATGATTTTGGTGTAATCATTACAGTTTTATGTATTGAATCATGTCTTACACTCACCTGTGTATGGATTACACTTTTAGGTACATTGATCAAAATAATGTTAAATAAAGTAATAAAATGTTGTGTTTTGTCCTTCAAACCCCTATTATCCCCAAATATTATTTATCATTTATTATTATTTATATATTATTTATGTGTGAGAAAATATTATAGAAAAGAAGATTCTCATGTAGCGCTTGCATCTTCAAAAAAGTACACATATCATACATGTAATTTCCTAGTGTTTTATTATAGTAGCTGTATATGATGACTTTCCTAAAAATCAGACTGCTTTCTTCAATTTGAAAACTTTTCCTCTCAGATTGATTATAGTAATCAAGAGAACTGGTCAGAGAACCAGTCTAGCTATAACAAGTGAAGTGGGCTTTATGTTTGTGACTCATGAATGTTAAGTGAGTGATAAATGTGAGTGGATAGAGATCTTTTTTAACTTTAAAACATGTCAGGTCAGAAAAAGGACAAAACAAGAGTGCTTCAGAAATTTAATGATGCTTATGTAATACAGTACTCAAGTTTAGGACGTCATGCTAGTCATAAGAATTGTGGAGTCAAATTTACGATTAATAACAATGGAAAGTTGGACACATATACAAGCTAGATAAAGTGTGTTCTATATACCATATATACTCACATATAATCCCAGTCCAAATGCAAACAACATAGACCCTGATCTGTCTTCGCATAATGCGCCAGAAGTTCAGGGTCTATGTTGTTTGTTCACCTTATTAGACCTTACAAACTGCGTAGACCCAGATCTGCCGGTGCATTATGCGCTGGCAGATCTGAGTCTATGCAGTTTGCAGTTGGTATTAGCTTATATGCGAGTATATACGGTAGACATTGTAAGTATGTTTTGTGTTTGAATTCTTGTACTAATCCATTTTTTAATTTTGCCTATTTGTGACAAGAACTTAAACCAGCTGAGGATTGAGGTTAGTAAAGAAAATAAATGTACATTTTGCATTCAGTTTATTGTAATTATCACATGTAATATATAGATTACTCTTTTGTCACTTTGATTACACTTGTACCTCTCTAGAGGTTGGCAGGTATGGTAATAATATCGAAAGTATTGAGATCCCCACCCTATAACCATATATATACACTTACTGGGCATGAAAATTGATACATACAACTGACACTGGCCATAGGGACCATCCCTAATTGCCAAGGACCTAGCCCCTGGGTCATAACTTGGAAATTATCAAGATCCCCACCCTATAGCCATATATACACTTAATGAGCATGAAAAAAAAACACAGATTTATACATGCATCTGACTTTGACTTCAGGGAGCATCTCTACTTTCTGTGACTTAGCCCTTAGGTCAATAACTTGTACCTATTTAGATCTCTACACTTATAATAACCATATATACACTTATATGGCATGAAAAGTCAAATGTTTTATGTAACAAAACTTGGCCACTGTGTCTATTCTTACCCCTCTAGGACCTGACCATAGAGGCACAGATTTTGGAGTGGGGTGGGACAAAGTGGGGGGGGGGGGGGGAGCACGGGGATGTGTGTTTTACAGACACTCTAGTTCTGGTTGTTTGCCATAGCCCTTTATATTTCAAGTTAGAATTCTTCAAGCCTACAGTTTCTTACAACCAGCACAGCTTAGCAGTCATACAAGATGTACTTGATACCAAGCAGCAATTTAACACTGTTGTACTTTTTTTTCAACTTTACATAAAAAGAATTGTCACCAGCATATCTCAAGAACAGTTTGGCATACTTTCATGCCTTCTGGTATGTAAAATCTTTAATACAATTAGATGTATTAATCAATGTTTTCCTCCAATCTTTGAGTATAGTTGCTTTTCAGCTTGAACTTGTTTTACACACTTGCCATAATGCATAGCATATAATTTTAAGATGTCCATCTGTCCTACTGTCCATTTTGGTTTCTGCACAACAACTTTAGTTCTAAATCATTGATCTTGACAAAACTTTGTGAATGGCTTACACTTGGACAAGAAAGACTTCTATTGATTTTGGGGTCAAAAGGTCAAAGGTCAAGGTCACTGCAACTGAAATATAATTTTTTCTGTACAATAACTTTAGTTCAAGATCACATAATATAACCAAAAATACATGGATGGCTTGCACTTGGGGTAAAAACAACACGTATGGAGTTTAGGGTCAAAAGGTTAAAGGTTGGTCAATCTCATTGCAAGAAGTTACAGGCCAGAGGAGCTTATTTGATGATCTGTCCATTATCTGTCTGTCATCTGTCTGTTAGCACAAGTTTTTATTGCTACTCCTCGTAAACTACTGGGAGGGTTGCCATGAAAGTTTCTATACACATTCATCCTGGAGTCTAGTTGGTCCGAAATGAAAATTGTGCCCCTCATACATGCAATAAAATCTTGCTATTCTTACTGACCTAATGAGCAATTTGTTGTTTTGACATGAGGTGTTCACTGAAAGACTTCTTATGATGTCTAGTTGGTCCTAAATGGTGCTGATCTGAAATCCATTATGGCCAGCATGGTGGTCATCTTGAAAATCCTGCTATCATTACTTCTATAGAATGGATGGTCTTACTTACAAGGGGTTTTCATTTAAAGACTTCCTATGATGTCTAGTTGGTCTTAAATGAAAATGGTGCTGATCTGACATTTAACATTACCATCTTGAAAATCTTGCTTTCTCTACTTTTCATGAATGAATGCTAATATCAGCATGTGATTTTTGCTTAAAAATTTATTATGATGTCTTGTGGGTTCTGAATGAAAATGGTGACAACTACAGTGGCCATCTTCAAAATCTTGAAAATTATTGCTGCACCACTTGAATAGATAGTTGTACCAACATAGCAACAGAGTAAAAGAGTTTTTATTATATGTAGTTAGTCCTAAATGAAAATGGTGCTGATCATACCTTCAATATGACCACCATGGTAGCCATCTTAAAAATCTTGTTATAGTTACTTCTCCAGAACAGCTGATCATATAGACATGGGGTTTTAACTAAAGGACGTTTTATGATATCTAGTTGGTCCTAAATGAAAATGGTGCTGATCATACCTTCAACATGATGATCATGGTGGCCATCTTAAAAATCTTGTTATCACTACTCACAACATGGTGTTTTCACTCAAACACATCTCACTATATTTAGTTGGTCCTAAATGAAAATGATGCCAATAATACCTCCCGGAATGTTAAGACTCTTCCCTTCTTCCTATATACAGTAACTTGCCATGGTCCTCCACATCATGTTTATGGTCAGTTTTGTTTGCTTTCTGTATTGTCTTCCCATCTATTTCTGGTCGTCTTTATATTTATCCACCTTTTTGTAACAAAATGGCATTTTATTGTGATAAAAAGACAATGTCAACACTGAAATTGATAATTTAATCATTTTTGGAAGTTGAAACACAAAAGCACATTCAATAGTTTATCCTATACAATAAATAAACAGAAAAATCACTGGAATAAATAGAAAACAACACAGATTTAAGAAGGTGTTTTAGTGATATGGGGAGTGGCAGAGGGGTGGGATATTGGAGGGCAGATGTGAGGGGGTCACTGTGTGACTTCTCCCTGTTGCAGAACTTTGGATAGTCTCTGGTTCATCGTACTGTTGTTTGCATCTTCTATTTCACATAACTGGTATAAATTTGCAGCTATTTGATGGATTTTGCGGCCTTTTCTTTAATTACATTTCTGTTGATATTGTTATAGTGCATTTTAAATGTTTTAATGATTTTCTTTTTGATTTTTGACATGTTAAGGCAATGTTTTGGGGTTCTTTTGTTTCTAATAGTTGGTCTGATTTTTTATCTCATTGCAGAGCCTCTCATAACTTCTCACACGTTCTAGATTTTTTTTCTTCACTCATTATTGTATTGGTCTTTTAATCTTTGGGTGAAATGTTAAGAATATTTCTGACCCCTCATTTGCTGGGATTTTTGTTGTTGTTGTTATTGCTCTGATCAGGTCCCATATTTCATCCATAAGTCCCTCTATGGCCAGAAAAAAAAATCCCTTTCCTTCACAGGAAGTGAAACAATTTTCTGGCTGTGAAGAAGATTCCAGAACATCCTGTCCACAGTCAAGTGGTTGATGCCTAATTTATTATATCCCTGCCTATATTGAGGTGAGGGCATATAGTAATTTTCATGTCCATCTGTCCATCCTTACATCCATCAAACAGTCTCATTAGGTCAGCTTATTCCCCAGATTTAGATGGATTACCATGAAACATGGTTAATATTATGGTCATCACCTGAAGATGTGCATATTGACAAATCAGTTTGCTTCCACAATTGTTGCTAGAGTTATTGTCCTTTTTGTCTTCAAGCTTCATGCAGTGTATGACACAAACTCGTTAGCGCAACTGCTCCTGCAGTTTTGATAGCAGTAATACCATCTATACTTGCGTATAATTCAGGTCCAAATGCAAACAACATAGACCCTGATCTGCCATCACATAATGCGCCGGCAGATCAGGGTCTATGTTGCTTGTTCTACTGATTAGTCCTTACAAACTGCATAGACCCAGATATGCCTGCATGTTATGCAATGGCAGATCTGGGTCTATGCAGTTTGCAGTTGGTATCGGCTTATACGCAATTATATACGGTACATTACCTGCTATTATTGCATTACTATCTCTTTTCCTGGTGCTAGTCCCCAATTAAAGGTGAATATTCCCTCCACCAATTAGTAATTGGGGGTCTTGAACAAAACAACAACATGATCCCAGTCCGATTCCTTAGTTATTTTCATCATTTGGCACAATAGCATTCATTCATATAATTATCTGTGTTGTATTTGATATCTACTCCCCCAGACCTTGATTAATTTTCCTGTATCTGTGTCCCTTTTCTTAATTTTGAAGGTTTTAGTACATTCACTAGTGAAGCAATGCTTCTTTATCATTTATCCCCTTACTATTAACCGGTGTTTGGGTAAGTATTATCCACCACCAAATTTACTTTGGTTTGTTGTTGTTTTTTGTATTTTCTGCCAGTTTTTCAGCATGCCACAAAAAGCTGGCAAATGCAACCATTAAAGGTTACTTGGGACAGTCACCCAACCTACTTGTGTGCTCACACGGATGGATGTCCTTTCTGTGTCTTATGGTCAGATGATGTGTTGAACTTAGCTGAATGCTGCTGCTCCTATAGAAGTATGAAGGGACCTGGTTCTTTCTTTTCTGCACAGGAATACACCCTCCATTCCTGGGAGGGGTCATTGGTACTTTGCCAACTTCCATAGAGGAGGGATCCATTGCACCTTCTGGTTCACTGAGACTTTCAAGTGGTAGTAACTCATCAGCTCCCATTAGGGAGAGATCAGCAGCACTTCCTGGTGTAGGGAGGTCACCAACACCCATGTGCAAGTCCCACCATCCAAGTGCAAGGGAAGCACAGCCTTCTTCTTGCTCAGATAGACCTGCATTCAAATTGAGATCCCATTCATCGGACTTCAATTATTTGAATAGAGACTCCTTGATCAGGTCACCATCACCTGAGCAATCATTGGCTATAGATTGGGCAATGGTTGTCAGATCCCGGGCACTGGTCACTGAGCAAGGCAAAAAGTACTGTTCAGCAAACACTGGGCACCAGGTAAAGTGATAAGTACTGGTCACCTATCACTGATATAAGGAAAGGGATCAGGTGGATAACTCCCCATATTTTATGTTTCAAGTCAGTCCCTATGGGGATCATACACAGGGCTTTGATTTACCATGTAGGGAAAGGGATCAGGTTGACACCCACCCCTTTTCTGTGTGTTCCCATTCAACCCCTATGGGGCTTGGAGACTCCCACCACCTAGTGGTGAGTCTTCAATGTCCTCCTTTCCCACCATGGCACCATGGATGAGTTTCCCATGGCTCTGTTGTTCAGTGGACCAGGCTGGCCATAGGCCTCTGCTCCTATTTTGTCATTAAAGAAAAGGAGGGGGGGCTTCCACTCGTCATCTCCTGCATCAAGAAGGGATCATCAATCCCCTTCACCAAGAACAAAGAAAGAACAGGATAGTTCTGTCTCCCCCCTGTGAGCAGAGACTGGACAATGAACCCACAATCATAATGTCCCCTTCTCCAAGGAGTTTAGAAGGGATAGCCCTGTCTCACCTTGGAAGCAATGACAGAACAATTAACTCACAATTTTAATAGACTTTAATGAGTTCCTGGAAGACCCGGTGGTGGTACTTTCCTTCCCATGGTGTCCCTATCTTCATTCCACCCTTCGGGAGAGTTAACAGAAGATGAAGAATTTTAAATTTTGACAACAAGGTTAAATTCCTCCTTCTGCCAGATCTGTGTCCAAACCATTCTATGTTTTTGGGCTCAGGTGCTTCCCAAGTCGGGATATCAGCAGGAACCCAGATCTGTATCTCTACTAAATCTCTGGAGGCTATGGAGCAGAAGGTTTGTATGCAAGTTACCATTGCCTCCCATGCCAGCCTTTTTTGCAGTTGTCTCCTTCAACCTGTTGATCTCTGTCTTCAGCTGCTTTACAGAGATTATTTTAGGCTGTTGCCAAGACATCAAGATGTGCTTTCAGTGTCAATGGCACCCATTGGAAAACTTCTTCACCTCCATTGGGATTTATCCCTGGAGACATTTAAGGACTTACTGGACCACAGCAAGAACCTATTGAGTTCAGTGCCTCTTGATGCAGAGATGTTATTTGGCAGCCTTATCCTCACAGTGACCTCCCAAGATCTGAGGGATCAGCAACACCAGTACCTGGCTGCAGTCCCAGGCCTGGCCTAACTGGCAAAGATGAGATCCCATCCTGAGAAGTTTATTGGTCCCCTCCTAAGCATTTTAAGAAGGGACTTCAACAGAACTGTCAATCCCATTTTAAAAATCCCTTTTGCCTGACTTTTGTAAGATGGGGTGGTCATAAAGACCAGGGCAAGAAGTCTACTGACCTCTCCACTTTTACCAAGGATGGAGGCAATTGCAGCCCTCCTGTCAAGTCCCCTCTTTCCAACATCCAGGTAGGTGATACACTGGTCCTTTTTTCAGAGACATGATTGGACCTAACATATGATGCTTGGAAACTTTCCACAGTAAAACAGGGTTACCAGCTTTGCTTCTGGGATCCTCCACCTCTATCAAAGGACCCTCATCTGGTTATATCAGACCAAATTGGAATCCCAAATGGGAAGAGGTGTACACCTTTCTAAGAAAGGTACAGTAGAAAAGGTGACAGACATTCAAAGTCAGGAAGTTTATTCCTGGATCTTTCTGGTTTCCAAAAATTGGGTAAAGTTTCGATTATTTATCAATTATTCCACATTAAACAAGTTTCCTCAGGAGGAACGCTTTAAGATGGTGACATTCACCTCAGCCATGAATGCCTTAAGGTCTCACAACTGAGCAGTCTCCATAGACCTTCAGGATGCCAACATTCACATCTAAATTCTCCCAGCCCACAGGAAATTCCTGCAGTTTTGTCTGGGCCAGAAGATCTTGCAGTTTGGAGTTGTTCCCTTTGGCCTAGCTCCCACTCCAAGAGCCTGCACCAGTGTGATGGGTGTAATAGCAGCACACTTAAGGTCCTTAGGGGTCCCTATTATCCAGAACTTCAATGACTTGCTGATGAACAAAGCCTTCAGACCTGCCCTTCTGAGGGACCTGACACTCTGTTGGTGGTGAAATCAGGACAGGTTTCTTGTCACTGTTCCGATTGATGCTCCAGAACCTCACTCCTTTATGTACACTGATGCCTCAGATTCAGGCTAGGGTGCTCGCCTAGAGCCCAACAGAGTAGTCCAGCAGGGTTTGTACTCTCAGGAAATCTCTAGCCTTGAATATCAACAATCTAGAAATGCAGGCTGATTTTTAGCACTACAAGGGTGCATCAACCACATAAAAAATCTTTGCATCATGGTTGTTATGGACAACACATCGGTTGTAGCGTACCTCAGACATCAAGGGGGTAATCATGCCCCTTCTCTCTGCTTGGAAGTTTGGAACCTCCTCTGCTTCATTAAAGATCACCCTTAGAGTCTGCCACATTCCAGGCAAGAGAAACATTCTGGTGAACAGCCTGTCCTGGCATGGACAAGCAGTCATCCAGTAATGGTCTTTGCACCAGTTGGTAGCAGAGACGTTTTTTCAACTGTGGGGATGGCCAATGGTAGACTTGTTTGCTTTGAGGTTGAACAATAAACTCGTTCTTTATGTCTCTTAGTTTCCAGATCAGGGGGCATTTGTGGTGGATGCTTTTAGTCTGAATTATGATTGTCTGTTCGCCTATGCCTTCCCACCTTACAGAATAATCCCTCAGGTTCTTCACAGAGTCAGGACCTCCACATCATGACTCATCCTGATAGCCCCCCATGTCCCCAGTGGTCATGGTTCAGGGATCTGCTGTCACAGCACTAATTCTCCACAATCACGGTGTTATGACTCTAGGTCTTAAAAATATGTAACAGAAAGAAAGTGAAACCAACAATGTTAGTAAAATCAACAAGCAATTTATTTCCAGACAATTAAAGTGAAAAATCAAAAGGCACTTACAATTTGTGAGTTAAATTCCAAATAATCCTAAATGTCCTAATCACAAGTCTAAAATAATAGAATGTTTCAAATGAAATCCAGTAGCCTTGAATGTACTGATGTACCACAAAGATGTAATCCAGAATCAATTTGAATGAGTTCACATAAATCCCAAAATCATGTACTACCATAATCCAAAAGTCAATGAGCACTTTTATATTTTCAATGAATATTGTAAATAAATAATTCCTCTCAAATTACATCTGATTTCAACAACACAGCTAAAATAGATTCCTTATAGACTGATCTTTTAGAACCAAAATTCTAGAATAGGAATGAATTTGTTTACTAAAATCTGTATATAAATACACATGCCTACATGACCTATGTCACATCAGACTAATTGCAAAATGCCTATGAAAATACTGGCCTATCTTACACATGTCACAACAGTCTAATTGTGAAATGCCTATGAAAATACTATGTAAAAAACTGGACAAAAGTTAAGTATGTATTTTCAAATAACCATATAAATTACAATCAGAGACAAAAGTTAAGTATATACTGGTAAACATCATACATGTACATAACAATGGTGCTCCTGTAACGTCTCGTTAGAGTTATTGCTCTTTTTGACTTGGAGCTGGATGTAGTATATGACAGATCATTGTTAACACAACTAGTCTCACAGTGTTCAGTGGATTACCATGAAATTTTTTACATGTTATGACCATTGTCTCTAAATGCTGATATTGACAAATCACTTTGCTCTCTCAATTTTTGTTTGAGTTATTGCCCTTTTTGTCCTGCAGCTGAATGCAGTATAAGACAGAATCTTACAAATTGAACTGGCCTTTCAGTTTTTTAAGGATAGCTGTTAAACTAGGTACAAGGGATGGTGCTGGCTTTAAAAAAGTTGTCGCCAAAATAATCGCAAATCTCAATATTTTGTCGCCAATTTTCAAAAAGTGTCGCCAAGCAAGGAGTAAGAATTTATCCATGTCTATTAATGTAGTAGGCAATGAAAATTGAAAAAGATGCCGTATTTATTACTTTATTGACAGCAAACAATACAATACCACAATATTACAGAATAAATCATTGCATGACTATTTTGTATGCTTATTTATAATGTTTTGCACTATTAAAATGTTGTTTCATAAAAATAATAAAATCAAATGTAGCAATCTTAGCTACTTCCATAGTCTTTGCATCCCGCATGACGGTCTGTACAAAGGTATGGCTGTTGTCACCTGAAATAAATGCATTATCAAATATAAAATATCTTCTTTCCCTACATTTGCAGTCTCTCTCTCTCTCTCTCTCTCCGGTTCTCTGGTTTATGATATATACCTTGCTATAGTATCACACTACAAGCATATTTATTGTTTTACTACAGTCCCGTAATGCAGTCAGTTAGCTAGACGAGAACCGTGTATATTTCAGTGTCATAGGGTCATAGGGGTGTGATTGACGCACGGATAATCTGCACCCGGAAAATCAAAAGTATGCTCTGATATGTATGCAATTTACTGACAATAGTTGACCTTTTATAGGGCAAGAAAGCCTTATACATTTGCGTAAAATCAATTTATGTATGAGAATAAACAGTAACCTTGGAAATATTCAATCGGGATGGACCTAATTGTTTGAATGTAAATTATTGAAGATTATCCAAGAAGTATGAAACGCACCCTCCCCCCCTTCACACACACACACAAAATCCAGCCCCCGTTTTGCAATTATTCCTGTAATAGTAGCAATTCCAAATGTAAAGTCGAACTTACGTTTACTATTGATAGTATATAGGTCTGATTGAGACTGAATTTTATTTTTCATTTGCTTCGTATTTATACAGAACGATTGGTGCTTCAAAGGTAATCAGTTTTCTTTGAAGTTTCAGCAAAAAAAAAATGTTCTGGTACATTTTTCCACAAAAAAAAAGAAGGATTAGCAGTCGTTTGGTCGATTGTGGCTGGTCTGGTAGCATGACTATTGGAGTGTATCACCGCATACACTACTCAGGCCAGGTCTCAGCATAAGCGGTCAATATGAACAATGGATTTGTTTATGTAACAATAGATAGATTCCGGTGCATTGTATACCCAAGTTTGCGGCTTCCTTTCATGGTGCCTTTGAATTCCTCCACTCCAAACCCAAGATTGTATATACAAGTTTTAACAGCCAAAAATGTTGTCGCCAAAAAATCGCCAGATGGTATATTTTGTCGCCAATCAGGAAAAAAAATCGCAATTTGCGACATTGGCGATGCACAGGGCGATCCCTGAGGTACCGGTACATATTATTTTCATCATCCAAAGATGCACATATTGACAAATCTTTGTGTTCCTGTCATTTTTGTAGGAGTTATTGCCTCTTTGACTTACAGCTAGATGGAATGTATGACAGACATTTGTGAATGCAACTACTTATACAGTTTTTAGTGAATTGCTTTGAAACTTAGTACTTTTTATGGTCATCACCAGAAAATACGCATGTTGACCAGTCATTGTACTCACACTATTTTCAATTATGCCATTTGTTTGACTATAGATTCGTGTTCAACATGGGATGAGGGTAGGATGTAGGAAAGGTGAGGGTATATTATGTGAGAAAATTGCTCACCATGCCTATAGTTAATTCAGGAGCAGAATTCTGAAGATGTTTTTCTTCATATTTCAGCTCATTTGGAAGTCAAAAGGATCATGAAGGTATGTTACAGAAATAACATCCTTGTTAAGCTGTTGCTTGAAGTTACAGGTTTTTCATTATCATTGGAATACTCCACTTTTAAAGTGCATTCCCCCCATCCACTTTTGCAACATTGTAACAATTGTTGTGAAATTGCAACATTGGGTCATCTGTTGTGCTGTTCCAATTAGCATATATACTTGCTTGTAAGTGAAGTCCAACTTCAAACTTTACATACCCAGATCTGCAGTCACACAATGCACTGGCAGATCGGGGTCAATGCAGTTTTTTTTAGGAGTAATCAGTAGAACAAACGATACATAGACCTTAATCTGCTGGCACATTATGCAAAGGCAGATCAGGGTCTGTCTTGCTTGCAGTTGTACTTAACCTATAAGTGAGTACATATGGTGATCAATTTGGATGAGCATCAGTCACTTTCAGTGAAATGACCAATTAATTAAATAAGATTTCTGTGATCTGTTTTGGTGGAAATTTAGTTCTATACCATTTCCATTGTTTTGAACTTATTTGAAAAATAGCCCCCATTTTCGGCAAGATATAATGTTGACAGATTAATTGATTTTAATTTAATCATTGATCATTTTGCAAAAACTAATGATCATGAAATTGTATCCGATTTCCCAGCACTGCTCTGTACTATTCCGTTCTGCTTTGCCAATTCAAATGATTATGTGAATGCTGTTGAAGTAATCTGATTAAAATGAGATCTAAGTTACATGGAGATCTGAAAAGTCAAATATTGGGGTAATTTCCTAACAGCCTCACAAATTTCCAAAATACATGTATATATATTTTGTGATCAATCATATAGTGCCTTTCCAACAGCTTTAAGCTTTGTTTACATGCTATGGCAAAACATGCTGAATAGCCTGATTGACTTTCAGGATTCTGAAAGCTGCAACTTGATTGGCTGATAGCAAGGTCATCAGAACATGGCCTCTTTTGGAGGTCTACCAGCTTCTACATATCAAAGGTCTGAACATATGATTTTAATCTGATTGGCTGTTAAAGCTTGATTTGTCATGTGCCTCTTTCAAGTTCTTAATATGTATTTATTATAATATAATATTGATAAAAGGTGCAGTTTGAATTGATGTTGAATTATGTCTCCCCCTTCCCAGGGAGGGAGACATATTGGTTTTGCGCTGTCTATCCATCTTACTTTGTAAACAATATATCTAAAAAAACTATTGAGCCTAACAAGACCAAATTGGATATTTAGATACCTTTAATTGGTCCCAAGACCGAACGAGGTTCTGGTGACTGTGACCTTATTAGCACAGTCACTTAGTGATACTTTGTATTAAGTGAAGGCCATGATCAAACTTGGTGAGGGAGGGGGGAGATACATTTTGCTTTAAAAAAACACAAATCATATCAAGTTTATCTTTATATCACGTAGACAGTGCAGAAAAGGTAATTTATTCATCTTGAGTTTATATCAGGCATGAAAACTATATATCCTCACTCCAACTGCGAACAGTATAGATCCTGATCTGTAAGTGCCTTATGTAACAGCAGATCTGGGTGTGTGCAGTTTGCAGTTGGACTCGACTTATAAGTGAGTATATATGGTAGATTTTTTCCCAGCCCTTGCTTCAGTGTCCACTAAAAAAATTTCCTAATGACTTTTTTAAATGTTGCATAAATGTAACAAAAGCACTAAATGAATCCAGTGCATTGGCCCAAATTTGTCTTCTGTAGCTTGAATAGTTAACTTGTCATCATATTCCTAATGGCAGGATGTGTACTCTAGGCAAAAATCTCATACTTAATGCAGCTACCAGTGTCTTTAGTGTTTATGAAATGTAGTGTTAACATTGGATACTATCATGATATTCGGATGCTGATGATTTCTAACTACAATCCTGAATAGGACATCCATTATTTCCCTGTTGGTTGGTTGGTTGGTTGGTTTGAACAGCACTTTTAACACATTATTGGCTGTATCATGCTGAAAAAATCGAATAAAAGTACCTTTTTCAAAGACACACTGAGGCAGAAGACCACACTGCCTGGGCAGGTCTCAAACCCACCACCCTTGGATTATGAGTTTGATGCTCTTACCCATTGAGCTAATGTGGCATGCTATTTAGTTGAGAGAGGGACAGTTTTTATTAGGCAAAATGTAAAATGTGTGCTGTTAATGTTTCAATTGTCACCATTCCTGAATTAGTATTGTTGGTCTTTTTTCCCAATATTTTATGCTGAACCATGAACCTATGGAAAATTTTCTTGCTGAATGATACATTCTTTTCTTACCTACATATAGGCAACGACTTGCAGCCAAAGTAAGAAAATAAAATTACTGTAAACAATATATGCATTTAAGGATCAAATAATGATATCATTACTACTAAGTGATTCTCATTTAGAGGTATTAATGAGCTCATTGTGTTATGACAAACCATACTAGATACAAACATTCAGTATCTGTTTTTGATTTGCAGATCTACTGTCAAGGATACGGCAATTGGAAGTGACAGACAAGAAGAGGGAAAATGAAGTAAAATTGTTACTCAAGGCTGTACAAAACTTGGTTGAGCGATTTGATATTTTTCTAACCAATATGGAGTCCCACTTAGATTTGTCAACAGATGGTAAAATTGACAGAGCAGAGCAAATTCAATCACATTATCAATCTTTGAATTTAACAAATCTTCATCCTGAACTTAAAACAGGTGAAAATGTTGGCAATGAGAACAATCAAAACAAACTGGACAATATGGCAACCCATCACAGTGAAGTTGTGCGGAAATCAAACTTTTCTAAGGGTGAGATTTCAGAAAAGGATATGGACAGAAAAACAGAGACTTCAAAAAGAAGTACATGTATTGAAAATAGCATGGTAGCACAGTCTGATAACAGTCATAGGACTGATTCAAAAACTGCAAACCAAATTCAGCACGAGTCAGATGAAAGTCAGAAGACCAGTCAAGAAATTAGGTAAGTAAACTGTAGTATCTATTGCAGAACTTTTCCAAGAAAATCAGATGATAATTATTTAATTTAGGTACTTTAATTTTATTAGTTATGGTCATCTTTACCACTCATGACTAATATAAGTTGTTACTATAGGAAGTACATATTTTGTATTTTAGGTACATGTATATAACATATGTACAGTACAGCTCACGTGATTTTTCGGAACCCCATGCTTCACAGTGGGGGTGGAGAGAGAGTGGAGAGGATTAAGAAATAAAACCTCCACCATCACTCTGTGCATCCTGATGGAGTTACCGTGGCATCTCACAGAGAATAGTGCTACACACCACGCTTTCTTGTGGAATCGCATCTGATCACCACTGTGGAGTGGACGCGGTCTCGATAATATGGGCAGGGTTTACTGTTTATGACCCCTGCAAGCAGAGGCTGAGAGAGAGGGGGAGGGCACCGATTTATCTACATCGTTATCCCTTTGGGGAGCAATTTACTTACTTTTTGATACAGAAGAAAAAAACGTAGTCATTCAGTTAATTGTAACTATTTCCTTGTTCTAATGAAGATAATGTATGATACATAGTGCCAAATCAAATTTTAGATGATAATAACGTAATGACAATGCCTCGCAAACTGTATTAATACTACATTTTGTGCAATTAATCTAATTTTTTTCTTTAATACTATGTTATCGGAATCTAAACATGCATTCACATCCTTATTTCTTTTTCAGTTTGTGCAATACAATTTTTTAATGATCATATGAAAGTCAGTGATATTGTACTCCCTGCAATGAAAAGAACGATAAACATTGAACAAATTAATAACAAAGCTGCAGTCATACCTGACTCAAGTGAAACAAAATTGCACAAGTTCCGATGGTTACTCCATGCATGAGTTCTCATTCACATATTGTACGATTTCTTCTGACATCCAATCGCTTAAATAAAGCATTATTAAGATTTCACATCATTATTTTATTTTAAACTGTACTATTTTGCATTAATTACCAAAGTAGCTGTTTTTTAAAAAATCACAAATGGTCGCAAAAGGTCATCCTAGATAAACGTAGTTGACACATGCGGTTTTCAAAGAGAAGTGCTCATGCGCAAACCAATAACCTAGCACAAGAGAAGCCATCAACACTGCTTGTTTTCGTTTATATTGACGTGTTAATTTCATGTGCAAATTGATAACCTAAAAGTACAACAGCAGCTCTTCTGCAGGTTTGTTGTCTGTGCCCTTGAGTTGACAATAAACTGTGTACTCGGGGATAAGTGATTCATACTGTACAACCCCAGGCTATTCCACTGTTTGATTCTTGTAAAAGGAAAATTAGTGATAGAAAGAAAAACTAGTGAACTAATCAATACAGCTAGTATCAAATTTTTACATTTATCTGTTTATTTTCTTCTATTCCTTGCGTTAGTCACATGCTCAAAACTACTTACAAAGATGTAATTCGACCATTGTTATTAACAACGAGACCTACAGCACTCGATCATTCGGCTCCCTTTCTGTAGAACTACCTTGTATCAAAATTAATTCCTGCCTTTTAAAATTTACCAACAGAAATTATAAGTAACCCACCTATGCAAAATCTCAAAGCTTGCCTAAACCGGGATAAACATATACCCATTTGTTGTATGTAACTACTGTATATTTATATCACCAAGTAAAATTGAGCATCAGATGAAATTAATGTTTATCTTTTTCTGTTTGTTTTCCTATTGCATACTATGAATAATACAGAAAAATTAGATGAATAATTCTAGATCATTAGCTATTCTTAGTAAAGTTCCTTCCCTCCCTCTCTCTCTCTCTCTCTCTCTCTTGTAAAATATGAAATCCAAATCACTACTGCGCAGTCGCACTTAACATTAGAAACTTTTTTTTTTTTTTTTTTTTTTCATTGCTTCAGTAACAGTTTAAGTATTCCATGTTTGGCTAGCTTTCTTCAATTAGCGGCCTCATTACTCACACTAAGCCAAAAAGATGTTCCTGTCATTAAAGTTTTTCGGGATTCTGCTTGTGTTTTGAAGAGTTTTTCACCAATGTGAGTTTCAAAAATAATGCTAAGATGCTTATTTATGTTAACCAAAATTTTACTTTTTCAATGCTTGACATGTCGACATTTTTAGGCAATCTTCAGAATTAAAATAATAAAATTTGACTGAATATAAATCTAGACGTACACAAACTGAAATCTGGAAACATTCGGTAGTGGTAAGAAAAGTAATAATGTGCTAGACGTTATAGTGTTATGGAGCAAAAAAGAAAGAAATTTTCCCACCTGTGAGCGGGAACTCCTGATCATGTGCTCCAAAGTCAAGTGTGTGTGGGCGTCCATGGGAAGTTTTCAGGGTGGGGGGCAAAGTTGAAATAAAAGGGATATATTTAGTATTTTTAAAAATCGGGGGTGGGGGCAGGGGCAACATGTCCCCCCTCCTCCGCAGACACCCAAGTGTGTGTGTATACAGGTCACACACTTTATCTATTTGGCCACAGTAACTCTAGCTGTACAGCAATATACCACATACAGAAACATGCTCAATAACCAAAGGCTCTAACAGTCACAAACAGGAAACTGCATACTTAAATATCTGCGTCAAAATAATTATAAGAATATATTTTGTTTTTATATTTTCGCCTTAGAAAAATCAGCAAATAATACGATACATGTGGAGACAATACATCCATGCAAAATGCCCTAAACTTGTTGGAAATTAAAATCTCTGAACATCTGAGATTTTAGAATTTTCCACATTATTTTTCATTTCGGTAACAAGTTGAGTTCAGATTAATTACTTGCAATTATCAAACTAACGTTGCTAATGGCGGGACCATAATTGCGGCTGTAAATTACAACACGCCAAGTCAGATGGCTTCGTGTAATAAAAACATACTGTTCCCAAGCTGAAATTGACATCATCCTTTGATGCAAACCCTTGTCAATATTTTACAACAGTGTTCACAATGGTCACTGCCTTGATTTTTGTAGAACATCCGCTGACTGAAGTCAAGTCTTTATTAGGGAGAGGCAATTGAATCTGCTGAAGGGGGTGGAGGGAGTGGTGAGGGGTAAATGCATGAAAACAATTGTCTTTCTCTGATTTGAAGTATAAAAAAGACGTTATTCCGTTCCATATTTCACTTGAAATTAATTTTTCTTGTGCAGAAAGAACAAAAAAATATCCCTGTCGAAAGAAAGCAAAACAACATTTAAGCCCCATACATTAAATGGTCAGTCCCTTACAGTACACATGCAGTCAGAATATTCAGCCTCATGACTGTGCTATTACTGCTTAAGGACTAAGCACGCGGTTTGCATTTCAGTGTAAATTTAGTGTTTTAGGTTTGTTTGTTTGGGGGGTTTTTTTAAGCAGAAGCAGATGTCAATTTGGATTTTAATTGTCCATATCTCAGAGAATTACTTTCCTTTGGAACAAAATGATACATTTATGCTGCTCGAGAAGCTCAGCAAGGTGTGCTTCTCGTCAAGTTAGTGCGTAAGTTTGTTCATATTTCTTTTAATAAATTACAAGCATAAATTTATTGCAAAATATGTTGATCAGCCTTTTATAAACAGTAATGTGTACTGAATATACAAGACTTTTGAAATTATTTTTTTATTGTCCAAATATATGATCGAAATAAAGACAACTGATTCTTCCAATGGTATCTGGTTGTAAATCACTCTTGACATCTCAGTCTTTCCATAGGTGGTCTTCATTCATTGGCTGTTCAAATGTCAATTTGTAATGTCAACCAGTCCCCTCCACAGTGGAGTTGACATCGGTGTGCCTGCTGAGGCGCGATGGTGATTTTTAGGTATTTATCCCTCCACCATGGAGCGTTATCGTGGAGCTAAAGTGGAGGGGATTAAGTCACCCACTGCAAAGCGGTGGGTTCCAAAAAATCACATGAGCTGTACTGTATGTAACCAGATTTATCAAAATGATTGCAGGGTTATTATCCCAATGCACTAGGAGCTAACAGGATATTTTGATACCCTCCATCTTTCTGTCTGTCTGTCCATTCTCATATCTCCTCCTAAACTGCTTGGTTGAAATTTATGAAACTTTGTGGTTATGTTGCCCTTTAACCATCTGCAAGAAGGATGGGTGGATCATGCATGGCTATCACCCGTGGTCCTTTGGAGGGAGTCAAAAGTCAGATGTACATAAATTAAAATTACAATAACATTTTCATATCTTTTCTGACCAGACATTATACATGCAGTCATAGCAAGAAACTACATCATAATATGTAATGGATTTGCATTATGATCCCTGTATTACTGTTGGAAGGTAGTGGTGAGCAACGGATTAGAATATGTGATGGATTTTGCATTATGACCCATGTTACTGTCTGGAGGTAGTGGTGAGCAACGGGGGGGGGGGGGGGGGGGATTAGAATATGTGGAATGTGCAGTAAAAGGTGTGGAGATTTGTGAAAGTGAGTCATTGCAGGTGCTCTAGTTTGCCTTTGTGACTCAGCTGCAGTGTGGATAGATGGGGTCCCTTATCCTGACTCAAGGTGTTAAGGGTGTTTCCACTTGGGATGGGGGTGGGGGGAGTAAGGATGCTTTATGGGATTCACATTCATAACTCTTATTAGTTGATGAATATGCTACACTGAATGCATTTAGTCAACACAGTGAGGTGCAGATGTTGGTAAGATTTAGGGCTCACTACTTTTAGTACTGATTCTGCCGCATGATGAACAGAATTGCATATGTGAAAATGTTATTTTACATATGAAAAATTCAAGGCATATTTTTAAGATGATTGGAAATGGGGCCTGGGCCCATAATTTTTTATGAGAAAAAAATGATCAAATGAAAATAAAATTGTTAGGAGTAAACTGTTAAAATGTGGAATTCTGCATTATATTTGTTAGATATTTTCCTTTTTGATTTAGGTCCATTAGGACCATGGTCCGTTGCTCACCACTACCTCCCAACAGTAATACAGGGGTCATAATGCAAATCCATTACATATTATGATGCATCTTCCTGCTATGACTGGACCATTAGATCCATTAGTTCAACTGTTTGTTGCCCCTGATGACCCCTGGAAAAACGTTATTTCTGAGAATTGGTGCATTAGGTACAGATTTATTTCTGCAAAAGTGTCCAATTTCCTGGCACTAAAATAAAAAGTTATGTGCTTAGAGTCAGGTTTTTAAAAGTAATCATCAGCTTTGAGCAAAAGTACATTGTAATTTGCATGTGATTTTTCTGTGTAGATCTCAGGTAGTTTTGTCAGATGTATCCTTCATGAACCAGCCATCAAATTTCCCAAAACCCAAAACAGATACACAGATGTCAAAGCCTCAACCATCATCATCTACAGTAGCCAGCTCATCCAATGTTGGGATTCCAGATCATAGTCCTAAAGCAAAATATGGTCAGAAAACTTTGGTTACACAGTCTGCAGGTTCAGATCCCAATTCCTCATCAACTGCAGTGGGCATATCAAAGCCAAATTTTACTCAGATCAAGCAGAAACAACAAGCTACACCTGGAACAAAAACTGAACGTGGTAATTTAGAATTTTCATACATGTAGCTCTTAGCACTTTGTGGTATATTTTAAGATGCTGTACACATACATGCCATAACATGACGTGTCACGCGAAAAACACAATTTTTGACTCCCAAACCCCTCAACACTGTCGTGTTTCGAAAAACACGATTTTAAGCAATCTTGGCGAGAAAAAAAAATTCCCACAAAAAAAAATTAATTTCTTGACTACATTGATATATGCACGTAATCTGTTGTATGTATAAACAGTAAACAGTAATGCTCAGAGCTCATGTAAAACTATCCTCGGGGCAGCTTATACAGCTGTTTTAAAGACAATTAAAAGGTAAGGTGGTCAGAGATAAACAGACACCTTTCAGATATTTACTGAATTGGCTTACAAGAGAAAGGGTGATGTGTCATGTCAAATCCTTTGAGCACTGCCGAGGGAGAGCACATTAGGCGAATTTGCATAGGTAAAGTACACTAAGTTGAACAACCCAATTTGTCTGAAGTTAAGTACATCGAAAAGATGCGTGTTGAAAAACAAATCTTATTACACATCACTGACTGTATTGAATGAGAATGTTGAAGCCGTCTTTATTAAAGTTTGTGATCAGCAGCAAGGTTTCTTTTAGTCAGATTTGTACTCCATATATATAATTCAAAAAATGATTATTTCGGTAGGTTGAATAACAGCACCATTCAATCTCTAATGCAGTGTTGCACCTAGAATCCAAAGGTCAGGGGACAGTGTCCCTCACCCTCCAGATTTGGAGGACACGCAACATTTTAAAGGGACAAAAGACAATTTTAGTACATAATGCACTAGAAGTGCTGAATTTTTTATAAAAAAAATGAGATAATCTTATTTGCTACGACCGTTTTGCCATTTTAACTTTCTCATATTTTCCTTGGACATTTACATGATTGCAATAAATGTTTTATCATGTGATCAAGTAACTCATGAAAACATTAACATGTTTGAATATCTGGTTAACCTGAAATGAACTGCACCATGGAATTTTAATAATTTAACAGTGTTAAATCATTAATAAAATGACAAATTTTGTATTTGCATAAATTAGTACCTTTTTTTTTTCATTAATTCAGCCGGAGAATAAATTAAATGTTCACTACCGTAGCGTAGGTGTGACTTTAACCTCTAAAATACGTTACAATAGCGGCGGTCAAAGACTTGAGCAACTCGGCCAACTGCCACCTAGAATGTTTTCATTGCCAATTAATTGTTTTGAAATGGATATTCATTGCCATCTTACAGGTTTTATCACTTTTAGTGACTTTGACCATTGCTTGCGCCAACTTAGACGTGGATGCACATTTGCGATGGAAAAGTGTAGGCATATTTGTGAACACAAATGACACTTGCATTACTGTCAAACAACTAAAATATTGAAACCAGCATAGACTGCATGTAATTAAAACTACATTCCACTGTCCAATGGATTTTAAAGACAGTAACTTCGTGTATTTTTGTATTTAATGTCTGTGAAGTTGTGACCATGTTTGTGGTAATGTTATTTGACAGTGCTAACTACCTTTTTTTTTTTTTGTAAGTATATTAAATGCTTCAGAGAAAACACATGGTATTTTCTTTTATTCAGATTTGAATTTCCAGTCATTTGATATAGGCTGATTTGAAAAGATAGCTTATTCTCATTTGGATGACATCATTTTTGGGGGTCATGCGCACTGACCCCCCTTGCGACCTCAAAACACACTTTTTGAATCTCAAAAAACCCCCAACACTGTCTCCGAATATGGCAAGTATGTGTACAGCTTTTTTAGAGTATCTATACTTGAATTACAATTTTTATTTTAATTTTTTAATTTTATTTCTTCATTTGTCTCTAATAAGTAATTGGGATCAAGCAGAAATCAGCTTCATTTTAAGAAGAAAGCTTTTCAAGTCATTCCCCTGCAATGATTGGTTGGTACTCAACATCAGGACACTGCAACATGGGAAAAAAGATTCTGTACTTTCACTAAGATGGAGGATGATAGTTATCTATGATGCAGTTGTCAGCAAACTTGGTTCTTCTGCTAGCCTGCCAAATTTTATGACATAATAATAATAATAATAATAATAATAATAATAGTAATAATAATAATAATGACTTTATTTAAGGAGGGTGACACAATTACATGTAGTTGCATGGAACTAATCCTCCTTGTGGCCCTCTATTACATGCATATTTACATACAGAGTACATGTACATAGTTGCATAATAATAATAATAATGATGATAATAATAATAATAATAATAATAATAATAATAATAATAATAATAAAGCATTGATAATAAGCTACATGTATATATGGACATAATAAACAGAAAGTTTTGTAAGAACGTGATCCAACTAGGTACATTGTGTATATACAGTACAAAAATTGTGAGACAATTGTGAGAGAATTTATACTGTAAGTTGTAATGTATTTGTCAAATCAAACAGGTTCCACTTTTCATCCATTGAATTAGATGATAATTAAATGCATTTATATTTGTACTTTCTCTAATTTCCTTTGGGATTCGATTCCAAATTATTGACCCCGAATATTTAAAACTTTTCTTAAAGAGTTCTTTATTTGGTTTTGGAATGCAGAGGTGGTTAGCTGAAATTGATCTTAAATTGGGAGTGTTGCCTTGTTTTCTAGCATGAAATAGTTCTTTGAGATATAATGGGACCATATTGTTTGGAACTTTGTGCATAAGTCTAGCCTTTCTCAAAAATATTTGTTCACTTACTGTTAACATTTTAATATTATTCATTGCATTTGGGATGTTTTCAGCATTATCTAGGATGAGTTTGCAAGCTCTTTTTTGCAAACGGAATAATTTGCAAATATTCTTGTCAGAAGTGTTTCCCCAGATAACATTACAGTAGACTAGGTATGGTTGTATATAGCTTTTGTAATATATTAACCTATGTTTAGTTGATAGATATGGCCTTATCTTGCTTAATAACCAGAGACATGAATTGACTTTATGACATATGACTTGAATATGTTCATTCCATTGCAAATTGTTGTCAACCATCACCCCAAGGATTTTGTCATGGGTTACCATTTGTAGACCAATTTCATTCAACTTGAGATTCAAATTGTTATTTTCCAATTTTGCTCTTTTTTGTTGGGTAGTAATCATTAATACTTTAGTCTTGTCCGTGTTTACTTTCATGCCATTTTCCTTACCAGGAATCTATTCTAAGTATGGCTGTCTGAAGGGAGACCTCTAGGCATAGATACATAGTATCTTAGCTGAGTTTGAGTTTCATACTCAAAAAATGTTCAGAATACAGGACCAGGTTTTTGAAAATTTGGTCTCCATGAGCATGTTTCCTGTCTTTTTTATGTAAGTGTCCTTTAAGACAGTTTTCACTTAAATTTTTTAGGAATCTTGAAAAGGATATCAAAAAGATTTGTTTAAATGGAACACTATTTTTCAGATGACTTAGATTTAAATAGTGAGAAGAAATATGTCCATCTCAGATATTGGAAAACAGAAAAATTGTTGGCACCACAGGAATTGTATGATGGTATGTTGTTTGTAGTTCAGAACTTATACTTTACCGGTATTATAGATTATTTTGATGCTGATGGTATGGATTTTTCAAACATGGGGACAAATGGCATGTCCCCCATTATTTATTATATTTATTTTTAAAGCATTACTTATTGTCTTGCCTGCAATAGCTAGCAAGACATGGTAATTACTTTGTTAATGGCAGTGGCTGCAGCACCAATGCCTCAACAGGTTAACTTTTGTTTTTGTTACAGGGGAAAATATGTGGCCAGACCATGGCTCACACCCAGAACCTCCGAGTCGATGCCCCTGACTTGTTCCTGTAACATATTCCCCTTACTTTTCAAAGAATTGTCTTCATGTCTTACTTACCCATGATCATGCAGACATACCCATTAAGGTTGAAATTCAAACTCCTGATGAGTATGAAGGGTCTTTATGTGTGTTATCTCATCGCTGCTGCCAAATATCAAAGGGGAAAATATGCAGCTGGACTGGGGCTCAAACATGGGATCTTCCTAATTCTAGAAAGGGCACTCGACCATTTGAGTTATCTGAGCCAATGCACCTGACCCATTCCTGTGACATGTTTGCCCTTTATGAAATTTGTGTTGGTTTCATCTGTATAGGCAGATAGTCCGACAAAGTATCACTTTCTGGTGGTAATGCTGTTGTCATTAACAAAGTTAAGATTTTGCATAAAAGCTTTGCATTGAAGGCTTTGAGAGATACATAACTGTAATGAGGGCATACAAAGTCTTAACTGTTGCTATTGGGAATCTAACCCAGTTCATCAGTCTCGCAGTCAGGTGCATATAACACCAGGAGTCACGCTACCAGACGAAGTGGGCGACTAAGTCGACAGAAAAATGTGAACTTTGTCTTCTTCTGTTAGGAAAGTGAAAACGACTTTGCCCTGTCATTTTTTTTTTTTAGATCCATACTGAGTGACAGTAGTTGATAGCTATTGAGATGCTCCCAGTCCAGTAAAGTGTTAAGCCCACGGCGAAATAGACTGCATATATTACCTTAGCAGGTGTTCATATCAATTGCATCAACAACAAAAAGCTCTTGCACATTCACAGGCATGTGTATTAATAGCTTATTGACCAATTAACTCTTCCCCCCCACACACACACAAGATATCGCTGCCCGATTTCCTGCAAGTTATCAGTTGATGATGAAAATTTAACTTGTGTTTTGAAACTAAATCATCTAAATGTAAATAACAATTTGTGTTTTAAGAAGAGAATTGGTGAAAGCACTTTCTAAATGTATATTTTGAAGATTTTAAGTGCTGTGCTTGCATTATTTTCTCATAAAATCAGTTTGAAACCGTAAGTGAACCTGCTAAGGGATAATAATGGCAGACACTGCTGTGTCTTGGAAGTACGTCTTCATTTGATTGTCTGTTTTCGTAATTCATTGGGCACATGAATTTAAGGAAATTATACAATTCATAGAAGGCAAAGTGTAACTATTATGTAATAAAAGATTTAGCCTAAAAATACAAATGTGTTGGTCAGAAACGTATGGGACAATGCTTGTAGAATCGATCAGTGCTGTAACTTAAGGTCAAGTTTGTTTTCCTACATCACTCATTTATGTGAAAATTCAAGAAAAAGTAGCAAGGAAAACAAATAGCCAACCAATACACGACTTTATTATGAGTACGTAGACAAGTATTAAAAACCATACATTTTCAATCCTATCTAGGGATTGTTGTAATGAAGCCAGAAAGTGAGGGATATGAAGAAAATCCTGTTTCTAAAAATAGATTAATCTACTTTTAAAAACTTCACCAAAAAATGACAGTCAAAAGATTCAAATTTAATTTAGAATCAACTCCTTCAAAATGCAGTTGTAAAGTTGGGATCACTCATCAGTGACTAATGTGGTTTGAATGGATGAACACTATGATGTAGAAGACACATGTACATGTACATGTGCTCTCATGTGTGTGTCATAGCCTAATATAGGGATTGTTTCAAACTAGCTTAGAAATGTTTTTGACTGCCATTTTCTAGTGAAGAAACTAACAAAAAATAAAATTTGTTATTTAAGTGGCAGTTGCTTAAGTATATTTACCTATTTGTAATTACAATACTGTAATCTGTGTACTCCTGTCAGTTAAAATTAATTACAATGTATAGTTTCTGCTTGAAGTCATATGGCCAAAGTAGATTGCATATTTCTCTCCATTTAAACATACACACTTTTAAGTATGAATGCACTGCATATGAGTATGATACATTCATACTCTTACAAAATTTGTTTATAATATACATACAACATAGAGAATTTTCTACTTGAAGATAAAGTATTTTTTAAAGCCAATGTTAAATGCAAATATGCATAATGATAAATACAGGCCACAGTTGAAATAAGAAAATCAGAGCACACACACACACACACATATATTTATTTATTTATTTATTTATTGCATTTCTTGCTATGCTGCCACTTCTGCCTGTTCTGCTCTCACTTCTCCCTATTATGTCCAAAAGGAGAAGTCACTTCTCCCTAAAATTCAAGTCTAGCTTGACCCATGTACCACTAAATGAAGATGTCTGGACCAGCTAGACTGGCTAGTAAGTGGCCTTGTATACCTCAACTGCTATCATGCACTCCACTTACTTTGACTTTCATCCTCAAATGTCAAGTAAATTCTCCTCTCAGAGCAGTCAAAATGCATCTGTTACTTCTCTGTCACAGCTGAGAGTTTAATGTGATGGGATACAACGTCCAACTGTCGCTGTCTGGAATTGAACCCATTTTGTCAGTCTTACAGTCAGGCACACATACCACTTAAAAGAGGTCTGGACTAAGCTGGTTAGTATGTAGCCTCATGCACATCGACCACTTTCTAACATACACTGATACATCATAGTGTGAGACACACTGTTTTTAGGAACCCTTGTTCTGGTGTTGTTAAAAATTCTTTTCTTTTATAATGTTTTGTGATAATGCTTGTTGTATATTATATGGATCATAAACAATATTGACCTAATTGTCATCATGCATAGAAGTTTGGCTTGGAGTTTTATGGCACAGCAACACTTTGAAGGTTATATCATGACTTGACCAAGGACACACCACAATAGCTAATCCAGGCTGATCCGATAGTGATGATCAAACCCACACCCTTCTGATCATGATACCACTATGGACCCCATGACCAAAATTGAACTGTTGTATTTTTGAATTGGTCTATCAAATGTATGTCGATATGGGTTGAAAGAAAACAACATGAAAGTTATTATTATATCTTGGTTTCCTTTTTAAAATAATATTATTGGAAATTTTTTTATAATTCCTGCTATAGTACTGTTTGGTTCATATGTGGTTCCCACTATACCACGGTTCAGTTTATATCGCTGTTCTCACTATAATGCAGTTTCGTACATTACATAGTCAGTGGTTATTGACCTTAATTATAATGCAGTTTGGTACATTACATAATCAGTGGTTATTGACCCTAACTATAATACAGTTTGGTACATTTCATAGTCAGTGGTTATTGACCCTAACTATAATGCAGTTTGGTACATTACATAGTCAGTGGTTGTTGACCCTAACTACCGAGTTATAATGAGGGGAGAGCTGTACATCATGAAAATGTGACATATTTTCTATTTGTTGAAGTGTTGGTGCTTAATATGTTGGTTTTACCAAAATACTGGAGAACAGAAATGTGTTTAGTTCTACTGGTCATAGACCCGAAGAGCTTATGGGATGGCCTGTTGTCCATCATCCATTGTCTGTCATCCATTTCTCTGTTAGCACGAGTTTGTTATCTCTACACCTCCTAAACTACTTCAAGGATTGCCACAAAACTGGACACACACCTTTATCCCATGGTCTAGTTGGTCCTAAATGAAAATGGTGCTGTTCAGACATCCAATATGGCTGCAACAGTGGCCATCTTAAAAATGTTGGTATCATAACTCCTCTTGAATGGCAGTTATATTGACATGGGGTTTTTACAACAAGACTTCTTATGATCTATAGTTAGTTCTAAATGAAAATGGTGCTGCTTGGACATCTAGTATGGTCACCACAGCTGCTCATTCTGAACTGAAAGTGATATTGTCATGGTGTTTTAACCACAACACTTATTATGATGTCTGTTTGGGTCTGAATGAAAATGGTGCCGCTTGGACATCCAATATGGCCACCACAGCGGTCATCTTGACAGTCTTATTATAGGCACTCATCAGTAAATAGTCATACTAACATGGGGTTTTTACTAAAAGACTTCTTACGATGTCTAGTTGGACCTAAATGAAAATGGTGCTGATCTGACAGCCAGTATGGCCACCATGGCAGTCATCCTGTTATCACTACTCTTCATGAACGCAAAGTCACATCAGCATGGGGTTTTCAACGAAAGACTTTTTATAATGTCTGGTCAATGAAAATTATGCCAATTTAATATGGCCACCAAACAAGCTATCTGAAAAATCTTAACATGGTGGCCATTTTGAAAATCTTGTTATTGCTGCTTCTACTAGATGGATGGCCATATCAACATTGGGTTGTCACCAAAATACTTCTTATCACATCTAGTTGGTCCTAAATGAAAATGGTTCTGATCTAACATCCAATATGGCTGGCATGGCAGCCATCTTGAAAATCATGTTGTCACTACTCCTAAATAGAAAGTCATATTTTCACCAGAAAATTTCTTGTGATCATATTCTCTTGAGAGATCGAGATCATATAAACCAAGTAAAAAAGACCGTTACATTTTTTGTTTCTGTGTGTAATCTTTAAAAGATATCTTACATTAAATTGTATATATAATATTTTTTTAAATTCAAAAGAAAATGAACTTATCATGGATTCCAGGCTTTTCTTGTCAGCTAGTAGAGCATCAGTCCCTTCAAGGGACTCTTGTTTTCATGATAGCTTTACAAGATAGTGATTCACCTTTTATAAAGTCCCTCTCAAGAGAGGCCACTGTATTTTGCACCATGATAGTGTATATTGAGCTCGCCTGTACAAAGTAGAGGAGAGCTATTGTACTACCTCTGGCATCAGTGTCAGCATTGGCATTTGCACATATAAAAGCATATGCACATATACTGCCTTAGTTCATCTTTAACCATTCTTTCTTCTCATGTCCTAGGCAACAATTTGGATTGGGTTTCATAGCATCAACCGCTAGAGAGGGACCTAATGGGGCTATGTACATAAATTTTCTTGGTTACCGTATATACTCGCATATAAACCAGGTCCAAATACAAACAACATAGACCCTGATCTGCCGTCATATAATGGCAGATCAGGGTCTGTGTCGTTTGTACTACTGATTAGTCCTTACAAACTGCATAGATCTAGATCTGTTGGCGCATTATGCAACAACAGATCTGGGTCTGTGCAGTTTGCAGTTGGTATGAGATAATACACGAGTATATATGGTAAGTTTTTTACTTTAACTCATAGCGATATAGGTTTGTTGTTAATACACCTGGAATCATTAAACTTATTCAGGGGATGCATCATGATGAGTACAAAGTAGGTCACTGACCCATATTTCATGCTTCGATGACTTTGTTTACAGTTTGTATTTAAACTTTTTCTCAAGCACTGTTTATGCTAGAATCATTGAACTAGACAATTGTATGCTTCTCTGTTAGTACTACAGTTTTACAACAGAGGATCACTGTGATCTGCATTTCACATTTTACCAGTTTATATTAGGTTTTTGAATTTAGCTCATGACCACATGGTTATTTTGCTTGCTGTGTACATACTATCCTATCTAGAATTTTTGAAACTTGGTGAGGGGATTCATTATGATGGGCACTACAACCTCATTGCAAAAGTGGGTCATTATGGTCCATATTTTATGCTTCACAGACTTTGGTTAAATTTTGTTTTTGATGTTCATTTCTCAGGCACTTATTATACTACAATCATGAAATTGATGATGATATGCATCTCTTTTAATACCACACCTTACAACAAAAGAAGGTCACCATGATCTATATTTCATCTTTAACTTGCTTTGGATATGTGTTTGCATTTAGCTCAAGACCACATGAGGTTTTGTCATACTATATGTATACTATCGAAATTAGAATAATAAAACTTGGTGAGAGAATATATCTTGATAAGTATAAGCCTTACAAGTAGGGTACCACTATATTGTTGAAGTTAATAGCGTTTGAAGACTTTTTGATTTGTGAATACTACCTGTAATTTGTAATTTAAAAACATGACAAGAGATACTTGTAGAACTTAGCATCATCGTGAACAGAAATTGCCATTCAATTTAAAAAAAAGACAGTACATACTGCATTTGTTTGGATTGTTGCAGATACGTTGTTACAAGTTTTATTTTATTAGGCTCAAATTTTTAGAGTTAATTTGTTGCATGGAGATAATATTTTGGATGATCTATCTATCTATCTATATGTCTGTCTATCTATCTATCTAACTATCTATCTATCTATCTATCTATCTATCTATCTATCTATCTATCTATCTATCTATCTATCTATCTATCTATCTATCTATCTATCTATCTATCTATCTATCTATCTATCTATCTATCTATCTATCTATCTATCTATCCATCCATCCATCCATCCATCCATCCATCCATCCATCCATCCATCCATCTATCTATGTGGCATAACTACCACCCTGGTGGTGGTGGTGGGGGGGGGGGGGGAGGCGTTTCTGAATTTTTGCAGGAGGCCCCAAAATGTGACATTATGCCATTCATCTGTCTATATATCTATCTGTGAAAGAGCCCTTTACATTTACAGTGGCATAGCAATTTATAATTTTCATTGATAAATATTTATTTTATTCCTGTAGATTCTCCAAGTATAAAGACAGTGCTGTGTATTGACATTTCTGCAAGTATGAGGACAGACAATGCATGGGAGCAGACGACACAATTTTTTACAGAGTTTATGAATGGTATGTATAATGAATTCATTGATTTTCAAAGATATCTTTTGTCATGGTTTTGTAGAAAATTATGTTTTAATAGGTACTCAAGTTCATTGATATTCAAATGATAGAAGAGAAGTCCTGGTTTCTTCATAGGTATGAGTTTTTTTTGAGGGGGTCTTTTCCATGAAATCTGTTAAATTTATATACTATGGATAAAAGTTAATTTACAAAATCTTTTTAAGTATTTAAAAGTAATTTGTAATAAAATTAAAGAAGACAGTATCCTTCAAGCTTTTTGTTTTGCATAATGTCAGTTTTGGTAGTGGCATCAACAGTTTTAAAGTTTTACATGAAAGTTTTTGAAACTTACATATCTTCTACATCAGTTGCTGCATTCAATTTGATATACACTTGATCCAGATTAATGTGGAATAAAGTGGAATAAATCTTCATCAGTTGCTGCATTCAGTTTGATCCAAATTAAAGTGGTATAAATTTTCATCAGTTGCTGTATTCAATTTGATATACACTTGATCAAAATTAAAGTGGAATAAATCTTCATCAGTTGCTGCATTCAATTTGATATACACTTGATCCAGATTAAAGTGGATAAAATCTTCATCAATTGCTGCATTCATTTTGATATACACTTGATCCAAATTAAAGTGAAATAAATCTTCATCGGTTGCTGCATTCAATTTGATATACACTTGATCCAAATTAATGTAGAATAAATCTTTATCAGTTGCTGCATTCAAGTTGATATACACTTGATCCAAATTAAAGGAGAATATAGGTAAATCTTCAATTTGATATACACTTGAACCAGATTAAAATGGAATAAATATTCATCTGTTGCTGTATTCAATTTGATATTCACTTGATCCAAATTAAAGTGGAATATATCTTCATCTGTTGCTGTATTCAGTTTGATATTCACTTGATCCAAATTAAAGTGGAATAAATCTTTATCAGTTGCTGCATTCAATTTGATATTCACTTGATCCAAATTAAAGTAGAATAAATCTTTATCAGTTGCTGCATTCAATTTGATATTCACTTGATCCAAATTATAGTGGAATAAATCTTCATCTGTTGCTGCTTTCAATTTGATATTCACTTGATCCAAATTAAAGTGGAATAAATCTTCATCTGTTGCTGTATTCAATTTGATATACACTTGATCCAAATTAAAGGGGAATATAGGTAAATCTTCAGTTTGATATACACTTGAACCAGATTAAAATTGAATAAATCTTCATCAGTTGCTGCATTCAAGTTGATATACACTTGATCCAAATTAAAGGGGAATAAATCTTCAATTTGATATACACATGATCCAAATTAAAGTGGAATAAATCTTCATCTGTTGCTGTATTCAATTTGATATACACTTGATCCAAATCAAAGTGGAATAAATCTTCATCTGTTGCTGCATTCAAGTTGTTATACACTTGATCCAAATTAAAGGGGAATACAGTAAAACCTGTCATGAGCGACCACAATCGTAATGCACGGATCGATTTTATTATATAAACGCACTGTCGTGAGTGACCACCTGCAGAACGCGACCAGCGACCACGATTTCTTGGCAAAATATGCATTTCGACACTGCTATGAACGACCGCATCACAAAAACAGAGATAAACACAACTGACCTTTATTTAACTCTTTGTAACCATGACTGCTTAAGAAGCAAACACGTTAAAAACAAAATCAAAAACTTAAAAACAAATTAGGGCGGCTACCGGTTTATTGAATTGTACAGGTCATGAATGTAGTGTTATATGTTATAGATTGTAAACCAGACTAGAGTAAATGCCGATTGCTTATTCGGAAATACCTCAGGTATTTCTGCGAGACTAAAGTATGATCCATAGGATTTCCCGCGAATTTGCGTATGGCAGCTTGTTCTAAAATAATACTGCTATGAACGACCCTATCATGAGAATTGAGACAAACACCACTGATGTTTATTTTATCCTTTGTAACAACGACCGCTTGCAAAGTAAAGACTGTTCTAAAAAGAAAATTATAAAAACAAATTAGACTGGCTACCGGTTTTCTAACTTTTGCAGGTCATGCATGTAGTTTCCTTTGTTTTAGACTGTAAACCAGACTAAAGTACATGTCACTAACTGCCATTGTAGTGCCAAAGTCAATATAGCGGTCTCATACATCATTTGTCTTTGGAGTTAATCCGTAATGCCTGGGGTGAATGAGGTCTTTGCCTTTGTCTTTAATACGTGTAGGTGAGAATCGTTTTCCGGATTTGATTGTCATTGTGAAGGGCTTGTGTTGTTTGTTGGGGTGTTTTTGATGTTACAGTGATTACAGCTCACACACAAAACCGTCATATGTTCACCTTAGTGACTAAGGTTACACCCTCTGTTTATAGAGTTAATCCTTTTGTATTGTCGGTGAATAAAGTCTTTGACAGTTGTCTCTAAATAAATTTATTCTGTTTCTGGATAAATTAATTGTCTTTTTATTTCATTCATTGGTACATATACATTGTATATGTATTCCATATTTCCCCAAAGCCTGATCAAAACCGCTACAGTCGTTATTACAATTGATCCCTTATAACATTAACACCTAGCACTTTAATAACAACGGCAGAACCTCCAATGAAAAGAGACAAATTCTAACATTGGAGGAAATCTTCATCAGTTGCTGCATTCAAGTTGATATACACTTGATCCAAATTAAAGGGGAATAAATCTTCAATTTGATATACACTTGATCCAGATTAAAATGGAATAAATCTTCATCAGTTGCTGCATTCAGTTTGATATACACTTAGGGGAATAAATCTTCATGCCTTACAGATGGTATCTTAAGGATAATCTTTAGCTTGACCTTCTGAACTGCAACATTAGGGGACACAACTGCACCACAATTATGTTACAGATATACCTATCTGATTTTCACAATACAAATTTAAATGTCGTACAGTATATTAAATATACTGCTCAGAAAGATTTGTGCCTCATTGAACTACGTATAAAAAGATAACTTTAATTCTAAAAGTAAGAAATCCGCTTCTTAGGAAAACTCCAATCTAAAATACCATATATATACACATATAATCCGGCTCCAAATGCAAACAACATAGACCCTGATCTGCCGTCGCATAATGCGCCGGCAGATCATGGTCTATGTTGTTTGTTCTACTGATTAGTCCTTACAAATTGCATATACCCAGATCTGCCGATTCATTATGTGATGGCAGATCTGGGTCTATGCAGTTTGCAGTTGGTATTAGTTATACGCGAGTATATACAGTAACTCTTCTTTCTCCACTATCTTTCATTGGTACAGAATTTAAAGTAGATAAAACCATTGGTGTATTGAAAGGATTCTTTTTAAAAGGACTGACAATTGCATTGTTGCTTCTTTCTTTCTGCAAATATTTCAAAATAGCATCTGGATAATCTTTAGCTCCTTTGTGATTTTTTCTGTCGACATTTAACAGAGTTTCCACAAGACCAATATGAAATCCATCTTTCAATAAATCACAAACTAAATAATCTATATAATCAAACAGAAGTGGCTGCAAATATTTGAAATTAAGTAATACTATAGGCACCAGCTTAATTACAAGTGCAGTCATGGGAGACCACTTGCTATAGCTAATCCATTCTGTAAACTCATGCACAGTCTCAGCAAGCATTCCCCTGTGCCCATCGGTCAAGTTTATTTTGTAGACAGTACTCTGGCTAATATGTATTTATTTATTGAAAGAAACAAAAATGTCAAAACTCAATTTTAAAAAATTGTTATATTACTAAAATACTGATGCTGTGATTTCTTTGCAAGTTATAGCAAAATTTCTGCTTATACTTGAGAAAACCTCTGAGTGCCAATTTGGGAATTTTAAGTTCATGATAAACTTTGTAACTCACTTTTCCATATCTGTGAAACTAAGCTTATCATGCACCTAGTATGCCTTTCACTTGGTTCCTTTGCTATCGTTGATCACCTTTGTGAATGAGTATGATAAACCACTGATTAATGTTAGATATTTTAATTATGTTACATTTACTTACAGTGTTCTCAGTGTTTGATTAGTTAATTGAAATGAGTTGACTAAACACAATACCATGACTGCTAACTCTTATGCAGGTAGGACAATGCAACCAACACTTCCGCAAGTTGGAAATCAAAACACAGTTGGTACTTAATTACGCGGTCATCACTCTAATGGTTGATTTACACTTTTCACATTTGAATACTGGAGGGGACATCACATTTATTATTATTACACTGAAACCAAATGAAAAGATAAAACTGAAACAAGAATTTCACTTGACAAGACTTATTTAATTGGTATTTATATCTTAAAGTATTGCCACCAGTAGGACATTTTAATTGATCAATATTTTGTCATATATTGTTATTTACATTGTATTGAGAATTTTTAAAAAAAAATTTTTTAAGAAAATTGACCAAAATATACAACTTTTATTAATAGCCACTGTTTTAGATGAGAAAAGGAGCGCTATATTAAGGTTTCATTTACCAATTTTGATTGCGATTTTCTTCATGTTTATGAAATAGGGGCTATATCTTTTGGTATTTTCCAGAAGAAAAAAATGGGATCCATGCCTGATCCCATGTTATAAATGGGTTTGTGAGTTATCCAGGTTTGAGTTATCGAGGGAGAGGTGTAAATTAAAATGTAATGTATAGTGTATTTCATTATAAGGTGGTTTCACTATAAGGTGGTAGACTCTATAGACAGTGTTATAATGAGGGAGTGCTGTTTTATATGACATATTGACGGCTTCAAATCTTTTTTGTGGGGATACTCATTACTATATTAAAGATAACTATTATTTCTATAGAGACCTACATAGTAAATGTGATCAAAAGTGGGATGGGCTTATAATTGGATAAGGCTTTCTGATATCAGTATAACGAGGGATTCTTGTAACTAGATACCAAATCTTAACATACAGTGAAACATATCTATAAAGGACTTGAGTGACAACAAAAAGTGTCCTTTTTTGACAGGTGACCTTTATATGGAGTTTAAAATGTGTCTATATGTCTGTGTGTGTATGTATGTATGTGTTTGTGTGTATATATATATATATATATATATATATATATATATATATATAAATGTAAGAGAAGGGACTCTGAAATATTAATTTTTATCAGCTGGAGTCCCTTATATGGAGGTATTTGGTAATACATGTACAGGCATCACTGTATTAACAATTTTGAAAAAATCAATATTCAATAAAGTTTGTATATGTAATTTCAACAATATTGATGAGAGGAGAAAATTTAGGATAAGAGTACAAAGTCTGTTACCTGATTTTTAATAGCAAGATTTTAAAAATTTCAACCTTTTAATGTTTTAGCTTTTCTTATCAATTTTATGTTTTCAGAGACGGAGAGAGAAGTCACAATTGAAATGTTTGCAATTACTACGTTTGGCATTCAGACACAAATTGTTCAAACAATGACAATGGATTTGAGTAGATTGCACCAAACATTTGGTAAGTGAAAAAGGTACAGAAAAACAAATATATATTCTATGGCTTCAACATTATTTTTGGAAATATTTTACAGATTATTCTATTCTTTCATACTGATAATATTACTACCTTCCTTTACACCACAGTATTAATTACACCACAGTATTAATTACACCACAGTGTTAATGACACCACAGTATTAATGACACCACAGTATTAATGATACCACAGTATTAATTACACCACAGTATTAATTACATTCGTTTATATTGTTTCAACTATTGCAGGCATTCGAGAGTAAAAATTGGAATGAACAATAATTAATATGTGTTTCATACATCATCAAGTTGGTTCCAGCTGTGTTTGACTGATCATCTACAACAATTTTCATTCCATCTATTTTGTAGAATTGCTGACACTTGGTGGACCTTCACCACTGTATGGAGGACTTAACAAGGCATTGTTTGCTGCTGGGCCAGGTGATAAATTATTTTGATAAGATATAAATGATTCATAAATAAAAACCCATACTTTTGTAGCACAGTGACTAAAGTGGTATTCCCTGGACTGTTCTTGTCTCATCTGCATGACTATCACAGTACTTATCACATAAATAACTCACTGTCAGATATAGTGTACATCCATTTGTTTATCCATCCATCAATCCATCCATCAATCACTTTATCCATCTGTGCCTAGAACTTGTGAACACTCAAGTAACCATATATTTTTTTGATATTCAACTAATTTCCCCTGAAGCTCCATTTCAACAAGGATTTTGATAGATTTGATGAGGAGTACATTTTGCTGAGTTATCTTTGAGTAAGGGACCTTGATTGATTCAGAATATTCATCCCAATGGCTTGAGAACACTTTTGCATTTACATAGGTTTGTTTGTTTGGACTAAATTCATTTTAATGTTTATCAGTGCAATGTCTCAAATAAATTAGATGGAAAAAAGATTTCAACTATGGCTCTGATTTACCTTTGACTTTACTATTTGGGCTATACTTTTTGCATAGCCTTAGAAATTTAATTGAATTGACTTATAAAAGTGTTTCAGAATCTGTTAGCCATACAGTGAAACCCCACTTTAACATGATGGTTAGGGTACACTTAGTGCTATCGTGCTATGGACCGTGCTATATCCAGCCAAGTCAGTTAACTGAAGAAAATATTGAATATGTATCCTATTAGGTATACAATACGGGGGGGGGGGGGGGAGGGCGCAAAACAACAGACTTCATTGATGCATTTACCAACTCTATGCAGTTTAAATGAGATATACTTAAAACAGTTATTACATATTTAATTTTGTTGTTGTTATTGCAGTAAACAGTACATTGATACATACATATGTGTGGACAACAAAACTGGCAACTTAAGTGTACACACCAGTCGATCTCATGGTATCCATAATAATAATTCCATTGAAAATATGCATAAAGAAGCATAATTTATAGAATTTTTCTGCTAGATTCCATTAGAATCCAAATATTAAATTTCTTGCTAACACACTCACACTAACTTAGGAAACACTGTATTTCCGAAACATTCATATTTGCTGGACATGTCCAAAGTCTGTGTTTTTTTTACCAACAATAAAATGCTTACATGAGACATGGGCAGTTTCTAAAAAAAAACTTGTATTTAGGTTTGAAAATGCATACAATGTTCGTAAAATAGTGTTTAGAGAGCTAGTGTTTGATGCATTTTACCCTTACCACTGACTTTAAATAAAATTTCTTGTATCTTGTATCTAGGTTGGAGATATTGACCTCATAATGTACTTTTCATTAACACTGGAATAGTTTTGTATAATTGCCTGGACCCAGTATGGGAGTAAACCGTTGAATTTCATGAGTAAAGAGTGATCTCCATAAAAACAGTTGAGTCATTCTCTAAAAGACTGAGGAAAAAAATACATAAAATAAACCCAATATTAATTGAAATTTTATTTATAACTATGACTTTGCACTACAGCAGAGGTAAAACAGGGAGTTGTATGTTGATTATAACAGCAAATCCCTCCAAGCCTACAAATTAAATGGTTCTGTTTCAGTCAGTGGTCTACATCAGTACAGTAACTTTACCATTACAGTGGGTTGTGTATATAAGTGATTTGGAGCTTCTGTCAACAGGTGTATACGACGTTTGATTTAGCAGGCATTGGTCGTCTATTGTTTCCCTTAAATAGGCAGGTAAATTAATTGATTTATAAATTCAGGCGAGAAACTTTTAAGACCTCCACATTGTTTGGTGCTTGGTTGAGTATGCCAGATGACTAAGCAAACATTTGTTGGCTATTGTTTACCCTGGATTGAGCAACAGTTATTCACAGGATGCACTGAAGGCAAACACAAAGAAGACTTAATGGATTTTTTGTTGATTGTTCAATAATAATTAGATTAATAATTATCAGCTTGTTAACTCATTAACCCCTAGCGCCACCTTTACGCGTCATGAGGATGTACCCTACTTCCGAGGTCTGTAATGTCAACATCATTTAAGATACGCTAAAGTGGATGATATTGCAGGAAAGTAGACAGATGTAGCTCTACAATGATACCAAATGATGTTGACTTTCTACTCGCATTAAAAAATACAGCGAGAAAAATGCATTATTTAAGACTCGATTTTATTTAGGTCGAAAATTGCCAGTTTCTGAACCAGAGTTTGTGTCAGGATTTTAGAATTTTTGGCCTTAGATTAAAGCAGGCCAGTTCGAACTACACATAGACAGATGAACCTTTGCAAAAAGTAGGATAAGTTTGAGATTTGTAGTAAAAAGGGGCCAGGACACAAAAATCGGGGATCCAATAAAAAAAAAAAAAATTCCAACTTTTACCCTTCTGCACATGCGCGAGCGTAATAGCCAATTAAAAACAATGTTTCTGATACACCAAAGCATCCAGTTAAACAAAAAACTTTCTTAAGCAGATGTGTTTTGCTGCATTCAGAAGTAACCCCAAAATTGCATTTCCTACCCCCATTTCAGTCGAAAATGAAAAGAATCTCCCGGGGTTAATGAGTTAAGGAGCTAATGTCTTTTTGAATATAAGCAAGACTATTTTTTTGTTCTTCAAGAATACAATACATATCTTGCCAAATTATTAAATCAAATTCTTGTTTATTTTGGTACTAAAGCTTTGTAGTACTTCAGAAAATATGTGAAATTATTGCAAAATTTTGGGAGCCACATAACGATTGTGCTATATCCGAATGTGTGCTATAGCGAAGCATGTTATAGTGGGGTTTCACTGTATATATTTTAGCACTAAAAGTACTAGGGTATTGTCTGCTTACAAAAATGGAAGTCAGACATGAGTGATCTCCCCTTGAATTGAGGGCTTGGTGTCAAATCCCATCATTCATCAGTTATTACTTCACTCATGCCATAACATGATGCTCATTTTGAGGCCTCACAGATTCATTAAATTTTCTGCTTTTTTCCGGTCTTAATGATCTATGGAATATTTTGCATCTCAGTTGTTTATTTCATCATACAATAAGCTAATTGGTGCCATTCTAATTCTCTGATCTGATGGTCATTACTTACCACATTTCAATTCAGTACTCAACCTTATTACATCTTATTTCAATTAGCTTCATGTTCTAAGTCTTTTCCATTTTGCTTCTTAATTCCAGCTTCAGTTTGTAATTTTTCTATTTCATCTTTTTCATACTGCCTGCAGCTATCCCAAACAATATTAACATTAAATCCAAAATAGGTTTAAGGTGAGTAAATAAGCTACAGTGATTTTCTGTCAGGTTTGAATTTCAAACTTGGTAATATGTTTATCCTTTTCCATTATTTTTTAGTTATTTCTTGCATGTGTATCATCAAGAGTTAAGCCCTCATGTTTATGAGAACTGACATTCATAATAACCATATCATTCATTAAAAGTGGTGGTTGAGTTTCCATTGAGATTTTCTGGATACGATCATTGATTCAGTTTTGTATGGATAAAATGTACTAACCATTGATGAAATGTAGGTCTTCGTTCAGAACACCAACAGCCAGGTTTGGGTCCCCCACAATAATTGATGACAAAATATCATCACCAAACAGTCTTATATTGGACTGAATTATCTGTTAGACTATTGTTAATATAAATTAAAAATAATAATGGTCTAAGTGTAGAACCTTGAGGCTCACAAGCCCTTACATGTTGTTGATCTCAAGTGCAACCTTCTATAACATCTTTTAGAAAGGTAATTTTTTAAATCATTCCAGTAATCTGCCACCAATTCCAATATTTCTTAGTTTATAAATTAGACCCATGTGCCAGACTTTGTCAAAGATCATACTTATACCATAAAATACCACTCTCATTTCTGTGCCTTCATTGACTGCCTTGCAAAAGGTATAATAAATATCAAACAGTTGTAAAACTGCTGAATCTCTAGGAGTGAAATCAGATTGCAAATGAGTAATTAGGTTATTGAGTGTAAGATACAGTAGTTATAAAAATAATTGAAGATACATTTTACAAAATACTTTACCCACACAGCTTATCAATAAGAGAGAAATATGTCTATCATTAGAGATCATATATTTGTCTCTTTTTGTGAATAGGGATAACATTTGCCTGTTTCAACACTTTAGGAAAATATGATGTTGGGAGCGAATCGTTAAAAATTTCTGTTAAATGTCGTGATAATACAGGAGTGTCTTCCTTTAGTAGCCTAGGGTTGGTCTTATCAACCCCCCACCTTGCTAATGTCTAGATTTGGTCTCATCAACCCCCCACCTTGCTAATGTCTAGATTTGGTCTCATCAACTCTCCACCTTGCTAATGTCTAGATTTGATCTCATCAACCCCCCACCTTGCTAATGTCTAGATTTGGTCTCATCAGACCCCCCACCTTGCTAATGTCTAGATTTGGTCTCATCAACCCCCCCACCTTTCTAATGTCTAGATTTGGTCTCATCAACCCCCACCTTGCTAATGTCTAGATTTGGTCTCATCAAACCCCCCACCTTGCTAATGTCTAGATTTGGTCTCATCAAACCCCCACCTTGCTAATGTCTAGATTTGGTCTCATCAACCCCCCACCTTGCTAATGTCTAGATTTGGTCTCATCAACCCCCACCTTGCTAATGTCTAGATTTGGCCTCATCAACCCCCCACCTTGCTAATGTCTCGATTTGAAAGTTCATTTTCTACATCATTTCTGCTGATGTAAATACTATTAATTGTACTGTCAGGAAGAGATATAGAGGACAGGATAGTGAAAGTGTTGTCTGCAAAGGATGGTTCAGAGAAGTATATATGAAATAAATTTCTTTATCAAGGCTTGAGTGAAGATATTCATTTTTGTGTAACAAGGGTGGATACTCAGAGTTTCTGTTCTGCTTCAGAAATGTTTTGGCTACATTCTACAAAACTTTTGGACCAACATTGCCATCTTGAAGGATATTAGCTGCCGTATATACTCATGTTTAATCTGATACCAACTGTAGACTGCATAGACCCATATCTGCCGTAGAACAAACAACATAGACCCTGATCTGCCATCGCATTATGCGATGACAGATCAGGGTCTATTTTGTTTGCATTTAGACCTGGCTTATACATGAGTATATATGGTAATTTATTAAAATACTCAAGTTTTGCACTTTGCATGGTGCTTATAATTCGGTTTCTAATATCTCTAAATTTTACCCCCCTGTGTAGAGGAATATTTGTTCATTTAGCCAAGTGGTGTATTCTTTTCCATTGTAGAATTAGTTCCATAATATTAGTGCACATCCACCAAGGATATATGGGATGAATTATTCATATTTTATTTGAAATAGTAGTATAGATTGCTTCTAAAATATTGATAGAATTCTTACAGACCAGTGTTCATCTGTCAAAAGATTTTGTGATTGAGAAATATTGGTAATTGCTGACATGGACTAATAATAGTGTTGGAGCTACTCTTATCTGTCCAGGATGATTCCCGTGGTTATTTTTAAGGTAATAACAATAAATTATTGTGCACTTGACTTCTCTCTAGTTACCTGTGAATGTGATACAGTACTATTTTTGCATTAAAAGCCACCCAGAATCACACATGTCAACAAATAAGTACATGCACAGTACACCCAGAAATCAACAAGTACATTGGCAAACTGGAACACATATTGATAAATCCATTTTTTACATTGAAATATACACACACATGCACATATAGCAAAGTGTGTAACTTGAATATTTAAATTATTTGTGTGGTTGATATTATGAATTATAAAGTACAGTTAATTTACATGCAAATGCAGTCTAAATTGTAATTTGTACATTTCCAAGTTTATATTAAAAATCACAAAAACACATAACATAGAGCTATACATCTACTTCAAATGGTTAATTATTTGCACATTTGAATCATTTGCATAGTGAAACTAAAAAAACAATGAAAATAGAGGACATTCTAATTAATATCTTTTTGTACACACACACACACACACACACACACACATATATATATATATATATATATATATATATATATATATATATATACACACACACACATACATACATACACACACAGACATATAGACACATACACATTTACATATATACAATACATAAATGTACACATGCCTGTATGTATGTGTACATACTTGAATATTGTAGTACTGACATATTAAGATACCGTAGTAGTTACTGATTGGATATTTATAGTTAGATAAGAAAATTAAAATCAACATAATGAACTTAGGAGGACTTTTGTATTAAAATCTTAATAGACAATTGCGTTATAGTTTTCAAATTCAACTGGAAAATTATGAATTAAAGACATAGAGCAATAATTGTGCATATTGAGAACTGGGTAGAGAGAATAAATGATAGAAAATAGCAAACAAAAACAAAAACATAATTAAAATGCGATGCATGAGAATCTATAATAAAGGCAAGGAATGGATATACCAACATTGTTCTATTGTTGTTTCAAAAACAGTGTAAACAACTAGAGACTGTTGTTCAGTTCAAGATTGTAGGTTAATATTCGTAACTTGAACTGGTCGAGGGTTATTGTTTGCTTTGATATGGTTACCCTAAGTTTAAAACTGTCTTCAATTTCATCCAGCTTGTCCTTTTTCAATACGTACTCAATCCTGTCATCATGGAATTTAACAAAAAAGATACCATCTCTAGTCCAAATGTTCTTTATTTCCCTCTCTTTCTTTGTGTTCACAGTTTTGCCCAGTTTGCTTAAGTCCTGGTGAGGTCCTTGTTAATATATATCTTTCTTTAAGAAGTGTTTGTAACTGTATTTGCATTAGATTCCATGAGTTTTCAGTCTTCTCTAGAGGCATCAGTAGAATGTTGTTTGCTTTTTGGGTCATAGATTCTTTCTCTTCTTCAGCATTACAACTTTCAAACTGAGGGAAATACATTTTGCAACAATGGGCTTAGAGTTGGATGTTTATAAATCTCCAATTCTCTGGGTTCTATACAATTCAGAGAGGGAATATCAGCTCCAATCTTGGCAGCCAAGTCTAGGATGAGCTCATCCATGTTAATACTACTTTTGTTCTAAAATTCCACTGATTCTGATGTTTTTCCTGCTGCTGTACATTTCTAGCTGTTCAGTTCTGGATTTCATTTGTGTTTCAGCCAACTTCAGTTTGGTTTCAAGAGAGCTGATTTTTCTATCTTTATCATCTAGCTGTTTTTGTAAGTCAGTTATTTTCTTTTCAGTATTTTTGCTTATCACAGCACCAATAGCATGACACATTTTGATTCAGCACCTGAGGATTTTGAAAGGCTATATTAAGGAAACTTTCCAACCCACTGGTCTGTTTTTGGCTGCATTCCATCATGTTTTCTTACTTTGTTACATCCAAAGCTGAATCATTTTCAATTTCAAAATATTCACTGTCACTCTTACTAATATTAACATCCTCAGAATAACTCTGGTATTTAACTCTTTCACCTGTTGAGATGTTGGCTGAGACAACCAGGAATGAAAACAACCACCAGTCTTTTTTCTTTTTCTCTTACTTCTTTTTCTGTTTCTTTTGGATCTTTTCCTTGTCTCCTTAGACATTTGTCATGACTGTTACAATCGTAAAATGACACAACACCTTGAATTTTAAATCCATCAGATATCACAAAAATCTTTTGATAATGTAGCCATAAGAATCAAATACTCGACAGTACACAATCTTAAAAATTATCTCATGATGATTATTTCATGCCAATTGATCAAAACTCGCTCTACCGAATGAAAGTATCAGGGCTGTTAAGTGACACTTCTCACATCAGCCATCTTTGTTGTTAGCAAAGTTTATCCTTCTACCAAGTACACATGTTGAATTGGAACTGATGAAATGTGACTTTCTCTACTATTAAAGTATTCTGTAAAATCGTGTTTTTCTAATCACGACCATGTCAGCGGGTTTGGGAGTAAACAATCATGTTTTTAGCGTGATACATTATGTTATGGCAGGTATGTAAAGTTCACCTAATGATACAATGTGTCATTTGTTGCAAGCAGATTGTGGCATATCATTCTACTATTTTAGTACAAATTTCATATATTAGATACTCTGATTATCAATGAAGCAATTTTTTATGATATAATACACTGTATATTGACAAACTTTTAAAATGCAGCAAGTAACTGTTGTAATCATTCTCATATATTTTATCACACATTGAAAAACAAAACTTTTTATACATCCACCATAAGGAATTATGTTATGATGTCCATCCATTTGTCTGTTCGTTTTTTTGTTTGTTGGTTTTAATGCCACTTTTAACACATTATTATCTATAGCATGCTGAGGAAATGGGAGCCAAGTGCCTTTCCATATGAAACAAAGAGGCAGCCAATCCAAGCTGGCATGGTCTTGCTGGTAACAACCCTACAGTCGGTGGATTACAAGTCCGACATTATACCACCTGAGCTACTGTGGCTCCCTCTGTCAATTTATTGCTTATTTTGTTTCCATTTAATAACTTGAATTCTCCACCATCTAAAGTTACCAAACTTTGTGGATTGCTTGGTAAGGAAAAACTTTATTGATTTGGGTGTCAAAAGGTTAGTGGTCAAGGTCACTTATTGCAAAAAGAAAAATGTTTTCCACATACTAACTCAGGTGGTAGATTATGTACAGTTACCAAACTTTGTGGATGGCTTGCATTTGGGGTAAGGAAGAAGCCTATCGATTTCATGATAAAAATATTTAAAATGTCAAGGTCACTGTTAATCAAAGATAAAAAATGGTTTCTGCACATTAACATTAGTTTTGCATTATATAGCTGAAGCAAATTTTGCAGATGACTTGCACATAGGATAAGGAAGAAGCCTATCAATTTTGGGGTCATAAGATAAAGGTCACTGTGACTGAAGAACTAAAATAGCTTCTGCACAATGACATTAGTTCAACATCACAGACCTGGACCAAATTTAGTGAATGGCTTGCACTTGGAGTAAGGAAGAAACCTATTGATTTTGGGGTCAAAAGATCAAAGATCAAGGTCATGGACAGAAGGAAGAACAATGGTTATGACACAGAAATTTAAGTTATCAACCATGTATCTTCATCAAACTTAGTGATTGTCTTACACCTTGGGTAAGAAAGAAGCCTATTGATTTTTGAGGTCAAAAGATTAAATGTCAAGCTAAAAGAAGACAAATGTTCTTTGCATAATAACTTTAGTACTAGACCACATACCTTTATTAGTTTTCATGGATGATGTATGTATGGAGGAGGCCTATTGATTTGGGGCTCAAAACGTCAGTGGTCAATGTGGCTCAAAGAAAAATGGGTTTTGCAGAATGACATTTGTGCTTTAGTAAGTTCCTTGACCAAACTTTTAAAGAAACTTGTAAATTCTGGGGTCTAAAGGTCAGATGTCATAGTCATGGTAAGTATAATAAGAAATAAATGGTTTCTGCTTATTAAGTTGTGTGTTAAGTGCCTGCATTGGATGGGCATATAATATGCTGTTGACGGTACTCTAACTTGTTCTTTGAAGTTTTAATTACATTCTACTTTCCTGAAGATAGTTGATAGTTATAATATTATTGGACTGCAAGACACTATCGATCATATTACCATTTATACTTGTGTATAAACCGAGTTCAAATGCAAACAACATAGACCCTGATCTGCCATATATACAATAATTGCAGAACAAGAATATTCAAAACTACTCTTCTTGGCCCATGTTGTCATGTCTTGGGTGCTTGTTTTGTTTCTAAAGATCCTCAGTATATTTTCTATTGAATGAGTATATTCAATTATTGCAACATTACTTCTTTCTATATGACTTTTAAATGAAATTTCAAACCTATATTAGTACTAAACTTTGTCCCTTAAACAGTGCAAAATTGGACAGATTTGTTACCAATAACGACTGTCAGATTTAGGTTCACTTTTAAAGACAAGTAGGGCAGCTTTAACACATGTTCACAAAGGCTCATCAATCAGGGCAGGTTAAGACTAAACCTAAATATGTATTTTCAGTTACATCTGTGTTACTTGATGGGATGGTTGTTTTCCCCAGGATAATTCTGATCTCAGATGGACATGCTACTGACCCCACTCTCATTCAAGGTCCAGATGTGGTGGAGGGAGATAAGATGAAAATGGTGCTTTTCTTGTTGTTTCACTTTGTATCCTGGTTGTTTTATATCTGACCTGGCCATAAGGCCAAGAATTTAGAATTCTGTGTTTACATACTTTTAATTCACAGAATTGCATCAGATTTTTTTTATAGTTCTGATTGGGAATTTTTTCCACTCAAATTGGGAAATATTGACATTTTTTGGCATTGTAAATGGAGCTGAATTTTGGCCCCAAAAAAGTCCCAGAAATATCCTAGGTATGTTACCATGTTAATTGCTGGCTTTAACTGTATTTTAACCTCTGACCTAGGATAAGCAACAACATACTCTTGCACATGTTAGAACTGGGGATTGAATCTGAGGTCATTGAAATGCAAAACCAGCATGCAGGGATTTTGCTACCATTTTCAAAATGGGGCCTGGGGGCCATGGAATTGGGAATTTTTTGCACATTAAAAGGTAAAATTGGGAAATTTTGAATTTTGTTCACACACTTCTAATTCAAAAAATTGCATTGCTGATTGCACAATTTTTTACCCTCAAATCAGGAAAAATGGACCGTTTTGGGCATTGGTTAATGGGCCAAAAATTCATCCACAAAATAATTCCAGAAAAATCCCAGGCATGTTACACAGTCATATGTTGCTGGTTTTTAACTGTATTTTAACCACAGACCTAGGATTAGCAACAACATACTTGTTCATGTATTAGAACTGGGGATTAAGTCTGAAATACACTTGGATGCAAAACCAGCATGTTACCAGTAATATATTGCTGGTTTTAACTGTATTTTAACCACTGACCTTGGATTAGAAACAGTATACTCTTGCACACATTAGACATGATAATTGAAATTGAAAACACAGAAGTGCAGCGATACCACTGTAAAATATTGCCGTTTTTATCTATATCCTAAAAGTGTAAGTGTTCTTGATGAAATATACTGTATATACTCATGTATAAGCCGGTCCAAATGCAAACAACATAGACCCTGATCTGCCAGCAGATCAGAGTCTATGTTGTTTGTTCTACTGATTAGTCCTTACAAACTGCATAGACCCAGATCTGCTGGCGCATTATGCGACAGCAGATCTGGGTCTGTGCAGTTTGCAGTTGTTATAGGATAATATGCAAGTATATACAGTACATGTACTAATTTTCTGGCTTAATTATGCCCTGGGAACATCTGTATAAATAGACCATTTCCAAAATGGCTGAGAATAATGGGGAAAAAGTAGCCAACTGATGTTGTGTAAGTGGTTTGGTTCAAATCTCTATTATCAAGGTCAGTATGGCACTAAGCATAAATTGGGGGTGGGATGGGCCATTCCCATGATACTTTTCTGTTTCAGAAAAGGTTAATTGATATCATAGCGACTATTTCTATCTTGTGAGTCAAACCACGTACGACTTACAATGCAAGAAAATGTCCATTCAGGCATGAAATTGACATTTTGTGGTTTCAATGTATTTACAAGCTTAACATTTCTTTAATATAATGCAATTTATTCGATGCAAATCTCATAATAATGTATAGAGATACAATGGTTTCAGTGTACAACATAACAAAGTTATGATCTTAGAAATTCCTAGATTTCTATAATGATATCATTGTGTTTCAAAGGATGTTTTCTCCCACCATGGCTCATACAATCGCAAACATACAATTTGTCCAAATTTAATAAGACATCATACAGTAAATTTGTGAACATTTTTGTTCCTTTCTTTGATTTTTTAAATTTATTGTATAACAAATATTGTTTTGCTGAATATATCCAATCCTTTTTATCAGATAATGGATTCTACATGCCAGGTGGCAATGGAGCTAGCCAAGAGAAAAGTGAGAGTGTCCTGTGTTCCAGTAGGAAATGCAAATATGGTTAGTCTTCTGATATAAAATCTCATCTGTGTTTCCTTTTAGCAAAATTTTGAATGCAGCTGTTATCATCTGTCTGTGTTATATTTTTATGTAGGAAAGCATAACACAGTACATGTATAAATAATTAGCCCAACACTTCATTATGTTAACTGATCAGGGAAACACTTGGCTGGACTGCATATGTCCATGTAAAGTGTAGATTCTTGTTGTGCACTGCATAAACTACAGTCAAGTAAAACTGACTTACAAATGAAGGAAAGCATTAAACACTACATAATAGTTTCTTTCAACCATATCCAGTCAGGTTTCATTAATTGTACATTAAGTATAGATTTTTGATTTTCACAGCATTTATTTTTTAAAAGCATGTAAATTTCCTTCACAGTAATTTTATTTCAAAATTTATGTTGCTTGATTTCTTTCTTTTTTATGAGTCCTTGGTAGAATGTGTTGGGTCAGTAATTTGTTTGCCAAAGCTCACAAAAGATAGAAGTTATTCATCAGTTGAATTGTTTCCTGAAATATTTTGGAAAAATAAAAAAGAAACACATACAAAACCTATGACAAAATTTTATATTTAATTTTTAGCATTTTTTTTAATATGCATGAATGACACTAAAATTAAACCAAATTTCTTAATGTTATTCTGGTTTGCATCCTTACTACAATATCACAAGTATAACATGTTTATTTGTAACACAACTCTTTAACCTGTGTTAATTGAACAAAAATTTGAGCATATGATTCTGCTTTGTAATAAATCACCTGAAGCAGAATTACGACAAATCATTCTAGTTTTGTACCATACAGCCCAACCCAGGTAAATTGATTTTTTTTTAAAAAATGTTAACAGCACTTTTAACACAATATTGCCTATGTCATGCTGAGGAAACGGGAGCTAAGTTCCTTTCTCATGGACACACTGAGGCAGCCGACCCAAGATGGTCTGGGCAGGTATTGCAACCGTGATTTTGGATTACAAGTCTGACACTTTACCAACTGAACTACTGTTGCTTCCTTGAATTGCAGCAGACCAGGAAAATGATTTCATATTACTGTCATTCATCCACAATTTCAGACATAAAAAATAATTATTTTTCTCACTGTCCAGATAACTGGTGTACAAATGAAAATTGTCATTTTTAGCTCTACTGGTTATAGACCAGGAGAGCTTATGGAATGTATTGTTGTCCACTGTCAATTCATCTATTAGAACAAATTTGTTATCAGGGCTGTTGTAAGGGGTGGGAGATATGGGTGACCGCCTGCGGTGCCAAGCCTGATGGGGTGCCGTTTGCGGTACTTTTTCTGAGGTCTCGTGGGTCCTAAATGTAAATGGTGTTACTAGGACATCCAATCTGGCTGCCACTTCTCTTGAATAGGTGGTCATATCAACAAGGGGTTTTCACTGAAAGACTCCTTATAATGTTAGTTGGTTCTAAATTAAAATGGTGCCGATCTGACATTAAATATAGCCGCCATGGCAGCCATTTTGAAAATCTTGTTATTGTAATGCCTTCTAAAACAGAAAGTCATATCAACATGGGGTTTTCATCAGAAGACTTCTTATTATGTCTTGTTTGCCCTAAATGAAAATGGTAGTGATGTGACATCCAAAATGGCCTGCATGACAGCCATTTTGAAAATCTTGTTATTGCTACTCCTCCTAGAATGATGGTCATATTGACATAGGGTTTCCACCACAAGACTTCTTGCTATGCCTTCTGAAACAGAAAGTCATACTGACATTGGGTTTTCATAAGAAGACTTCCTACTCCTCATAGATGGATGGTCATATTGAAATAGGGTTTCCATCACAAGACTTCTTGTCATGTCTAGTTAGTTTGAAATGAAAATTGTGCCAATCTGACATCGAATATGGCCACCATGGCAGCCATTTTGAAAATCTCTTATCACTACTCCTAAAAGGAAAATCATATCAACATGGGGTTTTCACCAAAAGACTTCTTATGTTATCTAGTTTGTTCTAAATGAAAATGGTACCAACCTTACATCCAATATGGCTACCCTGACAGCCATCTTGAAAATCCTTATTGCTAACTCCTCCTGATTGATGGTCATAGGGGGTTTTCACCAAAAGACATTATGATATCTAGTTGGTCTAAATGAAAACAGTGCTGATCTTATGATGGCAATATCGACACAGGGTTTCCACCAAAATGACTTCACTTGACATCTAGTTGGTCCTGAATGAAAATGGTGCTGATTTGGTGGCCAATTTAAAAATCTTGTTATCTTTCAAGAATATCAAAGATGTTTTTTATGACTCCACAGTTAAGAAAGAAGAAACGGTCTTACCTTGGATTTCTGGAAGGTCTTTTTGGGCAGTAGAGCATCAGTTCCTTCAAAGGACTCTTTTTCCCAAATATCTTGTGCAGAAAATTAATATCTCTGTTGTGTTTTGATGCACTCAGTACATTTATTCATCAATGCCAGTTGGAACTTTGCTAGGTGGAATAGGTTTCATTATCGTATATACTCGCGTATAAACCGAGTCCAAATGCAAACAACATAATCCTGATCTGCCATCGCATAATGCGCTAGGAGATCAGAGTGTATGTTGTTTGTTCTACTGATTAGTCCCTACAAACTGCATAGACCCAGATCTGCTGGCGCATTATGTGACAGCAGATCTGGGTCTATGCAGTTTGCAGTTGGTATTGGCTTATATGTGAGTATATATGGTATATTCTTGATTGCAAATAAAGAACACTGACATGATAATGTTCTGGTGTTTTCTTTTACAAATAAGAATTCCATTGTCAGTTCTGGTTTTGTTTTTCTTCTTGTTTGTATAAAATATACTGCAATTGGAAATAAGTGTTCACAGAGGTCTAGTTTAGTGAGACACATGACATTTCCAACAGAGTTATCTTTTTCAGTAAGAGTAACATTCCCCTTTTTGCACATGTACCCACAGAGTCAAAACAATGTCGACAGTAAACAGAACTGATGGGCCTCATTCCTGAAAATATAATGGCCTCTACATAGGAAAGTATAGTTAAACTCAAAATTTAGTACGTATTTAAAGTAAAATTATTTTTGCCATCTGTGCATACTTTTTCATGACTAGAAATTGTTTAGATAAGGTGACAGAGTGGCGAGAATATGGTAACCCCTTGGAGAAAGAAAAATTACAGCTGTGAGAAAGATAAAATAAGCTGAAAGGGCCAGAGGAACTTGGGCTATAAATCAAAGTGGTTTTGCATATGATGATCATCTGTTCAATACCATGTTTTTTAGTATGGGTAAATCTTATGTTAGTTTACATTCCAACTTGTCAGGAAATTTTATGTACTATTGAAAATTATTAAAAATTTTGAAAATGTGGTTTCCAGACAATTGGAGGGTTAGGATATTTGGAATAATGATGGTAACCAGGTTAGTGATAAATGAGTGTTGTTGTGTTTTTGAGATGGCCGTCAGAAACACAATGCAACTGGTAATTTTGATTGAAGATGAATAGATTTCGTTTTAATTAATCTCCTTTAAGACTTTTAAGAAATTATTTATAAACTTAATATGTTATACTTTGTATCTGCAGTCAAGTCAACAAAATATCAGTATTGTACTTTAATAAAGAGTTAAATTGTTATCTCATCACCAACACATTTGGAAGGGGATATAGCATTTCGACTGTTCATTCATGTGTTTATTTGTTCATGTATGTGTTCATTTGTTCATGTGTTCATTCATTTGTTATACCCTCAATATCTCAGACCCCGTTTCACCTACACTTATGAAACTTTTTATGTGGATGCATCTCAGCAAGAGTAACTATGTTATACCAAAGAAGGTCACTGTGTCCTAATTTGAACATGAGTGACTTTTGAATTTTCACTTGTTTGTTTGTTGCAACCTTAAAATCTTGGACCCCATTTCACCCACATGCATGAAAATTTGGTACAGTATGTAGATACATCCTGATGAATGTAACTCAAACGTACGAAAACTAGGTCAGTTTGACCCGATTTTCATGCTTGAGGGACATTTGCATTTTCAACTAACTGTTTCTTACACCCTCAATATCTTGGACCCTGTTTCATCTACATTCATGATAACTTGTCTGTGATTGAATCTCGGAGAACATAACTGTACCAAAACTACTGTAGGTCAGTATGGCCTAATTTTCATGCTAAGTGACTTTTGAATTTTCAGTAATGTTTGTCACACTATCAGTATCTTGGATCCTATGTCACATAAACTCATGAAAATTGGTATGCAGATACATCTTGATGAAGGTAACTCAGCCATGTAAAACTAGATCAGTGTGACCTAATTTGCATGCAAAATTACTTTCATATTTTCAGCTTTTCATTTCTTAACACCCCTAATATCTTGAACCCTATTTCACTTATAATGTGGTTGCATCTCAAAGAAAGTAACTCAGTCATACATACTGAAACATGTAATTGTGACCTAATTTCCATGCATGAGTGACTTTGGAATTTTCAGCTATCCATTTGTTATGTTCTTAAAGTCTTAGACCTTGATTTACCTACATGCATGAAACTTTAGTACTTGGGCCTCTTGTTGTCATTATGTTCTTGTTTTCTGTTGATTCTCCTGTCATTCAAACATGTAAATAGTTCAGGTTTTTATTTTAGCTGTGTGCTACATGTGTGTTTTCTTTCTGGCATTGCTTTCCATGTAGCTCAAAAGGTTGGAAAAAAGTTACATATCTGTGTTATTACCAATTTTGTGTGTGTGTGTGTATATATATATATATATATATATATATATATATATATATATATATATAGTTATGTTATTTTATTCTGTAGCATATCTTCTCAGGATAGAAACATCGCCTAATAATGTTTATATTTTCAGACTTTACTCGAAAAGATTTCATCAATTACTAATGGAAAAATTTACTCCTTTGAAGATGGAGCACTTCTTGCAAAGTTTGCAAAACACAATGTAAGTTGATGGAAGCAATACCGAATCTTCCTGAACAGTGACTTAATATGTAACATGGTTTATTGGAAGAAAAAGTATAGTGCATTTTGGGTTTGGTTGCTTTACAATGGGGTGTGTTATAAGAAAGACTATATCCTTATGAATACTGTACACAAAATATGTTAGAATCATGTGAAACGAGTTAAGTAACAGTGATGTATTTAAATTTACCCAATTAGGTGTAATCCATGACTGTACCCATTTTTTATGAGAGGTTTGTGGCACCATTTATCAGTAATGTTTGTTTTGAGGCTTGTTTTTGATTTTTTTGTAAAAAATTTGCAAAAATTAGAATGTTGAAATCTCCCAGCATAAATGTCACAGTGTATTTTACCTTACATTCTCAATTCTGCCAATATAAACATCAAAATAAAATTTTGCCTCTGATGCTTGAATTTGCCACAAATTTCCCTGGACCAAAATTATTTGATGCATGGTATATTGATGGTCTTTGTAATGACTACTATTGGGAAATGTCGTAATGAAATTTCCAGACCATGCCTTCTTATAGTCATTGAAATGTTTGAAGGTTTAGTGTTATTATTTCTGGCATAAGCTGTTGTGTGTGTGTGCAACAGCTCACTATACAGACACATCAGCATAGATAGATCTGATTCTGTAGATGTGTCTGTGCAGCACCTCACTAAATTTTTAAGTGCTAACAGAAATGTTTGTTTTAGATGTACCGTATATACTCGCGTATAATCTTGGGTCCAAATACAAAAAAACATAGACCCAGATCTGCCGTCACATAATGCACTGGCAAATCAGGGTATATGTTGTTTGTTCGACTGATTAGTCCTTACAAACTGCATAGACCCAAATCTGCCGGCGCATTATGTGATGACAGATCTGGGTCTATGCAGCTTGGAGTTGGTATCGGCTTATACAGGGTACTTTACAGTAGTGTATACTTAAAATAGTAATGCACAAGGTGTTAATTTATTTCTGTTTTGTAAAGAAAGGGCATTAAAAACTACATATTGAATGAAGAAATCAATTTTTATCAAATGAAAGTGAAACATGTACTAAACCGTCTTGTCTATTTATGTAAATATATTTGCAGTATAGACAGATGCACAGACAGATGGGTAGATATACAGTATTGATGGATAGATAGATACAGTATTGATGGATAGATAGATATATCAGGGATCATTAAATTTTCCCAAGTGCAACTGGACATTTTGAATGACTTCATAGATACACATGAATCTGCTGTTTGCAATATATATTTATTTTTTCTAAAAATCAAAAACTATTTTGACCCTGCCATAGGTCTCATCCGGTGCTAGCGGCAAACCATAAGTTTATCTCTATGATAAGCTACGTATTTCCACACAAGATTTTTATTTTTGTATGTGTTTTTTTTTTTTTTAACCAATCACATAATGTTCAACTTGCCACATTTGCACTATGGCAAATCCTTTCACTTAAAGTTCATCAGTTTGGCGAATTTAGCATTCTCTTTGTTTTGTTGATAAAGATGTCTGTTTCAATTCCCTTCCACTTCCTGGCTGCTGGCATTGGATCAAAATCTTTTATATCAACACCAAGTAGATTTATTCTCATAAGTTCATCAAGAGATCAAGAGTGTGAACACTCAACCTGCACAGCAGCTTTGTTTTGATACAATTCTGACTCAAACATTCATGCTCACACTCCATGATTGACACTGGAAGTACCTGTGAAATGTCGAGGAAGCAAATCACATATGTGTACTGTCTTCATTGAAACTAATCACATTTGGGTACTGTCTTCATTGAAACTAGTTTTGTCAGTAATTCCATTATAATTGTTGTACAGAATGTTCTTGAGAATCCCCCACCCATTGCTTAATATGCACTGATGACTGACAAAGAAACGGTCTGTAAACTAGACATAGTGACCTTTAAATTTTACTTCATTAAGGTATTTATTTTACAGTTTCATGGATAAACAAATCAATGACAATTTGATATACCGTCTATACTCGCATATAAGCCGGGTCCAAATGCAAACAACATATACTCTGATCTGCTGTCGCATAATGCGCCGGCAGATCAGGGCCTATGTTGTTTGTTCTACTGATTAGTCCTTAGAAACTGCATAGACCCAGATCTGCTGGTGCATTATGTGATGGCAGATCTGGGTCTATGCAGTTTGCAGTTGGTATTGGCTTATATAAAGTAATGATAATTTGGAATATCCTATGATCAGTGTCTGGTTACCCAGAGTGTATGCCAATCAAAACCTTTTAATTGCCAGACATGTCCAGCAAATTAAGGAATTTAAGGGAGCCTGAGATAGATAGATAGATAAATAGACAGAGAGATAGACAACTAGCGAGATAGTACATAATTTGGTTTGTTGGATTTTCAGTTGTTATAGTGGGGTGTTTTATTGTATTGGGGTGGTCATTGGGCAGAGTTTTACTGTATGTTTGTACACTGTTCCATGTTTAGCATGCCCTGATAACTCATGAACCCACTTAAAACACAGAGGATTCCATTTTTTCTTATAAAAAACAATAGGCTCCTATTTGATCACAGATAAGTAATTGTTTTATGAAGTATGGAACCAGTCTACATGTGGTGATATATTAAATACCATATTCAAAAAAGTGAAGGTTGCTGATTGGCTGAAAATAATTACCAGAAAAAATAAATTTCATTTTTCATCAGAAGCTTACATATGAGGAAATTGTACACAATAGTAGACTTGAACCTAAAACCACTTTACCACTTTTGTCTTATCACTATTGCCACACAGGTACTACTGGATTTAAATGGGGAGATCTCACCAGTCTGGATTTTAACCAATAAAATTGTAGTACATACAACTAGAATAAAAGAAATAAAGTTGAACTTTCTTTTCTAAGTTCATGTCCCAGTTTCACTAAAGATCTCATTCTCTTCAGATTGATTTGTTTTGTGTATCTGTCTTATTGCTTGGTTTGAAATTCTGAGCTTTTCACTTAACATTAAACAGTTATTAAGGATTAAAATACAGTCATAATATCATGAATTTTCCTGAAATTAGTCTTGTTTTATCACTGAGGCAAAAATTGATAATTTTCTCAATTATGAGTAATTCTTCAACAAATATTTAAAGAATAGAAAGACTCCCAGGTGTACAATTTTAAAATTAAGGAGTTATTTTTCATCCCTTGTATTATCTCTACCTATCATGAAATTCCCACTATTGCTTCAAATATTATAAACAAGATATAATGAAAAATCTAAATTTTAAGGAACATTTTTGAGAAATTTAGTGAAAGTGGGGTCAGAATGTCATCTTATATCAGAATTTAAGTTTAATATTTGCTTTTAATTTTCAGCGTCAGGCAAGTAAATTGATACAACATAGAAACTTATTGTCAGAAATTAAGCATCAGGAGGTCACGTTAGAAGAAGCAGTGAGTGCATTTTAATTTTTCTTTATTTTCCTGTGTGCAATTTACACCAAAAACTGTAAACTGCATAGTCCCTTTCTCAATTAACTGACTTGGTAAATTAAGTTAGATAGTTAAGCTCTAACCACCTATCCAGTGAGGACAAATTTTGTGATCCCTTAAGTGTCCTTTTTAGAGAGGTTTTACTGTATTTATTACATAGGTGTTTATTTTATCTTGGTGCTTGTCAATTTTGTGTATCGTTTGTTAGCTGTTATCCAACCAGATTTATTGCACCAAATATCTTTACACAGATAAAAGCTAATTACTGTTTCATTTCAGTGACATTAAATTTTGCACTACAAATGTTGTATTTAAGGGCTAACACAAATAAACAGATTTAAGTGATGGTACATTGAGTAAAACAGTGCAAAATTGTTTTTAAATTCATATTTGGTTGAGGTTGTCATAACTAGATTAAGTTTAAAATATCTCTAATATTTTTAAAATATAATAATTGGTACTTTTAGCCCAGCTTTGATACAACTTTTCAACTTGACTATGTACTCTATTAAAATTTATATAAAGACAAATTTAAGGGCAATATTACCATGCCCCCCTCCCCAAACCCCATCTTGTTTCATAATATAGGTTTAATAAAGTGGTTCCCAAACCCTCGGTCACAACCAAAATTCACAAATTATCAGCAAAATTTGAGCTTAGCTTTTATTTAACATTGAGAGGCATTTTATGAAAGAGGGACCAGAAATACTAATAAAAGTTTCTTTATTTTTTTTTATCTATCATCAGTTATGAAATCTGTTTGTCATTTTTGTTTCTGAATTTATTATTACTATTGTTGTTATTATTATTACTGTAAATCATGAACTTTTAACTAACATAAAATTTGTAAATTTAGTGAGCAAACTAATTTTCACAAAACTTTCATGCTCACAAAAACTTTATGATGAAAATACAATATACATGCCAATATCTACCTGGAAATGCCAATATCTACCTGGACAGTTTGTTACATATTTAGTTACATTTTAATATAAAAACATTTAATACTAAGGATTTAAAAATTGGTCACCAGGTGCACTTGTAGATGTTACTTTACATAAATATTCTGAGTGATGTTTTGTTTATAATTATTTTTGAACATCTCTCCTAGTCAGCAGCAATTCAAGTTGTGTGCTTTTGATAATCCCTTATGTTGGAATAAAGCAACCACACATCTATATTTACATTGTTTATCTGTATTTACATCGTGTAGCAAGCCCATATCACTTGTAATTAGGGAGTATATCTTTGCCCATCAGTAAAAATTGTATATTGCTAATTGAAAGATTCGCTACAATTTAATGAGACTAAACTATTGTGATTTACAGTACAGTGTATATGTTTCATCCTATTTGCAGATGAGAGATCCTAGTTTCGTATCCAGTCCCCTACAGAAAGAAAAGGTATAGTATTAAATTTAACAGCGGTAATACAATACCTCTTACTGTTGCATTGCTTTCCTTTTCTGGGACTTTAAATGCCCAGTCCTAGCTAATTATATTCTCTCCTCCAATTAGTATTGGAAGGTCAGAATTGAAAAGAACATGATCACATTCTGACTCTTTAGTCACAGCCAACATACAGAATACTTTCCTCTTTCCTTGGACAATGTACACAGTACATGTGTGCTATATAATGCTCATTGAAATTCATCTTTATTTTCATTTTTAAACATCTTTTAGGCCTATCAAATAACTTTTTGTGTTGATTGAGTGTTTATCTCTTCAGTCCTTGCTTTATTAGAGTCTTTTCTGTGTTCCTTGTTTTAATTTTGAAGGGATTTTGCGCCTTGCTTGGCAAGTGGTGCTTCAGTAAATTGTATTCCCCTTCATAGTTCTGGTGCTAGGGTAAGTATTGTCCACACTTTGTAGGTTTAAGATTTTTTTGTATTGTATGATTTATTTCTCTTTCAGAGTTTATTATGTTGCAAATAGACATCATAACAAAACACTATGTCGATATGATGATCCAATCAGGAGAAGTAACAGTAAGAAGATTTTCAAGATGGCCACCAAGGCCACCATATTGGATGTCAGATCAGCACCACTTTCATAAGAAGTCTTCTTTTTTGAAAATCCCATGTTGACATCACCTTCCATTCAGGAGGAATACAAATAACGGCATTTTCAGCATGGCCATCATGGTAGCCATATTGGATGTCAGATTGGCACTATTTTAATTTAGGACCAACTAGACATCATAAGAAGTCTTTTAGTGGAAACTCTATGTTGATACAACCATCGATTCAGGATGAGTAGTGATTACAAGATTTTCAAGATGGCCCATGATCTAGTTCCAGTAGGAAGGCTTCATATACAGCCCCACCAGTTCTTGCTTCTATCAAACTGGAGACTTCACAAAGAGCCTCTGTCTGCTAGGATCCATTTAGGATCCAAATTTCATCATCATATGAGTTGATGGAAAAATCAAGACAGGTTTTTTTACAGTTCCAATTCTTGTTTTGGAATATCACTCCTTCCTTTACACTGATGCATCAGATTTAGGCTTGGGAGCTCACCTTGAGCCTGCATGAGTAGTCCTGTGATCATGGGAAGAATCTTCATTTTACATCAACAATCTTGAGATGTGGGCTGTTTTTCTAGCACTTCAAGGGAGCATCAACTGCATAAAATATTGCTACATCATGGTTGCTATGGACAACACATTGATTGTAGCATGTCTCAGACATCAAGGGGGCACTCATGCCTCTTCTCCCTGCTTGGAAGTCTGGAACCTCCTCTGTTGGACAACTTCAGAGGAGATCACTCTCAGAGTCTGCCACATTCTGGGCAAGAGGAATATTCTGGCAGACAGCTTTTCCAAACAGGGACAAGCAGTCCTCATGGCATATGGTCTCTGCACCAACTGGTAGCAGAGAGACTTTTTCATCCGGGGGAAAGACAAATGGTAGCTCCCTGTTTATATCTCTCCAGAACCAGACAAGAGGGCATAGTCAGTGGATGCCTTCATTCTGAGCTGGAATTGACTGTATGCCTATGCCTTCCCACCTTTCAGTCTTAATCTCTCAGGTTCTTCACAGAGTCATGACTTCCAAGTCACGGCTCATTCTCATTGATTCCCTGTAGCCAAGTGATCATGGTTCAGTGATCTTGAGCTGTTTGCCAGTGATATCAGGAAATTACCATTGAAGAGGAATCTGCTGTCATAGCACAGAAGGTCCCTCTTGCACAGATCTCCTCAAATTCTCTACCATCATGCCTGATTCATATCAAACAATCTATCCGCCAGGACCAGTTTTTGAGCAAGGTTGCCAAATGCATCAATCAGGCTAGAAGGCAATCAACTTAGAAGGTTTATGATGCCAAATGAAGAATTTTTTGTAATTGATGCAGTAGAAAATGCATTGATTCTATCTACTCCCCTGTAACTGCAGTTGCAGATTTTCTTTTTTTTCTCTTTGAGGAAAAAGATTGCGCAGTATCCATCATTAAGGGCTCACAGCAGTCCTCTCCAGTACTCTTAAGTTCTCTGTGGGTTCCACTATTGGGTCAGACCGATATCTTTCAGAACTGATCAAGTACTTGGAGCTCCAGAGACCAGTCTCTATCTGTTCCATGTCTTGGTGAAACCTCACACGTGTTCTCTGGTTTGTTATCTAAACCTCCTTATGAACCTTTGAGTGAAACTTCCTTTCAGAACTTTACCCTTAAAACAGTGTTCATTTTCTCCCTGGCATTGGTGAGGAGAACTAGTGAAATTCATGCTTTGTCAGTGGAAAAGGGTTGTTTATGGTTCAGTGGAAACTATGATTTGGTATGTGTTTTTTGTTTTGACAACTTGCATTTCTGCTGAGGAAACAACTAACATTAACTAACTTTTGTAGTTCCTGTTCCTATTGAAATCCTCAGTCTCATTCCTATTGAAATCCCCAGTCTCATTCCTATTGAAATCCCCAGTCTCATTCCTATTGAAATTCCAGGTCTCATTCCCATTGAAATCCCCAGTCTCATTCCTATTTAAATCCCCAGTCTCATTCCTATTTAAATCCCCAGTCTCATTCATATGGGTATGATCAGTTAGAGCTTTATGTTTCTATCTATCTAAATCAAAAGAAAGAAGAAATGGTTGTAATCATCTCTTACAGATACCACTTATAGTTTGGCAGCCACCATCTCCAGGTGGATTGTGCAGACTATTAAAAGAGCTTTTCAGTCTGTCCATGAGAGAGATCTTTCTTTCATGGAGATCAAAGTCCATGAGATTTGGGCTATTGCTGCATCTTGGGCCTTTTTGAATCATTCCTCTTGTGAAGGTGTCATGAAAGCTGCCTTCTGGTGATCTCACTGTACTTTTCATCATTTTGCTTTTGATCAATGTCACACCAAAGTGAGAGCATCCTACTGACAATAGTAAGTTCACATTGTTAGCTTATTTTAAAGGCCATCAGACTCCCACCAGGCTGGTAAATTCAGCTCTGAAAAAATAGCAAAAATAGCAAATAATGTATTACTGCTATTAAAATGTATTTTTTTTTGGGGGGGGGGGAACTAATTTTAATTATATAAGACTTACTTGCTATTATTACCCAATTCCCTTCTCCATTCCCACTCTGATGTCCTTTCAGTCTCAGTCCAAGCCAGAGAAGGACAATATTCTGATTGTCAGAAGTGGATTAAGTATCAGACTGGGATCATGGTTATTTTTTTTTCTTTCTAAACCTCTAATTGCTTTAAGAGCAACAGTTTGAATTCTGTAGTAATCATTAGTATTAGTGCTGTGTGTCTTCAAAAATATTGTACTAAGATATAATATTAGTCTGATTTATGTTACATATTAAACTCGAAAAAATCTTTTACCATCTCTAGTTGCAGCTTGGTTCTTGAGAAAGAGGACATTCCATTTGTTTTGATCAAAGATTTAGGATCCTTGGAAGTATATTCATTGGCTTTGTGTGTAGTCACCCATTAGGTCTTCCTTCTGACATTTTTGAATTATTTTAGATTTATTTTGTTTAATCATTGTTCATCATGTTTCAGAAAGTCATTCTAGACCTTGCCAAATATGCATTGGAACAGCATCTTTATGAAGATGAAAGAGAAGATCCATTGTTCAGAATGGGTATGAAGGCAGATAAGGAGGAACCTGATGGACTGTATTATGAAGAAATAGTCAATTCAGAGAATACCCTTCCCAAACCTGGAAGTCGTGTTTGCCGTGGACCAGACTGGAACAGAGAGAATGAAGATGTCAATGGAGTGGGAACTGTTGTCGGACACCCTAGAGATTATTGTAATATTTTTTAATACAGTTACTCTTTTTGTCTGGCCCACCTGCCATTGTAGCATCCATGATCTGACTATCAAGAACCTATGATATATACTCGTGTATAAGCTGGTCCAAATGCAAACAACATAGACCCTGATCTGCCATCGCATAATGCGCTGACAGATCAGGGTCTATGTTGTTTGTTCTACTGCTTAGTCCTTACAAACTGCATAGACCCAGATCTGCCATCGCAAAATGCGCCGGCAGATCTGGGTCTATGCAGTTTTTAGTTGGTATAGGCCTACACATGAGTATATACGGTATGTTACAGTATTCATCTTATGATAAGTACCAACAGCTTAAATTTAAGTTATTTTAAAAGTAGGGGTGGTCTTATGATGGGAAAAAGCTTTTTGCCAAAAATTTTTGAACACAATTTGTAAAAGTTTGAACTTAACGTTGTGTATGGGCTTATTGTGGAAGACTTACAGGCTCCTATCAGAATTCAGTATTTTTAGAATTTTTTTGTCATAGACAAGATGTCACAATAAAGTATTTCCTCGTAGTAAGGTTTATGGCAGTCAAAAAATGGTACAGTGTTGTAAGTGAGGCTTTTCATACTGTGGTAGGTTAAAATATTATAGGGTACATTTTCCACTATAGGGTACATTGTCCATTATAGGGTACATTGTCCATTATAGGCTACATTGTCCATTATAGGGTATGTTGTACAAAACAAAACAAAAATAGGACATTTAACGATTTTGGAATTGCAATATAAATTGTTTTCATCAACCAAGAGCTAAAATCAAGAGAAATAGATTAAGCAGCAACAGTCAAACTAAATTTAGCCAAGTTATTGGAATTCATGATTATACCTACATTTCATGAGAGGATGTGGTATAATGAGTAGTATTAAAATGAGGAATCAAGGGGCTGTGTCTACTTAAAAACTTCACATTTTTAGTGGGGTTTTTTTTCTTTTTCTTCTCACTATCTGGTAATTTATAACATTGGTAATATTTGTTTTTAGATTTAATAGAAAACCAGACATAAAAAGACACTAATCCTCTATGCTGAGCTGGGAAGTACCTTCTATTTTTAGATTCAGTCAAATTCTTGGTCTCAGTTACAGTGCCATCTTTCGTGTGACACAGTTTTTGCCAAAATGGTCAGTGGTGTCATACACTATCAGCAGATTTAGAATATCATCAAATTAAAGATACATATATAATAAAACCACATTAAGTAAATTGCTATTTGCGCAGTCAGGGAACTCTTCAGCCACTAATTGAGAACATCTGTACTCGCTTATAAGTAAAGTCCAACTGCAAGCAACATAGACCCTGATCTGCTGTTGCATAATGTGCCAGCAGATTAGAGTCTATGTTGTTTGTTTGACTGATTGCTCCAAACAAACCAGAGAGACCCAGATCTGCTGGCACATTATGCGACAGCAGATGGGTCTGTGCAGTTTGCAGTTGGACTTGACTTATAAGCGAGTAAAGACAGTAACTTGAAGGGTAATTAGCTGAGCAATGGAGCAATTAACAAAGGATGTATCCATGGGTCACCTCAAAAACTGTGATAGTTATATGCCATAATAACTGTGGAACTATTGATGAATTTATGGATGTTCATCTGTGTATTATTTTGAGCTTGCAATTTCTTTCACACTTTACATATCATAGCAGATATGCATCTTAATGATATAGGAGAATAAAAGCAACACCTGTCTACTCTCTACTGGTTTGCATGCATGCAGACAAACCTGCACAAATTGTAGGTCTACCTGTCCAAATACTCTTAAGGAAGACTCAGAGAAAATATGGCAATATATATGATAATCATTAAAAGAACTGAAAAGGTGATATAAAGGTTTAAACAAATTGCTGAAAAATCAAGCACCACTCAACCCCCCCCCCCATTTCTCTGTGCAAGATGAAAGTTGTAATACACCAGAGACATAAATCTTTCTGCACACATCATGAAGAGACCCAATTAAGAGTAAATAATACTGAGAGATAAATTTACGATTACAAACCTCTATTTTACATGTCTGTGTGATGGTGTCCTGACAAAAGCGCGCCGACAAAATAGCACCATAAAAAACACGCAGCTTAAAACCCCGACAAAAGAGCGCCGACAAAACCTGATATCCCTGACAGAATTGCGCCAAAAGAAAAGTACGCAGAGTAGAAGTAGAAATGAAAAGTGAGATCATTTCTAAGTTCCAAAATTTATATGAAGAGTCATTCTTCAAAGCTACTTGAGTACCCGACACTTTTATGTGATGGCTATCGGAGATATTAATGAATAGATGACATTATTTGTTCCTTAATGCCACATTTCTGCATACTGAGATATTAATGAATAGATGATGATTTTGTTCTTTAACGCCATATTTCTTCATATCGAGATATTAATGAATAGATGATGTTATTTGTTCTTTAACGCTGTATTTCTGCATATTGAGATATTAATTAATAAATGATGTTTAATGTTCTTTAGTGCTGTATTTCTTAGTTTTTTCTTTACTAGAGACACAAATAGTAATTGTTGTATGCTTTCATCTTTGAACAATTTTGTCGCACGCTTTTGTCCTGTGCGCTTTTGTCTTTGCGCACTTTTGTCGGCGCGCTTTTGTCTGTACGCTTTTGATGGGGTGCCCTGTTTGACAGGTTAGCTTGAGAAGTGATGTTGTTTTGTTGAGTATTAAATTATCCAAAAAATCTGGAAAAATCAATTGCCCAGCAGTTCAAATCAGATTAATAATTTTCTTGGACAAAACTTATTGCTTGCCTACAAGATAAAATTTTGTATGCATTTTCATGAAAATCTCTATTCCTGGCAAGTGAAAAATGTTGTGATTTCTTCAGCCCTTAATACAGGAATTTGAATCTGAACTGCAAGGCATGCAAGATGAAGGTTCCACATAGTTTGTTATATTCAATGAAATTCCTAGATCCTTTTTTAGCTCACCTGGTCAAAGGTGTCATGTGTTATCTGTTGTCCATCAACAATTGAGATTTTTGACTTCTCAAAAACTGCTGTGCCAATTTACATCAGACTTAGCAGAAATGTTTCATTAGACATCGTCTGTAAAAGTTATGTTGGGTGTAGTTTCCCTAGCAGTATTGTGGCTTCCATATTAACCAGGTGGAAAATCTATTTCCGACTTCTTCTTCAGAACAACTGAGTCAGTTTGGATCACGACTTATCAGAAAGGACATCCTTTATCAAAATTGTGTCCAGGGTGGCTTCCCTATCAACCAGGTGGAAAACATTTGCAAATTCTTTTTAAAAAATACTGAACCAATTTTTTTAAAACTTTGTTGGAAATTTAATTGGACATGCTCTGTCAAAATTGTGTCCAGAATGGCTTCATTAGCAAATAAGTGAAAAACCTCTTTTTCAACTTATTCTTCAGAATGCCTGAGCTGGTTTTGATCATATTGGTAGGATTGTTTCATGGGACATTTTCTACCAGAATTGTGTTTGGGATGGCTCCCTAGCTTCCATAGTAACCAGGTAGAAATTCTGATTTTGATGACTTCTTCAGAATGGCTGATTCAGTTTTGATCAAACTTGGCAGGAATGTTTCTCAGTAATAGCATTTTGGACCCCCACCTCCAAGCAAAAGTGTGTCCATAGCAACCAGAATAACTGGACTTAATCCTAACATTGGTGTCTTTCAACTGAAGGTACCTGCCTTATTACTAAGTTTGCCTTTTAGATCAATGTATATCTGTCGAGCATTATCAGGCCCACTTGGGTCTCTTGTTTTTCTTTCAGGGTGATTTGATTCTTTTGCAAGGGATTAGTGGTGTTTTGTTTTCTTTGCATAAAATGCTCATCTTTCTCAGTTTTGTCATGAAATGTCTACATTAACTGGACAAGGGATGTTAGACTGAACCCCATGAATGCGCTCTAGATCTACTTCTGAAATGTTATAAATTTTATATGTGATTCTGTACATGCCTGAGCAAATAATATCATTAAATTTATTTCCTTAGGCAATACCAATTTGACTTTACTGCTTCCCTGCAATTTAGGCTTTGAATTTTTTTAAAATCAGATTATTATCTTCACTGCATATGACCATGGATTGGTACAGACCTGTTGTTGAAGTTGATTTCAACTCCTTATCCTATACTGATGACCAGTGGTGATGACCAGTGGCTTATATTGATGCCACACTAGGACAGTCATTGTGCTTGGGAATGGATAGACAGCTCACACATGGTACAACAGCCTTAGCACAAGCCTATCAAATAATAAAATGCAAATTTGGTTCTCAGATACTTTCATTTATTAGTGAGATAAATGAAGATAAGAATATGGACATAAGTACTTAAAGCAGTCTCAGCAAAATGAGGTCAATTGGTTTTATCAGCAATGCATGTCAACACCTTTTCTTCACTTTCTTGTCACTCAAACCTTTAGTCCCATATAAACAATTCGTGGAAAAAAATAAAAGAAACCTTGAACATGTACTTCATGCTGCCTGGGAACCTCTTATACACTGTCTCTTACCACAATGTTATGCCAAAACGAAATTTATCCATTGAATATGTTACCTGATCACATATATGTTACCTGATCACATATATGTTACCTGATCACATATATGTTACCTGATCACATATATGTTAGGAAATAAACTCTGCTACCTCTCAAATTCGACCGTTCTGGATAGACATATATAAAAAGTTCTTTAGAAGCAGTAATACAATACCTACTACTATTGCGTTGCTTTCCTTTACTGGGACTCCTAGTCCCCAGTCAAAGCTAATTATTCCCTCCTCCAATTAGTATTAGAGAGCCAGAATTGGAAAGAACATGATCCCAGTCTAACGCCTTAGTCATAGCCAACATACGGAACACTTTCCTCCTTTTTTCTTGGACTTGTGTGCTATGTCATTCATTGAAATTCAACTTCCTTTTCATGTTTAAACATCTTTCAGGCATATCACATACCATTTTGTGTTGATTGAGTGTTGATCTCCTCAGTCCTTGCTTTATTTGAATGTTTTCTTTGTTCCCTTTGTTAATTTTGAAGGGTTTTTGCACCTTGCTTAGCAAGCAGTGCTTCAGTAAATTGTATTTCCCTTCATAGTTCCTGTGCTAGTATAAGTATTGTCTACCCTGTTTGGGTTCCAGATTTTTTGTTTTGTGTAAGTTTTCATCTTTCAGAGTTTATTATATCACATGGTGTGGGCAAGTGCAGGCACAGGAAGGGTATGAACATGCACCCTACCTGGCTGTTGTGCACGGATGGATGTCCAATTTGTTGTCTCTGGACAGATCAAGTGTGGGACTTTGCAGAAAGTCACTGCACATTCAGAGGGGAGAAAAAGAGCTCCTCTTCCTCCTCATCACTGGAGGACTCCTTCCGTTCCCAGGAGGAGTCTGGATTTCTTCCTGTGTTGGGAAAGACAATTGTTCCTATGGGGCAGGAACGTACTGCAACTTCCGTGGTTCAGAGATCGCCTAGAGGCCAAGGATCCCTGATGCTCATTATAATGACATCAGTGTTGGTGAGGGATCGATCCTTGGTTGCTCCCAAAGGAGGGAAAATTCCTGAGAGTGAGTTGCACCTCCCATTTATGGATGAGATGTGTCCTCTCAAGCTTGGTGTCCCAGTGACAGAGATAAGTGAATCACACCTTCCTGTGAGAGGGAGACCAGCAATCTTGATTGGATCGTCCATCAGATCTTTGTTGCTGGAATTGTCTTTGATCAGTGACCTGTCACCCATCAACAGTCACTGGGTGCTGTGCACCGAGTACAAGGCATCTGTCACCGGTCACTGGTTATCCACTGGTCACCAGGCTTCGAGCACCAGTCACCTGTTTTCGAGCACCGGTCACTAGTCACCAGGTTTTGATTATTGGTCTGGAGACAGGGATCAAACTGACATCCCCCCTTCCCTATCTTCCCATTGAATTTCTACCAGGTGTGTGGATCCCCCTTTCCAAGTAGTATGTATTCCTTCCAAACCCATCTTGTCATTTATGACCCTGCCATGGTTTCAAGGTAGGGCAGACATGACAGGTTGTGAACAGCCTCTGGCCATATGTCCAACAAAAAGGAGGTGGGGCTGATACTCACCTCCTAGATGATCTAGAAGGGAACAGTGATCCCATTCACCTAGGTAGCTAGTAGGGTACAATGAGAGGTTTCTGGATGATGGCATCCCCATTTTGACATATCCCTTTCTGGAGGGAGATAGTGGGAAGGACAGTCCTGTCTTGCCTTGAGGATGACAGTGTCCTTTCCATCTTGGTGGTCTCAAATAAATTCTCAGAGAAACTGGTGGCGATGGGTCCTCCTCATCCACTGGGGTCCCCTGCTCCTTTCCACCTGTCAGATCAGGTGTTGGAGGAGGAGGTGTGATGGTCTGAGAGCTTACACATAAGTTTTCCTGGGGGGAAGGAGTTCACCAGGCAGCAGAACTTGTGATCTGCCCCTCCCCCCTTCTGCTCCATGTCTCTCCGGTACCAGATCAAAGGCCCTAGGCAGTGAATGCTTTGCGTTTAAAGTGGGATCATCTGTACATGTACACCATCCTACTTTTCAAAATAATTCTGGAAGTGCTACACCAAGTCAGGATCTCCCCTTCTCAGCTCATCCTGGTAGCCCTCCTGTGGCCCCAGAGGTTGTGGTTCAACAACCAACTTGACCTGATGGTAGACAAGTCCAGGAGATTACCACAGAGGATGGACCTGCTGTTGCAGCACAGGGGTCTCTCCTCCACAACAGTCCACAGATTTTCCACCTTCATGCTTGGTTTTCTTCTCTAGCAATCAATCCGCCTTGACCAGTTTTTGAGCAAGGTGGTCAACTGCATCATCCAGGCTAGGAGGCAATGTACTTATATGGTTTACAATGCAAAGTTGAGAATCTTCTGTCATTGGTGCAGTAGGAAATTCATTGATCCTAGCTGTTTGTCTTTAAATGCAGTTTCAGACTTTCTTCTCTTCCTTTTTGAGGAAAGAGAATGTTCTGTTTCCACTATTAAAGGCTATAGGGCAGCCCTTTCAAACACTGTCAAGGTCTCTAGGGGTTCTGCCATTGGGTTGGACCTTCATCTTTCTGATCTCATTGGGTATTTTGAACTTCAGAGACTGGTATCTCCCTCACTAATTCCTAGATGGAATCTTTTGTGTGTTCTTTGGACATTTTCAAAACCCCCGTATGAACCTTTGAGTAAAACTTCCTACAAAAACCTTACCATTAAGACTGTTTTCCAGCTCTCTTAAGCATCAGTGAGGAGAAGAAGTTTCATGCCTTGTCAGTGGAAAAGGGTTGTTTACAGTTCATTGGTAATAATGTTTATGGTTCCATTTCTATTCTTTCCCAACCAGGGTTTCTGGCTAAGAATCAGCTATCTTCAGTTGCTTCACTTCCTGTTGAGATCCCCAGTCTCAGTCATGTCTGTGCTGGGGATGATCAAGATAGGCTTCTTTGCTCAGTTAGGGCTTTAAAGTTTTATTTGGCTTCCCCTAAATGGAGAAGGAATGGTTGGAATCATATCTTTCTACCTGTAAAGGGTTCCTCTGATATTTTGATGTACACCATTTCCAGGTGGATTGTCTTTACTATCAAGAGAGCTTATCAGTCCCTCACTGAGAGGGACCTTTCTTTCATGAGAATTAACTCCCATGAAATTAGGGCTATTGCTACATCTTGGGCATACTTGAATCACTCCTCTTTGGATGATGTTATGAGAACCACCTTATCGCAGTCTCACACTACCTTCTTTTCCTTTTACCTTTGATCTTTGGCGCATCAAAGCAAAGGCAATTTTTCATTGGGTCCTATATTGATGACACAGAATGTGGCCCAACCTTCTACTAACCTCCAATAGTGAAAACTCCAACCATAAGGGTAAGTGCAATTGTTTTCTATACCAGATTTGTTAAGGTCATCAGCCTATCTCCTAACTGGTAAATTCACCAATGAAATAATAGCAGGCTGCTTATTGCTACTATTAAACTGTAGTTTTTTTAAACTAATTAAACTAATTTTAATTATGTAATACTTGTCTGCTACTATTACAAAGATTCCATCCTCCCATCCTGCTCTGATCTCCTGTATTCCAGGTCCAAGTCCAAAGTGGAAGGTATTCCATATGTTGGCTATAATCAAGGAGTCATACTGGGATCATGTTCTGTTAAATTCTGGCTCTCCAATACTAATTGGAGGAGGGAATAATTAGCTTGAAATGGGGACAATAGTAGCAGAGAAGTATTACATAATTAAAATCAGTTTAACCCCCAAAAACTACATTTTCCCATTTATATATTATATAGACAATGAAAAAATTGCATCTATGTGAAGAAACTCTTTCAGATTCCATTATGATTACTACCCTTTGACATTGATAGGTTGCCAACCATATATTGGATGTTATTCAGTTTATGGATATGTTGTAATATGACATCGCCTTGATATCCATCAGAATTCATCATTAATCCTACCCATCAGCCTGTAAAGTAAATACAGTATTGTTAATGCAGGTTACTTGAAGATGTTCGTAACTTTATGTTTTTTAGCTCTATGGTCATAGACCAGAATAACTTATGGGATGGTCTTTCATCCGTCATCCATCCATTGTCTGTCATCCGTCTGTTAGCACAAGTTTGTTATTATTACTCCTCCTAGATTACTTGGAGGATTGCCATGAAACTTTAAACATACATTCATTAAATGGTCTAGTTGGTCCTAAATGAAAATGGTGCTATGGTGTTACTCGGACATCTAATATGGCCACTACAGTGGCTATCTTGAAAATCTTGTTATTGCTACTCCTCCTGAATGGATGGTCAAATCAACATGGGGTTTTCATTAAAAGACTTCTTGTGATGTCTTGGTGGTTCTAAATGAAAGTGGTGCTGATCTGAAGTCCAATATGGCCACCATGGCAGCCATCTTAAAAATCTTGTTATTGCTATTCCTCACAAACGAAAAGTCATATTGACATAGGGTTTTTATCAGAAGACTTTTTATGATGTCGAGTTGGTCCTAAATGGTGCTGCTCATACAGCAAGTATAGCTGCCACAACAATCATCTTGAGAATCTTGTTATTGCTAGTTACCTTGCATGGATGTTCATATCAACATGGGGTTTTTACTAAAAGACTTCTTAGGATATCTAGTTGGTCCTGTCAGCATGGGGTTTTCACTAAAAACTTTTTATGATGTCTAGTTTGTCCTAAATGAAAACAGTGCTGATCTGTCATACAATATGGCCACCATGGCAGCCATCTTGAAAATCTTGAATGGAAAGTCATATTGACATGCGGTTTTCACCAGAAGACTTCTTATGATGTCTGGTATGTCCTAAATGAAAATGGTGCACAGCAGCCATCTTGAAAGTCTTGTTATCACTGCTTCTCCTGAATTAATGGTCATATTAGCATGGGCTTTTCACTTAAACACTTCTTATAATGTCTTGTTGGTCGTAAATTAAAATGGTACTGATCTGACATCTAATATGGCCACCATGGTGACCATCTTGTTATTGCTACTCGTCTTAAATGGAAAGTCATTTTGACATGGGATTTTAATCAGAAGAGTTCTTATGGTGTCTAGTTGGTCCAAAATGAAAATGATGCAAATTGACCCTCAGTAGAAAAATAAAAATATTATTTCTAGTCCTCCCAAATCGATGTCTTATATCAACATGGGGTTTTCACTACTCGACTTCTTATGATACCAAGTTGGTCATAAATGAAAATTGTACCAATCATACATTCGGTATAGCTGCCATGATGGCTCTCTTAAAAATCTTGCTGCTGCTACTCCCCCTGAATGGATAGCCATATTAACATGGGGTTTTCACCAAAAAACTTCTAATGATATATGCTTGGTCATAAATGAAAATGGTGCCAATCTGACATCCAATATGTCCACTGCAACAGCTAATTTGAAATCTTGTTATCGCTGAATAATATCAGAGATGATTTCAATACTTGGCAGTTAAAAGGAAGAAATGGTGTTATCTTGAATTCCTGGAAATTCTTTTCACCCATAGGAGCATCAGTCCTTTTGAGAGACTCTTGTTCATGGATAATTTTGCATATTTTTCTGAACTAAATTTTTGAACTAATTTGAATCACATAAGTTTGTGGACTTTATTTCTGACCATGTAGTTGCAAATGGTATTGTCGATAGTCGCTGTTTCATCTTGCTATTTCATCTGTTTTTATCTTGTGGACACTGCTTTGATTTATATTTTTTGTTTTAATTTGAGTGCAGTTATTGACATAGTTTATATTTCTGTTATTTAGTTGTTTTCATTGTTATTTCAGATATACAGTGTCTACCAAATGTTCAGAGTGTAAATAGTTTAGGGTCTCTGAGGACACCTTAGATGTGGCTTGCCAGTACCCTATGCACTGTATCATTACCTTCTAGTTGTGTCTGTACAGAATGGTCAGAGGGCATGTGGTCCACTGTTTTGCAGAGATGTTTGATTGGCAGCGAGAGATGGGATAAGTACCAAACCTTTGGACAGTGATGTTTTGAGCCTTTATCCTATGACTGCATCAGTAACCAGCATAATTGGGGGATACTCCCCCTCCAAGATTGCTAGAACCTTACCTTTAGCAACAATTGCATCTGGCCAGCTAGAAACAGGAGAATGGTTTGCAGTGGATGCATCCATGCTACACCCACCCCAGTCGTCACTGCTTGAGTCTCAAATGAGGCGACATATCCAGAAAACAGTGCAGTTGCTGGCTTCGGGGAGTTTGTTCCTGCCATTCATCACATCTCTCCAATATGGACATAGAGATGATGGGAGAGTTTGCTCTGACATTATGCCAGCCCAGTGGGCATAAGGCACCCTGCATGCCTGAGCATGGCCAGAGTAACTGTAAGTCTGGGCACATGGGGTTTGATTCCATTCTTGCAGGCTTCCATCACCAGCCATTCCAGCCATCTTTGCTGTCCGCCACTGTCCAAGTTGCTGAACAGCCAATCCAATCATATGTCTGGCCAGCCATAACTGCTAGCTTCCAGAAATCAGTGGTATTGACAAGTTGTGCTGCAAACCAGTTGACTGTCCCATTGTATATGGCATGTTATGGGAACCTGTGCAACCAGCCCATCCACATGGCCAACAGCCATCTCTCCAGCTGCCCATCCAGTCAGCCATCCCATTGACACAAACCATGTTGGTTGCCCATCCACCAGTTCAGTTGACAGGTCCAAATTTGATGGTATATTCTGTGGGCAGGTACTGCAATATGCCCAGGGACAATGCTGCTTCTTCTTCCATTCTTCTGCATGTAATATATGCAAACTTGGAGGCCTTACCAAAGGAGAATAACCTCCCCTAGTGAGTACAGGGAAAACCTTAATGAACTGACTCACAATAGAGTGGATAGAGTTAAGTTTTAAAGCAACGATTGAGAAAATTCATTGCAGTTTGTCACAGGCCAAGTGTCTATGACTGCCACCCACAAGCCAGGCCTACAAGGTGAAAACCTCAGTAGACACTGATAATGAGGATGAGCACCTCTTCTTATGTCTACTACTGCAGTTAGCAAAGATTAATGAGATCTGTGACTTTCTGTCGGACAAAATCCAAGACCTGGGGAACTTGAATGCGTTCTTATTTGAAATCCTGTTGCCAATGTCCTTCTCATCCAGCTGGTACTGCACCTACTCAGACACATACCATGCAGAGGTTCCAAGATTAGATAAAGACATGGTGGTGTTGGACATGACCACCCTGCAGTTTTACAAAGTCAATCACTGTGTCTTTCATGCAACATCTGAACTTGTGATGAACATGGTAGCCACTTCATCAGTGCTTGACCTAGCATCTTTAGCAAGTGTTTGTTTGGCCAAACAAATCTGGTAATAAACACACTTCGGAGTAATCTTGTCACATCACCAGGGTGATTAACGGGACTGCACACTTCATGACCAACGCTCTGACAGCTTGATGCAACCTAGACTTAGTGAGATGAGATGCCTTTCTCACCTTGATCTCCTTTAAGCAGCATGACTCACTGGGTCTGTGTTCATTACCATTTGGTTGACCTCTGCTATTGGGCAGTCATATTGGAGATGTGCAAAATCAGGTAGCACAAGAGCTGCATCTACAGGTCTCCTAAGCTCCTTCTCTGGTTTTGGCCTACATCAGTTTCAGCCACAGTGGAGGGATGATCATAGGCAGAAGGAGAGACAGATGCATCCCACAAGAGCAGTTTTGCCCACAATCGAACTTAAGGCAGCAACATACTCCTCAGTTTCAGAGGCAACCTAATATGGGAGAGAGAAAGTCAAGTTCCCCCTTGCCCAAGCTTCCTAATAAACATCAGTGACTCCCATCAGTGACTCCCATCAGTGACTCCCAATCCGAACTGCCCACTGACATCCTGCCTATTCACTGACAACCTATTGGCACCAGACCCCTTAATTTTTGGCAAGATTGGATCAATCTTTTTCAGCAAAATTAATGGGTAATCCAAATTATTTAAGAGGGCTTCAGATTTAATTCATCCAACCCCCTTCCCTTTCATTATCCCTTCAATGAAGGAGTGGAATTTTGCAGAAGGAGATCTGCACTTTACTCTTCAAGCAGGTGGTGGAGAGAGTTTGCAGACTGAACTCTCCCGGGTTTTACTCCAGACTTTTCCTAGTGCTAAAAGCCAAGGGAAAGTTTGGACTGGTTGTAGACATGAGCCAGCTCAACTGATACATAGCCATGTCAAAGTTCAAAATGGAGTTTTCATGGTTGGTAAGGCTTTCCATCAAAAGGGATGAGTTTGCAATCAGTATCAATTTAACTGACCTTTCTTGAAGTCTTTTGTCCTCTGCCTTTGAATACTATAATCCTTTCCATCTGTAGATATGCAAGCTACAAGTATCTCTTATAGATAAATTTAACTTTTTTGCAACTGAGAGTATGAATTCTCTCTCTCTCTTTCTCTCAGCAACTACAACAACAAACAATAATTGTAACTACAAATGATAACTTCTGCCACTTTAACCTGATCAATTATATTTCCATTTTCTTTTTGTTTAATATTAGCCATAAGGTTCATTCCCCCCCCCCCATCCCCCAAATTGTATCTGTTTTATGATCTACCACAGTAGTTAGTTTATACTTTTGAGACAGTCCCTTGCAAGCACAACCTACCTTTCACTCAGTTGCTATATGATGTCTCTTTAAGTTGCTTGTGAAAAATCTTTAAATGGCCAATAACACCGTCTTGGTACTGAGGATTTACAAGTTTCATTTTCCCATAACTGGATTCTGAGTTTTAGTCAATGTAAAATCCTTGCTGGATCATAATGCTTTTGGCTGCCACTGTTTGTTTCACATTACACATATCTGAAAGATGAAATGCAGCACATGCGTTATTCAGTGTTGGGTTAAAAACATCAAAAAGGTTAAAAACATCAAAAAGAAGCATACAAATTCATTGGAGTAGGGAGGGAGATTAAAAATGCCTTTTATAAATAATTTAGAAGTGTACATATAAAATAATGGTCAGGTTTGGCAGCATCCACTTTCATAAATCTTCATTTTTGATTACATTGATTATTTGAACAAAATTAGACACAGCCCCTTTACATCATTGTGACCTTCATTTTCCGAAATGTGAGTTAAATTCAAACCATGGTTTAACTTCTCTACTGCATGTGAGTTAAATTCAAACCCTGGTTTAACTTCTCTACTGCATGTGAGTTAAATTCAAACCATGGTTTAACTTCTCTACTTCATTAACTGAGCTAATGACGAGAAGAAATCATGCAAATGATTATCCCTTGATCTACTGAAATAAAGGTCACAGCAATTCCAAATATGTACTCTTTTGCACTGTTTATACTGCAAAGTTGTGGAGGCACAAAACTACAACCAGAATTTGTTTTTGATAATCTTTGACATCATAAAGGACCACCTGCTCTTAATGACCTTTTTCTGCCAGTCCCAAGGATGGTCTTTACCAGTCTTTATACATAGCTTTGATTGTACAGTACACACAAAGTGTATTGATCATATTTATTTCATGCTGGTTGATGGTGTTGTTGAATGTAGTTTCTATCCAGGTGTAACTTTCACTTAACTCCACTTCAGGAGTGGATTCTACCTGGCCAGTTTGTTGATTACCTCTATACGACTAAAGATAAATCAGTTAGGTCTATTACCCAACAATACAGTGTAGCTCAGGCCTGACTACACCTGTAAATCCTTGAGATTTTGCATTGTAGCATGGTGTACTTTAGTGGAAACTACATAAACATGAGTGGAGGATGGTCAATACGCTTTGTGTGTACTGTATATAAAGACGAAAACATTGGGTCTGCAGAAACTTTAAATGTAATAATGCCAGGATATAAAAAAGCATTGTAATATTACATCTTGATGAAACAGCCTGGTATTTGATTTTGAAGAAAAAATGGATGGTAAAGGTGTATTAATTTTGAAATCCAGTTTACAGTATCTCAGTTTCTTGTGAAGGAAACTGATGATTATAGTGAATAAACATTTGTGAAGTAAAATGTTAAAATTAGCAGTTCCTCACTCGTGGGACTATGAAAGATAAATAAGTGAAACAATTATAACCTTTCCTGTAGCTTACAAAAAATTGTGGGCTTGTTTTGTTTCATAAAACTGTTCTGAAAACATAGACTTAGGTGGTTTTGTGCAGACATATTAGCCATGAAATTCAGTTATAATGGCCACAGTGCCCCAGAAATGCATACCTTCAATATTGTCTGCTCTAATTTTGTCCTATTTCTATCTGACCTAGGGGTGAATGTTGTATGGGACTACAGCAAGACAATCTATAAATATAGTTATGGTGCTCAAGGAAACTTTGAAGTTGTGATTACAGATGATCCTCGAGTACTGGATTTTGATGAACTCATTGCTGTTGGATGTCATGTACATAGAGGTAAGAATGGGGAAGTAGTGGAATAATTGCCATGCTTTCATCTACACAAACTCCTCCAGAGCTTAGTATTAATTATAGTGTTTAGCTCACCTGGCCATAAGACCAAGTGGGATTATGGTGTGGGCCTGTGTATGGCATGCATCATCTGTTGTCCATTGTCTCTTGTCTGTCAACATTGCTAGTTTCAACTTCTCAAAAACTGCTGGGCCAATTTCAATGAAACTTGGTAGGAATGTGCCACAGGACATGCTCAACCAAAATTTTGTTAAGAGTGGCTCCTCTAGCAGTGGTGTGGCTTCCATAGCAAAGAAATGGAAAATATATTTTTGACTTCTTCAGAATGCCTCAACCAGTTTTGATCAGTCCTGGTAGGATTGACTTTTAGTACATGCTGTGTCAAAGTTATGTCCAGGGTTGCTCCCCTAGCAATGTTATGGCTTCCTTAGCATCTGGTTGGAAAATCTATTTTGAACTTCTTAAGAATTGTCTTGCCTACTTTGATAAAACTTGGTATGAATGTTTCTTAGGACATGCTTTATTAAAATTATGTCTGGGATAGCTCCCTTAGCAATGGTGTGGCTTCCATAGCAACCAAGTGAAAAAACTATGAATGATACTTATCTCTTTTGATACTAATATATATATATATATATATATATATATATATATATATATATATATATATATATATATATATATAATTGAAAATATTATAAAATTACTCTCTCCCCACAACTGCCTTACAAAATCAGACCATATGTGATTGGCAGAGTACTAGCATGAACACTATTTACAGTAAAGAAGAAAAGATGCCAATGCACCATCCAGTCCAGCTGAAGTTACTCAAAGCAAAATCATCAGTAAACAACTTATTTCTACCCAATAGATGGAAATTATTCAGACAAGGGTGACTTTCAACCCAAAGCACCTGTCTTATTAGTACATGTACTTTGCCTTATAGAACAATGTATTCCTGGTGAGCAATATCAGATCATGTTACAACATTTTCTGTCCAGCAGCCCATTTTTGGTTTCCACACAATAACTTTGCTTCTAGACCATGTACTTTGACCAACATTTGTGGAGGGCTTGCTCTTGGGATATGGAAGAAACCTGCTGATTTTTGGATTAAAAGTACTGAGGTCAAGATCACAGTGACCCATAAAAGAAAAATGGTTTCCACATTAAAACTTTAATTCTAGACCAGATGTACCTTTACCAGGTGTTTTAAATGACTTGCACTGGAGGTTAGAAAGAAACCTTTAGATCTGGGAGTAAATTTGTGTAAGATCATGGTTACAGATACATGTACTTAAAAAAAAAAAAATTAATTTCCACACTACAACTGTGGTTCCAGACCATGTATACCTTGACCAACTTTGTGGATGGCTTTCACTTGGAGTAACATGAAACCTTTTGATATTGGGTTAAAAAGGTCAGACGTCAAGGTTATAATGACTGAAATAACAAAAAAATGGTTTCAACACAAAATTTTAAGTTCAAGACCACTTACCATAGTCAAACTTTGTAGAAGGTTGACTCTTAGAACAGAAGAAGAAACTAATATATTTTGGGGACAAATGGTGAAAGTTTATGGTAATCATGGTTCATACAAGAGCAATAGCTTTTGCAAAACATCTTTAATTTCAAACCACATAAGTGTATCACACCTGGTAGATGGTTTGCTGTTGTGGAAAGAAGTAAGCTAAAATTGTTGGGTTGACAACTCTAAGGTCAAGGTCACATTGTTTCAAAGAAAGAAAATTGGCTTCTACATGATAATTTGTGTATTATTCCATTTCATTTCAACAAACTTCATGAATAGTTTTTCTTGGGACAAGGAAGCTACATAATGCTGTAGGGTTGAAAGGTCAAAGTCAAGTTCACTGAGATCCATTGGTCAATGCCATCTAGAATCAGGCATGCCCTCTAGTGACTATATATGGTACTAGTAAATACAGGGCATATAATGTACCATTTACACTATTCTTGTTTAACTTGTTCAGCAATTTCTTAAGACTCACATACAGTGCTTTTGACAACACATATTGTTTTGAGGTGATCTTAAAAGTGGAGGAAGATGGAAACAAGGAGAAAACAACATACTTTGTATGGATGACCACTTACCCTTGGATGTGCTTGAACCAAAGATTGAGTGTAGGTCTGCAAAAGGTGCAAAGCAAACATGTTAGGTTTATTAGGCACAATATATAGGTTTTATGAATATGTACTGCTCATATATGAGATGGTTTCATGGTTGTTCATTTAATTTTAGAAAGCAACATCTAGCTTGGTATGAAAGGAAAGAAGAAGGGTAGATATTATGGTTACCATATATACTCGCATATAAGCCAATACCAACTGCAAACGGCATAGACCCAGATCTGCCGTCGCATAATGCAACGGCAGATCTGGGTCTATGCAGTTTGTAGGGACTAATCAGTAGAACAAACAACCTAGACCCTGATTTGGCATTGCATTATGCGATGGCAGATCAGGGTCTATGTTGTTTGCATTTGGATCCAGTTTATACACAAGTATATATGGTACTTTAAGTTGAAGCACGGTGTTTGACTTTGCCATATTTTATACAGTAGATGAAAATGTATTGCCTAGTACAGACTTTTGCAGCTGATTTTGTGTCATAATATAAGAAAACTGCCACTTTACATACTGTGACAAAAGTAATAGTATATACCTGTATTGCAGTAGCTTGTAACTTTCAATACTTTCATTATGGTAAAACCTTGAAAAATTAAAACAGTTAAAAATAAATTATTTTTTCATTGTTAGAGTTTTCTTAAATTACCTTTTCACAAAAATGTTGGTGTTCACATTTTGCAATTTACCATAAATGACTGCATCGAGACTGCTAAAATGCTTTAAAAGCCAAGCATAGAAAAAATGGGAGATCCATGTTTCTATCATGACTAATGAATTTCTTACATTTTTTACTTTTGCTTGTATCCATCGGCTTAATCCTCTATACTTGTTGTCATGCCCTCAAGAATGCCTACTGTATATTCTTGCATATAAACCGGATCCAAATGCAAACAACATAAACCCCTATCTGCCGTCACATAATGCGCCGGCAGGGTCAATGTTGTTTGTTCTACTGATTAGTCCTTACAAATTGCATAGACCCAGATCTGCCAGCGCATTATGCAACAGCAGATCTGGGGCTTGTACGTGAGTATATACGGTATTTCAAGAGCTTTAGCATAACTCCAGCAATTTGAGGCTTTTATTAAATGACAGATGGCTAAATAAGATTTCGGTTTTTATTTACTGAAATGTCAATTCAATCGTTAACATTGCCTAATGGTGTTTACTTACTGTGTATGAGCCACTGGGATAAAAAGCACATTGTGTAGTTCATTTTCCAGTCAGAATAAATAATGTTTAAAACTAACAAACTGAACCTATGTTATTCACTCCTGTTCCAAAAATGACATCAATCAAATTACATTGATATTCATATTCCAGTACCTTAAGTTTAAGATTAAAGTAACATTAAATAAGTATTTAATCAGTGCTTTATAAATTAAAAAAATTGAATTAAAATTCTCATTGAACTGGTTTCATTTTTCAATGAACATCTTGTAACTGGGTACAGTAGTAGCCTACTGTCATAGGATCTACAATGAAGATTAATCACTAATAAGGGAGTTTACACACAATAAATGGTTTTTCTTCAGAATAAAAGGTTTTTCCGATAATATTAATGATAGTATGTTTTCAAGGTAAATATTGTAAGTTTGAAAATAAATATCCATCTGTTTTATCAGTACCATCAAACTGTTGCATTGTAGATTGTGCAGTGCACCTGTTTCTGATTGACTTTGACGCTTTCCCAGGGTCGGTGAAGCCACATTGAATGTACAAGATCTGTTTCATAGAATTTAATATATGTGATATAATGCTGATGCTTTTCATCTGGCAAAATAAAGATCCTAAGCATTGTGAAGAAAATGTTGTTTTTCAAAAATTCCAATTGTGAGAAATAACAAATGCTTGAATTTTTGCAGAAAAAATAAAAGTATTTTTCTCAACAATTTTCCTTGTTAAAGTTTTAAAGGATTCAAATTTTGTAAGGTTTTGCTGTAATCAGATAAAGGCTGTTTAAATGAAGGAAGAATGTGAATGGATTTGGGCTACACTGATGCACATTTCTAGCACATTTCTTAGTTTTGTTATCATTAATCCATATCACAAAGTATTGATATAAAACCCAGGTCTTCTGATCAGTCAAAATTACTGATGTCTTTATTATTTTTTTAGAACAAAGATTGCCAATCTATTTTTACCAGGTAAGAACTGGTTTTATGGGAATGATGATGGAGGGCCAGGCAGTAAAGGTGTGGTTTTGAAGGTCCAGGAAGATGGAAAAGTCTTGGTAGGTAGTGGTATTAACAAGTAAGTGATCACAAGCCAACTTGGGCCTCTTGTTTGATGGGAAGGAAGCTGGAGGGCAGTGATTTAAATTTGAATGAAGTACAATGTTTGTTTACTTTTTCCCGTTTATAAGCAAATTTTCTCACTGCAAACCTATTTCCTTTGTTCTTAGAAGTTAATTCTAAACAGGTTTTAATGAATGTGCCAGAAAACTCCAGAAATGTCATTAATGTCAATATAAAACACTCTAGGCCAATCATTATACTGCTTTTCCAGTTAAATGGTAGGTATGGTCATGGATTCTATTATGTAGTAATAAATTTATATATATATATATATATATATATATATATATATATATATATATATATATATATATATATATATATAAAAAATGTTCTACATTATAGGGCAGTCTCACGACAAGGCTCTATATTCTATGGCTGCCATGGACAGCATTATAACGAATCAGTGCTGTAATTAGTTGTTTGTGTCAGTGTAATAAAGGAAGCTTTTGAAATTTACTTGGCTTCAGTTATATGTATCTTTTAAAAAATCTATTTCCTTTCTTTGTAGGTGAGATGGGAAAACAAGAGAAAGATCTACTATGACTTTGGAAAAGAAGGGAACAATGCAGTTGAAATTTGGTATGTCAATAAACAGCACTTGTCACATGCATGTATTCAGATATAAAAAGTACTTGTCCAAGATGCCATGGAAAATAACAGGTGAAGTATGGTGTTTTGTCCTTTCTTGTCAAGACTATATTAGTGAAAAAATGAGAGATAGCAGTCACTTTTCTGCTGAGTTTGTTATGGCTTGGGTAAGATTTTTTTCTCCCCCAGGTATGTAATATGGGGTAAAATATCTATCGCTCTGTCCATCTGTCTGTCTGTCCATAAACATTTTGTTTTCAGAGCATAACTCTGAAACCATTCCAGATATTTCAACCAAACTTGGTCCATATGTCATACAAGTTGCATAGAGTTGCCTTTTGATACTTAGAACTTTCAGCAATCAATACTTGTTATGTTACCATTGAAACATAAGTATAGCATAAGTATATGAATTGTGATTGCTGGACCATAGGTACAAATTGGGGGGACCAGGAGATGGGTGGGTAGGGGGAATATATGTCATGTCTAGATGACTCTTATTTCATTTGCATACATTTCCTAAACCCCTTGATGGATTCTGATTATACTTAGTATGAATCATTATGAAGCTAGGAAATTGCCCCCTTGACCTTGGGATCAGTGTCACAGTCATATCATAGAATATTTGCATTAAGGTTATGGGTAAAGTTTTTCATTTATATATATTTCCTCAACTCCTCCATGGATTCTGTTCAAACTTGGAATAAATCATTATGAAGCTAAAACAGTTCATTCTGTGACATGCTCATTCACCACTTTGACCTTGCAAAGATTTTTTCTTTCCAACAGTGAACACACTCCCTAGCCACTTGGACCTTAGGGTCAAGGTCACATTTATAGAAAATGTATGATAAGTATTTGGTTAAAGCTTTTCAGTTGCCTTAATTCCTAAATCACTTGATATATTTTGTTCATGCATGGGATACATTATTATGAAGCAAAGACTGTCATTCTGCAACACACTCTCTCAACCTTTTGACCTTGGAGTCACTTCAAGCATGGTTCGACATGCAAGCTCTGGCCTTCTTGTTATTTCCATCCATTTATTCCATCATTTAAGACAGTTCTAATTATACACAGTCATGTAGTTAATATACTCAGCCCTGAATCAGCATATTTACAAAACCTTTCAGATGTACTGTAAAACTTTGATAACTCAAAAACATCAACCACCTGAACACTCTACATTACTTGAATGACTGACTCATTTTTGGTGTGAAGCATCCTCTTGTCTTATACCCCAAAAAAACTTAAAATGCATGAAAACTTAAACCAAAAATGTTTACCCACAGTGCTTCAAATTTTCAAAGTTTTACTGTACTCAATGTATTAAAATATGTGTGAAAATCTCATTTATAGCCAGCTTAGTAGGGGGAATGCCACAGTGGCTCCAAGATTCCTAGAACAGTAACTTTGGTGACTGTTACATCAGGCCAGCAGGAAGCAGAAGAACGATGTATGGTGGATGCTTCCATGGTATACCTCAGTCACTGCTTGAGCCACAGATAAGGTGATTTATCCATGAGACAATGCAGTTGTTGGCTTCTGAGGAGTTTGTATCCATCCTTTCATAATGTCTTTCCAATATGAATCTGGTGATGACGAGAGATTTTGATCCTATATTGTGGCAGTCCAATGGGCATAAGTTCCTGCGCATGTCCAGAGTGCCTGTAAGTCTGGGCTTATGGGGTTTGATGCTGACCTTGCAGGCTTGTATTACCAGCAAGCCGACCATTAATAATAATAATAATGAGGACTTAGTACAGCACTTAATCTTTAGAAGCTCTAAGTGCTTTACAATATTAGTTAACACATAAGGACATGTATATGGACATGATTACAAAAAACAAACACCATGAAATTACAAAGAACATGCTGAAAATAAAAAAGCTAAAGAAACATTGCTAAATCTTAAGTCTGTTCTTGCAGTCGAAATAGGTGAATTTTAAGTGCACTCTTGAATGAGATCACAGTGTCATTGTGTCTACGTTCAACAGGCAATTCGTTTAAGGTAGCTGGGCCCTGATATGCAAAAGAACGTTGTCCATAAGACTTCGTTTTGATAGTGAGAATAATGAGAATACGAGTATTGCAAGAGGAGCATAAGTATCTAGAAGGCGTGTACACCTGGGTGAGACCCAATAGACTGGAGCCAGTCAACGAAATGTAGCATAGAGAACAGATTTTGTGTTTGATTCTGGAGCAAACAGGTAACCAATGAAGGGTACATAGCAGGGGGGAGGAATTCTTGGTTCTTGATACTCTAAGGATGATCTGAGCAGCTGTGTTTTGAACTTCTTGACATTTCTGTAGGAGATACTGAGACAAACCAGATAAAAGTGAATGACAATAGTCCAATCTACAGAGTACTAAGAAACACACAAGTGTTTTTGTGGCATCAGCTGAAAGAAAATTGTGAATGGAGCTGATACATCTCAGCTCCAGATATGCAGCCTTGCATATGTTCATGACATGTTGGTGTAATGAGAGAGTACTGTCGAGAGTGACACCTAGGTTTCGTACTGATTGTGTGAATTTAATGTTGGTGCTGCTGATACTTATTGTTTGAGGTAAAGGATGGGAATGAGAAAGTCTTTGTGTGGTAATCAGAATGGCTTCAGTTTTATTATCATTCATCTGCAGCTTGTTACATGTCATCCATGACTTCACATCGGAAATGCACCTCTCTATGCCATGGATGGTAGCATCAACTTCAATTGAGTGGCTAGATTTGTATACTGTAGTATCATCAATTTTCATGGGGGACCATTTTTCGTGGTTTTCGTTGTTGCCCTGAACCACAAATTTAAATGCCCAACGAAAAATTAGCCACGTATGATGATGACGCACCCCCAATGCACCCCGGCTCATTTTCTTACTGTGTGTCGTTCCTAGAGATTGAGGAACCTACTAGTATTTCATAAATCAACGTCAATACTGTAATTTGGAAATAAAATATTAGCTTTTATACGTGTTTGTTTTATTTTAAACCTTTGAAAAAAGAATTATAAAGCATTTTATATTGTTTCAATGCACACGTGTCGATAAGATATCCGATAACTGTAATTTCCACTCACTGCCTTAAATCGATATGCGAGATAAGTAAGGATAGAAAGAAACGAGAAAAAGCACAAGGTATTCAAACACTAGTAATGTTGAAAATTAAAGAAAGAATAATAAAAAATAATAGTATATGAAAATTAAATTAAATACTTATTCAAATCGATCCTTCACTCGAGTACAACTGTTGTTGAACAATTTAAATCCTCCTGAAACCACATTTCATTTTATCCATGCATTTTTAATCCAAAAGAACAACAAGCCTGTAAAATACTAGAACTATTGCTTGAAGCACTATTATTAATGAAACACTACGTATATACACTAATTACAGCAGAGTATTAAAGTTCACACTTCATTGATTTTCGGACAAAGCCACTGTATCAACATCGTGTCAAACACGTCTCCATGTACACACACATGCTTGTCAGGTAAATAATCCCCAAATTGCAGAATTAAAAAAGTCCAGCTTTCTCCAAACCACTGATAATTAGGTCACATCTTTCACTCATTGTCGCGTGAGCTGCAATTATCCATTCAGCCCGAATTGGCTTGATTAATGAGGTTGCAATCAGTGATCGTCACCAGTAGCATCTTCCTTTTTTCGTGACGGCATCCATGACCTGTTTAGCATACCAGTTGTGGAAGTGTGATTTTAATTATTCTTTGTACTCTTTATTTATTGTCAAGTCTAGTGGTTGAAGTTGGTCTGTACATGAGGCAGGCACAAACAAACTGTGATTATACTATCTTTCAATTTAGTTAGCATCTTCTCATATTGATGCGCTCATGAAACATCAAATATTGCCTTTGTCTGTTGATTTCATTGAGCAAAAGGCCGCCGATCACGTGTTTTATTCCCTTTATGGATAATGGTTTCAGTTAGAGATCATACAGGTTACTTTAATAACCGATTGACTTAGTGTTGTAGTCTGCGTGGGCTTCCTTTGATGTTGAGTACTCAGACGAAAACACGGTGTAAGTGATTGACCTTGACATGTCTGTTATTTGTGATCATAGAGGCAGTAGTATTGTTTTAATGTTGTTGGCTGCGTCGGCTTTCTTTGATGTTATTCACTTGGACAAAAACAGTGTCAGTATTGAACTGGTCAGGTTTTTGATATGTGCTTATACATGTGAAAGTACTGTTATAAACATTCAAGTGACCGCTGTTTGCATCGGCAGAGTTTTATTCCTTTTTATTCTTTATATTTGGGTATTTGTAGAGGTTAAACCACGAAATTAAACACTTAGTAATATGCAAACTTTGACAGGCAAAACCACGAATTTAAGTACCCACGAAAATGTCTTTTTTTTACAAAACCACGAAAATTGAGCCCCACGAAAAGAAATGATACTACAGTATTTGGGTGTCATCAGCATACAATTGGTGAGACACTGGATGACGATCTATGACTCTTGAGAGTGGCTGAGTGTATAGAAAGAAGAGAACAGGTCCAAGAGCAGACCCCTGTGGAACACCAAAACATAGATCAACTGGACTGGAATGTTTTCCATTTATGGACACAATTAATAACAGCTATCAACCAAAGGTCAGTTGTATTGACAAGTGGTGCCACTAACCGGCTTGTTGTATACAGCATGTTATGGGGACCTGTACAACCTGTCCATCTGCAGCACTACTCAGCTATCCGTCTAGTTGCTCATCCAGCCAGCCATCTAGCTGCCCATTCCAGTGACACAACCCCTGTAGGTTGCCCATCCACCAGTTTAGTTGATGGGTCTGATGTTGATGGCATATCCTGTGGGCAGTTACCCCCCCTAACCCTAATGCATGACAGATGGATCAACAACGGGCCATTGCATTAGCCCTTAAAGGCTATAAATTTAGAGGGAGACTTTATCAATTTAAGCTTGTATTTGAAATCAGCTAAGGAAATTAAATTTTATGGTAAATTATGTTTCTCAAAGAATACTTACACATTAACATTAGGAAATAAACTCCACTACCTCTAGAATCCAACCCTTCCAGAAAGACAAGAAAAATGTTGTCTTTTCCATTTATCTCATCTATATAACATATAGACAAAGGGAAGAAACTCTTCCAGATTACCTACCCTTGCCACCACCATATGGCCACCCATATACTGGATGTTATTCAGTTTAAGTTTGAGCAAAACATCAATGAGTATGCTAAGGTTTTTATGTAATACGATTAGGTAAAGATTCTCAGAGAAACATAATTTACTATAGCATTTCTTTTCTCTGTCAAATACATTACCTGATCACATTAATGTTAGAAGATCAGGTAACAGGAAGAGGAAATGCATGAACATCTAACCTCAACCACAGGATACCCTTAGAGGGAAATATGGCTGAAGTCCCTATATGAAGGATAAAACTGCTCCCCTAACATCAAGGCAGCACAACCAAAGCTAATGTGACACTTGTCAATGCAATGGTTATGAGACACAAATGGCATTTTTCTTCCCAAGACATATTCCACGCAAATCCAGCAAAAGCTATAAACCCATGCCTGTGAGGAGGTCGTGCTGTCGTTAACAGAGTCTGGTGGTCATCTGGACTGTAGCCACTCGACCCACCAAATTCAATCCCCTTCTCTGTGACATCAGATCTCAAAGACAGAAGCTTGAGAAGGTTGACTGTGCACGTCTTGAAACATGAGACTCACTGATATTGGTTGAATTTCATATGCTGACATTTTTTAATGAGGCAAATATAGTCTTGTGAAGCTAAAGAATATGCTGAGCATACCACCTACTTAAACCAAGACACCAAGAATTGAGGGGTTATGTCATGTTTCCCAGCATATACTGGAAGGAAGAGGTGTTGTCAAGCCATATGACTGTTTCCTGTGCATTACAGATACTGTATATACTCGCATACAAGCCAATACCAACTCCAAACTGCATAGACCCAGATATGCCATCGCATAATGCACCGGCAGATCGGTGTCTATGCAGTTTGTAAGGACTAATTAGTAGAACAAACAACATAGACCCTGATCTGCCGGCACATTATGTGACGGCAGATCAAGATCTATGTTGTTTGCATTTGGACTCGGCTTATACGTGAGTATATACGGTAGCTGAGAGCACAGACCAGGTCTCTACACATTGATCAAGGAGAGTGAGTGAATGCTTATCGTCTGATTACCTGCATATAGTAACCTGTTATTGGCTATGAAGCCTGGTTGTATCATCAGGACAACTTAATCATCTCATTTGAACTGGTGATAGTTCAGATCCACTGAAAGGACATGCAATCCACTCACCCTGCACAGTGAAGCTAGGACTGTCAAAAACACGTTTTGTAAGATAGTAGCTTCAGCATGGTTTTAGTCTGGAGCTCAAACTTTATCTGATATGAGCCATATCAAAACCCAGGACAGGTTTCACTAGAGGAACAAGTCGAATGACTGGAGCCGATTCAGGTTGAAATTGGCCAGCAAGTCTGACAGGTTCTTGTCTTGGCCTATATTCCCTCTCACATGATGTCTAAATGTGTAAAAAAATCATGGACCGGTAGCCTTTGTTAGTAACAGGGGCTAACTTTTTCTCCTCAACGAGATGGATAAATAAACTAGCCAGCTGAGAAATCGTGGCTTGAAAGAGGACAATGTTATTGCAATTGCACCAGCCTATGAAAATCTGCCTCTTCTCCTCATTTGGGTTGAAAGTACAGGGTCTTCTAGCTCTTGTGATCCTTTCCATGACTGAAGGGTTGATGAAAAACCTGTGACTGGGGCTGACTAAGCAGGGTCGGTGTCGTCAGGAATTTTATGGGGGACATCTGTCGCTAGATCAACAGATTGTTCACCCAAGATTTGTTCCATCTGAGTGGAACTATCAGAACCACCTTGCAGGTCTGACCCTTATTTTCTGGATTATTCTCAGTACCAAAACAACTGGTGGAGAACAACACCAAAGCCCATCCCAACTGATTGGAGAGATGATGGTATGGTAGGTAGTTCATGATTGCACTTAATCACAAAAAGATCTATTATTAGATGCCCCAAAAAGGTGTAAATCTGATGAAAGATCAACAGGTGGAGGGATCACTTGGCATGAAGAGTCTGGCCCCTCTTCAACAACAAGTTAATCAGGACATTGAGAATATCAGGAATGTTTCTGATCTGGACTGTATTCTTGTTCTGAGCACCAGTGCAGAAAGTGCCAGACCAGGATGTAGAGGTAGAGTGATTTGGTCTCCCCATTTGGGGAGGTAGGACATCACCAAGTTGTCGGGCATTATGAATATTACCCTATCATAAAGCTTCCAGGTATGAAAATAGGGTCCATGCTAGGTGGCAATCTGGGCAAAATAATCACCCTTGAGTCTGTAATTCATCTAAACACACCCAAAAACTGAATTTCACTTTTCCTTACCTTAATTTCATGCCATTCTCCCAACCTCATATTAGAAAAGACCATTTCTTCTTTTTAACTGCAGACTGTTGAAACTATCTCTGATATTCTTCAGCAATAACAAGACTTTCAAATTGACCACTTTGGCAGCCATATAGAATGTCAGATCAACACCATTTTCATTTAGGACCAACTAGACATCATTAAAAGTCTTTTGGTAAAAACTTTAAGACAATATGACCATCCATTCACAAGGAGCAATGATAACAAGACTTTAAAGATGGCCATCATGGCAGACATATTGGATGTAAGATTGGTACCATTTTCATTTCCATATCATAAGAAGTCTTTTGATGAAAACCCCATGTTGATATGGCCATCCATTCAGCAGGAGTAACAATAACAAGATTGTAAAGATGGCCACCATGGTGGCCTTATTGAATGTCAGATCAGTATCATTTTCATATAGGATCAACCAGACTCCATAAGAAGTCTTCTGGTGAAAATCCCATGTCAATATAACTTTCTATTTAGAAGGAGTAGCAATAATAAGATTTTCAAGATGGCCATACTGTATGTCAAATCCACACCATTTTTATATTGGACAACTAAATATCATAAAAAGTTTTTGGGTGAAAGTCCCATGTCGATAGGACCATCCATTAAGGATGAGTACCAATAACAAGATTTTCAAGATGGTCACCATCATGGCAGACATATTGGTTGTAACATTGGTACCAAATTTACTTAGGACCAACTGGACATCATAAGAAGTGTTTTGGTGAAAACTCCATATGTTGATATGACCATCCATTCAATCATAGTAGCAACAGCAAGGTGGTATGATCTTACCTCAAATATGGCCACCATGGTGGTCATATCTGCAGTCAGATTGGCACCATTTTCATAATGAACCAACCAGACATCATAAGTCTTCTGTGAAAATTCCATGTCAATATGACTTTCTATTTGGAAGTAGTAGCAATAAGAAGATTTTAAAGATGGCTGCTATGGCAGCAATATTGTATGTCAAATCCACACCATTTTCATTTAGGAGCAACCAGACATCATGGATGGTCATATTCACATGGGCTGCTATGGTGGCCATATTGGATGTCAGATCACAGACATTTTTATTTAGGAGCAACCATATGAGGTCTTCTAGTGAAAACCCCATGTCGATATGACCTTTCTGTCTAGAAGGAGTTGCAATATTAAGATTTTCAAAAGGGTTGCTATGGTGGTCATCTTGGATGTCAGATCAGCACCATTTTCATTTAGGAGCAACTAGATATCATAAGAAGTGTTTTAGTGACATGCCCATGTTGATATAAACATCCATTAGGATGAGTAGTGATAACAAGATTTTCAAGATGGCCACTGAAATGGCCATAGTGGATGTCCAAGCAACACCATTTTAATTTTGGACCAACTTACCTTGGCATGAATGTGTGTGTAAAGTTGTATGGCAATACTCCAAGTAGTTTAGGAGGGGCAGTGATAACAAACTGGTGCTAATGGACAGATAGACAATAGATAAATGGGCCATCCCATCAGCTCTTCTGGTCTATGACCATATGACCATGTGAGTAGAGCTAACAACAAGTGAAAATTTGCATTTTTCTAGCCTATTTGGAAGCACATTATGACTCAGAGGACATATCCCTGCTGAGGTCCACTACTGATAAAATTAATAATTTTATCCAATATTTCATCATATAAACATATATAAAGAAGACTTCTGGTATGGAAACAGTTGCAGATTTCTGACTGTAACCTATTTTCGAGGCTGCTGTTGTATACAATAACTGTTTTTCAAAACTGTGATGAAGCAAAATATAAAGTTTTAATAATGTTTTATCAGTATTTGAATCATATGACATGAAAATATGCCAAAACAGAAGTTTAAAGTGGCTATTTTGAACAATATAAATTTTGAACTTTCAGCTCTCACTTCTCATTATTTTTGACAACTTTGCCCTTTTTTAGGTGATGAGAAGATATTCTGCCCGAATATTATAGTCCAGCATGTGAAAGGCATTGATTATGGCCCTAATTTCCAGAAGGTTGATGTGAAGGGCACTCTATCCTCCATCCAAACTGCCACTGACCATGGTGAAGCAGGGCAATAGGTTGCCCCCCCCCCCCAACAATTATCATATGAATTGGCATCCATACACACAATGATCTCCATCTGGATTTCTTCAGAGGTATTCCTGCTGTAAGCCATTGTCTTTTTTGCCACTGATGCAAGGCTATTTTACATCAGTCAAGATTGCAACCTGATTATCTAAGCAAACGGAAAGGGGGTACCACTGGTCCAGTAGAGCCATCTGCAGTGGGTACATGACGAGGCAACTGAGGTGGAGCAGGTCTGCAGTCATATTGAGTAAAGCAAGGAGCTGCAAAAACTCCAGCATGGAAATCTACTCCCTGTTGGAAATCAACTATGACAACTCGACAATCTATGCAATGTCCATGTGAGGGAGGTGAACAAGATGAGTAAAACAATCCATACAAAAATGGACAAGATGCTGGGAGCGAGAGAGATCTAATTTCTCCCTGTTCACAAGAAAACTCAGCTGAGAAATAAGTGAGAGAAGGATGTTCATATCCTGAAATAGAGCTGAACTGACCATATGTTCTCTAGAATGTCATCCACATATGCTGCCATAGCTGTTGACAAAGTTAACCTCAGGGTAGTGCAAATGGGAATGGATCAAAATGGTACATGGTCCATTGAGAAGGCCTCAGAGTTTCTGGAGTCTCAGATTTTGTCAGATAAATGATAGGAGATCTTAATCTTCACTGACTGCAGCAGTAGTTGAAAGAAGGGATGATTGTCCTCATCTTAAGCATCTACCAAGGTCTTGACATTGTAGGCATCGGTTGTGGACAGTGGTGATAGCCAGTCAGCTGCCAACAAAATGCATTAAATTTCCTTAATTGCTGCTTTAAAATTGAATCCTTTTCATTGTGGGATCAAAGTGAGCCAGCTGATCCCAGTTTTCCCTGCAGTCCCTGAGATGGGTGGGTTTATCCTCCTCTGGCATGGCTTCTAAGTCCGCATATAGTGGAAATAAGATGATGCAGCAGCATCACTGGGAATACTGCGGTATCTGCTCATAGGATATGCCACTGATATCAGACCCATCAAATTAACTGGATGATGGGCAATCAGCATGGTGTGTATCACTTTGATGGTCAGCTGGGCATTTGTCTGGACTGGTGGATGAGCAGTGATATGGAAAATTGTACGTACTGGACTGGTTCTTTGGGTCCCCATAACATGCTATATAAGGCAGGATGGTCAGCATGTTTTGTGAAGCAGGGTGGTCAGCTTTATGGCCATGCGGTCAGACAACCTGTACGGGTTCCTGTAACATGCCATATAAAAAGTGATAGTCGGCCTGTTTGCAGCCCAACTTATCGTAATGGCCAATCTCTGATCATTAGCAGTGGTGGGCAGCTAGTCAGTCAGCTGGACAGGCTGGCTGAATGCTGGAATTGCAGAAGATGGCAAGGACAGTGATTCCACTGGGCTGCCAAAGGAGGTTGTAAAAGCTTCCAGAAAGAGTGCAAACTGTGCATCAATTATTGCACCAATGTTAAGGACGAAGAAGCACCATCATCTCTTTGCATATTGCAGTACCGTAATCACAGTAAGTCTTGGGACACGAAAAAATAATAATTTTTTTTCGTGTCCCAAGACTTATATGCATGTAAAATATTTAAAATTTTCGGTGTCCCAAAACTTGTAGACACAAAAAAATGTAAAGACAAAATTGGGAAGATCGCCATATGTTACACAGCAGTGACCAGCTCGTTCAATTACCACGTCATTCGTCAATAAACTGTTATAAACCATGGTGGCCATATTGTCAATTTTGTTAATGCTACTACTCCTTAATGGATGGTCATATTACCATATATACTCACTTATAAGTCGACATTTTTTACTTAAAATTTGATTCATGCAGAGTAGAGGTTGTCTTATAAGCACGAGATTAAAAAAAATTATAAATCTTGGGGTAATGTTGGAAACTCTAGATGTTTGCAGTACATAAAAATACTGTCAATTCATATATTTTTACGTTTTCATGCCACTAATCATATGCAGTAATGCATATATGGTATGCACTGGGTTTATCCGTTTCATGACAGTATTCATTACACAATACATGTATCTACAGTTATTTGGATTTTTAATAATTTGAAAATATTACCAGTAAATTAAATACTACCTACCGCAAAATGAAGAGTCCATCAATGTTTACTGTAGGTGTTTACTAGTAAGTATATTGCCTCCATTTTCGTGCAAGTCCAAACAATCTGTATTTGTATTAATATTTGTGTTTTGCTGTATAAAGACTGTGCTTGATGCAATAAAAGGTTTTTTTAAATTTGTATTTTCCTTTTCCACAAGTCAGATTTAATTCCCAACTGATATTTCCCAAGTTATCTGCCAGTGCATGTGGGCCGATAAGCCTTTGGCTTGTAAAGGGACTCACTTTGTTTTCAAGTTGACAATCCTTTTGATCGAGCTGCGAATCTACACTTGTTCAGTGCCAAGTTCTACAACTTCCTGTGCATATACTTTGACCTTAATCCCTTTGCTTGTAAATTCACCACACTCTTTGTTTTCCCACGTGACAACCCTTTGATCAAGCCGTGAGTTTGATACTTGTTCAGTGCCAAGTAACAGAGGGTGGTTATTTGAACTCCCTGTGATCTTGCCACACAATTGACATGTGTTCAGTTGCAGCCTTTAATAGATTTTTGACTTTATGATCAAAGTGTTACTCACAGAGCCCAAGCTCAGTCTCTGCATAAGCACCCACATATGACAGTAAAGCTGAGGAATCGGAGTCGGATGAGATTTATGATGACTAGACAACAACGATTGACAATGACTAGACGATGTAGAATTTCAGAACTTTATCAGACAATGAGGATTAATTCTTGGTCTTTATACCAGATGACATCAGATAGTGACATTTATAGGATACCATGAATCACAAAAAAGTGGACTTAACTTTCATTGTTTATTTGTACGACGTGCGGAATTAACATATTACGGAATATTGTGAATCAGATCATTCTCAACTTCTATTTTTATACCGGTATGTGACCTATAATTGAATTCGTGGATTTATCATATAAATGGATTAAAATGTCAAGCATTATGGATTTCAATTGACTTTATTACACAAAGATGGACAAATTGTAAGTTGTCAATTTATTTGTGACATATTTCACTCAATAATATAATTTTATTTTACACTGGTTTTATTTTTATTTTTCTTATCTATCTATCCAGTTTGGCTTGTTTATATTTCCAAAGTGCATTTATGACTCACTAAGAAGTCACCCCATCAGATGGATCTGACTTGCAAAATACACCCCCGACTTATAGGAGGGTCAAAGAGAAATTCACTTTTTGCAGCCCTAAAAAGGGGGGCTCGACTTATAGTCGAGTCGACTTATAATTGAGTATATACGGTAACTTGGGGTTTTTATTAAAAGACTTCTTATGATGTCTAGTTAGTCCTAAATAAAAATGGTCCCCCTTGGACATCCAGTATGGCGTCTGTGGTAGTCATCTTGAAAATCTTGTTATCACCACTCTTCCTACATCAATGGTCTTATTGATGTGGGGTTTTGACTAAAAAGACTTCTTTTGATGTCTAGTTTGTCCCAATTGAAAATGTTACCCCGCAGACAACCAATATGGCCATGAATGTTGGCGATCTTTAAAATCTTAACCTTTGTGCATGGTAATATTGTCATGAGGTTGTCACTAAAAGACTTTTCATGATGTCTTGTTGGTACTAAATGAAAATGTTGCCAATCTAAAATCCAATATGGCCATCATGACAGCCATCTTGTAAATCTTAGTAATGCTACTCCACCTGAATGGATGATTGTATTGACATGAGGTTTTCACTGAAGACTTCTTATGATATCTAGTTGGTCCTAAATGAAAATGTTGCACCTTGGACATTCAGTAAGGCTTCTTATAATGTCTAGTTGGACCTAAATTAAAATGGTGCTAAACATATCTCCAATTTCACAGAAAAACTTCTTATGATATCTAGTTGGTCCTATATAATATAGTGCTGATCAATGGTGGTCATCTTGAAAATATTATCACTCCTATTGAAGGGATGGTTGTATTGATATGGGGGTTTTAACTAATATATCTAACTATATGTAGCTGGTTTTAAATGAAAATCATGTCAATATGACTTCCCAAAATTTGAAAAACCTGTTATCATCTATTTCTCCTAAAAAGATGGCCAAACATTTTTTTTTTAAATCACTTCTTTCTTGGAAGACACATATTAAAATGATGCTGATATAATCTTCTAAATGGCTGCCTTGACTGCGATCCTGAAAATCTTTATATGACTACTTTCAAATTTGTTCAAATGATGCTGATCTGCCATCAAATATGGCTGCCATTGCTAAAAATATTAAAAAGTTTAAACTTTTTCTCAAAAACCACTTCACAGAATTTGACCAAATTTGAAATAAAACATCTTTTGGCATGAAGATCTTTCAGATTGGTTCAAATGATGTCAATCTGCCATCAAATATGGCTGCCATTACTAAACATTGAACAAAATTTAAATGACTTCTTCTCAAGAATTAACAGAATTTCTTAACAGAATTTCACCAAATTTGACATATCCACCATGAAATATGGCCACTGATACTGAAAATATACAAACCTTTAAATGACTTCTCAATAGAATTTTACCAAATTGGACGAAAACCATCCTGGCATAGAGGGCTTTGTAATTTTACAATGATGTAACAACTCAGGTTATATTTTCAGCGACATTACATTGGTGGCTTACAAAAGGCTTACATTAAAGAAGAAATTATCCTGTGATTTCTTTATTGAAACAACACAAAATAGGGTTTCAATTTGTAAATGTAATTGGTTTCACTGTAGGAAAATATCAGGTCTCTTGTTTTTTTGATGCAGAAATGAGTTTAGAATTGTCATTAATATTTTCACCTATATTTTTATATACATCTGAAAACTAATTACTAAAAAAGTATTGAAGAAATTTAATTTTTGTTTATTTTTCTTTGTTTTTCAGTAGTCCTTTTGATGTCAGTTTGTCATTCCAGCAGTCACCAATGTGGTCCCAAACTCAATACTTACCTCCTGCATTCAAACCCCAAAATAAGAGAAGAGTCAACAAGAACAAGAGTAAAAACAAGAATTCATCACAGTCATAATTCTGGCGACTACAGCTGTTTCTACATGTTCATTTCTGTGCAGCAAGTGTAAGAAATATATTTTACATTTGGCTGGAACAGGATGTTTGGGAATATGAAAGTCTATGAGGAGCTCAACAATTCAACTTCTTCCTCATTCTCTTCAGTCCAGATTTAGGATGTTATCATCAATCCTAATGTTTATGTATCTTTGGTAACATATTTGTTAATGTATGAAATATCAGAGATGCTGCCAGGGCATGTGAGTGCATCAATCATGCAAAATTTTTACGAATTAGTGCACTTGGAAATCAGTAATACACAAAAACTCTCACAAATTAGTTCAAAGTAGCACATAATAATATACTGTGTGCAGTGTATAATTTTTATTTAACTGTTAGATAAATTGAATAAATAAGAATCCAAAAAGAAATTATAAATTAAGGATATTTATTTGATCAAAATACCTCTGTCCAATCCAAAGTTGGCAGATGTACGCTAATATAAAAGGATGCATGGCAATCCCTCTAATTATTTATAACAGAAACACACGTATCCAAGAGGGGTTGTGCAATTGATGCCTTTTCCTCTCATTTGCACATGCGTGAACTTTGGTCCATTTCCGGAAGAAGAGATTAGAGTCAAGCCTGGCTGGCTATAAAATTACTGATTCTTTTCAACTTCAAGTCAATGGTGGCATGAAGGTGTAAAGTGAATGGCAGAATGAAGAAAGTGAATGATGAAATGGAGTTTCTTGCCAAATGGACGACAGTAATTCTAAACCGATGTCAGATGCTGGATTTGATGAACCAGCAAAGAAGAAACTAAAATTGTATGCAAAGGTTTAGAAATCTTGGCTATTACAGTACTGATTGTTACAACACAACACCAAGACGGGAGGTATGTTGTGTAATATTTGCAAAAGTTGTGGGAAAACTAACCTTTTTATTTCGAAAATCAGCTGTTTGAAATTTAGGACGTCGGTCAACCTGCCATATAACAACATGTCATGCTAAAAACACAATTTTTTACTCACAAATCCCCTGACCATGTTTCAATAAACACGATTTTCAGTAGTCCTAGAAAAAAAAAAAAAAAGAAACGGAGAGAGGTAGAGATACATTTTTTGACAACTACTATGGATATCCCTAGCATGTAGTCTGTATAAACAGTAAACAGTCCTGCTTAGAGCCTATGTAAAACTATCCTCCAGGCAATTTATACAATAGATTATCATAGAGGCAATTAAAATGTAAGGTGGTAACACATAAGCAGCCACCATTTCAGAGATTACTTAATTGGCTGAGAATAGCTAGGGTGAAGCCATGTTAAATCCATTGAAGATTGCTGTGGGAGATCCCATTAGGCTAATTTGCATAGGTAAAGTGGAACAACCCAATCCGTTTGAAGTTCTAGGTAAATCAAAGATATGCATGTTGAAGAACAAAAGTTTTTACATCACTGCCTTGAATGAAATGTTTAAGCCATCTTTATTAAAGATTATTGGCAAGTTCGTGATATGCGGCAATGTTTCTTTGAACTTTGATTTCACTCCAAATTTAAAACGCAAACCATGAATATTTCAATAGTCAGAATAGTGTACAAGTGATTCCTTTTTTAAGGTAAATGTTGAAATGCAGCTGTGATTCAGTACAGAATGAGCCATCTGCAAAATAAGCCAAACCCAGCAAAACTAAATTTATTCTTTACACACACTGCAAACACCATATTGACATCAGTCATTTTGGAGTGTACGACATCCATTGACATAGCAACACCATATTTGACATCAGTCATTTTGGAGTGTACGACATCCATTGACATAGCAACACCATATTTGACATCAGTCATTTTGGAGTGTACGACATCCATTGACATAGCAACACCATATTGACATCAGTCATTTTGGAGTGTACAACATCCATTGACATAGCAACACCATATTTGACACTCCCTCACAGCAATGCAGATGCAGATGCAGAAAGATTGTTTTCTATGCTGAGAAAAATTCAACAAGATCTTTAGGGAAGTTTGAACAACAGTAATATATAGTCTCTAATGAGTGCAAAGATGAACACAAATGACACTTGCATTACCTTCAGCACCCCCTCCCCCCCCCCCACCACTCCCTCACTGAACTATTAAGAGCAGCAAAGAATGCATCTAATTAGGAAAATATTCAACTGTCCAATGGATTTTAAAGACAGAAACTTGGTATATTTTTTATTTTTTGAATGTCAGTCTGGTTGTGATTATGTGAGTGTTGGTACACGTGTGTGTGTGTGTGGTGATGGTATTGGACAATCCTAAATCTACCAACTTTTTTTTGTTTGTAAGTGTAATAAATGCTTCAAAGAAAACATTTTATTTTCTTCTGTTTTTAAAAAAATCAAATTTGAATTTCCAGTAATTTTTTATAAGCTTATATGAAAAGATAACTTATCCTCAATTGGATGATTTAGCTTTCTTGGGTCATGCGCACTGACCCCCCTTGGGACCTCAAAACAAAACTTTCTTGAATCTTCAAAAAAAAACAACACTGTCTGGAAATATGGCAGGTATGCATTGATTTTTATATGGCCCGTCGAGTCACCAGATCACATGCATTTTGGAGCAGAGATATCCATGAAACAATCACCTGTGAACTGTGGAAAATTCTACAAAACAACTGTAAAGATCAGTTTTTCAACTTGTTGAAGCTGTGTATTAGGTAGCTCTGCATATGCCCCATTTAATAGATGGCAGACTGTGAAAGGTGGTTCTCAGCACAGAACAATATTCATACACAGATAAGGAACAGATTAAGCTCAAAAACAATCAGCATATAAATATTAATGCTTATACAACTAGAGGAGACATCTTTTGAGGATTTTTATTTCAATAGAACCCTAACAGACTGAAACAGGAAAAAAGAGAGACAGATATTTAAGTGTTAGGTAAATATTTAACTACAAGGAGGTGGGGGGTGGAGATCCCCCTTTGGATAAAATCCTGGCAGCATCTCTGAAACATATCAAAGTGTGAACAGTTTATCCCCACAGCTGTGAACAGTTTATCCCCACAGCTGCTGTCACACATGGTGTGCTAGCAGGTAAGGGTATACACTGTTGATTCTGCTAATGATTTCAAGTGTTCAGATTGTGTATTCTTGGAGCTTATCAGTGAAGAAACTCGCTCAAACTCAAAACCCCTAAATCAAGCCCCATATTCTCGAAATGTTTGAGCAAGAAACTCAAGCTCAGGCTCAAAACCCCTAAATCAAGCCCCATATTCTCGAAATGTTTGAGCAAGAAACTCGTGCACAAACTCAAAACCTCCAAATCAGGCCTCATATCCTCAAAACTTTGTGAGCAAGAAACTCATGCTTAAGTTTGAAACCCCCAAATCAGGCCTCATATTCTCAATACTTTGAGCAAGAAACTCGTGCACAAACTCAAAAACCCCAAATCAGGCCTCATATTCTCAAAACTTTGTGAGCAAGAAACTCATGCTTAAGTTTGAAACCCCCAAATCAGGCCTCATATTCTCAAAACTTTGTGAGCAAGAAACTCATGCTCAAACTCAAAACCCCCAAATCAGGCCTCATATCCTCAAAACTTTGTGAGCAAGAAACTCATGCTTAAGTTTGAAACCCCCAAATCAGGCCTCATATTCTCAAAACTTTGAGCAAGAAACTCGTGCACAAACTCAAAAACCCCAAATCAGGCCTCATATTCTCAAAACTTTGTGAGCAAGAAACTCATGCTTAAGTTTGAAACCCCCAAATCAGGCCTCATATTCTCAAAACTTTGTGAGCAAGAAACTCATGCTCAAACTCAAAACCCCCAAATCAGGCCTCATATCCTCAAAACTTTGTGAGCAAGAAACTCATGCTTAAGTTTGAAACCCCCAAATCAGGCCTCATATTCTCAAAACTTTGAGCAAGAAACTCGTGCACTAACTCAAAACCCCCAAATCAGGCCTCATATCCTCAAAACTTTGTGAGCAAGAAACTCGTGCTTAAGTTTGAAACCCCCAAATCAGGCCTCATATTCTCAAAACTTTGTGAGCAAGAAACTCATGCTTAAGTTTTAAACCCCCAAATCAGGCCTCATATTCTCAAAACTTTGAGCAAGAAACTCGTGCACTAACTCAAAAACCCCAAATCAGGCCCCATATTCTCTCGAACATTTGTGAGCAAGAAACTCATGCTCAAACTTCCCCCGTCTTCTCAAACATTTGTGAGCAAGAAAGTCGAGCTCAGGCTCAGAGTTTCACAATTTTGACAGTCTTACTTTTATTAATATAAAGATATTTTCATATAAATTTTTCTTGAAACCCACTACTAGACTTCCAGAGTTCCATGACATATGTGCATCCTAAGAATCCTGTCAGATTGTGGAGTTTTGAGCTTGAGTTTTCTTGCTCAAAAAGTGTTGAGAATATGGGGCCAGATATGTTAGTTAGAGTCCACCTATGTCATGGAAAAATGGCATTATTATTTGGCATTATACATTAGCAAATAAGGTTACAAAAAGAATTTTCAAAATTTGCTTGCAAACTTTCTTCCACTAAAGTGGCAACATTTTTTGTTGATCCTGCCTTGGTTGCAGCTCAACATACCAATCAGTTTGATGTCAGAGTGCTTGTCCTTCTGTGTCTATGCCCATCATCACCTTCAGTGTTAAAGATTTTCACTCGGCTAAATAAAAGGTGGGATTAATGAAAACTGGGCCTATTGTTTTTAAAAAATATTTTTTCTTGTAAATGGATGTGACATTTGGTGCAGTATGGTATGCAGATGTGTGCATAAGCTGGCATACACCAAAAAATTTATCTATTTAAAAGAACTATTTTCTAATCCATTGGTATATTGAAAGACTGTGGTGTTTTCAAACATATTTACTGTTACAAAGATTCTGTTTCTGTAAGTATTTTGATATTTGTATGAATAAAATATACTTTTGGAAATCAATCTACAAATGTTTGTTGGTATTGTAACAAAGTCCTGGATAACAATAACATTTAAATCAGAAGCAATAACAGAAAAATTGGTGTTTTTTGTTCAGATATTTCTAAACAGATAATGATAGCTTTTGGAAGAAATGTCGTAAATATTGTTGAAGAAATCATATAAGATTTACCTTTTTTTAATTTGAATGAGTATGGACTGACTAAAATAAATAGAATCATTGATGACTTAACAAATTGTAAAGGATGTTTATGGTACAGTAATTTAAGAAGATAATTCCAATTTTAGATTTATTTGTAAAAAAATACAAGGAACATAAGTTAGTACTATTAGAGTCTAAAGTGTAACACTTCCAAAAATTTGACGAAATGTAAGCATGAAACAAAAAATGACAACATAATAAAGGGTGTACAAATATGATTAAATCAACCTGGTGTGAAAAATTATTACAAGAGAAAAGAAAAGAAAATTAAATGTGAATGTGGAAAGACTATAACAAAAAGTGTATTGTATGCTCACATAAAAAGTCAGTTTCATAATAATTATTTCAACAAAAAGAATAGTATAATAAATGACTACATTAATTGATGCACCAATAAAAAAAACTGAAAGATGTAAATTTTATATTGCTTTTTATACATCTTCCAACTAGAAAAGAATTTTTTTAAAAATATGAAAAAAGAATACATCAAAAGGATCGATTAAAAAGGAGAGTAAATGAGAAAAGATTTTACTGAGGAAATAACTAAGATTTGCATACATTTTTTAGTGGAGTAGAATCATGCTTAAAAAGAAATACGCATACAAATCAGAGATTTGAATTCATTAAAAGTTAATTCAGATTTGTCTTTGACAATTAAACAAGTAATATCATCAGAAACAGATGCACAAGTATTACTATCTAAAAACTGATATCACAGTAGAAACCTTGTAACATAATAAACCAAGGTCAGATACCAAAAATACTTAATATGATGTCTGATGTATTACACCTAATAGTTAGATAGGTAATAAGTGTAGATACAAACAATGTTTGAACTTGTAGTGTAGATTACTTTAACATTACACGTAGATAAATACGTGAAGATTATTAGAAGATCTTATATATATATAAGATTACAGTCCTAACCCTCCTTGACTTGTCTGCAGTATTTGACACAATAGACCATGATATATTACTTCACCATCTCCATCATGTACTTGGTATTCAAGATACAGCCTTACTATGGTTCAAGTCCTACTTGGTCAACAGGACACAAATTGTGTCCGCAAATGGAAAACACTCCAGCCCAGTTGATCTATGTTTTGGTGTTCCACAGGGTTCTGTTCTTGGACCTGTTTTCTTCATTCTATACACTCAGCTGCTCTCAAGTGTCATGGATCATCATCCAGTGTCTCACCAATTGTACGCTGATGACACCCAAATATACAAATCTAGCCACCCAACTGAAGTTGATGCTACCATCCAAGTTGTAGAGAGGTGCATTTCCGATGTGAAATCATGGATGACATGTAATAAGCTGCAGATGAATGATGATAAAACTGAAGCCATTCTGATTACAACACAAAGACTTTCTCATTCACATCCTTTACCTCAAACAATAAATATCAGCAACACCAACATTAAATTCACACAGTCAGTATGAAACCTAGGTGTTACTCTAGACAGTACTCTCTCATTGCACCAACATGTCATGAACATATACAAGGCTGTATATCTTGAGCTGAGATGCATCAGCTCCATTCGCAATTATCTTTCAGTTGATGCCACTAAAACACTTGTGTGTTCCTTAGTACTTTCAAGACTGGACTATTGTAACTCAATTCTATCTGGTTCGTCTCAGTATCTACTCCAGAAACTTCAAAAAAGTTCAAAACACAGCTGCTCAGATCATTCTTGGAGCACCACGAACAGAGCACACCTCCCCCCTGCTATGTACCCTACACTGGCTACCCATTCGATCCAGAATCAAACACAAAATTTGTTCTCTATGCTACGTTTCATTGACTGGCTCCAGTCCAACATACCTATCTCACCTCACCCATGTGTACACACCAGCAAGATACTTACACTCCTCTTCTGACACTCGTATTCTCATTATTCCCACTATCAAAATGAAGTCATACGGACAACGTTCTTTTGCATACCAGGGCCCAATAACATGGAATGAATTGCCCACTGAACTTAGACACAAAGACACAGTGATCTCATTCAAGAGTGCTCTTAAAACTCGCCTATTTCAACTGCAATAATAGACTTTAAGACTTAATAATGTTTCCTTACCTTAACTATTTTCAGCACGTTTTTGTTTTCTAATTTCATGGTGTTTGTTTTTCGTAATCATATCATTATATATGTTTTAGGTGTTATCTAATGTTGTAAAGCGCTTAGAGCTTCTAAAGATTAGGTGCTATACAAAGTCCTCATTATTATTATTATTATTATTATATATATATATATATATATATATATATATATATATATATGTGTGGATATATATGTGTGTGTGTATATATATATATATATATATATATATATATATATATATATATATATATATATATAAAGGATCCTTAATTTCCCCACCCCACCCCCACCCCGAGTTCAACTGGACATTTTGAGAGACTTTACAGTTTATAGACACACATGAATCTGCTACTTGTAATATATATCATTTTTTTTTAAAATTATTCAACCCCTCCATAGGTCTCATCAGTGTGGTAAATCCACTCAAAGTTCATAAGTATGGCAAAAACATTCTCTTTGTTTTGTTTATACAGATGTCTGTTTCAATTACCCTTCCACTTCCTGACTGCTGGCATTGGATCAAAGTCTTTTATATAAACACCAACAAGATTTATTCTCATAACTTCATCAAGAGTGTCAACACTCAGCCCGCACCACAGCTTTGTTTTGATAAATTCGGGTGTGAAAATTCGTGCTTACACTCCAGACTTGACACTGGAAGTACCTGCTAAATTTCTATCAAACGAATCACATATGGGTGCTGTCCTTTCATTGGAACTAGTTTTGTCAGTAATTCAGCTGCTGACAGTCCTCAATAATTGCTTTACACAATGTACTTGAGAATCCCCCACTAAATATATAGTTACCAGAATGGATTAAAGCAAAATAAACCTATATTACCGGGTAACGTTAAAAATAATGACAATGCTTTTTTTATGCCCTTTAATCAGTTCTATCTCATCCTACAAATTAAAAACACAGAGCATCAAAGTATAATCTTGTTAAGTATGAATACTGGTTAAACAGATGCCCAAGAAGGTAAAAAATATTGATAAATTTGAAGAAGAAAAAAGTGATATATTTGTAAATGTTTACAAGATACTAGATGAACAAAGTGAAAATAGTGAGCAAAGAGAACTGAGAAACTGAAATGATCAGAGAAACTATGTAATTCCATTGTCAACATGTTAATTTTATTTCATGGAGAAAAATATTATTGTGGGGATTAATGATTTATCAAGGACGATTTCCTCTTGAATAAACAAACGGCTAAAATGGTTTTGGGTAAAAAATGTTTAAATGATTTGAATGGCTTAATTGACATAATATCTAAAAATGGTTTTGTTGCCAGATTAAGAAACTACAAGTTACAAGAGCCTTTTGCAATTTATTGTGACTTTGAAAGTATAAAAAAAAAACAACAATTAAAGATTACAAAGAAGGTAGTGATCATTCATGCACAATAAAAACAAACATACCGTATATACTTGCATATAATCCAGGTCCAAATGTAACAACTTAGACCCTGATCTGCCGTCGCATAATGAACCGGCAGATCAGGGTCTATGTTGTTTGTTCTACTGATTAGTCCTTACAAACTTCATAGACAGCAGATCTGGGTCTATGCAGTTTGCAGTTGATATCGGTTTATAAGCAAGTATAATGGTATTCTATCAGAATTTGTATCGCTATTAAAGGAGTTCACAAAGACTATATATCATTCACAGAGGAAAAGACTGCCTTGAAGTTGTACGAGTATTTACAAGAAATAGCAGTGGTAGCTTATGCAGAAACAAAACCAATAAATGCTGCAGAAATATTGACAAAAGAAGATAAAGAACATTTGGTTTCAACCAACATATGCCACGTTTGTGAAAAGCAATTGCATATACAGAAAACAACAATACTAATACCACCAAAAAAGTGAAAGACCATGATCATTTAACTGATAAGTATAGAGGTTCTCCACTTAATGAAAGTAATTTAAATTACAGATATAAAAACTACATACCACTTATTATTTATATTTTATCAGGTTATGATTCCCATTGAATTATTAAAACACTGGCTAAAAACAATCCTGATTAAGAATTTCAACAAATACCATATACTAACAAACAATGATGCATCATTTAGTACAAAGTTGATAGACTTCAAAAAAATGTATAAGATATTTTTATCAAAAGCAAACATTAAATGCTTCTAACACCACTATTTATATTATTCTTCAACTCTGTAAGCAATGGGTTCTGAAGCTGCATTAACAGTTTTGTATGTTTACTTTGTTTAAAGGACTATATTGAATAAAGACTTTTCAGCCCCATTTTCATGAAAAAGTAATTTTTTTAATAAATTTAATGACTCTTTCTCTAATTGTTTTTTAAGATACAAATGAAACTCTTCTAAATTCATTATGTTTATAGATTTCTATTTCATACAAAAAAAACGACCTTTGAACATGGGCTGGTGTTGGAAATTGCAGAATAAATGATGCATTTAGCAACTTCATAATCCACATTAGATATAAGTGCAGTCTTGCTCCGTGAATAAATTTCAGCAGACTGTGTGTTTCTTATGAGCCAACTTGTCATCAAAATATCATCATGGAGCAAGGTTACGCTGATATCTAAAAACTAAAAATTCAAACATTTTATGGTTTACATAGCATTGGCCTTTTGTTGCTGTCGCACAGTTGGTACCTCAGTCTCCACTATGCATATAAAAATACAATTGCAGTTTCTACCACATTTTATTCTATTCCTACCAGTATTGTACTCAAAATATTTAGAACAAAAAAAAAGTGATTTTAAACAATATTATTCATTTCATTCTTACAAATTCTTTATACTTTCAAAATTTTAGGTTGCCTTGTGCACATGGCTCAATTTTTTGGGAGGCGCTAGCGGGGATACGGAAAAAAGTAAACAGAAACTGAGAGGCATCTATAATAGCTTTTTATTTTTTAATGTGCCAATATTGCCAATTTATCACATAATGGATGCCGTAACTAATAGAAACATGCATAACAAAAGAATTTAACATTTTATATTCACTTATGTTATGTGACAACCCGTCATGTGGGGAATTTAAATAACATATTGTTGACTCTACTGTAGTGGATCTCTTCACACATACACACAGATACATTGTAAAATAAAGCTTGCTGTTACCCATAGAGTAAGGTCAAAGCCAAAATACATTTAAGAACATTTTTAAAAATGGGCCTGTACTGTACCGTACTTCCGTGGAGTGCACAAGAATAACGTACGTGTATGTTGCATAGGAAATGTGTATATGCTAGAAACTTTTTCTCCAAAACTATATAATAAAAAAATAGAGAAAAATATTACAATGGTCAGTTAAAAAAAGGGATTATTTTAAACAGAAGTACACGTCAACTTCAAGTTAGATAGTGTAAGCCAATATATCTGTTCAACCTAAACTTTGGTAAAACGTCCGACAGCCACATCGAAGAACCAAGTTCGAATTTTAGAAGGGTATTTTTATTTCTTGTTTATTTTACTAACCTTTTGAATTTGCTAAATACTAGATGAGAGTTATAAAGATGTTTTTTTGTTTTTTTAACAGCACTTTTAGCACATTATTGACTATATCGAACATGATACCCAACAGAGCCAGCCCGGGGTAGCACCCCCGGTGTGTCCTTGGGAAAGGCATTTAGCTCCCATTTCTTTGGCATGATTTGGCCAATAATGTGTTAAAAGTCCCCTGTATCTAATGTGGCTTATATATCTTCTACAAACGTTAAATTGGACTTGCAGTATCTGCCATAATATTTATATGTAGGTGCATCAATAAAATGTCTGTTCCTCTGTTTAGATAAAATATGTATGTTTAATAAATATCAGTATTTCAGCTTTCCACCAGTCCTGAAAAAAGCTACCTTATTTGTTACAGTACATAATCATAAGTGAATATCATGCCCCTCTAATCAGAGAAGCATAAGTCTTTATGTCCACTGACTGACTCTTGATAGAATGATCAAAATATAACAAAGGTTTTAAGTTTTTATCATTCAAGTGATATATTTATAGATTGTGAACTGTTGCATTACTTTGTCACTTGGCAAGTATGTCAACCTGGGATTGATAAAACTACATGAATTGAGATACTAGTACTTGTTTCATTTGATTTTATTGATCCAACTTAAAGAGTCCTTGTAATGTTGCACATTGGGTTGCCTTGGAACTGCAAAGAACTTTTGTTTCTTAGCAGCTCATGAAATGGCTCAAGCCCTGGGTCCTGATCAGTGTGTTGCTTTGCCAGTGTTTCATGGGGTGTGACACGGCGTCATCCTTTGGAGGAAGTGGGAAGAAGACTGCATGGTACACACAGAAAGCCTATGACGAGGTCACACTAGCATTGCATACTTTGGGTGCTACACCAGGGTCCACAGAAGACTGGTCTTGATGTATGACCGTACCGGCAGCCAGGATTGTGTAAACCACACTCGCAAAGAGCTCTTCACTCAGAAGGGTAGAGCACTTGATGACCTTCCATTGACAAAGGCAGCATCGTCCAGCACACAAAGAGGGCTGCATACCAGGCTGGTTGCTGGTCCCAGATGATGATTGCAGCTCCCAAGCTTCCATTGCCAAGTGAGTGGGTGGTGGTGGAAACAAAAATGACAAATGTGGCTGGGAAATATGCTGGACAACTCTTCTAGAAGTTATGAAAGCTTGTCAGCAATTTATGTGCTGCAATTTCAAGAAGGGCTACAGGATACAGTGCAAGTACCGTAAGGCAGGTATCCAGTGCACTGCCCTTTGTCATTTGTAGTGAAGAATGTGCTTGAATCTAGCATGTCTGTTATAGAAACGCTGTGCATTTAATAGTATGTCATACAATTGTAATTGTGGGATATACTGTTTAATCTTGTAGGCATAATGTGCTTTTGCTCAAGAAATTATCACATTTAATATGTTTAAACCTTATAATAACAAAATATATAAATTACATTATCTTATATGAACCTTATACAATTATTATAAATGCAAATATAATTGAGATAATACAAAATAGTCAAGTCTGCAACCTCACATGTGGATCCAGTCTACTAGATTAAGGGCAATATTTAAACGGATGTTGGCCATCTTGGAAAATGGCTGCTATTTCCACCCCAGAAAAATCTATGATGGCCCTATAGCTAAATATCTTTCTTAGGACATACCCTCGGTGTGTGTCAATTTTGATGCTTGTATCACCAAATCCACTGTTCATTCACATATCTGCTGCACTAAGAGTAGTGTTTAGTTAAGCTTTGGAAACTTGGAAACTCTCATGCATATGCATAATCAAGAAGATTAGATAAAGTTCGTAGTTGAATGAACTGATAAACTCCAGTACGGGAATACAAGTTTTATGTTCATCAATGACAGGGCCCCGGGTGGTTGAGTAGTCTTAGGCACTGACTCACATCTAACCTCTATGGATTTGAGTCTTGGTTCGACCAATGTGGGTATGCAAGAAACCCTATCGGTAGCTTCCCATGGGTTGGTGGTTCTTCCCGGGGTATTCCTCCACATGTATGGTCTATAATATGCTAAAAATTATGTTTAACCCAAAAATAAATAAATCTCATCAATGGTAATTTCAAAGACAACAATCACTATTCTCTACTTAGTGATATAAACTTGTTACCAAGCAAACAGTACATTCAAAGGGCACTGTGAACAGAGCATGTGAAAAGCATATACTCCTAGTACTGTATTAACATTGGAGCCCATTGTCCATGCCAATTTGTTATCACATAATGTTCATTTAATTGAATTCAATTATATTTGATATACATTGTGGAAGGATTTTGTATATTTTAGCGCAAGATCTCCAGTTTGTCTAATCGTTTTGATATCATGATTTGACTTTAAGAAGAAAAGCAGAACAATAATTTTTAAAACAGAGTTCCAATAAGAATTGCAAGAGAAAGCTTCGGGAGATTTATTATAAAAAGTGTGAGAAAAGTATTGGAACTTCCGTACGACTTTTGTTTTCTGCAACTATTTATTTTAAGAAAACATTTATTGTTGCTTATGATAAAGATACCTGAAAAACGTGTAACAATGGAATGAAATGTTCTTCAAAGCTTAGAAAATAAATTAAACTTGCTTGCTGATTATTATTCCCCATATTCAGATTGTGAGCCAAAACAGCTTTGCAGCTGAAAAAATCAAGACAAGCATTTTGAGAATTTTGTTTTTATGTATTTGGTACTTCATGAATTTTAATGAAAAAAAAACTGAAAATGTGACAAAACTCTGACTTTATACTAATACTGTATTAAAATAGGAGCACAATGAATATTACTTTTATCCATGCCAATTTGTCATGTGCATCATATATGTTCTAATTCTGCAATTAGTCTCTTTTATTGTGCATTCATTGATACATTAGTTTATTCATTATTATTCTTACCCTCTCACTCTGCTTGAATGATTTTTTATGTTCGTTTAGTTGTTTATACATTCCCTTTTTAAAATCATGTGAAGTTAAAGGATGACTGCTAAAATCATATGAAGTTAAAGGATGACTACTAAAATCATATGAAGTTAAAGGATGACTGCTAAAATCATATGAAGTTAAAGGATGACTGCTAAAATCATGTGAAGTTAAAGGATGACTACTAAAATCATATGAAGTTAAAGGATGACTGCTAAAATCATGTGAAGTTAAAGGATGACTACTAAAATCATATGAAGTTAAAGGATGACTGCTAAAATCATGTGAAGTTAAAGGATGACTGCTAAAATCATGTGAAGTTAAAGGATGAATGCTAAAATCACAGATATAATTAATTAGATCATAAATGGCAATCTAAGTTAGAATAACTGAGAAAAAATCATTTGCGAGTTAAACCTTAATGCATATAGTTATAATTAATCGATGCATCAAATATCATTTTGTAAAAGTGATCATGTATCCTTTTGATCATAAAGTTGCAGGTTAAACATATAATTTCTCTTCAACCGAGTACACCTTTGTGTCCGTCTCTTATTTATCAACTGGAACAGTTCAATGCTACAAACCAGATCACAGTAAAAGATTGTTTTTTGGCACAAATGATGTCATACACATTCGGCATACCTGAATTCCCAATTCAGCTGTGTGTAAAGTTCTGTTTAATAAATGGGTTTTCTATTGGCGTTTTCGTTCAGTGAATGAAACCATATCATGAACAAATAAAATAGTTACAGCTCAAGGAGCTCATTTACTATATGTTGTATATACACTGAATTTGACCAAACCGATAAACTCCAGTAAGAGAGTAATTTTTGCATTCATCAATGAAGATTCTAAAGATTATGATCACCATTCTTTACTTAGTGAAAGAAACCGATCACCATGCAAACAGTAAATTCTAAAGACACTATCAACAGAGCAGCAAACAGCATGCACACCAAATAAATGGGAGCAAATCTGGTATGATTGTTACCCATGATGATTTGTCATGTCCATCGTCTTTTTTTAAAATCTGCTTTGTTGAGTGTATGTGTAAAAGTAAGGCTATTTAGTTTTTTTGTGTGTTTCAGAAAGGATATTGTTCCAAGAGGATACACATTCTGGGCAATTTGCAAATCTCAGGCACAAGTTGATCTCCAAACTTCTGGTCATTTGCCTGTAAGGCTGCACTGTTGAAGATTGTCAGCTACCTTTTGTAACTTGATACAATTTGATAGTATGTTCCTAGTTTCTTTATAGAATGGGACTAAGTGACGAGGGAGTAGAAAACACTCGGCTTGTTGGCATTCTAAAACTGGGTCATCCAGTTTAAGATCAGTGATTATTTTAGGAGTCAGTGATGATTTAATTTATAGGATGGATTAATGTGAGCAGGTTACAGTAGTCTTGTGGGGTGAACATAAAAATTGGGAGAGAACAATATATACACATATTTTATGATTTTGTTGAATGGTGCAAATAAAATTAAAAAAATTTATTGATAACATAATAATAATAATAATAAAATAATAATAATAATAAAGATAATGATATTTGGTGCGTGGTATTTGTTCAAAAACCAATTTTGAATGGTGAACCTGTGCAGGGAGGTCACCTGTATACAAAGCCCAGTTTTGCTTTTTCCCATGGGTGGCCACTATTGACAGGTTTCACTGTATTTGATACGGTAAACATCCCATCACAAAATATTATGTTAGTAACCAGCCATATATCAGATAGCAGTTTAAAAACCTACTCAGACGTTACTGATGTTGAAACAAAGAAGTTAGAGTCACATACAATTAGGAAGTCCAGAACTTCTGAAGGAAGAGAGGAAATGCCTTCAATGAAAATTAAATGGAATGATAATGAAAGCTATGATAATGCAAGTGTAGGGTTCTCCAGGACTCAGAAATCCATGTAAAAGCATGCATACTTTTCATTTTTGAATGCATGAAAATTCCAACAGCCGAGTCCTTGGTGCGCAAGCTATTTTGTCAGTTAAATTCTGTTCTATTTGATCTGTTTCTACAAAGCGAGTATCAATCATGTAGTGTCCGAGCTATCAAACAAAGTTCAAGGGATTTTAATAGGATTAGGTGAAGCAGCATAGGTTAGATCCTAGCAGACAAGAAGATTAAGACACCTGTTAATCGATTGTTGGTGCCAAATGATGATTTTGATCAAAAGACTAATTACATGCACATGTGTTTTGACACCTCTCTTTGATAAGCATTACTCAGTACAACTTTAATCCATCATATTAAAAATCCTTACACGATGTTTGGAACACCTGCATGTTATCGTATACCATATTTAGAAAAATAGTGCCAAGATTTTGGGATTTATTTTTTGTATAAATAAATAAATAATTTCCTAAAATATCTATATTATTATATAAACATCATACATAACAATTATAATACTAAGTATTTCACAATGAATGAGCATTAGCAATGTGCTGACATATATATTGGTGACACAATAATACACTCATAATGTTTTAAATTATTGCAAGTGAAAAAATAGTGTATGGTTATTGAGATTGCAAGTTTTGGTGCTAGGACTGTAACTTTTTTCAAGGAAGCAGTCCTGGATTGCAACTTTTAAAATCCTGTGGAGAACCGTGAAGTGTAGATACTAGTAATATCAATATGGGAGAGTTTACAGTAGTACCATAGTCTGATTTTCAGTGCGACAACTTTCTTGATGATCTTGGTGATGATGGCATTGATGAAATAACTGGATGCCAATTTGCAAACACAGTAACCTATCGAGAACATTGTCTTCCACAGTCTTCTACTGCACAGTTCCACATGGGATGTCAGCAGCAATTAAAATTAAAGGACAAAATGCCGTTGTATATATTAATTACCATATTTTTCAGCAATGATCTACATATTAGTATACCCAAGCTGAGAAAAATAGCTATTTAGAGAGGAACAATTTTATCTTGCTATTCAGAGAGGAATAATGTTATGCTGCTATTCAGGAAGGTATAATGTTATCTTGCTCTAAAGGGAGGGATGTTATCTTGCAATTCAGGGATGGATAATGTTATCTTTCTATTAAAGAATGGATAATGTTATCTTACGAGTCTGGGTGTGATACTGTTATCTTTCCACTCAAAGGGATAATGTTATGTTGCTATTCAGGAAGGGATAATGTTATCTTGATATTCTGGAAGGGATAATGTTATCTTGCAAGTCTAGGTGAGATAATGTTATCTTGCTACTCAGGGAGGGATATTGTTATCTTGCTATTCAGACAGGAAAAATGTTATCTTACTATTCAGAGAGGTATAATTATCTTGTCAATCAGGGAGGGATAACATTTTCTTACAATTCAGGGAGGGATAATGTTATGTTGCAATTAAGAGAGGGATAATGCTATCTGACTATTCAGGGAGGAAAAATGTTATCTTGCTATTCAGGGAGGAATATTTTATTCTTGCAATTCAGGCAGGAATAATGTTATTTTGCTATTCAAGGAGGTATAATGTTATCTTGCTATTCAGGGAGGGATAACATTATCATGCAATTTAGGGAGGGCTCATGCTATCTTGCTATTTAGAGAGGGATAATGGTATATTGCTATTCAGGGAGGTATAATGTTATCTTGCTATTCAGGGAGGGATAACATTATCTTGCAATTCAGGGAGGGATAATGTTATCTTGCAATTCAGGGAGGGATAATTTTATCTTGCTATTTAGGGAGGGATAATGGTATATTGCTATTCAGGGAGAGATCATGTTATCTTGCTATTCAGGGAGGGATAAAGTTATGTTGCTATTCAGAAAGGGATAATGTTATGTTATCTTGCTATTCAGGGAGGGATAATGTTATCTTGCTATTCAGGGAGGGATATTGTTATCTTGCAATTCAGGCAGGAATAATGTTATCTTGCTATTCAAGGAGGTATAATGTTATCTTGCTATTCAGGGATGGAAAACATTATCTTGCAATTCAGGTAGGTATTGTGTTATCTTGGTATTCAAGGAGAGATAATGGTATATTGCCATTCAGGCAGGGGTAATGGTATCATGCTATTCAGGGAGGAATAAAGTTATGTTGCTATGTGCTGTTTTCATCCTATTATAACTTCAATACAGGTAAGCATAATAATGTCCCTTACAGGGCATATTTAATCTAAAATACTGATTATAAGAAAAACATTAGCACTGTTAAGATTAAAGAACATTTTAATCCAGAATGTTGCAAAAAAATTCAGCTTGATTTTATCTCATTTATATGGACAAGTTGCTAACAATATTACAACTCTTTGATGTTTAGTAGCTTACAAAAACTTTACTTTGGAATTGTATACAAGCTGATAAATATACAGCCCTTTTCAAGATTATGGCATTCCAATGTGATTGGTCAAAATTGTGAGGTTCTGTTAAATGAGGGCTACTTGTGAACTTGTGTCAGGGAGGTAAACCATGAAGACATACATGAGTCCAATTGTTAAAAGTTTTTTTTGCATTAAATTTATTCTCTACTGTGCAATAAATCCGATAATGGGTTATCAGGTGTTCTAATGCAGTAACATCTTATGGGAGAAATGTAAGGGATGAGATGAGATCAGTTAAAATCATCTCATCTGATGACTCTATGATTTCTACTTATACATCCCTTACAGTTCCCACTATATTATAATTACCACTGAGTGAAAGACATGTATACAACAGCATATTTGCATATTTTCATCCTGTCATAGTACATCACAGTAACACTGGTTGTATCAGTTATACTTATATACAAGTGGATTACAAGCTACAGTACTGAAGTATCATGAAAAGAGTGTTCTCACTCTGGAACTGCTATTAGTCAAATTTTTGTTCCTATTGCCAACATTTTGGCTAGATTGGTTTCCTGAAGCAGAGGACGATCCACCAAGTGTATACCCCTGACCTTCAAATCTAGGTGCAATTGTGTAGGCTGCTGATGCAGGATTCCTCAAAGTGCGACCTTGACCTCCAAACTCGGGGGAACTGTAAATAAATAAGATCTCAAATAGATACTACTTTCAGGTGATATTCTATCTTTCAAGTTGAATACTTTAATTTTCATAAGCATACATTTCTCCACCTAGTCACCTTTTTCCTAAAAATGTAATTCAAATTAATATCAACATAATTATAAATTATATACATACTGCAAAATTGCATTTGCGCTGAAACGAATACCAAATTTTCCCATTTGAATATTCCTTGAATGTTTTCAGATACGATTCAAATATTTATTGATGTTAATAAAAGCTCATCCTCTTTTTCTTAGATTTTATGGGATATTTATTGACACCTCTCCCCCCCACTCCCTGCCAAGCCATATTGAAAACACTGTAAACTCAGTCATCTGAATATAATTAAATGACATATATGGGGTCTTGAGTAATTTTTTTGAGGATTCAGGCTAAAAATCAAATGAATGTAGGTGTTATATTTTCCCTTTTGATTTCAAACTCAACACACCCTTTGTTGCTGAAGGGAAGAAACTTGATTACCTGTTCAGTTCAATGCAGGGGTTATCTCAAAAACGAATCAGGGAAGTGATATGTTCACAATTAAAATCACACAAATATGTGACCAATTTAATTTAGATAAATCTGGATATGTTGATTGCAGGTCTTTGGAATTTGTCATATATGCTGGACAAAATGACTGACTCTTGATTGACTATAAAATGACCAAACAGACATTGGGAGTTTCTGCTAAGTCATATGAAACTCACATTTACACCTGATCAATACTTGTTTTAACTGAAACCCATACATGGGTAATGACCTCATCTTATACATAAGATGTACATTGCAGTAGGTGTGAAATGGCTTTGTGGCTTCTGTAAACAGTATAATGTAACCTCTACCAGGGATAGGTAGCAGAGAACTTGTCAACCAAGTTTAGGAGTAGACTACTCGGTTGAAAGGGTAAAGAGGGAGTCCCAACAATAAGTTGAGTCATTTTCAAAAAGGTAAAAGAAATTTAAAAAAAAAACAATCCCTGCACAAATTAACCTATATATTGAACCTCTAGCTTTGTACTAATGCACAGCAATGACAGAGTAGCAATCTTTATTGTAACAGAAAACTCCTCAATCCCACAACTTAAATGGTTCTGTTCCAAAATTGTGTCAACTGTATATCTCAGTGATATGAAGTTGAAATCTGCTTTATTAACTTTTGAGAAAAAAAGAAAAGGATAGTGGCAGATTTGAAGCATATTGATAATTCTATATCTGTGTAATGACTTCATAAGTTGAATAAAAGCCCAATAAAAAATATATTGGAGTTATCTACCTAGGTCAGATAACTGGGGTGGGGTGGGATGTGATAATGGTATGCAAGATTGTCTACAACTGCTTCTGACAGAACGAATGTCCTGTAATAGTTCACAAATTTATTGGTGCTCTGGTTGGTTGATATGTAATGTCTTTGTAGATTTTGGTATGATCCCTATTCTACACCATGTTCTTCATCAACTTGCTGTATTAACTTGTTTTTTCAAATTAAAATGTTGTGAGCAATGTGACTATTCAGAATTTTGACATTATGATTACCATGTGAGTTTGAATTTCAGGGGATTTTGCAGGTATGAAATTGTTCCCTTGTAAACAAATTAAATGATGCATAATTAACATTTCACCTTCTTTGCTTCTTTTACAAAATGCTGCAAACATTGCTAGGTAAATCAATAAATATTTGAATACAAATATTCTATTCGAAACAAATATATGCAAAAAAAGTATTCCGATTCAAATGTTTGGTTAATTGTTTCAGCTCTAATTTGCATACTGCACAAAATTTGATGTCATATATATATATATATATATATATATATATATATATATATATATATATATATATATATATATATATATATGTGTGTGTGTGTGTGTGTGTCAAATCTTCAGACTGTGAAATACTATAATTTACAGTAATTTCCATTATATAATTGCAAACCTTTGCTAGCAAATTTTAAACTGTGTAATTGTTTAACACATGATAAATATTATTTAAAATAAGCACATCTGTAACATTCTTTAAATCAAAGACTGAATTCACTTTTATTTGTGGCATACCATTTATACTTGCTTATAAGTTGGATTCAACTTCAAACTACACACCACCAGATCTGCCAGCACATAATGTGCCAGTAGGTCTTGGTCTATGCAGTTTTTTTTAGGATGAATCAGTGCTGGCACATTGTGCGATGGCAGATCAGGATCCATGTTGTTTGCAGTTGAACATGGCTTAAAAGTGAGAATATATGGTACCAATTTTCATGGCTGCCACAACCACAAGCCTAAAGGCACAATGAATAATGATATATCTGAGGATAGAATAGGACCCCGTTTTCCACTTAATGAAAATGTCATTTTGGCAAAACCACACAAACTGATACCCATAAAAATACAGCTTTTGAATATTCTGACTGAATTTAAAAAATTCTAAAAGTTTAGACAGTAGAATATAAATTTTAATCAATCTGGAGAAGTTTTTTTCATAGGAGCATGTTCATATAAAGGTGTGTAAAATAGGTTATATAGGGAAACTTGTCTTAGGAGATGACATATGGAAAAACCAATAATTGTTTTTTAAAGATGGCAAGGTCTATTCAAGAACACATTATTGCATGTTTCTGGTTAATTTCTAAAAAGCATGAGGAAAAATCAACTGAATGCTAACAAAAAAACTGTATTATATTTTCAAGTCCTACCTTTATATCTTCACTAAATCTCAAATGGAGGGTGGAATTTCCTCCCTAAATTTTCAGTTTTAGAACAGACCCTGAGACAATTCCTTTTAACTTTTATATGTGATATTATGAAGAATAAGTCAAATATATGTGTATTGGTGAATCATAAAAGTCAAAGTTTGAAGGCATAGCCATCCAAATTCAAACTTTATTGTCAGAAAATATAATTTGAGTTCTTGTCTATGTACCAGTCAGCCAGAGGGCAGTTAGGTCATAATATTTACTTTGTTTTACTTTTTCCTATTGATTTAAAGCCCACTCATGTCCCTAGCCCATTCTTTAAAGTCTGGAGCACAACCAGCTACCTTCAGTCTGGATCTGTGACTGCCTAAAATACAAGTTTGTTATCTCTTCAGGTAGGTGGCTCTTCACAGAGGCAGCTTTTAGAGTAGTGTCTATCTTAGAGTCATAATTCTGAATAGTAGGTAATGAGAATTTATATCAACATCAAGAAATTTAGTTTAGGGAAAGAGATTGTTGAGGTCATTAGGTACATGAAGATGGCTATATTTGCACGTGTACAAATGAATATAATTAAATTTATGATATTTATATCACATAGATTTTCCCTGAACATATGCACTGATCCCAAGAGATTTGGGAGATAAAAAAACTGACTTAAATTCTCCTGTAAATTCAAATCAATTATGCCAGAGCGAGTCTCATTATGTTTTTACATGTATGGAACATTGACAAAGGTGACATCCCATGTAGCCTGGATATGATTATATCCAAGATTTTCATATCGCATGTTATGGCTTAGAGTTTAATGTCAATGATTTACCATCTTCTTCAGAGCAAGCAAAAAATGATTCCCCTAAAAAATACCCACTATCCAGTTTGTAATTACTGCATGGTAAGTATAAGTAGCATTACTAATAAGAATATAACTAAAATTAATGTCAAATACTAGGACTTATACTAATACAAATACTAATTTTATTTATTTATCAATGGAAACTCCATTCATACAAGACTATACTCCCTTGAGACCCTTGTTGATAAATTAAAGATGAAAAATTAATGAAGAATGCATAATGACCAAACTTCAATCACATACTTACCAAATTTCCAAATCAAAACATCCCTCAGCTCCAAATCTGTAGTATGCTTTGGATCTATCAGGCCATCTAATCTGTTTAGTAGAAAATATATGTGCATAAGATGTGTAAGCTAACGATACCTTTCTGAGTTACACATTTCCTCTATGTCAAAACTAACTTCTAATCATCTGGCTCATGGTGACCAATGACTTCTAACCTTCTGCCTTATGCTGACCTTAACATCTAATCTCTTAGTCTACGGTGACCATAACAGCTCATGGCAACCTTTTGACCTGTAGTGACCATGACTTCTAACAATTTTACCCATGGTAAACTTACTTTTAATCTCTCTGCCTGTTATGACATTGTTTTCTAACCTACTTCTAATCTATCTGCCTGTTATGACATTGTTTTCTAACCTACTTCTAATCTATCTGCCTGTTATGACACTGTTTTCTAACCTACTTCTAATCTATCGGCCTATTATGACATTGTTTTCTAACCTATTAGCCCATGATGACTATAACTTCCAACTTTTTGGCCATAGTGACCTTGATGTCTGGCCTTTTGCATCATAACAACCATAACTTCTAACCTTTAGACTTGTGGTGAGCATTACATTGACCTAATGGCCTACTGTGACCTTGATGTCTAACCATTTAGCTTTCCAATCAACAGGGATCCTTGTAATAATGTAAAGTTGTATGATCATATCTTGATTATTAATTAAAAAGGAAGATAAAGAAATAACATTCAAGAACTGGTACTGATGTTGGTTGGCTGATTGTTTTTTTCACAGCACTTTTAGTACTTTATTTGGCCATATCATACCAAGGAAATGGGAGCTAAGTGCCTTACCCAAGAACAAACTGAGGCAGCCAACCCAGACTAACCTTTGTGGGCATCAAACCCGTGACCATTGGATTATGATTCCAATATTCTACCAACTGAGCTACCATGGCTCCCGGGACTGGATGTAACAAAGACAACAAATAGATCAAAAGAAGTGAAAGTGTGACTGCTAAGTCTAATGGAAATATGATAAATGAGGCAAGTTATTCTTGAATGCTGTGATTTTATCAAGAAGTAGCAATTTTTTTTTAGTAAATTCTGTTTCTCCAAGAATATTTACCTAATCACACTAATGTTAGGAAAACAAACTCTGCCACCTCCCAAATCCAGCTCTCTCTAAATGACAAAATAATTTGTCTCTTCCATCTATATACCAAATAGACAAAGGGAAGAAACTCTTACCCATTACCTCCCCTTACCACCGCTAGCTGGCGCCAGTAGTAAATCAGTTTAAGCTGATTGACACATCAACAAGATGCTCACATTTGTGGGAGGGTTTAGTAGTAATGTGATTGGGTAAGAATTCTCAGAGAAACATAATTTACTACAAATCTGCTTTCTCCTTTGAATACATTCCCCAATCACATTAACATTAGGAGAATAGGTAATAGGACAAGGAAATACTAAGCATCCTACCTCTACCTCAATCACCCTTCGATGGAAGAATGGCTGGATTTTCTACATGAAGGATAAACTGCTCTCCTAACATGAAGATAGCACAACTTATGGTCATGTAAACCGTGACGACAATATACAAATAAGAAGAAAATAATGAATTCTTCTTATTGATCAAATTTATGGGAGAATCCAGCAAAAGTGCTCGCTGATGAGGAGGTTGTGCTGACATCAACTGAGCCTGGTGGTCATCTCATCCGCAGCCACTGAACCCACCAGATTCAATTCTTGTTTCTGCAAAACTAGATCATGGAGATAAAAACCAGCCAGCCAACTACTTCTATTATGTCTCTGATTAAAACATTACATTCAAATACAAAGCTCACAGAGATCACAGCTGAGATCTTCATGAGGTGTATCTGATCTATCAAGACTACAGAGTGTGCTGAGCTTATTACCCACTTCAGTCACAATGCTAGGGATTGAGGGGTTATACCCTTTTTCCCAGCCTTCACTGGAAGAAAGAGACATTGTTGTGCCCCATCCGTGTGCTTCAAGCAATGCTTGAGAGCAAGGACATGGTCTTGCACTGCCACCTCTCTTGACATATCGATTGAAGAGAGAGAACGTATGACCATTCTCTGATTGCCTGCTAATGGCATCCTATTCTTAGCTACAAAGCCTAGTTGCATCATTAGGACCACAGAACCATCTGATCTAAACTGGAGATAGTTTGGGTCCATCGAAAGGGCATGCAACTCACTCACTCTGCATGCTGAAACTAAAGCTATCAGAAAGCATGTCTTTTATGATAGCAGCTTCAGTCAGGTTTTGGCTAAGGCTCAAACTGATCTGAGTTCAGTGATGTAAACACCCAAGAAAGATTCCATTTCGGAAACAGGGTGAGAGATTTTGATCTCTACAAGCCAAAATTGACTAGCAGGTTGGATAGATCTTTATCATTACCAATATCTGCCATGATGCCTAAAAGTGTTGGATATCATGGAGCAGTAGCCTCTGATAGTAATCAGAGCTAAATCTGTCTCCTAAAAGAGTCAGAGAAAAAAAGGGAACACTGCAACCACATCTATTTTTGAGCAGGTTTGGCCTCACTAGAATTTTCCTGGAGATGTCTATTGCAAGATTGAGCAGATCATTCACCTAGGATTTGTCCTACCTGAGAGCGGCTATCAGTCGATGCATTTGTGACTCTATCAGTGCCTGGGAAGAATGCAGAGACAGCAACTCCACAACCCTTTGTTCCTCCAATTAACCAGATGTAATCATTGTAGTCAACATCATACTACTCATTTTTGCAGGGGGGGGGGACCATCATTATGTCCCCCACTATACTAGCAATCAATGCCATAATTGGGTGAAGGCTCAACATGCTGCATTCCATCCAAGACTTCACGCATTTCTTCTTGCTCTTTATGATTTTCCGCAACACAGTGAACCAGATCTCTTCTGACCATAATGCACAAGCACTGCATGTTGAGGATGATGAACATCTTGTGCAAGCAAGACATGTCTCGCATGTCTTCATTAGCTTTATATTTCTTGCACTTAATTCATTTTGTTGCCATTGTTTAAATGAAATGACTGGAATGACAGAAATTAGAAAAACAACCTGAAAGTGTTTACAAATCACAATAACACCTGTTACTTGGAGCACAATGTCAGAATAAACAAAGTCCACATCTGTGAAAATATTCACATAAATATTGATCAAAAATAAAAAGTAATGATTGCAACATGTAGCAAATACATTAATAGACAATACTATACTGACTTTCTGGACGGATGGGTTGAAATCATGAAGATATTCAAGGATTTCCAGAGGCCATCTGGTATTTCGATAGTAGTGAGTGAAAGCTTACACTGGTTTACTACTGGTGTGGGTAAGAGTTTCTTCCCTTTGTCTATATGGTATATTGATGGAAAAGACAAATTTTGGGGTCTTTTCATGAGGGCTGGATTTAGGAGGTAGCAGAGTTTATCTTCCTAATGTTAATGTGATCGTGGAATGTATTTAAAAGAGAAAGTCTTTGAGATACAGGAAACTGTAGGAGGATGTCAATGATCTGGGATAAATAACCATTCATCTCTGCATGTGCAAGAAACTGGTGTAAAACATGGGACTGGGAAAGTGCAAAGCAAGCTTATTACTGCTGCTGTACACTGGGTCTTATGAACAGTAATGTACACTCATCCAAAGTTGACCATTACTATAATAAATATGCATAAACATTTATCATTTTGATGAACTGAGTTGCTTAATTGAATGTCAAATGCAAGACCAGTTGACCAAGAAATCTGGGTCAGTAGGATGCCTTCTGTTGAAATTTCTTCCAATGCTGTTGATTGCACATGTTATGACATCAATTGTTTCAAGGTTTCTCTAGTGTTTTTATCTTCATCCATATTTGATGGTATATTCGTATATTTTCTCCTATACTTAAAGGCCCCTCTGTGAATGCCATGAATCAAAGTTGGTCAAATTATGTTCAGTTTTTTAGATCAAGTTGTGTAAAGTTTTTTTTTTTACTTTCAGTATTGGATTGGCATCATTTGTACAAGTTTGAAAGCCCTTCATGGCAGGATGCTTTCTGTACAATTTGCTCAAATTCTGTTCAGCAGTTTTTCTTCAGAATTCATTTAAAGTTTTTTTCTAATCTTAGTAATAGTGACAGTATCTGTTGTCAGATTGGCATAATGTTTAGAAAATTGTACAACCTCTATGCCAGGATGCTTTCTGTCAAATTTGGTAAAATTCAGTTAAGCAGTTTTTAGAAGAAGTTATTTTAACGTTTTCCTACTTCCAGTAACAGTGAACATAATTGATGGTCGATCTGCATCATTTGCAGAGACTTAAAATGTCTTTGTGCCAGAATGCTTTTTGTCATATGTGGTAGTATTCTATGCAATGGTTTTGGAGTTTTTGTTTTAAGATTTTTCTATTTATAGTAATGATGGTTATATTTGATAGAAGATCAGAATCATTTAATGTATACATTTGAAAAGTCTTCATGCCAGCATGCTTTCTGTCAAAATATGATCAAATTCTGTTCAGTAGTTTTGGAGAAGTCATCATTTTCAAGGTTTTTCTATATTTGGTAATGGTGGCCATATTTGATAGCAGATCAGCATCAGTTTTACAAACCTGAAAGCCCTCTATGCAAAGATGCTTTCTGTCAAATTTGGTCAAATTCAATTAATGGTGTTTCGAGAAACAGTCGCTTAAAAGTTTCCCTATTTTGAGTCATGGTGACCATATTTGATAGTGGATTGGCATTTCCATTTCTTGTTATGGTGGCCATATTTGACGGATGGATTAGCATCAGTTGTACAAACTTGAAAGCACTATATGCCAAAATACTTTTTGTCAAATTGGTCAAATTCTGTTGAGCAGTTTTTGAGAAGTTATTTAAAAGTTTGTCTATTTGTAGTCACAGTGACAATACTTGATAACGGATCAACATATTTTGTATAAATCTGTAAGGTCTTTATGCCAGTATGCTTTCTATCAAGTTTCATCAAATTCTATTTGGCACTTTTGGAGAAGAATTCATTTAAAGGTTTCTAGTTTTAGTAACGGTACATGTATTTGATGGCAGATCAGCATCATTTGTATAAATTTCAAAGGGATTCATGCTAGAATGTTTTCTGTCAAGTTTGGTCAAATTCTACTTGACAGTGTTGGAAAAGAAGTTGTTTAAAAGTTTCTATTTTTAGTAACAGTTGCCATATTTGATCAGCATCAGCTGTACAAACTTGAAAGCCCTGTATATCAGGATGCTATTTTGAGAAGAAGTCGTTTAAAGATTATTTTTAGTAATGGTGGCCATTTTTATGGTGGACCGACATCATTTGCACAAACTTTAAAGGTCTTCATGCCAGGATGCTTTCTGTCAAGTTTGATTAAATTCTATCTACTGGTTTTGGCAAAATCATTTAAATGTTTTCATAATTTTAATAAGTAGCTTTTCTATTTTTAGTAACAGCAGCCATCATTTGTATAAGATTAAAAGGTCTTCGTGCCAAGATGCTTTCTGTCAAATTTGACCAAATTCTGTTCAGCTGGTTTTGTGAAGAAGCGATTTAAAGCCCTTCTTGGCAGGATGCTCTGTGCCAAATTTGGTCAAAGTTGATAAGAGAAGTTAAAAATAGCAAATGCTGACAGATGCAAGATGAACATGATTCATTACGGACACAGGCCAATTCCATAAGCACACTTGGCCTTATGGACAGGTGAGCTAAAAATAGGTATTATTAAAAGTCTGTATTCAATAAATATGTTACTGTTGGAGATAAAAACATTTGTTTAATGAAAGTAATAAAAAATCTCTTTTGTGTTGCTTTTATCTTGTAACCATTACAACTCAAAACGAATTTCTTACAATAACCCGTCCATCTTGCACAACACGGATGACAACTCCTTTGGCCCCAGGTGTTCCATCCTGATCTCCATATCTCCAGTCTGGACCTGAAACGTTCAGATACAAAACAAGAGGGTCATGTGCACCTGATATTGTTCACCTGGCTGATATAAGAACTCCTTATTAATATGTGCAGATGTCAAATGTAATCAAACTCATCCAAGATTTTGATGATATTAGATTATATACCAAGTCCATCCTCCTGCGTGGCAAGTTAAGTCAACCAGATGCAAATTCACCTGATTAATATCCCTGTATGTCTGTTATCATCAATCTCTCCTTATGTTCTTGATGACATAAGTTAGATACCAATTTTGATAAAATCTGAACATGACCCCATGAGTGGTAAGAAGATTTTGATGGCATAAACCTATGTACTAAGTTTGATCAAAACCTATTCAGAAATGAGTGTTCACAAGCTCAGTCAATCAAACATTTAAAAACTGCTAACATTGCAATAAAATCTTATTAAGTCATTTAAATATTACTGCAAATATGTCTACTAAATAGCATTTGTCTTCCTCAATTGTGCTTACAATGCTTTTGTCCAAAAAAAGTATAAAAGTTAAGCAATGTGTAAAGCCCAAAATAGAAATATAAGGTCACAGTCACCAGAACCTAATGAGGTCTTGATACCCACTCAAACTATCTAAATAAACCATTTCATCTGGTTTGCCTAGATAGTTTTTTTTTAGATATCTTGCTTATGGGGTTAAGTGTAACGAAAATTTTGGTAAAATAAGTCTAGGTCCAAAAGGTTTTAAAATATGTGAAAAAAATTGAAAAACTGCTACAATGACCTGAAAATATAATCAGGTCATCTATGTATCAATATCAATTTGCCCACAAACATTTAATTTGCCTACCTCAAGTGGTTTTTGCTTCATCATGCTGTAAACAAGCTTATTTTGTCAAAAAAATAAAACTCCAAAAAGATCAAAAATGTGTTTAAACAATTTAAAAATGAAGTCACAAAAATAACTAAAAAGGTTTTTTGGATCCACTCAAGATATCTATACATTAAAAGTGATCTGGTTTGACTCATTAGTTGAGAAATTATGCTTACAAGGAAGTGTGACAGACAGATGGGCAGCACAGACCAAAAACGAGATGTCTCCCTACCTTTTTAGTAGGTGTATGTATGTTGGAGGGTTGGGGTGGAGACACATAACTCATCTGACTCTTAAGGATTCATGTTTGATCACCATCTGTTTATATATTTGAGTTTCTAAAATGTAAAGAAGTGAGTGTGGAAAGATGGCTGGATGACAGATGACACATAACAGACATGGCCATACCATAAGCTCACGTGGCCTTTGGCCAGGTGAGATAATAAATGAGGCAAAACTTAACAACAAGAGTACAGTCTGCTCTTTTGCATCCAAATTTCACAAGGTCACATGTAATATCATGTCATGATATCAGAAAAGATATAAGCATAACATCGGAATCTTCTAAATGTAATACAAAACATTTGATTGAAAATAAATGTTGGTCCCTTGTTGAACAAAACATCTTCTGTAACATGTGACTAATAGAATATTACATTTATTGTCATTTCATACAAAATGTAGGAAATTAACTGAGAAATTTAAATAGTTTGCTTGCTAAGGCTCAGACACAAGCAAAGTACCAGAGAAAGAACAGTGCTGCAAGCTGACCTTGAATGTCCAGCTCCAACATTATAGATGTAAGAGTATTAGGGGCTTGATGCTTCTGTTTAAGCTGCTTCAGGTCAAAGTAACATTGCTTACTGTGTCAATTAATTCTGTACAATTTATATCCACACTTACAGGTATAAATATTTTTATCACATGAATATGGTGTTGTTTAAGTTAATATACTTGTATCATAATTTTTAAACATTTAACATGTATTATAACACCCCATGACATCCCAAATGACATCATGACAAGCGATGGCATAATAACCAAGGCATACAAATGTATTTCAAGTCATTTTACTAGACTATTCTGTGGTTCTGTCAAATAAAATCAGTATTTTTTGTCATTTGCTGAATTGAATCTTACATGTGTGCTTATTTCAAATGCAATTTATGAAACTCATCAAATAATTTCAATCATTTGCTTTTCAAGGCTTGCAAAAATGGAAATTATTTGACTCATTTCATAAGTTTCACTTGAAATGAGCACTCAAGTAAGATCATTTATATATCGTCCAACCACCTGATGTTGTGCGGCTCCTTCAATCGTGCACCATGTTTCTCACGACCTAATGCACTTGTTTCGAGATAATGACGCCCTCAACTGTGTCACCAGCGTTCTTCAAGAGTGACAGCATTGAATTAAATATTGAGATTTAAACAGGTAATTTCATGTAATTTTAAAAAATCATAATGAAAAAATCTATATTTTCACTAATGCCTTTTTTGTGTTAGACATTTTGGCCTTGAATTTTCTATTATTTGCTAAAGATAGCGCCGCCGATCACATGATGGCTTTGTTTACATATCTTGAACAGGAAAACCAACTTTGGGAATTTATACAACTGGATAGCCAATGTAAATATTTGGTTTTAATCATGTGGGGTTCTTATACAATGTTTGAAAAATTTACACTTGAAATGTATATTCACTATGGACTTTTTCGTTTCAGTATTTATTTCATAATGAACATATATTCTATATCAAAAGACACTGAATCTATTATAATAAAATGTGCATCCATTCACCAGTCTATTTTTAAATTTCTCACTCCCTCCGTCTCTGTCTGTCTGTCTCTCTCTCTCTCTCAGTCTACTGAGTCATGTATTTATATGATATATAGCAAGCAAGCAGTAATGTAAGTGCACAAACAACATATAGAATTAACGAAAATAAAAAATTCATATTTAAATTTTATTTTTTTTATTTCAAAAACATGGAGATGCTATGAACTAATAATATCCATACCTTGACATAACTGGCACATTCCAGTCATATGCCATGTGACTTTTTAGTTAGCGTCACGAACCATGGATGCCACTTCCAGAAATAAGCAAAATTACACACACTCGGAAAAACGGTAATTCTGAACTAATGTACATGAATGCCAAATTTTTTTTAATGATGATTAAATGAAGTAGATATAGTTGAACACTTTCTATGGTGTTTTGAATAGATCCTCACAATATTATAACGAAAGCGTTAAAATTCACATTAAGTGCATGAAAAGTAGTTGCTCATGGCTACATATATGTGTGTGTGTGTGAAAAAAATTCATTTTCGACCCAGAAGGAATCCATATCATGATGAGTCTCCCCAATTACATAACAAAGAAACCATTTACAGTGTATTATAGACAATACAGCTAAACTCTGAAAATTCAGATATCAATCACTCAAATACTCGTTATAACTGAAATAAATTATTCAGTCCCAGTATAAAGCTATCTCCTGTCTGAACTTTGAAAAATCGAAGCAACTTAAAAATCAAATAAAAAATCTGGGCCTGCAACACTTTAAGTTTGCAAAGTTCTACTGCATTACATGTTATCTTTAATGCAATTCTTACTGTTTCGCAGTAACAAAAAATTATCTTATAGAGTAAAGCCTCAAATCTAAAAAAAAATAAATTATCCAAATATCCATTCATCCAAACCAACATAATGTCCTCCAAACATTTCCAATATAGTGATCCCTCACTATAATACTGTACGAGGGAGCCATAAAAGGATACTGCATTACATGTGAGTTTTCCTTATATTGAGGTATGTTACACATAGTATTGTAATGAAATCTATGACTATACCTGCCTTATATATGGGACAGTTTTATCCTGAGTTGTTTTATATTGGGGGTCCCACTGTACATGAACACAAACTCAATTATCCAAATAACTTTTGTTTCTCCAAAAGAGTTTGACTAATGGAGGTTCTACTGTACTTACCTCTTTTAACTAAGCAGCCAACTGTAATTAACTCGTCATGCTTGAGCTCTCTAGGTTCATCAACCACAATGACATCATACTCTCCATCCTCACCATACCGATACTTGTTAATTGTACCATTGGCATCCCAGTTAACATAAACTGATGAGATGGAAAGAAAAGCTTGTATGATTTCTTTCATATTATGCAAGTACCAGTAATATAAACGTTCATGCTAACAAAACTACAAATAATGAAGAAACAACTTATTTGAGAATAACTTGCTTTCTGTTGACTGTACAAAATTATATTGCATCATTATACTGCAGAGGAGAGCATCTTGATTTGGTCCTGTCCGTCATCCTTCTGCATGTCTGTAACTTCCATCACATGAAGCTTTAAGCAGAATTACACAACAACTTGATGCAGACAAATACAATTTGGTCTGTATGTTTTTATGCACATGTAGATTTTCATACCACTACAGGAATTTTTCCATTTTTATACATTCTTAAACATCTTGGCCTGTGCTGGATGCATTTATCCAAATCTACCAGTTTATTCATATGGATGTACTTTAACCTCCAGATATGACAGAGCCCAAGGGATTCCAAAATCATATCCCTATAAATAAAGAAAAATATTATATAAAATGCCAGCAGAGATCCTGCACATCATTGCAAGCAATGTGTGAAAATCCACAATGCTCTCTTTTCAACAATGGCTGCCAGCAATCCGATTTCATTGTTTCTCATGAATGTGCATAAACCTACTTAAACCAATCATTGTGAGCCAGAATCAAATTTTCTTGGAGGGTTGACCCAAAATGACCTCTCATGCTGGCTTGGTGAGCCAATCAGATTTTCTCTTCCAAATAGTCACTTATTGATCGACAAGAGGTCACCTGCATTGAGGTACAAAAGCTTATTTTATTAGCTCGTTGATGATGTATTTTTTCTTCATGCATATTCATGAGAACAAGGAAATCTTATCACAGACAGCCCCAGGTGAAAAAAGAGCATAGCAGATTTTAACGTATGACTTGTGGCAATGGATCTTGCAATGTGCTTCATAATATCAGAAATTTTGTGACATCTGATTGATTTATATCAAGAGTTTTCTATATAAATAAAATTAATGGAAAGTACCACACTACTGGTTGTCTTCCTTTCTCTCAACACTGTGTGTATCAACATTTTTACCACACAATTTTTGTTTGCAGACCAAAAGGTCTAAGTACAAAAGGCTACAAAATAAAAATTGGACAAATTACTATAATGGCATGAAAATCTAATTTGGTCATCCACATATGCATACAAATAAGCATACACAATTTCATTTGTCTACCTCAAGTGGTTTTTCCTTAATCATACAACGAAGATTTTTGTCAAAAAAAGTAAAAGTCCAAAAAGTAAAAATATATATATGGGTTGTGTAACGAGAATTACTGCCTTTACCCATTTAATGAACATTTTAATTATTATATGTAAGATGAGCTTTATGTATGTTAATATGTATAATATACTAAATAGCACATTTTTTCTGTGTTTTCGCAAGTGAATTTTGTTACCTGCATTGCATATTGGGACAAGCTGTCTCACAATATTTTGGCCCGACGATACGAACAGATTTGGTATGTATTGTAACCTTGTGTGCATATTTTGTGTATATTTTATATTGTCAATCATACAAGTCTAATAAATTTACCTTATATCATGTATGGTTTAGCCAGGACAGCATCAATTTATTCCATAATCTAAATGTTTTCCAGTGCACTCGGTGCCAATCCATACTAATCTGCCATTTGCACTCTTTCTGGTTAGCATGCGCTATGCAATCTGATTTGCTATTTATATCATATGACCTTTTCATATAAATAGCGCCATGAAAATGTAATGATGAGCTTTCACTGTTATCTTGTTATGTGTTTGTAGCAGACGGAAGTAGAGGATTGGGCTATATTCTTCAATTTTCCACAGTTAAAATGTCTCAGGCCATGTTAGATCTATATAGTGAAGTTGAAATAGTTAGTTCCTAATGAAATTTGACATGTTTGCTTGATATTACAGGGAATTCCAGAACTTATTATTCATGAGGTGACGTCTGCTACCATACCAGTTGATATGATTTCACCCTCTGTGAATTATCACTGAGGTTACCATATCGAGTGAAGGTGAATGAGTTTCATGACAGTTCTGATAATTCTGGGAAACATGCAAATTATTAATTCAGAAATTTATGTTAAGTATATCACTTCACTACTATTAAGTCACTACTTCAATGTCTCTCTTCACCTTCATTAGAAGGCCAACTCGTGTTGTGCCTTTACCTTACGATACTCACCACAGTCAGCACCTGATAGTTAATGATTCATTTTCACCAAATTCGACCTACCATATATACTTGCGTATAACCCAGGTCCAAATGCAAACAACATAAACCCTGATCTGCTGGCGCATAATGCACCAGCAGATCAGGGTCTATGCTGTTTGTTCTACTGATTAGTCCTTACACACTGCATAGATCCAGATCTGCCAGAGCATTATGCAATGGCAGATCTGGGTCTATGTAGTCTGCAGTTGGTATTAGTTTATATGCAAGTATATATGGTAAGCAACTTGAGTCCTATGCTTTAATGCCTTGTTTTCCAACACCTTCTTTGTTTCCCATGATTATCTGGTTTTACATTAAGTCTGGTATGAAATCTTCAATGTGCATGTCTATGTAATTGTATCAAAATTCAGTAATTGCATATTCATCTGTTCTTGTACTTAAAATAATGTACAAATTACTTTTAGTGTTTATTCTATATGATATGGGGTTATTCTTTGTGACCAAATCAAGACAGGAGTACCCAAAAATCTTGTAGTGCCGATGCAGCATTACAATTGGTTGATTCGGTCTGAATGGTACTTTAATACTTTTAAACATATTATTGGCCTTATCATGCCAAGGAAATAAGAGCTAAGTGCCTTTTCCAAGGACACAGAGAGGCAGCCTGGGCCAGTACTGAAGCAGCAACCCATGTATTACAAGTTCAACACTCTTAACATCTAAGCTATTGTGGCTCTCTCAGAAATGTGTACAAATTGGCAAAATTGCTGTAATAGCCTGAAAATTAATTCAGGTTATCGATATAGTGATACAAATATGCATATCAAATTTAATTTGTCAACCACAGGTAGTTTGTACTCCATGATGTTACAACATTTTTGTCAAAATTAGGTCAAAGTCCACAAAGTTTAAAAATGTGTGAAAAATTACTGTAATGGGCCAAAAATCTAATCAGGTCTTCTACCTATTGATACAAATATGCGAGCAAAATTTCATGTATCTATTCTGAGTAATTTTTGTGCAATCTTGCTTTCTCAGAATGGAAAGATGGTAGTACCAACATACTGATGGACAGACATGACCAAATCAAGATGCCTGCATAGCAAGCAGTGGGGGGAGACAAGGAGACAATCTCAACAAACTGAACTTTTTGCAGACAATATTTTAGGAAGAAATTAAACTCATACCTTTTCTACCCAAACGGTGTCCCACCACAGTTCCAGGACCATTATCATCCTGGTTCTCTTTGTCCCAATCTGGACCCCTCCGGACCCTGGATCCAATGGGTGGCAGGTTGACATCTGGAATCTCCATGTGATACTTCTCATAGCCTGAATTAGATTCCTCACGTACAAACAGTCCTTCCTTCATTGCCTCTTTAGCTATGGTATACACTTCCTCCTGTTATGATATACAAATTATACAATCGCTTAATGCATTACACTTGTACATGGGTTTGGTGCATTGGTGTTATTTCAGCACAGTTGAGACATGCAAACAGTGCACCCATTGCTAACTGGAGGATTGACCAAATAAAGTGTACATGACATGCTTCTGCTATTCCATTGTCCATATCTGACAATTTGCATGGATTTTGTGCCAAACCCAGAAATAGGGTTGCAACAGACACCAAATTTAGGACTCCAGTGGTCCAAGTGGCAGACTCAACTTAGCCTTGAATAAGCAAATTTGCAATGACTGATGGAACATGCTGTATCATGGGATTTGTTGCAAATGTAAAATTTAGTGATCCTGTCCAAAAATGCAGGTTTTAAATTTTGGCTATATATATTTTAGTAATTGCAGATCTAATGAGGTTATTATATGTCAGATGATAAATTTTTAAGGGATTTATGTTCATGAATTCACTCTTAAACTGCTAATTAAGTTACTTGAATTTCTCCAGCACTAAAAATACCCGCCATACATCATCTCTGAAAGGGTAGGAGAACATGCCATTTCCCTTTCCCCACATTTCTGAAACTGGGAGTGCAAAGTACGAGTACATTTTATATTGATTAAGAGCAAATTTTTACTTATATATTTACACTGACAGATACACACTAGAAACCGTAGACCAGTTTATATCTCTACTACATCACAGCTTGACTGTTACTATTGCCATCATTGTATTTGTATCATGGTTTACATCTATGATAAGCCTCTATTCTATTTCAAAAACACATGGGAAGACACTCCTCCATGACCAATCTAAAGAAAAAAAGTAGGAATATTTCAAACATTCAGAAAACACCATGAAAATTCATGTACTGGTAAATAATCTGCAATGGTGCATCATTTTCTGTTGACCAATCCGAGTGCAGTATTTCATTCAGTGCATTACATTATAATGACTAGCAGGAATAATCCTTGCCATAATTCATGCAGGAAAACAACCTAGCACTCCTTAACATTAAAATGGACCTAATAAAAGATTTGCAAAGCATCATGGGTAAAAAAATTTGGAACACAAAATAATATCATTTTTGTTGACTCCAAAATGCACATGTTGTAAATTTTCTGCCAATATCCTAAGTTGTCAAACAGATATATACCTTAATAAGGGCTAAAGACCAGCCTTTAAATGTTTTTAAAAAACTAGAAAAAGTATGCAAATATGAATAAAGGAAGTTTAAAGTGGAAAAAATAATCAGCATCTGTTGCAGCATCTGATATGGGTGCCAGAGTAGGCACAAGCATTCAGGCCCATGTCAATCATTTCTGACAGCATCAGCAGTTATTATCAGATATATGTATAAGTGTTGGTGTTTGTGCATGTGTGTTTGTGTCCATGCATATATGTATGAGAGAGAAAGAGAAATTGGAAATTGCCAGGCTACAAACCTAACAAATTAGCATGATTAAACTTACCAGTGGAAAGAAACAGCTGATCTGGGCTTCTACATTTCAGTATATCAAGTTGAATATACTATTCTCCTGATAAAAGTTAAACCTAAATCTTAAAAAAACCTCGCCCCAAAACCACCCTGACTCCACATAAATCTGTAGTAATTGCTAAACCTAAAACCTACAGAAATGCTTAATTTAAATTACAATAGCCATGAAGCAAAATTATGAAACTTATGAACTTCAGTTTTGATTCAATATTTTGTCATTTCAAACCAAAATTGTCAACAATGCTTAGCTACAGCTATTGTGAGGCAAATGCCATCGACAGAATGGTATGCAAACCTAGTCCCACTGTACTTAATCCCAGGGTAATCATCAGCTGATTCTGACCTTGAAAACAAATTTTTCTAGTTTAACAAAATGTTAGTGAGGAGAAATTTTTCTGAGGCTCTGTCTCTTTCTGCTTGCACTTAATCCAACTTGATATCAGCTGGACACTGCATCCTTTATTATTCTAGGAAAACAAATTATAGTCTTATCAAGCTTTTAATGACTTAATAAGATTGTTAATAATAAAACAAAAAATCCCAATCAACTTATTGTAACGTTTAAATTGCCAATTACACCTGCCCATCAAAGTCGAAACAAACAACAATTGTGTCATTTCGCCTTCGAATTTACTTTACACATGATGCTTTGTCAATAAATGATAAGGTCCATAAAAGTCAGATATTTATAGGCATGAAAAAACGGAATATCTGAGTTAGTAATCATCAGTATCACTTTCATTAGGATACTACATGTTGTATTGCTTGAGATATCAGCATAGGCTTAAAGCAGGTTGTGGAGTAGTGTCTTTCCCTTTTTAAAACAGAATTATCTATAGATGTTGCATATATAAGCCATGAAATAAACCTCTGTGGAGCCATTAAACAAGTTTAACTTCTAAGGGAAAAATTTAAGTGAATGTAATATGTTTCTCAAATTGTCAAAAAAATTTGTCTCCTCTTTTGCCTTGTACTAGAGTCCCAGATTTTGACTCAATGGTAATATATACTCAACTCAAGCTCCTATATTATATTACCGTCTATATTCACGTACAAGTCGATACCAACTGCAAACTGCATAGACCCAGATCTGCCGTCGCATAATGCGCCAGCAGATCTGGGTCTATGCAGTTTGTAAGGACTAATCAGTAAAACAAACAACATAGACCCTGATCTGCTGGCGCATTATGCGACAGCAGATCAGGGTCTATGTTGTTTGCATTTGGACCCAGCTTATACGCGAGTATATACTGTACTCATTGCAGAATTAACTCAGACCTGTTCTACCAAAAAAGGTGTACTGAACCTAATCCAAATCCAAAGCAAGCACTTAAACCTATACAGTACTCCCTCATTATAACACCCTCCATGGGAGCCAGAGTATACCACCTTATAGTGAGACTGCCTTATAATGAGGTACATTATACATATAATTTTACTACTGCATAATGAAATGGGATCCATGACAATACCCACCTTATAACAGGAACCATGTTATTATGAAAGGCCATTTTCAGTGTCTCTGGGTCCATCATGGAACATGTCATTCTGAAACTTCGTGGTTTTAGATTGGTGGGCTAGCAATTACATTCAACATCAGAAGTTGACGGTCCTGGTTTGGCTTAGACAGATGCATCAGCCTCCCAAATTGAGAGATTAGCCTCCCAAACTGGGAGATTACTGTCAATACTATCTATTTTTTTGGAGCGCTAGCACTTAAAACACCCCCAACTAAATGAACTTTTCTTTCTTAACCTTGGAGTGATCTTCATTTTGCTTGTAATGCACTCTATATATCCTTCTTTAAATCTGCTGATTGCACTGTAAATGAGTTACAAGTGCTCTTTCGCTGCAGAGCATGTTAGACCAAGGGAAAACGTAAAGTTCAGCTGGTGTCTACGTAAAAAAGAATGATGGAATTTATAACAGACAGCAGACAGACACGAAACTCTGCATCCAATCAGACTAGAAACTGGCTAATATGGACATATTTTAAGTATACAGTGGGCAAAATAATGTTTCTCAATGAATGAAAGAATGTCTGAGACACAGATGCATGACTTTAAAGCTGTCCCTGAATACTATCATTTTATATTAAATATTTCCTGACTATGCATCCAAAATTTATCTATGCAAACTGCTGTGATGGCTCATGAAAGGTCAAAATCAAGAAGAGTCAATAGACATCTCACTTTGGTCTTGAACAATCATAAGATTTATGAAGTGAGCTGCATAATGCTATTTGCTACAAGCTATTTGCCACAAGTTGTATACTGTATTATTCAACAAGTTTTATAACAATTTCTTATCATATACTTTAAACAATGTCCCATTCATTCTGTATAGAAGTAACTATTCAATATTTTCCCATACTGAATGTAGACCAGGTCATATTGTAGCCCAACTTTTGTACATACTGTTGCCAACCATGCAACAAAGAACTACTTTTGTATACAGAAAACATGGTGTCCAGAGATGATCATTATATTTTAGATTCTATAATACATTTTCAATGTGATGCTGATGTTAGCAGTATAGTGGCTGATGCAAAAAGGTAGACTAACCATCTCAGTTTAAAAACTGCTGACAAGAAGATGAAATCACAAAAATCTGTACAACTGCTACTTAAAAGGACAGAGACACATACTGTATTACTCGCTTATAAGTCAAATCTAACTGCAAACTGCACAGACCCAGATCTGCCATTGCATAATGTGCCAGCAGATCCGAGTCTATGCAGTTTGTTAGGAAAAATCAGTATAACAAACAACACAGACCCTGATCTGCTTGCGCATTATGTGACAGCAGATCAGGGTCTCTATTGTTTGCAGTTGGACTTGACTTATAAGTGAGTAAAGGTGGTATATTTGACTTATAAGTGAGTACAGATTGTACAATCTAGAGTTGATTTTTGTATCCAAAACTATAGATACCCTACTTGAAACCAAATGAATATGTTCCAATAATGATTACTGAAAGAAATGTAGATGCTTCATTTATAAAATGAGAAAATGTAGTAATATTTCTGCTGCCATGAATACTTTACAGGCATAGCAACGTAACAGCTCCATTTATATAACCACTATTATGTGACATCACAAAAAAGTAATCATGAATGGGATTCATTCATTGAAATTTTACGATGAACTAGGTCTTTTAATTTCATTCACGTGAAGATGAAAAATTGAATTTGTAAGTTATAACATTATGTTTCAGTTTTATTTCAATGATGGTGTACAAAATAACATTATCACTTTTTGGGGTTTAAAGTATATAATAAAAAGGTTATTAAATTTGTACTGAAAAACATTTGTATGGACTCGTTGTTTTGATGGGCTGAGGAGCACAGTGAGACCATACAAATACTTTTCAGTACAACTTCAATAACTCACACATATCTCATGAATGGAAGCATGAGACTCAATTTGTCACACAAATCCAAAGACACTGTTGTGTGGAATTTCTATGTGTTGTGTACATGTGTGACATCTGATTTTAGTGATTTGATGTAATGATGATAAAAATATGATATAATGAGTTAAAATTAGATTATGATTTTTCACACTGAATTTCTCAATATCTGAAACAGGACAATATAAATTGCAATAATAAATAGCAGAGAAACTCTGCCCACATTTTCTTAAACTATTCATACCACCATTAAATTACAATCTACCCATCCCTACCTCCAGGTCATATATCAAGATCAGAACTATTAACTTGTACATGTTTGTACTATCCCCTCCGAATTATAACCTGCAGTTAAATGTTCCTACGATAAACATTTGATGAGGGGTTGAAAACCATATCAAGTGTGTATGCACTGATGGACGGGAAGGATTACGAACAAGAAAAATACATGTCACATTTGCAATAACCCAATTTACCCGTTCTTCTTTTGAATTGCAAATAGCCTCCAGGAAAGCTTCAATCATCATCCTTGCAGCAAAATTGGATGACTTTATCTGAAAAGTAACACATAAATTTAGCCAAATGCAATTGTATTTATGTTTCAAACAACCAATAATACAATGTTATACTAACACATGTATACACTAACCCATGCAACATCCATGTAACACTGAAAATCCCAGTAATCGTTAGACACTAATTGGCTAATCATGATATGAATTTGGATTATCTTGGACTGATTAATCTTTTTTTTATTAGATAAAGACACCAGCTGACAATATTATGTTTAATTATCAAGAGTTCTGGAACCAAATAAATAACAACAAAAACAGAACACACTGATCTAAAATTGAACAGATTGAACCATGATCTACTGGTGCATTATACAATGGCAGATCTGAATCTACACAATCCTCAATTAGGCGTACAATATACATAAGAAAATAAAGTATTTACTCTCCAACTTCAAAGATTACTGTCTATGCTCGCTTATAAGTTGAGTCCAACTGTGAACTGCAAAGACCCAGACCTGCCATCGCATAATGCGCTAGCAGATCTGGGTCTATGCAGTTTGTTAGGAGTAAACAATAGAACAAACAACATAGACCCAGATCTGCTGGTGCATTATGTGATGGCAGATCAGGGTATATGTTGTTTGCAGTTGGACTCGATTTATAAGCAAGTATATATGATATAAAAACTTCATACATTTATAGCTCTTCAGAACACAGTGACTGTTGGTGACACCTGCAAACCTCAAAAAGACGTATCTATTGTCAAAGATAATACCTCATTTTCTCCATGCATTGTATAGGAAGATTAAATGAATTAATGTGAGAATTAGTTCTAGAATTTAAATTTTAAAATAATCAGTATATAATAAATCTGTTACAAGACAACTCCCTCATTTTAGTTGGGCTAATCGCAAACCCCTTTAAACTCTGGAGGCATATGTGGATCCAATTTTTGTAATATAGGCAAGGCAAAAATAGGCTCCTATTTGTTTAAGATGGAAAATTTGCAGTTGGTAGAGGCTTATACATGAGTACACACAGTAGCTTTTCTTTGCTAGAGAAAGCAACATGTAGAATCAACAACAATCCCAAGTCCATTGAGCACTGTAGTCATTGTGGTGGGGATGGCAGCAGTCAAGATAAATTTAATATGCTTGTCACTCTTGCTACCCTAAAAGAAATGACTGTCAAATCAAAGACGCTGCACATGACTGCTTAAGCTGCTTTCAATTGGTTGACAATGAATCTATTAATATAAGCCCATCAATATTACTGCAGACTATTTTTAGCATTCAGACCTGCATAAAAAAGATAACAATTGGGTCATACATTGTTGTGTATAAACTATGTTGAAACAAAGTGCATAAGCATCAATTTATACACAACAACAACCCATCTTCAAGGCGGTCCATGAGTATATAATTACAACCAAGAGATTTGCTTGATCACTACTTAATATGTCGTCATATTTCTGGTATGTATTTTGTTAATATAAATATATACCACCTGAGCTGAAGTTAAAGTCTTTTATCTATCCCTCTTCCATCAATGCCAACATCTTAATATTTTTAACTTTCTTTATTTTCATTTGTTGATTTACAAGTATACAGTAACATGTTTCTGCTGTAAATGCTTATAAGTTACTGTCTGACATTATTACAATATTGTATGTATCATTTTTTTTTAATACCTCATTAGCATGTTTCAATGTTTGCAATATGCCTTCATTAATCACATCAGCCACATTATAAAAGTAATATTATTGTTAATGAGAGAGTTCAAAATAAGTTTATGCTTGTTGATCAATCCTTTATATCTTTTGTTCAATTTTATGTTTCTTCTACGATATCTTCTGCAGTATCGACAACAACCCAGCTAAAGTTAACTTTTTATTTATAACAACACATGCAAGTCTAGCCTAGGGAGACTGTCTGCTGCCACTGAATAACAAATAATATGATGAAATATCAATCACTAAAAATGTTGGTGAATGCCTACTGGTGGCAAGACTGTAAGAAATGAACACTAATTAAAGAAGTCTCGACAAGTGAAATTCATGTTTAAATTTTATGTTTTAATTCAGTTTCAATGTAATCATCATAAATGTAATAGAAAAGAGTCAATCAACTGTTATGGTGATACCCATGAGCACTTCCATGAGAACCTAATTACCAGTAAGTGCTTACTCAGTGGTTTAGCTGGCTTTATTTTGACAACTTTCAAGAACTTAATGGTCCTTCAACACAATCACTCTAGCTAATTAACAGATTAACTGTCTCCAGCTTATTACCATAGATGAAGTAACATCTGGGTGTAGGTCTGACTAATTTCTTGCTAAAATCACAAGTCACAGAGAATACTAAGTTTTTACCTTGGGCTAAATTGTGAATAGTTCTTCAAAATGTGTTGTGATGCATTTGAAAATAACTTCCAAATGTTAATAAAACATATATATTTTTGTCTTTTCTCTATTTTTCCCATTTAGTTTTTATTGATCCGAATGTAATGTTCCAGTACAGTGCAACTGCCCAATGCCAACTGTGTTTATTAGTACAAATGACATGGAGTTGTACTCGGTTATTGCCATGTGTGTATGGACAAAAAAGTGTATGGTGACATTTAAAAACACTATCTTGCGGAATTTACCAGTGCAAACATACTGATGGATTTGGCCCTGGAGGTTTATGGATGTAATTCTAGCAATGAAGCTTCAGTTAATTTGTGTTTGTTTACAATGGATACAGTGATTTTATACTGACAAGGAGGCAACTCAAACTTTACTGATGCACAAATTTGTGAGTACTGCATGTCAGCTTGATTTATATTAAAACTCTGTCATCAATTTATTAACTTTATTTGACTTCTTAAGATCTATTATCTATTAATATTAAAGTCCATTATACAAATATTTGTGTAGGAAAAAGGAGATTAAAATTCTCCTGTATCAATGAAAGACGCTAGCACTGCCATCCTCTACCACCAACTGTTAGTGTTAACCAAAATTTTAGTTTTCCTTGCTCATTCATTTTTTACCATACAAATGTAGCAGCATATAAATCTAACTTTTTAAAAAATTGATATTTTCACATAGCTAAGGACACAAGCAATCCATGATCACTTAAAAATATACAGGTTAGTATGAATTTTCTAGCACTACTCTTAGTTGAGTATCTATCCCTAAGTAAGAGTCATAACACAGAAAAGTATGAGGAAAAAATACCCTGTCACTGTATGTCCATAAAATAATAGCCGAATGAATATTTAAAAATTCATTAAATTTCCACAGGCTGAAGATCACATATTTCTCTTATCGTATACACAAAGAAATGGGTACGTTGGTGAATGAATTTCAGTATGACACAATTATTGAGATCATATCAGTCTTCTGCAACAGAAAGCCTGTTTAAACAACATCATTTTATGTCCTATGTTTCCCAGAGTTCATAGTGCTTTGACATACATGGGTAAGAAGTGACATCATATCAATGATGTCATAATGTAATGATCACGTCGTTTAAGCTGTGCAGTAAGCATTGATTTTACAGAAGCAGATATCCTTACAGCATTAATTTATCTATCAAAACCCTTTTTAAGTATATTCATAATTGAGCCAAACCAATGACCTAAATTCTAATTATGCAAATCCTAAGGCATAATAAAATTTTTGCAACTTTATCAAATTTAAAATATCTGCATAACAAAATTGAATTGATTACTTGAAATACTTTTACAATAAATACAATATTAATCACACAAAAACATGATTAATATTTTGAAAGAGATTTATTTTTCTTACTGAATTTATTAAAATTTTATGCTCACAGAAAATAAAGTCACTTACTGCATCCAACTAAACTTACAATTTTTGAGAAAGGTGTGTTCTCATCTAAGTCCTTTGACTCTGGTAGGGAATCAAACCGCTTCAGATGCCTCAACACAAAACCAGCATGCAACTGAACAAAGGAAAAATTGTATATATGATTTTATTGTAAATTTTTCCAAAACTGATTAAGATTGTATTCATGGTTTATGAATCAATATGCCTGTATTACTCAAGTGGCTTCACCTTGCAATATATATATATATATATATATATATATATATATATATATATATATATATATATATATATATATATATATATATATATATATATATATATATATATATATATATATATATATATACACATACACACACACACACATATACACACTGTATAATGTGCTTTGAATCTAGTTCATGAAGGTGAACTGCACTTTAAATTCTGGTCACTTGTCAACAGAATTTTTACAAGCATTTGAGTGTTCAAAGTCATTCTTATTTACAATCAGACTGGGTTTTTTCCCATATTATTGCTTCACATCCTGTTGATATAGGTCAAGAGAAAATGAGTATAAATAGGGATTTGGTAAACAAATAATTCATTCCTGTTTTAGATCAGTCTGTGGGAATACATTTGCGATCAGATTTTACATTGTGTCCATTGAAATCAGATATAATTCAAGAGGATTTATTTATTTAATATACATTCATTGGAATAACTAAAAAGCTCATTGACTTTTGAATTAATACATTACTTTGGACTTTTGTGACCTCATTCAAAGACATTCTGGATTGTATCATTGTGTTATATCAGGACATCTCGACTACTGGAACTCATTTGGAACATTCTCTCTTTTTGGACTTGTGATTAGGACATTTAGGATTACCGTATTTAGGTGTGTATAACGCGCACCGATGTATAATGCGCACTCCGATTTTTGACCCAAAATGAGTGGAAAAAACGTAGTTCTGCCATATAACGCGCATGTGATATAATACATTTTAAAATCGTGACTACCGGTATTTCGCTCCGTTTTCATAGTGCAACAACAGTTGGTCATTTTGGATAGTGAATGAAAAAGTGGCAATATTAAAATTGTATCTTTCTGATTTTATGGTTGGCCCGTAAAAGGGCCCTTTAAATGTTCGTCTAGTTGATGGAGTTCAATCTATTGCATCAAATCCCTCAAATTCCTCTTCGTCGTAATCACTCTCGAAAAGATCGACCTTGTATATAACGCGCACCCCCGACTTAAGATACTAAAATTAGGTGAAAAAACTGCGTGTTATACACAGCTAAATACGGTATTTGGAATTTGATCCACAATATTGTAAGTATATCTTGAATTTCACTTTGTATTATAGAGAAATAAATTGTTTGTTGATATTACTTTGTTATTATATATATATATATATATATATATATATATATATATATATATATATATATATATATATATATATATATATATATATATATATATAAGGTAGGGTATATATCTACATAGCTACAGTGTACTCAAATGTATGAATACACATGACAAAAGTTACCATACAATCTGCTATCACATATATGGCACATTCATTTAACATTAACACAGATTTCATTCAACGTCCATCAATTGCCCAATGAATGTTCCATAAACCTCTCTCTTCCTTATCAAATGACTACAATAATTCACTTGAAAAAAGGACTACCTCCAACAGTCAGTGACGGTGAACCACAAAATTCTAATACTTTAAATAAAGTATATATTTGTACAGTTTTTAATGTTGTTGCCACATCCCACCCCACCCCCAAAAAAAAAACAAAAACAAAAAATAAAACAACGGCAGAGACTAGTGCAAATAATGGGCAGGGTTTGAAACAGTTGCCCCTCCCACACTTTATTTCTGAATTTTATCTTCTTAAGTCACTCAAGAAAGTTTCATTTATTTAAAATATTTGATTCTCCTGATCTTAATTTGTTGACCTCGATGGGTCTGCACAAAGAGAAGACCATGACACTTGCAGAGAAACTCTAGTCATGGGTGAGTGGACACTATTTTTCAGTCACGACACCAGATAGGATAAAACCTAACACTAATAATAGGCACAAAGCAATTGCTTCACCAACAGTACTATCCAGATTATACAAGAACTTGCTTTAGAATTGTATTTACTTATAAAGTCAGACATTCAGAACTTACGGTGTTCGCTAATTTCTTTGCAACTTTTCGCCCAGCAGTGTAAGGAAATACCTTTCCATGTGAAAGAGTGGCAATTTTCTCCAGAAATGCCTGAAAAGAAAATTCAGAAAATTATCATATGTAAATACTATGGAAAATGAACAAAATTTATTATTAAATAAAACATCTATTTTACTTGATAGCATGCAATTATGCAGTTGACAGTATGCAGTTCTAAAATATATACTTGCTTTTTTTTAATTACCAATTTATAGCCAAATCTGATGAATTTTGTGTACTTTGAAATTAGAAAAATAAAATGTCTTTCATACAAGAAAGGTTAGATTTTATTTTTTAAAAATAACAGAAAATTCAGTGCCAATGAGCAGATAGAACTTACATAAATCTGGCAATGAAGATGCTATATTGTATCAAAAACACTATGAAAAAAAATATTTTAACACATCTACATTTTACATATATTTTCTGATTGGTCCAGCATTAATGTTTGGCCACAGTAAAGTCCACTTGTCAGAAACAATTATACCATTGTGAACTCGAGATAATCTGCATGATATAGTGCAACAGCAAATTACTTTTTGACAAGATCTCGACAAACTTTACTCAAATATATTAAAATGAAGACAAAACAAGTGTGACTGAGGATTTGAGCTAGGATAATTCCGTGGTAATCTGTTCATAAATCTTTATTGTATCAACTCTGTTGTCATTTTGCAGGTAAACTTCGAAGTATCAGTTCTGTTCACATGTTGCTAGGAAAATTTGTTGTATCAACTCTGTTGTCATTTTGCAGGTAAACTTTGAAGTATAAGTTCTGTTCACATGTTGCTAGCAAAATTTGTTGTATCAACTCTGTTGTCATTTTGCAGGTAAACTTCGAAGTATAAGTTCTGTTCACATGTTGCTAGCAAAATTTTTTGTATCAACTCTGTTGTCATTTTGCAGGTAAACTTCGAAGTATAAGTTCTGTTCACATGTTGCTAGCAAAATTTTTTGTATCAACTCTGTTGTCATTTTGCAGGTAAACTTTGAAGTATAAGTTCTGTTCACATGTTGCTAGCAAAATTTGTTGTATCAACTCTGTTGTCATTTTGCAGGTAAACTTCGAAGTATAAGTTCTGTTCACATGTTGCTAGCAAAATTTGTTGTATCAACTCTCTACATGTTGCTGGTAAACTTGCTTGTATCAGTTCTGTTGACATGCTGCTAGTAAACTTGGAAGTATCAGTTCTGTTAACAGGTTGCTGGTAAAGTTGTTGTATCAGTTCTGTTGACAGGTTAGGTATGCTTCAATCTATCATTTCTGTTGACATGCTGCTAGTAAACTTTATTGTATCAGCTCAGTTGACATGGTAATGGTAAACTTCATTGCATCAGTTCTATAGACACGTTGCTGTAAACTTTGCTGTATCAGTTATATTGATATGTTGCTAGTAAACTTGGAAGTATCAGTTCTGCTGACAGGTTGCTGGTTAACTTTGCTGTATCAGTTCTATTGACATGTTGCTGGTAAACTTTGCTGTATCAGTTCTATTGACATGTTGCTGGTAAACTTTGCTGTATCAGTTCTATGGACATATTGCTGATAAACTACATTTTTAGCAAGGAAAACATCAATGGACATTAACGTTCAGATATTCTAAAATACAAGGCTTTTAATCCATAAGTTAAGCATTTTACCTGATTTGCATTTCCCACTGGAACACAATGAAGCCGAATCTCCTTGTCTGCTATGTTCTTTACAACCTCCAGTATTTCACTCTCCTCCTGATGCATACAAATTAAATCATAACCCATGAAAATGAAGGTAAGGATTGCAAAGTTTCCAAAATGAGTTTTCATGAAAATATGATTCAAAAACAATTTTAAATTAAGCATTTTCGTTATTTTCTCAAAAGTCTTTTATCATTCAATAACTGTTCTTAGTTACTTTGGAAAACATTTCAATATCAAAAGACTTTCACTATACCAGAGGCCCAAGTAGGCCCGATATAACTCATCTGGCTTATATAACTTAACAGTTGACCATTTTACTAAGTAGGCTTATGTAGTATTGTAAGCACACAAATTGTATAAACTATTTCCCAAACTTTATATCTTGTTAAGTTTACATATTTAACTATAGTCAGATAGACATCCTTTCAAAAGATGAAGGCATAATTTATATGCAGTCTCTTGCTCATAATTAAAAGTTATCCAAGATATTTATATGTGAAGTTTACAGAAAAAGCTTTCATATGTTATACAGAGTCACATGGCTTTCATACAAATTGAAATTATAATTCACGGTGAATTATTTTTGTTAAGGCCATGGTTTTTATTTTTACTCTAGGTAATCAAATTCTAAAATGTGTTTCAAGGGAAAAGCATATTTGTTTTTGTTTTTTTTTTATTAAATGTAAAAAATACAAAATATAAATTTTTAACAAGAGTCCCTAGAAGGGACTGATGCTCTAGGAAATCAAGACAAGACCATTTCTTCCTTTTAACCATGTCTAACATTTTTAATGATGAAAAAGACATGGTTTCGCAACATTTCATTCTTGCTGCAATATGGTGGCCAGGTAAAAAAATTGCTTACAATTACTTTGTCAAAATTAGTGAATATCATATGATTATTCATTCATCTAGGATTTATTCATCATGGATATTGTTCATCTAAGTACTTCACTGCTTTTGGTAAATCATCATTGTGACTGATGCTGTTAAAAATTGTATTAGTTTTTGAAAATACTTACCAGAGTTATGCAAACAAATAAAATGGTGGTAAATCTAACAATGTCAATACTGTAGAAAAACATTTCAATGGATCCAGTCTAATTGAGTTCTCTGGATTCACCCAAGGAGATATTCATGATATGGAAGTAAATTCATACAGAAAGGTAATGCCAGATTTTATCCACATCAAAGAAAATCAAGACAGTATCCCTATCCATGTCAGGAACAACTCATCACTGTAGCAGATTAAAGAACCTAGGACTAATTTCCAACTCTACAAATACTCATAGCATGTACCCAAAATCAATACTTCACATGAAAATAAAGTTAAATTTACTGTATTCCCATCAATAAATACCATTTTATTTCAGGGCAGTGGATGCTTGGCTTGGACTTATAATGGATTTCTTGAACTGTGTTAAGACATCAACAATAGATCTAACACCAGCACTGTGTCACCAAAGCCATCCTCAACTTGGCCCATAACCTCCACTCTTATCTGTGCCTGTCATTCAAAGCAATAAAACAAACTCCCTTGCTCAAGAAGACACAAGCTACATAGGGCCTAATTACTTGACACCTTCCTACCCCTAGCCCTGGTAGATCCAGATACACTTCATCAAATTGTAGAAGACAATGACACTAATCGAGATAATGAAAATCAAAGTACAGGCAGACACAAGCCACATAGTGCCTAAATATATAACACCTCTAACGCCTCTTCTCTTCAAGGCCAGGTAGATCTGGATATACTTCATCAAAGTGTAAAAGACAATTAAACTAATCATAATGAGACTTCTTTCAAACACAATGCAAGTCACAGTTCACAGTGCCATGGAAAATTATGTTCCAAATGACTTGATAGTTATGATCAGGGATCCTAATCTGTATGTGCATGTGTATGTATGTATATAGTTTCAAGGCAATCCTGAAAATAGTTTAGGAGGAATAGTGATAACAAACTTGTGCTATCGGATGGATGGACATCAAATGACAGATCAGCACCATTTTCATTTAAGAACCAGTAGATATGATAAGGAATCTTTTAGTGAAAAACCAATGTTGATATGCCCATCCATCCAGGAGGAGTAGTGATAAGAAGATTTAAAGATGGCTGCTATAGTGGCCATATTGGACCCAGATCAGCACCATTTTCATTTAGGACTAACTAGACATCATAAGAAGTCTTTGAGTGAAAACCCCATGTTGATATGACCATCCATTCCGGAGTAGTAGTGATAGCAAGATTTTCAAGATGGCTGCCATGGCAGTCATATTGGATGTCATATTGGCACCATTTTCATTTAGGACCAACTAGACATCATAAGAGGTCTTTTTAGTAAAAAACACATGTTCATATAACCATCCATTCAGAAGGAGTAGCAATAACAAGATTTTCCAGATTGCTGCTGTGGTGGTCATACTGGATATAAGATCTGCACCATTTTCATTTAGGACCAACTAGACATCATAAGAAGTCTTTCAGTGAAAACCCTCTGTTAATGTGACCATCAATGTAGGAGTAGCGATAACAAGATTTTCAAGATGGCTGCCATGGTGGCCATATTGGACTACAGATTGCCACCATTTTCGTTTAGACATCATAAGAAGTTTTTCAGTGAAAACCCGATGATGATACGACCATATATTCAGGAGGAGTAGCAATAACAAGATTTTCAAGATGGCTGCCATGGTGGCCAATTGGATGTTAGATCTGCACCATTTTCATTTAGGACCAACTAGACATCATAAGAAGTCTTTTAGTGAAAACCCCATGCTGATATGACCATCCATGCAGGAGGAGTATCAATAGCAAGATTTTCAAGATGGCTGCCATGGCTACTATATTGGACATCAGATCTGCACCATTTTCATTTAGGACCAACCAGGCATCATAAAAAGTCTTTAAGTGAAAACCCCATGTTGATATGACCATCTATTCTGGATAAGTGGCAATAACAAGATTTTAAAGATGGTCACTGTGGTGGCCATATTGGATATCTGAGCAGCACCATTTTCATCTAGGACCAACTAGACCATGGGATGAATATGTGTGTAGAGATTCATGGCAATACTCCAAGAAGTTTTGGAGGAGTGGTGATAACAAACTTATATTAATGAACGGACAACAGACCATCCCATATGTTCTTCTTGTCTATAACCAGTAGAGCTAACAAATTTAGTAATGGCACTGAATATATAAAATGCCATAAAATAATGCACAATACATGTGATAACAAAAATTGGCAATGATTTAGCATGGCAATGCTAGCAACAGTCAAATTCTATTTCACCAAACATATAAAACTTGTTTCCAAATATTTAAGAATTTTTCAAACATGGCAACAATTTTACAAATAATTCTCTGTAAATAAATTTATAAACTTTAAGTTCTTAATGAAGCAAAATCAATATTAAAAAAAAAACAGATCTATAATTGTGTACAGAAATTCTGATCCTTAATTACAACACTGCACATAGTTTATGTTAGCTGCAACTGTACATTTTCTCTAACAATATTTAAATTTTATACTTATTCTTCAGTTATAAATTATTCATTTTAATCCATAAGCTGTATTATTTTGCAAATTTTATAATGAAATTTACACATCTTGTAATCTAAAATTTTATATATTTTTTATCTGGTGTGCATAATTTTTGGCAAGAGGATGAACTCTGTAACCAAAACCTGTGATTCTCATTAGTCAATATCATGGGTTACTTCCCTTGCTTTCATTTTGAAAGAAGACAGGCATTTTTAAAGAAAAAAAAAAATGATTACATTGCATACAATTTGAGAACTGATCCCAATATGTGCAAATCTTGCTCATAAAAAATCTCAGGATATCTTCATGATTAAAATCTATTTATAAAGTTACTTAAAATCAGATAAAACAATACAGTCTTTAGAGTGAAAGGAACAGCAAAATACAAGATACAGCTCTCCTCCATTATAACGCAGTTTTTGGGGTCCATAAATGCTGATCGCATTATGTATCAAATTACATTAGACCAAGAATTATAGAAAATTCAATGATTGGCATGTATGTGTGTCCGGGGAGAGGAGGAGGATAAACAAGATGCCATTCCATCATCTAGTAATAATGTTAGTTCATGTACATTAAATCATTATTGTTTTAACTTTATGGTATTTGTGCATTTAATTTTGTCAAATAATAATGTTTTGAAAAGAAAATAAAGATATAATAGTAAGCTTCATGTTGTTTTCTTTCATCCAATACTGTCATACATATGACAGATGAAATCATCTGAGTAACATTAAAACAATGATCTAACAGATGCCTTTAATAAATATACTTGTCAATCTTCAATTCTAATGTACAGCTGCATTGTCATCAAGTTTCAAGTGATTTAAACTGATACAAAATCTTGGTCCCTTAGGGACAAAAAATTGTATTATTAAATTGTAGTTACAGTTAAGGCCAATATATATTCTGACCTTAAGAACATGATTTTTGTTTTAATTAGCATTAGCTCTTTTGGACACCTCTACCATATTTCAATGATGCCTCTACCATATTTCGATGACGCCTTGATCTGATTCCCATACAAGTGCATCTGGAAGCCTGTACACCATCTACACAGAAGTGTATTTTGACGCCTACAGTAAACATCTGAAATTTTGACCTGGATTTCATAGTGCCACTTTTTCGGGAAATACTCCCTATTAGAAACTATAGGCACTAAGGAAAATGAACATGACATCACATAATGTGGTTGCAATTTAAACTAAAGTCATAATCTGCATTTTAAAAATAGTAACTGGGTAGGATTCTCCCTTATCCAAAATGGAGGCTGTAGACTTTGCTCAGCACTTTCTAGACTTCGGGTTATTAGAATTATGACTAAGATGGCTTCAGTAAGTCATGTACTGGTTCCAATATCAATGTAGGCAACTCTGATTTTGATATTTTATCAGATTTACTTATGGTTAGAAAGACAACTTCAGTGATGTGACAGTGAATTAATTCTCTCAGGATTATAAAGCATATACAAATTTATTCAGTGAAAAATAATTATACAGCCTTAAAGGTAAGATTTTACTCTAAAACCCTTTAATAGATAACAAATATCTACAAAAAGGGTAAAATGGCTCAAACTTAGGTTGACCCTAGCATATACTACAATGCTCTAAATTTACCAGGCAGACCTTTATGCATAGAATCATTTAGGTAACATGTGTTCTATTTATAGCACACTGCACTCCATAGTTTTGGAACATGTAGAATGACAGCCAACACAACAACAGACACTATGAGGTAAAGGGTTAAGAGCTCAAAATACATATTTACCACTCAAAATACATATTTACTACTTCTTAACACATTTTGCAAATTAAATAAATGAACCTCTAATTACTTGTGTGCAAAAGTGCACAATGACTAATGTCAAGTCATTTTTGTCAATTAAATATCTTGTCTTCAGTTCAAAGAATCAGTTACATATGCTGATGTCACACCATGTGCAGAATGCTTTTTAGCAATTCTAAAACACAAAATAACAGAAAAAAACAAACTTACATGCATGTATTTAATTCATCTGAAATCCAGGGATCTCAAAAAACAAACACAGCTGTTCACAAAAGGACTAATCCAAACAGAATAAGCACTGTTCAGTCAGCACAATGTGTACTCCAAGCTTCCATACTGGCTAAAATGTACAGGTATATCACATAAAGAATAACATCCGATCATGCCTACTTCAAGTATTCCATGATTTTATGTTGCTTGAGACCTGACTGTTCTTGTTTTCTTGCCTCTCAGCTTTATTAGGCTCAATATGATGGTTTCTAGCCACATCAATCATTTTAACAAACCTCATTAGTAGCTACATTATGCAAGTGATCATCTATCAGTGACCGTCACTTTTTCTCTGGTGACTGGATAATGCACCCTGAACTGGAGAACTTCAGTCACTAGTTTTTCATCACAATTACAAATGATGAGCCTATCGTAGGCAATTGTCTATTGACACTTGCACATCAATAGATCACAGAAAGGATTAACAGTGGCATATCCTACATGTACCTGCATGATTAGCAAGGTGTTTTTGCAAAGATTAAATCACTGATCTGCTGGAGTGGCTTTAAAGCTAAAGGCAATTTTGGCAGTCCTGTGTACTGTTACCAAATACAATAGTTGACACAGACCAATTACAATAGTGGTTCATTAGAGACATGGATAATTTCGCATATGCTATAGCCAGCTAGGGATACAATATTTGGCACTGACTAAATACAACAATGACTAATTAGAGTTGAAGGCTGATTCTAAAGACACATTTCTGGTGATGTCCTAATCAAGCAAAATGGATTTGATCTTAAGTTTTCAGCTGATGGATGTTCAAAATTAAATTTTAAAAAAATAATTATAATTTTGGTCATGGTGTCCATAGCTTTACTGTGTTATATCTGGAATCGAATTATAGCAAAGATAATGGGGAAAGCTATAATAGGTTCAGAATTATCTTTCCTTACTTATAATAGGTCTCTTTTAAAAATATACATTCATGGTGTCCAAGCGAAGCAGTTCCTGAAAAAGTTCTGCAAGTGCAGTCTGTGTGTTTGTTAATACATACTGATTATCCGAAGTCCCATTAAAACACCACTTTATGGAGCTGGGTATTGCCAGCCATGTTGTATCAAAACAATTATCATGATAATTGTCCTTGATATATGTATCACAATAGTATCACAGACATATATAAACTGAAAAATATACATGTGAGTCCATGTTTGCAAAACATCACTTGTATCATTGCATAAATCCATTGTAAGATATGCTAAATTTCAAGAGCAGATGAAAACTATGTGCTTTCCTTTCATTTTGGCATTTCTTTTAAATGTTCACTAAACATTGATCAGATACATTGTTTAATGTAGTGTATTTAAATTTAAAAACATATTTATTATCATATTCTGCCAAACATCCTGTTATGTGACAATAAATGAGGATGGGGGCATCTATTTTGGGACAACAAGAGCTAAAGTACCTTGTTCTCTCTGAGTGCACTTTTAGCTACATGTACTTTACAGTTCTCAGTTGTTGATATGGTCCACTTAAAACAAAAAAAAAGGAACATCATTCAGGTTCTGGGAACTAAACACAACATGTGTTGATGTCATAAATATACACGCATATCGAGCTAGAATGTCAAAGGGCCAAGTTGGCATGGTCTTGTTTTGTGTTGAATCCGCCTATCCTACAATATCTCATATGTAAAATTTGACAGTTAATTGATGTAAATTGTGCTTTCTTTGTTGAATTCCTTGGATATATCCAAATGAAAGGCAGGCACTTGTTAATATGCAAAGGAGGGAGGCAGGATGGATGGCATTTATTAAAGCAGAATATGGTATGCTCTTTTTGGGTAGATAGATTAATAATCAATCTATAGTATAAGGTAAAAGTACCAATGCAAACAATATTCAGGTGGAACAAATCAAAATAGACATAGAGTATTATTAAAAAAATGCTTTCAAGGATTAATAATTGCTATCTTGTGATAGACTATATTTGTTTCAATTTAAATAGACTGTGTGTAGCATTTAATTAGGTAGATATAGTAGGCACAAGACAATTTGTATACTTCTTTTAAGCAGTCTTGCTGTTTACTTCATTCACAAATGGAATAGACAGATGACAAGAAACCACTTTTGTCTAGTAAAATATGTTTGTTCAATAATACTTACCCAATAATAATACCTTAGGAGAACTACTACTACCTCACAAATCCAGCCCTCCCAGGCTCTAACTTCTTAGCTAAGAAGCTAAAAGTGATCTGCCCACATAGGTGGCAGTTAGAGTGATTTTCCCTTGATACAGGGATTGGTGCCAGATCCCATGAACACTTCAGTTACTACTGGAGCAGAGTGCATGCTCTCTGTGTAGATGTAACTGCCAGGAGGCTGGGAGGGTGTATGTGTATTATGATTGGGTAATATTATTGAAGAAACATATTTTACTAGAAAAAATTGGTTTCTTCTTCAAATACATTACCCAATCATAATACCTTAGTAGAATAGATAAGAGGTAGAGGGAGTTACATCCCCTTATCCTGGAGAGACTATCTCCAGTCTCCTAAGGTATGTAGGACAGCTTCTCAATAGATAACCCAACTGGAGAGTGAATCCATATGCCAGGGTGCAGCTTTTGAAAGGGAAATATCCCCCCCCCCTCAACACATCCAGCAGAAGTCGTGAAGACGCATCTTTAGGAAGCTGCAGAAAGACCTGGGAAGGTAACCTGTTGCGCCATGGTGACTGGTCCCAAGAGGTCTAGTTGAGCCCTTTAGGATGAAAGATCTCTGAGGTAAAAAGTGGAAAAGGCTGACTCTGATCTCCATCCCATGGCTTGTATAATGTCAGCTAGGAAACAGTTTCGCTTGAATGCAATCTTTGTAGCGATTGTCCTAACTTCATGAGCCGATATGCGTATCAAGTTCATTTGATCTTGTGTTAATTCCCGATATGCAGAGCGCATAAACTACTTTATTCAGGATGATAGTGCAGGCGATGATATGTTCTCCTTACCCTCTTTGAGAGGTAAGAAGAGGCGGGATCTCCCTTGATGCACCGGCTCAGTTTTTTTCAGATACCACTTCAGAGCTCTCACTGGGTCCTGTAGTTGACTTTGAGATGAAGTGTCCAGAGTAGACAGGGGTTTGACCAGAAAAGCCTGATTTCCCATGATTGGGAGCCTATTATTGGCAATGGAAGCAGGGGCTGTCATGAGTGACATTGACCCATCGCCAATTCTGCCTGCCATCGCTAGTTCAAGTAGAAAGCTGGTCTTAAATGAAAGCTGAACCAATGAAGCCCTTGAGAGTGGTGAAAAAAATGGTGTCTTGTTCAGCCAGGTTAACACCCATGAAAGATTCCACTTTGGGCACAGAGCCAACACCTTTGGATGTGTGAAATCGAAATTTGACAGAAGATCCAAGAGGTCTTTGTTTTGTCCAATATCCTTTCTACCATGATGTCGCAGCATGTCAGAGATAGTGGAGTGGTAGCCTTTTATCGTAATTGGAGCTAACTGCTTCTCATCAAAGAGTCAAAGTAGGAAATTAGCTATTTGTGGCATTGATGCATTCAGCTGCGCAATGTGTTCTTGCTCGCACCATTGTGTGAAAATCCTCCATTTTTCTTCGTACACTTTCGAAAAGGAGGGCCGTCACGCTTTGAGTGATTCGCTCCACCACTTGTTGAGAGAACTGTTTGTTCTTGAGGGCTTGTTTAATATGATCCAGAAGTGCAAGTTTAACAACTCTGGATTGGAATGAAATTCCTGCCATCATGGTTGTTTGAATAGATGAGGAAATGTCTCTATTTTCCTGGGGATTTCCACTGCTAGATTCATGAGGTCACTGATCCATGATTTTACCCACCTGAGTAAAGCAATCAGGATGAAGTGACACTCTGATTCTCTTGATTTCTGTAAGTGTATGCATCCAAACCATTGCAATCTATGGAAAGAGCATCAATTGTCCAGTCCTTTGGATCCAGGACAGGTGAGACAAAGGTTGTGAGTTTTGCATTCTACCTTGTCGCAAATAGATCCACCATTGGTTGATTCCAGCGGGCACATATGCAAGTGAAAACCGAGGGATGAAGAGACCATTCCATTTGTATTAGTTGATTCTTCCAGGACAGCAAGTCCACTAATACATTTAGTCCGGTTGGAATATGACGAATTTGTACACCACTCCCTCGATAACTTGCGCCCGAATAACTTGCAAACCCACTTTTAACGCGGGGTCAGGCGTGGATCCCATTTTTAAAACTAAAAAATACCCCAAAAATTGGCCCCTATTTTTTTAATGTGAAGAAAATCGCGATTAAAATTGGTAAATGAAATCTTGATATATCACTCATTTTATCATCGAAAAATGGTGGTTAGCACCCAGAAATTGTAATCAACATCATGAAATTCTCAACTTTAAATAACAAGTCATATGTTTTGTTAAATTTTCTTTCCAAACATTCTCTGTACACTGTAAATAACAATATTCAAAAGTTTGATCAATGAAATGTCACTAATGCTTACTGGTGGCAACACATTAATAAATAAATACCATCTAAATAAGTTTTGGCAAGTGATATTCGTGTTTTAGTTGTATCTTTTAATTCGGTTTCAGTGTAATCATCATAAATTCAAGATGCCCTCTTGTATTCAAATGTGAAAAATGTAAATCTACCATCACAACTATGTCTGCAATCATTTCAGTGATAACCTAATTAAGTGCCGACCGTGTTTTGATCTCCGATCTGCTGATGTATTTGTTGTATTGTTGTAATAAATTAAAAACAGACCAGCTTTATATTATGACATTAATTACATTTTCTGTATCAAATCAAATAAAGAGGGTGGAATAAAAGAAAAGTTAAAAGGCATGTAAATCCTACCTGCGTAAATGCTAGCAGTCACGGTCATGTGTCAGGTCAACTCATTTCAACTGATTAATCAAATACTGTTATAAATATTATTATGCAAGTAATATAATTAAACCACCATAAATTAGCCACCTCATGCACAAATGTGACATAAGCAGTGACATAATACACAATGTTTTCATGTACACGTGACATTTGTTGAAACCTCTTGGAAAATATTGTTAACGATCTTTCAGAGGTTGGGTATCTTGAAAATAAAGGTAATTAATACAAAAAAGCGAACAACTTCATTAGAAAAAGCTCTTTATTGACAATTATTCACAATGCAATTATAAAACGAGTATTCAGCCATTAAACAGCACCATTACCCCCCCCCCTCCTGCCATTTTCTCAATGTCCAGTGGGGATGGCATCCCTTTCTTAATTTTTTTAGGTCCCTCAATAACTCGCACCCTCACTTATAGTGCGGTCTATGTTTTTGGACCCCGCTGTGAGTGAGTTATCGAGGGAGAGGTGTATGTGGATTTGTCATGGAGAACACCACCTTAGAAAATCCCAAATAAGAATGCAAAGGTCTGGGAACTTGGTTCCCCCTTGCCTTCTGATATAATTCAGCACGGTGGAGTTGTCGGACAGAATGAGGATGCCCTTTCCATGTAGCTCCTACTGCCACCAATGAAATGCTTTCAGCATGGCTTTCATCTTGAGGATGTTAATATGCAGAAGATGATCCTGAGTGGGCCACACTCCACTGGCCTCCTGGAATGATGGAAGGAGGTGTGACCTCAGCCCTCTGTGCTTGCATCCATACAACCCATGATTTCCAAAGGTTGTTCCTGCATGGGAACACCCAACATGAACCAATTGAGGTTGATAAGACCAACTAGACATCATAATAAGGCTTTCAATGAAAACCCTGTGTTCATAAGACCATCCATTCAGGAGGAGTAGTGATAACAAGATTTTCAAGATGGTCACTGCGGTGGCCATATTAGACACCAAATCAGCACCACTTTAATTTAGAATCAACTAGACATCATAAGAAGTCTTCTGGTGAAAACCCTATTTTGATATGACCATCCATTCAGGAGGAGTAGCAACAACAAGATTTTCAAGATGACTGCTGTGATGGCCATATTATACATCAGGTCAGCACCATTTTCATTTAGGACTAACTAGACATCATAAGAAGTCTTTTAGTGAAAACTCCATGTTAATATGACCATCCATTCAGGAGAGTAGTGATAACAAGATTTTCAAGATGTCTGCTGTGTGGCCATATTGACACAATGTGTACTGAGCGGTACTATTTTCATCTAGGACCAACTAGACAATGGGATAAATGTGTGTGTAAAGTTTCATGGCAATCCTACAAGCAGTTAAGGAGAAGAAGCAATAACAAACTTGTGCTAATGGACTGATGGACGACAGATGAAAGACCATCCCAAAAGCTCTTCTGGACTATGACCAGCAGAGCTAAAAACTGATAAAACAACAATAATGTTGCAAAAGATCACATGATTTACCTCCCCCTGGGCACTACTAGCATTGTCTGGACCTGCCAAAATATTTTTTGAACTTGGTTTTCCATCTGAGATCAGAATGACGCGTGGAAATATCTTAATATCATTGGCCTGGCAACTGGAGCAGTCTGAAATGGAAAAAATATATGCACAATACATATTTTAAGGATCAACTAACACTTAATACAGTCAATTTGGTTTTATCCAAACTTGTAACTGACTACTGCTTTCCAGACAACAAAATAAGAAGAACTCATTTCCTGAGGTCAACCTTTCAAACCTGTCAACAAGTTAAACAGATATCTACCACAATTTTCATAATGGTTTGAGTTGCATAAATGAGACTCAAGGATGTCAAAGGTAAAACAACCAAACAACCTACCTACCTATTTATCTATCTACTCTAAATCACTATCAATTAGTGGGTATCAAATTTCATAGTTTGGTTAAGAATGATATATTTATGGGTACTTAATTTTGTGAATCTTAATTGAAACAAAACCAAAAAAATATTGAGTGCCAATGTATATCTCAATAAAAGATAATATTTACATTCACTTCCACACACTTATGAGCAAAGAGAAACAGTCTTAATCCTTTTACTGCATTAATTAGGTTGATTAGGAAGTTATTCATTGCTATCATTTAGCATAAATGTAGAGATCTTTTGGTGCTAAAACAATGTCAATGAATGCAAACCAATCTTTAAAAAAAAAAGCTTCTATCTTTTCCAAATATGAACAATTCTGTCTAAATTGAGTTTCACCCTCTCAACTATCACAATGTTGCTGACACAGAGGTCAAAGAGTGAGAAACTTTAAATAAAATCTCCTACCATCACTGGCCTGCATGATCTTAAGGAGTCCTCTATTTGAGGACCGGATTCTGATATCATTAGTCCTACAGTGTAAGCTGTTGACTCTGATATGCATGATGGGGGGGGGGGGGGCAATGTCTTACTGCCTGAACAAGCTCTGTTGTGTAGCTCATTGTGAGGTTAATCTTACTCACAACTAGAGGCCAAATTTTCAAGAATATCCCACATAGCTGGCAGCCCATATTGACACTGGTGCACAGATTTAATCTAATTACTTTAGGCATAGTATACTTACCCTGACGCCTTTTTTTATTACTGAAGTATATCCAGGCACAAACAAATGGTTGGGTTGTTCAAAATATGTGACCACCGTTTGATTTGTTTGAAGAGTGATTACAGGTGAAGAAGGCCAAAGTCAGTTAATTTGTGGTACATATTTTTAAATGAAATGAATATGTCTGATCACATTTGGCTAATGTGATTAAGGCAGCTTACTTATTTTTTACTTTGTTCTCAGCACATTTCAGGTGGAATGCAATACAACTTCTACTAGTTACTAATGAATCAAAATGAAATTATGGTCTGTATGTACTCAAAACTTGAATCAGGCCAGTCTTGAAAGTCAGCCTTTGAAATAATCTGTCCCATCCCTATTTGAAAACAGTCTTGCCTCAAAAATAAATGTAAAAAAAAATTTCTTCTTCTATTTTAACTATCTTTGTATTCATGAAGAAAAACCAAAATAAGAAAGGTATACAGTTTGGTATACTGGTTAAGAAACTAACTCCTCTTATGCATATGTATTATATGTTTTTGATCATATATCAAACAGTCAAATATAAACATAATGGAAAAATTAATGGCATGACAGAGAATATTCCTCGATGCACAATAGAACAATGTCCTCATACATCATCAGTACATCCAAAATGTGAGAAACAATTTCACTTAAATGCTTGGTAATTTCCTCTCCAATATAGGCCTACCACCCCCACCCCCACCCCAATGTTTATAATAAGCTTGATAAGAATTACTTATGGTTCATAAAAGAGATGACTTATTTGTGAATTTTTAGAACATGTTTTCTTTAGATGCTCCCCTTACCAATGAATCCAGAAGACACCAACAGACCTCCATACAATGGTGATGGACCACCAACTTTCAGGCAGTCTGAAACACAAAAAATGATTGACATATATTTAACAACAAAATAACATACTAAGAAGATCATTTCTCATGAAAGTACTAAACCCTTATTGAAGAGTTGCATCTGTCATTCTTGTAATTTACACCTGGCAACTGTATTTCACTTTGGTGTCAATATGTGAATCAAAGTGTCACTTTGTGAATAAAACTACTGTATATACTTGTGTAAAAGCCCATTCGTGTATAAACCGACCTCCCAAACTGAATAGGTAAAAACATTAAAACATGCATGACCTGCGGATAAGCCAACCTATAAAACATCATCTGTTTTTGTCTAACCTAAACCCCCAGGACCTCCTGTACCAAGGTTTCCGGCTAACGGCATCTGGCTAAACCGAACCCCCAGGACCTCCTGTACCAAGGTTTCCAGGCTAACAGCAATATATACCAGTAGTTAAAAAGAAAACAACAATTTTCAAGTTTAGACCTTGTCCCATGCATAAGCCGACCCCCCTTGTTCCAGGCTTTTATTTTTTCCTAAATTATTCTGCTTATACCCGAGTATATATGGTAGTTTTTTATTTGATCTTATAATCACACACTCTTGTAATGTTCATAACTTTATCCTCATATTTATTCTCATTTGTTTGTGCATTCATATATTTCATAATTCTCCAACTTATCCTTCTTATACATTCATTTGCTTGGAAAATGGAATAAAGCATTTTATGACTTAGATATTATTATTAAATCAATCCATATGATGGAAACCTTAAACAAAAGTGCAACAAACAGAAAAGAAATTTTCTACATGCATTTTCTTTGAAAATAATTACACATGACTGTTTAAACCTCTGGTAAAATTACATGACTGTTGTAAATTCTGTGAAAACTGTGTACTCCACAGTCATGTATTTAGATCACAGTATAGATTGTTTTAAACAATGTACATGACAATCATGTATATAGGAGGTTTTGGGGGTTCCCTTTATTATTTACAGTTACCCATGCACATTTATGCAGCCATAAATCCAACCGCCATTACTGTGTAATTTTGTGTAAAAAGTAGTCATCATCCAGGTTCTGCTGGATATATATCATCTCATGAAATCTCCAAACTTCAAAGAATTTTAAAGAATTTGATCAGTTCTTACATTAAGCAGTTCTGTATCACATAGCTAGAATCTTTAATAAGTAATCAATAGAAATGAAGGATGGTGAATCAGAGCCCAATATAATATCATCAAAGTGCAGTTCGTTCATTTAAGTTTAAAGTTGAAGTTTATATTATTACACCCTAATTTAATCAAAATTTGCCTATATTTTGTGTTCTTATTCAAAATTATTTTGCTTATTGAGGTTGACTTTCACGTTACTGTTTACTGTTCATGAATAAATATAACAACTCCACTTTGGCAAGAATACTATTTCAATGTAAAGCTGACATAGTGAACCAAACAAGCACATTGGGAAAAAAAAATTAGAAGATTTATTGAAATGAATACCTGATATATCAGAGTCATATTCAATATCAAAGTTGTTGTTTTAAACTTGACTTCATGTAAATTTCTCTGTTAATAATAGGGAGCAGTAAGCTTCACTATGTAATCCAAATCTTACTCCATATTTCATTGGGCAAGATATGACCAACAAATGAACTCAAATGATTGTTTCTGAGAAGAATGTTAAACATTTCTTGGACTGACCACACAGCTAATTAAGAGGTACTTATGATAGCTAAACAAAAATAACACTTTTGCACAATATCAGGAAGAGGCAGCTGCAGTTCTTGAGACATGTTCTGAGGAAAGAAGAACTTGAGAACATCACTATTACTGGAAAAATAGCAGGAAAAAAGAGCATGGGGAGACAGAGAAACATTTGTGACTAGCATATGAACATCAAGCCAAATGAAGTGCTAGGCACTGCTAGAAACCGAGACCAGTGGAAGACCCATGTATGTATATATATATGTATGTATGTCTGTATGTATGTCTGTATGTATGTATGTATGTATGTATGTATGTATGTATGTATGTATGTATGTATGTATGTCTGCATGTATGTATGTATGTATGCATGTATGTATGCATGCCTGCATGTATGTATGTATGAATGTATGCATGTATGTATGTATGCATGTATGTATGCATGTATGTATGTATGTACATACATATGTATGTATGAACGTACATACATATGTATGAATGTATTTTATCTCTTCCATGCATGGAACATGATGACAAAGAGTTATTGTTTGTGCTATCCTCATATCATGTTATATGTGTGTGTGGACTAAAATCAATCAGTTTTTTATGTCCTTAATTTCCATAAAACAATATATAAAGTAAACAATAAATGATATATACAATGTGATTTCATTAATTTAAGATATACAACATAACATAAACAGATCTGACAAGACTTATATTTAGCATATATGTGATTATACTGGCGGTAGGCCAAAAATACGGTTTTAAAGGCCGTCTACCACACATACCATTTAGTAGTGCAAATCTACCACTTTTGAAAATAAAAAAACAAAAATTTTTAAAAAATTATAAAATAAACATAAACATGGTATTTGTATGCGTTCCATCAACACATTAGAGAAACCAGCCAAAACCAGTCTACTGGAGACTGGAAATGTTCCACCAGTACAATGACCGGTGCAATGATGTGTGACAGAGCAAAAGGATTAGAATTGTTAAAGAACAGCTGAGGTGTACACAGCTATCTGCTAATTGATTACCTTATTGTTGGAATTTTAGGAGTTTAAGACCAAATACGGGATGGGTTTTTTTGAGGTGTTATAAGTAATAAAGGGATAAAAGGTGGTCAATGATGTCTTCTGAGCCTTTTATGAAAATCGGCCAACCCTTAGCGGAGGGGAGATAAAATGAAGACACCGACCATAAAAATGATATCGGCAGAGACACTAGAGTAAGTATTTTTATTTTTTTCTTGTTTAATTGTTATTGTATTGTTCAAGATGTTTTAAGAGGACAACTCTTACATTTTTTTTTTCAATTCATGTCAAAATGCCGAAACATGTGCTTTCTCTCAATGCTAAGAAACCACCAGCTAAGAAATATTACAAGTTCAACAATGCTTGGATATCAGAGTTTAAGTGTGTCCAGGCGAGTAGCAAAGGTCCTGACTTTGCATTGTGTTTTAAAGGTATGCATCTTTTGTATTTCATAAACTATTTGAAGTTTTCATGCACATAAATTAAGTTCAAGACCTTGATAAAATATATCAGTTAAAAATATATTACAAGATAATTAATTTTTAAGTTTGGATAAATTATTCATAAAAGCATAAATACATCATGTATTTTTTTTTCATTTGTATTTCAAGTCTAAATCAATCTTTATTTTGTTTTATTTACAGTGGTGAAACTTGCTAACAGATTTTTGGATCTGAGCCATGAAGAGGAAGAAGTCTTTGAGAATGAGGCTGAGGAATACATATCATAAACATATTTGTGTTGTGTGCAATTACATTAAAATTTGAAATTTGACTTACCTAGAGCAGTTGTGAGAAGGCTGAAGCTATTGGTGAGTTGCTGAACAACCTTGACCTTATGACCAAACACACACAGTGCCACACTTTCCTCGTCAATGTTATGTTCTTCGAGAGAATGTTTCATGCCTAAAAGTAAAAGTTTATATGGATAATCATAGTATCATATTATATAAAATACATGAAGCTCATATATTAGCATATCAATCTGATGATATGTCCACCCCATGTTATAGTGAAAAGCCTTATAGTGAAGAATTGTTGTAATAAGCCCAGCCCATGATACAATGAAGAACTTTATAGTGAAGTGTTGTAATAAGCCCATCCCATGTTACAATGAAGAACTTTATAGTGAAGTGTTGTAATAAGCCCACCCCATGATACAATGAAGAACTTTATAGTGAAGTGTTGTAATAAGCCCACCCCATGTTACAATGAAGAACTTTATAGTGAAGTGTTGTAATAAGCCCATCCCATGTTACAATGAAGAACTTTATAGTGAAGTGTTGTAATAAGCCCACCCCATGATACAATGAAGAACTTTATAGTGAAGTGTTGTAATAAGCCCATCCCATGTTACAATGAAGAACTTTATAGTGAAGTGTTGTAATAAGCCCACAACATGTTACAATGAAGAACTTTATAGTGAAGTGTTGTAATAAGCCCACATAATGTTACAATGAAAAACTTTACAGTGAAGTGTTGTAATAAGCCCACCCCATGTTATGATGAACATCCTTATAGTGAAGAAGTGTTGTAATAAGCCCATCCCATCTTATAATGAACATCCTTATAGTGAAGAAGTGTTGTAATAAGCCCACCCCATGTTATAATAGTCTTATAGTGAAGAGGTGTTATAATGAAGACCACCCCATGTTCTAATGAAGTCTTATAGTGAAGAAGTGTTGTAATAAGCCCACCCCATCTTATAATGAACATCCTTATAGTGATGAAATACTGTAATAAGCCCATCTCATGTTATAATGAAGACTTATAGGGAAGCAGTGTTATAATGAAGACCACCCCATGTTTTAATGAAGTCTTATAGTGAAGAAGTGTTGTAATAAGCCCACCCCATGTTATAATGAAGAGCCTTATAGTGAAGCAGTGTTATAATGAAGACCACCCCATGTTATAATGAAGAGTTTTATAGTGAAGTGTTGTAATAAGCCCACCCCATCTTATAATGAACATCCTTATAGTGACAAAATATTGTAATAAGCCCATCTCATGTTATAATGAAGTCTTATAGGGAAGCAGTGTTATAATGAAGACCACCCCATGTTCTAATGAAGTCTTATAGTGAAGAAGTGTTGTAATAAGCCCATCCCATCTTATAATGAACATCCTTATAGTGAAGAAGTGTTGTAATAAGCCCATCTCATGTTATAATAAAGAGTCTTATAGTGAAGCAGTGTTATAATGAAGACCACCCCATGTTATAATGAAGAGTTTTATAGTTAAGAGGTGTTGTAATAATCCCACCCCATCTAATAATGAACATCCTTATAGTGAAGAAGTGTTGTACTAAGCCCACCCCATGTTATAATGAAGAGCCTTATAGTAAAGAAGTGTTGTAATTACAAGAAAGTTGTAAAAACAAGCAAATATTGAGGATTTTTATATGACTGTTTATCTTTACAAAACACAAAGCCAACTGTGAATAATGTAACCCAAATATTCCATGACATTACATGTTGGTAGATCAGGGTCTTTGCTGTGTGCTTGCTATAGTAAATAAAACAAAGACCATAGACTCATATCTGCTGGTACATGACGTAATAGCCTATATGACTTTACTATATTTCTCTGATAATAAGACCATTTCTGTCTAAGAAAGTCATCGCCAAAAATAACCCACCCTCCACTTTTCTTCACATTTACAAAGTTGGCCCCATGTGCTTATCATGACAGAAGTGCTGTATACTGCCGCTAGGGTCTGGGTGCATGTAGGGCAGTGGTTCCCAACCTTTCTTTTTTCTGCGAGGGACCAACAGGACCTCCCAACCCTCAGGGCACTTTTCAGCATTAAAAAAGCAAAAACAAAATTTGCTCTGATGACCCTTCACGACCCTACTGATGACTCCCCACAACCTTTATTTGGGTCGCGAACTGCGGTCGGGAACCATTGATAAAGGAACATACCCGCTATAAACTGCCTGATGAATGTGGTAGCTTGATACCAGGCTCTGCTCTCAGCCATACTAGAAGATATGTCCAGACATAAGACTGTGCTGATTTTTCCAACCTTTCCCTTTGGTGCTATAAAGGAATAACAAAGAAAGGTATTGTACAATGTACATGTTATTGTCAGAATTTATTTCAGCTATTTTTGGCAAGGTATGCAAAAGATGAAATTAAAATCTTGCAATATTTGTTACATTTTGATAAAAAAATATGCGAACAAACCAATTAGTTAGGATCATAGTACAAAAGTTGTCCCACTTACTCATTTATAGAAATAAGCTCTACTCAACTTTATTCGATCTCCATTTAACTGAAGATCACGTTTATATGACAAAATTTCATGAAACAGTTCTTTTCTTACTAAAAATTATATGCTTAACAGACGGTCTTATGTTTCAACTCCAACACCTTCATTTGGATATGAATGTATTAATTGCTTCATATATATATATATATATATAGATATAATATGAATGCTGTATCTTTGATATACCATAAGTTGTATAGATTTCTCATTAAAATGAAACGAGACTGACCAAGTTTCCTTTTAATGAAAAATGTATAAAAGTGGTATATCAAAGATAGTGTACATACTATTTATATATTTTATTTATACCACATACAAATACACATACTTATGTTCCAACGGAGTTTAAGAATGACTACAGGAAACTGTGTATTGATGGAGGGACTGAAATCTTCATATCCCTTCCCAGTGTGACTGCTACAAAATGTAGTTCTGCAGCATTTTTAGCTATTCACAATCTTTTTGGAAATTGTTAATTTGCTTCTTTTTTGAGCTTCTATTTTCATTCATAATATTCATTAAATAAATAAAAGAGATACTTAGGATTTAAACATGAAAGTTGGTTTAAATGAAGAAAGTAAAGCATTACAAACATTGCATTGCTGGCACCCCGAACACTGAAAGCGTTGCCATTTAATCACCAGTGAGTATATCATAACAAGTGGGGAATAGTCTAAGCGAAATGGAGAACCAACAAGAGTTACTTCAAACATTTAAAGTTACAGTTGATTTAAGTCATTATTATGCTTTACTTACCATTGCTACTGACCACAAAATTGTCTGTATCCCCCCCCCCCTCTCTCTAAGTTGGTTGGTTTGTCTGCCTTTTCCAATCATAGGTCCAGAGACACTGTCACATGCCACGGTAAAAAATCCACCACACTCCTTTATCATGGATTTTCACCCATGGGTTTCGACAATGGTCCAGAGAGAGAGAGAAAAAGTGAACTGGATCCAATGGGGTAAAACTGACATGCTGGCTGATCAATCAACAGAGAGAGTGGTGGGGGGGGGGGGGACTGACTATAAGATTGTTTTTATCATCAATCTCTCTGTTTCTCTGTTGGTTGATTAGTATGTCAGTTTTACCATCATAGGTCCATACAGAGAAAGAGAGAGAGAGAGATCGAGATCTGGATCTGGATCACTTGAGGTAAAACTGACATAATGACTGAACAACCAAAACAGACTGTGAGAGAAAACAATAGAGAGAGAAACCTTCAGACATTTTAATATTTAAAAATTATATGTTTTACAACCCTATTGTTGGTTAAAAAACAAAAACAAAATAAAGCATCAAATAGATTACAGTATGTGTATGCCAAGGAATTTACCATTCGAATTACTCATCTCCAAAGGCTAAATCCCACGGAAGATGTACACATACAATTATAAGGACTCGGGATTCCTCTAGGTTACTTGGTATAAGTTCAAGTTCAAGGTTTTCATCCAGCTCAAATTCTTTTTTCTCTCATTCCATTGATTTCCATGTTTTTTTGTCCCTTACAGCGTGAGATAGAGAGATAAAAGGGAAAGTAGTGGCGATTTTGATGAAACTGTAAAATGTTTTATTCATTACAAAATGGGAATTATTATTTTGTTCATTATTTTCTTATTTTCTTAATTATTTTTAATAAGTGGAAATTCATCACTGATCTAGAGTACAGAAGAAATAGTTTAATATTGAAACCATAATTATATGCGTATTGAAACCATAATTATATGCATATTTAAACCATAATTATATGCGTATTTATACGCCAATGGCAAATCACAATATCTATATCAGATGAGTCTCTTTGATATGCCTCGAGGTCATGATAATTAATAGCTGACACATCCACTAGATGCAGTGGTCAAGGAGTGTTACAGTTACCGCTCACCTAATTAAGCCTGAATAGCAATAGGTAAACAAAGCAAAAGTGCAAAATAATGAACTCTGTCTTAAGGTAAAATTTGTTCCACTCCACAGTTTTGCACAAGGGTGAATTTCTAAATAAAGAGTGAATCCCAACATTTGACCATTGGGATCATGTGTTATTTAAAGTACAATCCTGGAATGTTTATCTTGGCATGAATCAGTTTTATTCACGCATTCAGTATTACCAGATGCTGTGGATATCTAGCTCAGTATGATTACTACAGGGTGAGAACGCAAAACTAAGCGCTCAGAGTGAATGTGAATGTCCCGCTTAAAAAAGGAAAACTGTGCATCAAATGTTTGAGATGAACTGAAAAGAGTTTAGCTTATCAGATTTTCTTCACATTTTGTCCAAAGTAAGGCAAATTGAGATAAATAAATCTCCAGATGAGTGCAGTTGAAATAAAATTTATTTGTCAAAACAGGGACAGGACAAAAAGACAGAATTTCAGCTATTTTTGAAGCATCTTTGCTAGTTCACAAATTGGATTTTAGAATTTCAGCTATTATTGAGCATCTTTGCTAGTTCACAAACTGGATTTAAATTGGTGCAGAATAATTTTGACTGGAAAATATGATAAAACAATCAGCTAGACACATTGAGAATTTATTTTCGATCATAGAAGATAAAAAGGCCTGTTATTGGGCAGTTTTCACCACAATGAAGGAACCTCTTGCAGACATGTGAGAAAGTGACATTTTGTGAAAACTGAAGCAAAACCATAAGGACCCGAGACCACTGGAGAATAAATAATTTTTTACACTAGGATGCCATGCTTCATATAGTTTTGTTATTTAGGGTCAATATAAAACAATTAATAGTGAAAAATTGCAGTAGTTGGAAAACTTCTCCTGAAAACAGTTATGTGCCCATTCCCACCCAATTATCTTTTCAGGTCAAAATGGTCACTTCAGATACTGAACTGGCACATTTTATACCATAGCAACATACATTAAATAACATGATTCTGACTTAAAATTTTGTTTATACATGTCAGAACAGGGTTTGCACTTTCTTCTTAGCATATTTTAATGGGGTAGAAGATCAATGTCACAAGGGACAAGGAGCCATAATGGCAGAACCAATTTTGGGCAAAAATGTATAGAAAAATCTCAATACTGTGTCACAAATGCTCAGGGTAAACCTTTCAATATTAAAATTTTTACATATCTGAGTACTTCATTATGTGGACATGATATTTTCTATTGAGAGGATGTCATATCATGTCCAATCCTAGTATTACATAATGCTACAGTGACACTGGACTTCGTAGTAGGTTTACAGTGCAAAACAACCTGAACTGAACAAAATTACCAAAGCGAATGGGGGAATATTATATTTTGCACAAAGAATAATTATCCTGAAAACATAGGAAATTCTATACCTTTTATTTTTTTTTTAAATTTGTATTCACCAAAAGAGGATAACCCAGCACAACACTGGAAATGTCATAATGAGAGCTCTTCACACCCAGCTTTCTCTGTCTGTCTACAGAGTGCATGGTGTGAATGAGGTATTTGCTTCTAAATCAATAGCATTTTCTTGATGAGTTAATTCTACAGTCATTGTAAACATTCCTAATGTTTGCTGCTTTATTGATGTTGCAGTTATTAAAACCTAAACACCAAGCTGAAAGTACCACTGTTAGAGATCTCCTGATCTAGTAGAATCATAGCATGTTGGTTATGTCTTTCGTTTATCGAGTTAATCCATATATGTTGTGAATGAATAAAACATTTGGCTTTTGTCTCTAAATAAATGTATTTTGTTTCTGGACGAGTTCTGTCTTTTGATTTAACTGGTACATATATATTCCATATTTAATCATGGCCTGATCAGAACTGCTACAGTTGCTATTATACCCATTACAATTATATTAACATCTTCACAACAGTAATGTAAAAGTTTCATAATATCTGTATATGTGTATTGCTATACAAAATTATTCTGAGATGAATGCATGTAATACTTTAACATCAACTATGAATAAAGAATAAAATACATGTACAGTGACTTTGAGTATTTTTCCTTTTTAAACCCATTTTAATTTTAATCCTGAAAACTGGCCCTCATGCACACACCTGTTATGAGAAACAACCTGTCTTGACAGACAACTTGTTGTTGCTGAAGGAGTGGTCTCTCAAGACAGGTTTTACTGTAATATTAAGTTGGAACAACAGTACAGTGAATGGTACATTATACACCTGCCCCATGTTTAATAGTCCTGTATTTTGGCACTAGATGGACCTCATGCAGATGACATATGAGATAGTCCTGTATTTTGGCACTAGTTGGACCTCATACATGACATATGGGATAGTCCTGCAGTTTGGCACTTGTTGGAACTCATGCAGATAACATATGGGACATGGTTTATTAATAATTGTCATAATCTGGATTTTTATCCTGTCAGGTAAAAAATCAGCAACATGAAATGATATTATGTTATGTTATATTATATTATATTATATTATATTATATTATATTATATTATATTATATTATATTATATTATATTATATTTATCATATCATATCATATCATATTATATTATATTATATTAAAACAACAATGGAAAGACGTCAAATGAGAAGAAAAAAATCTGAATCAGCTTATAAAACAAACACAACTCGTTTGCCCCATTTTTCTTCCATTATTCTTTTCTCAGTATCATTTATTTAAAGAATAATGAAGATTAGTAATATCTAAATTATTCTCTCTGGCCGTTACATTGGATATTGGCAAAATATTATAGAACAACATGCACAACAGCTTGATATCATTCAAAGAAAAACTAGTTTCATGTTTTCATGTAATTGTAATATACCAACTTTTTTTTTTGCAATGAGAATTGTGTAGAAAGAGGTTGAATAAATATTACATGTCACTACAATTATATACATAATCATTAACTGACACACTCGAGCCAATATGAATATTCCAAAGAGTCAATTGATTTGAAACATTGCTATGGGTACTAGTATTCAAAGGTTTAAGACTGTCGATGTATGTAGAGTACTATTTTATTATTCATACAGTTTAGAACAGTGGTTCCCAAACTTTTTTGATCGCGACCCTAAATACCATCTTTTGCAACCCAAAATGCAGTACCAGTATAGTGTCGTGACCTGGGCTTTGGGAACCACTGGTTTAGAAGATACTGCTGAACATACAAATATATAATCTTTGGAAAGAAAATAGGAAAAGTCAATAATGACCGAATATACTGCTAGTACTATTGGATATTGTGGGTAAGACCAAAGTATAATGGTGCAAGCCTCATGTAATTCAGGCAAGACCACAATATCCAACAGTACAAACATTAAAATTTATTTATAATATACTGCTATTTTTTAAACAATAAACTTTATTCAAACTGTTTTTCAAAAAATTAAAATGAATATGAATATGCTTGAAAAGAAATTTGTTTCAATTATTTTTATGACTGAATCGTGCATAAATACATTGGATGACATTATATGATTTTACTTGCTTCTGCATCATGATAGAACTGTTGTGACATCACATTACATAGCAACAAACTTATTGGGTCTTACGTATGCTTAAAAGTGCCCAGTTCTTGATGATGTCCAATAAGTGGAAAATTTACTGAATCATACTACTCAATGCATTTCCATATTAAGTCATGGAATGGGTACCGTATATACTTGCTTATAAGTTCAGTCCAACTGCAAACAACACAGACCCTGATCTACCATAGCTTGGTGCGCCAGCAGATCAGGGTCAATGTTGTTTTTCCACTGATTATTCCTAACAAACTGCACACACCCAGAACTGCCAGCGCATTGTGTGATGGCAGATCTGGGTCTGTGCAGTTTGCAGTTGGAATCAACTTATAAGCAAGTATATACGGTATATAATAATTAAAAACAGAACCTGCTCAATAGACATTTTCTGTGGTTCAATAACTTCATCTAACTTTGTTTTCCTGCCTTACCAATGTATTTACTTGCTTATAAGTAAAGTCCAACTGCAAATAACATGCCGAAAGATCAGGATCTATGTTGTTTCTTCTACTGATTACGAGTATATTTGGTAATCTAAGCTTAATCTAATTGTCAATATGTAAGAAAATGTCATTACGATGTGATGTACAATTTGGTATCACCTATACGTTATTTACAAATTGAAACAAACAAAAATAGATTTATGCTTGGAAAACACATGCAACCCCACTGCAGACCAAAATAGTCCAAGTTCAACAAAATTCAAAACTAGAAATGTTTGAAAAATTGCTGTAACCTTGGTTTGTTTTGTCATGGAGTTTTCAAGAACTTTCGTATTTTCAATGAGTATTTTTTCTTACCACAATTAAATGTTTTCCCAATGTTACTGTGCTTATCACTGCCTAAATAGGTACAAAAGTAGAAGAAGAAGAAAAGAAAAAAACACAACATAATTAGCACACCACTACAGAAATTGGATGCTACTCCACCTGGTAATAACCCATGTTGTGTGTCATTTGATCCACCCAATTTTATCCCATTTTAATTATTTATTTATTCATTATTTTTGGAATATACATAAATAACAAAAATTCTGAACTGCAAAAGTAATGTTTTATTCATTTTTAAGGTTAGTGTTCCATCAGATAAATTCAGGAAGTTCTGTGAAAAGATAAAACTAACTCTTTCAAGGCAACCCCTCAAATTTCAAGGATTTTTCAATGTATAATGGCATGAAAATCTAATCATATCATCTATTTATGAATACAAACATGCACACCAAATTTCATTTGTCTACGCATGTGGTTTTTACTAAATTGTGCTAAAAAGGTTTTTGCCCAAAGTCCAGAAAGTTTACAAATGTGTAAAAAACTTGAATAAATTGCTGTAAAGACCTGAAAATTTAATTAGGTCATCTCTGTCAATACAAATATGCCTACCAAATTTCATTTCATTAAGGTGTAATCATTTGGAAAATCTAATCAGGTCATCTACTCACAACCATGATCAAGTGTGTAACATTTCATGGCTCTACATTTCAACAGGTTTTGTACTATCATACTAAAATAGTTCTGGGATGGAGGTATGGACATACATACATATGGATGTAGACATGTGCAGATGAATGGATAGACAGCATTAAAGCAATATGCTCCTTTCTACTGCTGAAGTTTGGGCATTGAGAAAAGATTGACAAAACAATAATTTTGTGTTTGTGTGCTACCTGTCAGAATTTTCTTTTCCCTAGCAAATTTTCTTTTTCATCTCTGTCTCTGAATGAAAAAAATGAGTGATCAAAGTGAGGTAATTCACTCTGAAATGAATCTCTGTTCCTATGAAATAGGTTTTACTAAGGATACAAGCACAGGAATGTTAACCCACTTAAATATCCATTATGGTAATGAAATGGCTGGAAGTTAGAAAGATGAAAATGTTGCTATTTGGAAATGATAAAATATGAGTGCAAATAAAAGCTTCTGTAGCAAGACTGGTTCACCTGCATCAACTTCTGCCTTGGCAAGTTCACGCCAATATTGGGCTGGTATCCCAGGTACCAGTATGGTACTTGTTTGCTTTGGTATCAGCTCTGGACCTGAAAAACACAGTGACATTAATTGTGTTCAGATACTAAATATTCTGTGTAAACTGGCTGAGCAACTTCAACTAGAGCTGTCAGCAATGAATACATCAGAAAATGCCTCAGTTGCTAAAATGTCCTTAGCAGGGCCTGAATAACAGAGGAACTGTGTGAAAACAACTGTGCATGTATATTTTTGCTCACAACACATAAGTTAAAATATACATAAATTAAAACATGCTTACATATAACCCATTTTTTTCTTGTAAATCACAGAGCATTTCAAATTCAGAAAATGACTTCTCAGAATTTGCAATGAGAAAAGCAGTATTAAAAAAGTACTCAAGCCTTTATTTTGAAGCCCATACACTTTTTGCAATGGTTGGACAATTGGTGCAGATCTTGTCATATGATCTATATTATCACTGGCCATTTCAAACTCATGACCCCACTGTTTTGTACATCAAAAATGCTCTGATCGACACAGATGTAGTTTGATTAGACCAGTTTTTAAATTTGCACTACCCGTGGTTAAGCATCAATTTTATCAGATTGGCAAGAAAGCTTTTATACAATATTTACAGAACATCTGATTTTTTTCCTGATTCATATTCAATTCAGGGTCAATTTTCTTTTCAGTGGAAGGTACATTTTCTTGTGTATTTTTTCCTTTTTGTACTTGCGAATCTTTATTCAACTGCTCATTGGTCTTGTCACTATGATTCGGTCTTTTAGCCAGTATACTTGTGCTCTCATCATCTTTATTTGTGGGCCTTTTCAAATACCTTAAGAGACTCATGATTAGTCATTGGGGAATTTCCCAATCACATCAACCTAAATTCCCTGTCATGGATCACTAATTCACGCTGTTTCATTAACTGAATTTGAAAACTGTGGTCTTTTTTATACAGCGTTCATATCAGCATCTGATCAGCTGAGAGTATTTACCTTTATCTCAGTAGTTTATACATGGCATATTACTACTCATTGGGAAAGCAATGAATCACTTCGCAAAGATTCATTTGGCTGAGGTACAAGGAAAAACTTTACTGATCTTTGAAAATACCTTAGCATGTTTTCTTGGAAAATGAAACCGAAAGATTATTCTATTTGTTTATATTAGGTAATGATCAATAAATAGACACCAAGTCCAACAGGATTTTTCGTGGAGAAAATAGCTTAAATTTGTATTCAAAATCCATCAAGGAGGTTAGAAAATATATGCTAATGAAAAACTTTAACCAAAACATTAACAAATTCTTGACATTGACAATGAAGCTGACTCAACAATAATATGTAAGTTGATATCATTTTTTATATGAACGCTTGCAATATTTTAACAAGAATTATGAATTCTGAACAAAATATATGTACAGTAATTATGGATATATTTCATTCTTGAATTTTGACCTTGTTATGAGCGACAACCTATCTTGAGTGACGACTTTTTGTTGGCAGAAGGGGTGGTTCCTCAAGACAGGTTTTACTTTAACATAAAATTGCATGTAATACATACAGATATCTTCTGCTTTGTGAGTTTCCTCATAGTCTCTCCCTTGCACAAACTTTCTTTGTCCTTTTCTGGCTCCAAAATTGGGATTGCTTAATGTTAGCCTTGAACTTTTGTTTTCATTGGCATTTGGCAGATTCTTGGGCTTCTGATATCCATTAACATCCCCATCTTCATCTTCATCTACACTGTCATTCTCATCTCCATAACATGTAATGTTGGGTACTGTATCAGAATTTGATGAATTTTTCATTGCAGAATTTCTGGAATCAGTTTCTACACTGACTAATAAAGTGTCAACTATTGTTTGTCCTTTTGACGGAGAGCTGGTAGCATTATCTCCATCACTAAGTCCTTTGCTATCACCATCTGCTGCAGAATTTGAAAGAAATATTCCAGTTTTTGTGTCCTTAAGCTCATTGGAAGCTTGTGTATGAGGTTTAGCCCTTGTAATTAGGCTATCAAACTTACTAGCAAGATCACTGAATGTTTTGTTGAACAGTCCAATCTCCTGTTGTTTCTTCTTCTCATTCTCTTTCAAAACATGGATCCTACATTTTAGAGCTGGAAAGAAAAAATGATAAATGAATGTCCTAAACATGGACTACATTAGAAGGAAAAGTTTTAGCAGATATCTGTACCTTTTTTGCTCACATAAAGCATGTACCCAACTGCAAACAGTGTAAAGTATCTGTCTATATTGATGTGCAGCATATTTTACCTTACTGATACAAAAAATAGAAGAAGACAAGAACTTTAAAAATTTGACTAACCTCAGTAGTCTCTGTCACCATCAATCATCACTTGGTATTTAGAATTCAGCTATTCAAATTTTTAAGCAGATGGACTGTTGTTTTGCACAGAAATTTTAGTCTTGAACTGGCATGGTTGCATGGCCAGAAGTTCAGACTGATTTCAAAGACTCATTTTAAGATATATTGTTTAAACTTTGAAATATCTGTAGACCAGTCTATACTTCCACCATTTCAGTGCTGATTCAACACTAAACATTTTGTTAAAAAAATCTATATTAGTCTTTATGGAAAATTTGAAAGATCTATAAATAAATACTACTGACAGAAAGAGCTAATTATTTCTAAAAGGTTGGTTATGTTTATTTCTTACTATCTATTCCTGTATTTTTAAAATCCATAAATATGCTGCACAATTATACAGGCATAAACATGTTATTTATTCTAAAAAAAATTTTTAAAATCACATAACATAAACCCTAAGCTGCAATTGTATTAAATCTGGATCTGTGCTGTTTGCAACTGAATGAGCTTTATCCATGGATAAATAAGGTACATGGATGGGGTTTTCTATTTTAGATACATATGAACCATAGTTTAACCCATGATACTGTTCTCTGGTTACCGTAATAATTTCTCATAAATAAATTTTAGCAAGGGCAAACCATATGACTATTGTTTTGAAAATGTTAATACTAGCCACTTGCTCTTTTCTTCTGTGTCCGTAGAGTTTACAACTTAATTAGTGACCAGTGGACCAAAAATTCTCTTAATGATAAGCTTGCTTTCATACTACACGATTTATACTAACCAAGAAAAAATGCAAAGATTAAGAAATATTACGGGGAAAAATTATTTTATTCATATTAAACACAATTTTATATTAAATGAGTTCATATTAAATGGTTCAACTGTATTCTGACAAATATTTTTATGATACAATCTCTGTTAACTGCACGGATGTGTGAATTTAATGTAGCATTATAGAAATAAATTAGCAAGGATAACAATTAAAATGAACTAGATGTGTGAATTTTATGTAGCATTATAGAAATAAATTAGCAACAAATAAAATAAGATAGATTTGTGTTTGTAAAACATGTATGCTGCTACTGCAGACCAAAATGTTTGAAGTTCAAAAACTTCATAAATGTAGAAAATTTTAAAAATTGCTATAATGGCTTGACAATCTAATCATGTCATTTACATACACATAAAAATATGCCTACCAAATTTTATCAATCTACCTCAAATGGTTTTTGCTAAATCATGTTTTGCAATGTAAAAAAAAGCACTTTTGTGAGTAAAAAAAAAAAAAGAATAAATAAAACAAAACAAAATGATAAATCACTATAATGTAATGGCCTGAAAATCTAATCAGATCATATACTTATGAATAAAGGTATATAATAATTGCATGTTTTCTTTCTATCACCTTTGTTTGATTGAGTAGTTTGTTATGTTAGATGATTCTGAACTTTTTCCTACCAAATTTCATTTATCTAGCTCAAGTGGTGTTTGCTCTATCATGCTAATAAATCTAAGTCAAAAAATGTGTAAAAAAGAAAACAAAAAAATTGCCATACTGGTGTCTTACCAATTTTCACCAACAACCAGTTTTTGTCATAGCTCTCAGAATTACTTCTGTATTCTCTTAGCCTTAAGTTGCTCTCATAATAAGTGCAAAGAGCAACAATCAATATCAACTTGTAAATGCATTCATTCAAAGAGGATATCTGAATCGGAATTAATCCACTTTATTTACATTGCCTTGCAAGCAAGATGCATGTGCTGAGTTTATGCACAGACAATTGACCAATAAGGATAAATAATCACAGATCATTCATTTATTACATGTACATGTAACTGACAGCTAAACAGCATATATATATTTAAGAGTGAAATGAGTGATAAATTATATTACGCAATGCATTTATTCCATGGATTATGTCAAATTAATGTTATTTAGGGATCCACCTGTTTGGAAAATGTGGACAACCACTGATGCATGCCGTGACCTCATTTCTAGATCAACAGTGCATTTTGAAATGATTATTGCTACCAAAATATTAGATATAAAAATGTAAAAAGAAATGCACTTATTGAAATAAATCAAATCACTAAATAAATATATTACAGCATCATTATGGTGAATGATGAGAAATGGTTTAGTAATGTGCAGACCAGGGCTATTTTTAGAAACCATCTCAAGCCAAGCTGCTTGCAATAGAATGTTTTAGGCACACCCACAATGGAGGTCAGACCAACTATACATCATAAATCTTCTGGTGAATACCCCATGTTGGTATGACTTTCTTTTTATGAGGAATAGCAATAACAAGATTTTTCAAGATGGCTGCAGTGGCAGCCATATTGGTGGTTAGATTGGCATCATTTTCATTTAGGACCAACCAGACACCATAAGAAGTCTTTTAGTGAAACACTATGATACGATGACCATCCATTCAGGATAAGTGGTGATAACAAAATTTTCAAAAAGGTCACCATGGCAGCCATAATGGGCATCAGATTGGCACCATTTTCCTTTAGAACCAACTAGACAGCATAAGAAGTCTTTTAATGAAAATCCCATTTTGATACAACTATGCATTCAGGAGGAGAAGCAATAACAAACGTATCAAGATGGTCACCATGGCAGCCATAGTGGATGTCAGGTCTAAAAGTAAATCATGTTAAAACTAAAGTAATATGGATTGGAAGTACAAAAGTTTGTAAAGATGTGTATCAACATGCTGATTGGACATTAGTTTGGGGGGAATTTCAATTTAGCCTTATAGGAATAGAGTTTTCAGTGAACTTATATGAAATGATAGATATTAATTGTCAAAAATACATCCCTAAAATACAATTACTACTTACTCAATGGTAAAAAAGAATATGTACTCCGATTGGAAGAATAAATAGTAATCAAAACATGATCTGTCTCTAAACTCTATCCCTTGATGTTGGCTTTACCCAACCCACCTGATATTATTTTACAGAATTTAAATATATTTTTCTTTAAATTTATTTGGCAGGGTAAAATGACAGAATAAAATGGATATAATCAGACAAAATTATGAGAATGTTGGATTAAATATGAATTTTAAAACTTCATTTACACACTGAAAATACTCCTGGATTAGAATAATAATTAAATCAAACAATAGTCCCTCAAAAGGACTGATGCTGTAATGGCCCAAACAAATTCCAGATCTAAAATAAGACCATTTCTTCTGTTTAACTGCTGAATTTTGAAACCATCTCCAATACTCTTAAGCAATAAAACTTTTAAAGATAGTCACCAAGGTAGACATACTGGATGTAAGATCGGCACCATGTTCATTTAGCACCAACTAGATATCATAGGAAGTATTTTGGTGAAAACCCTATGTCGATATGACCATCCATTCAGGATGAATAGCAATAACAAGATTTTCAAGATGGCCATCATAGCAGCTATACTGGATGTAATATCAGCACCATTTCCATTTAGGACCTACTTGACATCATAAGAAGTCTTTCGTGAAAACACTATGTCGATATGACAGTCCAGTCCAGGAGAAGTAGCAATAACAAGATTTTCAAGAGGGCTGCCATAGTGGCCATATTTGATGTCAGATCAACATCACTTTAATTTACGACCAACTAGACTTTCAACATTCTGATATGACTTTCCATAAAGGAGGAATAGCAATAACAAGAATTTCAAGATGGCTGCAGTGGCAACCATATTCATGGTCATATTGTCACCATTTTTATTTAGGACCTACTAGACATCATAAGAAATCTTTTAGTGAATATGTTAATATAACCATCCATTCAGGATAAGTAGTGGTGACAAAAGTTTCAAAATGGCCACCATGGCGGTCATATTAGACATCAGATCGGCATCATTTTCCTTTAGGACCAGCCAGACATCATAAGAAATCTGTTAGTGAAAACCCCATGTTGATATAACCATCCACTCGGGAGAAGTAGTAATAACAAGATTTTCAAATGGCCACCATGGTGGCCAAATTGGATGTTGTATCAGCACCATTTTCATTTAGGTTTGTTCAGAAGGAGTAGTGATTACAAGATGTCATAATGGTCACCATGGCAGTCATATTGGATGTCAGACTGGTACCATTTTCATTTAGAACCAACTAGACATCATATGAAGTCTTTCAGAGAAAACCCCATGTTAATATGACCATCCATTTAGGAGTACTAAAGTAGCAATATCAAGATTTTCAAATGGCTGCCATGGTTGCCATTCTGAATGTCTGAAAGGCACCATTTTTATTTAGAACCAACTAGACATTGGGATGAATGTGTGTGTAAAGTTTCATGGCAATCCTCCCAGTAGTTAAGGAGGAATACTGATAACAAACTTGTGCTAACAAACAACGGACAAAAAGTCATCACATACATATAAGGTCTTCTGCGTATCACCTGACAACCAGATTACATATTAAATCTGATTTCTAAAGTTTAAAAATTATATAAGAAATGGGAAAGAGCACAAGTTTTCCTCATAACTACCTGGTGGTAGTAGTAATATGGGAGTTTAGTATTAAAAAAACACACCCGCTGTATTGTGAGACACTGCTCATTGTCAAACGTCAAATCCTCACCCCCACATGATGCAAACCATGCGCAAATCTGCAACCAACAGGCATCCATGCAAGAGGATAAGTCATGTGGGGTTGAGAATTTGAACCCAGATCAGTGTCACACAAAACAGCTGGCACAGTTTCAGATACTAAACACTGTTTTGCTACTTATGTATACATGTCTTTGAAATTGTGATGTGATAAATACGGTCACAAATGCATACACATTCTCATCCGCAGTGAGTCGCCTTACTCCATCAGTTCTTCGATAATTTCTTGTCTAACTTCACCTAACAAGTCTTGTCAACCATTTGCCTCCTTTTGAAAATTGTTGTTTCATAAAGTGTTTTATGATTTTTGCAGTAAAGCATCCGGTTACTGCTGAAACCATTGTAAGTGTTATGAGCTTATGTAATCCCATCCCAATATTGTCATCGATTCAAGCGATTTTTGACATTTTTTCATCCTTTTCTGATATTTTATTTCTTAGATTGCCAAATATAGCCATTATTATCTGGATACTATTAATTATGTACTGTAGATATCTCTTGTCGATATCAGATGCTTTCACTGACCTAATACTATCAATTATGGGTTGTAGACCTTTTATGTCGATATCAGATGTTGTTATGTACTTAATACTATCAATTATAGGCTGTAGATCTTGTTTGTTGATACCAGATGTTTTTACAGCCAGGCAATATTTGTGAGCATTCCATATCTGATATAATCTGACTGAGCTGATTCGATATATTTCTTGGACTTCTTTTACAGAAATGGAACCATGCAGGCTTTGTATTTCTGCAATAGTTTGTGGCAGAAGGTTGCTTGCTTTCTTGGCATTTATATACTTTTTATGTTTTTTAAAAGGAAATTACTCGACTTTTACTGTCTGTGCCCGGAGTTGCCTGTCGTTTCCCATTTCCGCCGAGAAGGTTTCAAACTCAGCCGTGTGAATGACTTTATCTTCAAGAACCACCGAGTACAGCTTCACAATCGAGAAGTACTGAATAGATACATATCTGCGAATGCAGCCATAATGAATTATTTTACTGGAACCGCCTGCAACAACGGTTACTACTGATATGGCTCCAACAACAATTTTGATTGGTGCACCTATAATAGTTGTCGTTGTGATTCCAGCAACATCCAGACCAATGGTTGTTCTCTTAACAACTTCATCTCACAGTTCCAGTTCTGCTTCAATTATTTCTTTCCACTGTTAACATTGAGGATCCATTATAATTCTTCTATTAATATTGTCATAGTGGAGACTAATTGCTCGACAGGCTGACCTTGTTCAGGTGCCATATGCATAGGCACTTCCAACCAAACTTTTTTTTTTACTTGCACAATCGTCATACAATCAAAGAAAATATCTTCCAGAGGAATATTTAGATCTCCAGCAATTGTACACTCCTGAGGTTTGGCACCACGTTCATATAGAAACACACTGATTACACCTTTGCTTTATACCTCTAACATTCGTTTTCATCCAAGAACTGTTACACAGACAAGTGCATCCTTGTGGAATAACAGTCAAGATCTTTCTCTTCTTAGCTGAGTTAATGTTGGTTTAACATATTCGTTGGGGAATTTAACTGGGGTGGATTCAGCAGTGAATATTACTTCATCATTACAGAAACAATTTTTGGATGTTTTTACACCTGTTGGCACAGTCAGCGATTGAGTATTTTCATGTGCCAATGCTAGAACTCCAAGCTGACCTCAAGTTACCAATGATATATCAGGGTGGTCCCAACTGTCAATTTCTATCTTACCTTCGCTTAGATTATATTTGAGTGTACACGAAGGCCTGGTAACACCATTCTGAAGCAGATATTCATTGACAAGTGGAACAAAATCACTATCAATGTTAACATCCTTTGTTAGGTTATCAATCACCCCGTCGGTAAATTCCGCAACCTCATCACTGCGGTCAGAGTCCATCGCTTATATGTAAGGATAAATCTACTCTTAAACACAAACGCCAAAGATGGTTAAGTACCCACCCGGATAAATGGTGAATGCTTCAAACTGAATTTCATCCCCGGTGACCAATGATTTTGATAATGTATACGTGAAAAGTTCTGCAACAACAGTGGCCGGTCTGACAATACATGATATGGCCGGTCTGACAATACATGATATGGCCGGTCTGACAATACATGATATTCGTGACAAAAAACCAAGATGCCGCTGATCATTTATCAATATTACCATTCTACCCCACCAGAGTTTAGTTCCAGTTATGATAAACAAGTACCATCCGGACTCATGCACCTTTAGATGTGACGCTTAGGTCTATCAAGCCATTGTTAAAAGAATGTAAAATAAGTTGTCCATTTAATAAGCTTAAGAGATCATCTTTTTCCTCTCCTTTGATTAATACTCCTTGAATTTGGATCCATGAAGCTACTACAGGTGGTGGCGCAGGCATGTCTGTGATCTGTTCATCCAGGTATTGTTTCATTGTAGCAGCAGAATCATCAACATAGTTTTTGATAAACGCAAATGTCATACCAGAGTCTCTGATTCCCCTGTTTTCAGTGATCATGGCCAGGTTTTGCGTGACAGCATCTCGCAGCCTTACAATAATGTCGTTGATGTCCATGTTAGACGTTTTAAGCTTTCCAGTTTGATTTTGGAAAATCACAAGCTCGCCTGGGTTGATGTCACCCCGGCTGATAAACTTGAATGTCCACATTAGATGTTCACAGTTTTCCAGTTTGATCTTCAAAAATCACAAGTTCACCTGGGTCAACACCAACAACAACTCGGCTGGTAAACTCAGTCAAATCCACTTTGGTGGCAAACCTGCTCAGATCCACATTGGCGCCACATCATCAGGTGGTTGAACTTTCATAAATGTTAATACACATTTTGTATACTATCAAGTGTAGTTTAATGTAAAATCAATAAGTGTTTGCAGAGTTGGTGAACGCCTGAGTGCATGCAACGCTTCAATAACAAGATGACCGCATATTGGCATGTCCAAGCTTGCAATGGCAGCGTCGATTAAAACTGCAGTTGTTGTCCACCTCAGATTAAATAATCAACAACTTCACGTAATGGTGCAAGCCCATACGAGTTATGGAACAAGTTTGGTGTTTTTATTAAACTTGCGTCCAAATTCGTCTACCATCCCGCACTGGTAAGGGCACAACCATTCGTGAGGCACCGACAGTTCTTCCAGTGCCAGTGGATAATCATTGTGGAGGTTTTCTGGATACTCCAGATCAACTTCAAGAAGTATCCATAATCAGTGTTGCTATTGTACTCATGTATGTCTATGTGCACGGGATGAATACACTGAAACCATCCAACAGACAGAGGCTGCATCATTGCCCTTTCATACAAGTTGTTGGCTACAAGATACATAATTGAACTGTTTGGTTTGTTTTTTTCATATCCATCCATGCTCAGGTTATTAGCGCAAGCGTATTGATGACTCACCATAGAAATTCCACCATGAAGTCCACGCTCAATAAACCGATGCATGTCAATATCGGTGAGCAATTCCAACTCCACCTTGGTTTTCGATAACAACGTGTCCCTTGCCATTCCCGGCAGTGAAATAGTGACCTGGGTCTAACTTATACACTCGCATGACTGTGTCTCGAAAAGTTTCAAAGACATCCGCGAGCAACAACACATCAGTGCACAAATACAGATCGTGATAGTAACCTATGTTTTTACATTCAAATGCAATCCAGACTTTGTTTGCATGCTCATATTCGTTGGCCAAAGTACCTTCACAAGACAACAGTGAGTAAAATACCTCGATTGGAGGTAACTGAGTTTCAGTAAACTTGACCCAGTCACTCATGTACTTGTAGGGAAATACTCCTTTGTGGGTGAGTAAGGTAAACATTTCATCACTGGCACCACCATCTACGACGAGTAATTGTAAAACTATCATTACCATGTGAATAGGCTCAGCTTCCTGCTGCAAGGTTGCTTGCTAGTTTATCCAGGTTGGAACTGAGAAACTGCAGTTTTCAGAGTCTGAGAAACTGCAGTTTTCAGAGTCAAAACGTCATGTATTTTTCTATGCTGTTGGGGATGATGCTTATTGGTGCATTTGATGCCGTGGCTACTGCCTGCATTATTAAGTGGCCATCATACCCACACAGGTTATGAAACACGACAGGAATTCTTGTTTTACATGGGCAACTTCGCAACTGTAAATTGCATGATATGTGTGCGGCTCCTCTGTATGCACCAGTAATGTGACAGTGATTGCATACTTTGACATCAGTACCAAAGGAAACATCACTGATTCAGCAATGAATGGCCGTGCAAAACTCACAAATGTTATCATTAGTCATAATTATGTCTGCTGGTAAATAGAGCTGTTGTGTGATACATTTCGCTGGAACCTCGAGCGATTTAAGAAACACCTCAACAGAGTCCTGGCCACAATGCAATATTGGTGGCTCTGCTGCTCCATTGCATCTAACAACAATGTAGCAAAACCTAAAAGGAATATGTTCAGCTACTTGTGTTGCCTCAGGGCTGGATGCAAACACATCACTGAAACCTTCGGTTCTGCCCACAGGAACATTCAAACAGTCAAAGTCTGTGTAGATGATATATGGTACTTTCAATTTTCATTCCACCGGAGTAAATTTCAAAATGTTTTTACCTGGTTCTGGCATAATCATACACTGCAACTTTCCAGTGATTCCACCGCAATAAAAGTCATGGTTAGGGAGGAGCTGTTGGGTGCTAAAAATATGCATGCAACATCAGGTTGGGAATTTTCTACCCTCGTGCTTACTATGGCGATATTCCATTCATGGAAAATTTTTATTCCATACATACTGGTACCGCAATTCTGAATCATACAATAATAACAAATCAACATTATATTGCCTGCAAATATCTTTGCTTTGTGTATGTGGGAATAATCGAATAGGTTGCAGGCTTTGGTCCCAAACAAACACATTAATGGCAATGGTAGGATTAAGTCATTCAAACTTACGGATGTTAGTAATTTACATAGGAAATTCTGTGTTACCAAACTTAAGTTCACCAAGGTGTTGTCGGCATTTCCATGGCTGGTTTGATTATCCATTGCGGGATACAATATGGACAAGAGTGCCTATTTGAAACAACAACTGTCTTTGTTTTTTACATTAATCACAGCTCGTGGTGTAATACATGCTGGTGTTGGAATTTAACTCAACCCATGGATAGGATTAAACAAGACCCTTCGTTAGTGTATTTTTCCAATGTGTGGAGAATCTTTTCAAAACCTTTGTCAATTTCTTCATTAATGGCCTCAGTGTCTTTGCAGTTTTAAGATTATAAATTTATATTTATGAAAATAGCAAAACGAATTTTGCCAGAGTAGACAATACCAGCCTCTGATAGCACAATGAATAAATTACAAAATACATAAAAAGTAAAAAAAGTTATAGGCTCTTTTTTTATATTTACCTTTGAAGTCCAGGAAGTGAAAATGACCAAGCGGAGCTAGCAGTTTTTTGAGAGGTGCACATCTTAAGTAAGACCAAGCTGTATACTCTATAACCCAAATTGCACCCATCAATCATACACCAAAATAAAGGGAATTAAAAGTTCTTTTAACAATACCTAAGATATGCAAGGTATTTTAAAAATAGCCAGGAAAACCAGTGAGGAAAACCTGGGTAATTCTTTTTAAAAATCTAACCCTATGCAAAATACGAAACTGAGGAGTGCCACCTATACAAAAACATTTTTATTTGTTTCAATCAAAATCACAATGACCTTGAGCCTTGACTTTTTGACCTGAAAATCAATAGACTTCTTTCTTACCAAATGTGCAAGTCATCCACAAATTTTGGTGAAGGTACATAATCATTAACTGAATTTTTTTTATACAGAAACCATTTTCTTTTTCAGTTACAGTGACCTTGACCTTTTCACATAAATTTTAATATAGTTCTCCCTTACAGTGACCTTGACCTTTGGCCTTTGGATCCTGAAATCAGTAGGCTTCTTTCTTATACCATGTGCAAGCTATTCGCAAAGTCTGGTCCATGTAAGTGATATAAAACTAATGTTATTACGCTGAAACCATTTGCCTTCTTTCAGCCACAGTGGCCTTGACCTTTTAACCCCAAAATCAATAGAATTCTTTCTTATCCCCAAGTGCAAATCTTCCACAAAATTTGGTAAATGTAGATATTGGAAAACTAGAATCATTGTACGGAAACCATTTTTCTTCTTTCAGTCACAGTGACACTGACATCTGACCTTTTGATCCCAAAATCAATATGATTCTTCCTTACCCAAAGTGCAAGCCACCCACACAGTTTGGTAACGGTAGATGGTGAAAAATTCAAGTCATTGTGCAGAAACAAAATTGATAACAGACAGACAGAAGGATGAATGGACATCATAATATGCTCTGCCCTATGACAAGTAGTTAAAAAAAAATTTGAAATGACAAAATTGCTTTAACGGCATGAAAATTAAATCCGGTTTTTTACATATGCACACAAATACTCATGCCAAATTTCACTTGTCTATGTTGAGTAGTTTTTGCACAATCTTGCTAATGTGCTTTTCAGGATGGAAAGATGAACAGATGGATGTACAGACAGCAGCAAAACAATATGCCCCGTTCAGTGTGGGGACATAATTATAGGAAGATGTAATGTAAGCAATATTTTCAGTTTGTTGAGATTACATTTTCAATCATACAAATAAAATAAATATGATTATGATTTAATTATCATGTCCTACCTTGAAAAGGTGTGTTACTCTTTCTCTCGCTGCAATAGAATATGTACAGAAAAATTATTTCATACAAAAAAAAAAAGTGCTGAGTGTGTCAACATTTCTTAAAATTCAGTCGACTGGCTATAAAAAAGTTTTTTCTATTGTTAATATCTTCAGCTGCATCTGATTGCAGATCAGCATCATTTGTATAAAATTAAGAAGTCTTTACACCAGGGCAACATTTCACAAAACATCATATGCCCAAGATTTTCTTAATTTCTTATGTACGACTTTCGCACATGATTACATGTGTTTCACTAACGAGAATTACAAACATTTTTTCATAAGTTTCCCTTACATTTTTACATAACTTTATGGCAAGTCCCAGGCCAGCGTAAGTGCAAAGTTTTTTTCATAAGTCTGTTTATAGACACCGAGAGTCAGAGAGTGGGTTATTTTGAGATGCTCCGTGACATTCCAATATATACAGTATAATGAATCTTTCTCAAAAAAAGCTATTTTTAAACATATATTTACACGTCCTCCATAAAAGAATAACATGTAAACATTCAACAAACAAAATGTGCATACTTTGGGGTGTTTTAATACTGTTCAAAAATAGAAAATTGAAATGATTATCTTTTCCATGGAACTTCTATGCCTCGAGATCAATGAAGCAGGAAGAGAATATGTGCTACTTTCACTTATTTATTTATTTATCTATTTATTGTATTGGCTTTGTTCAGAGAAAAATGTGAAAAAGCGAGACATTTACTTTCATTTGTCGACCTGAAGTGGTTTTTGCTTGATCATTCTAACAGGGTTTTTGTTCAAAAACTAGAAGTCCACAAAGTTCAAAAATGTGTAAAGAAAATATAGATAATTAAACAAATAAACAAATTCATCAAATTATCAGAAAATGTAATCAGGTCATCTACATACGAATAGAATATGACTATTAAATTTCATTTTTCTACCTAAAGTAGTTATGCTTAATCTTGGTAACAAAGTTTTTTTTTTCTTTTTTTTTCAATGTCTAATTCCAAACGATTTTTAAATGTGTAAAACAAAAAGATTTGCCGTAATAGCCTGAAAATCTAATCAGGTCATCTACATATGCATAAAAAATGCTAGCAAAAATTCATTTGTATACGTTGAATGGTTCTTGCCCAATGTTACTAAAAAATCTTTGCTAGACAAACATACTCACAGAAGTAGGGACATATGTATGGGCTGGACCAAAATCGATATACCCTCACTGACTGATGTAGGCAAGTGAAGTTTGATTGACTTGTTTATATACATATGTACCTGATTCGATCAAACTTCACTGTCATTTAGTTATTTTGATAACTTTCATCAGTGGAGGCATACATACTTTACAAACACAAATATGGTTTCTAGAGTTTAAGTCAAGTAGTACACTTTTCAGAATTGGTAGAGCATAGTGGATACAATAAATAGCAAGAGAAAACAACTCATTGTTTAAATGGATCTGAACCTAATAATTGGAAACATGAAACTAATAGTTTATCAAATTTTATTTCTTTGCATTAATGTAATAATAATAACATTTTAAAAAGTTTGTTTGTTTTATATAGTTACAAATATTAATCAGATATAGTGATTAACTTAACTTAATCCTGGTGTTGAGAGAATCTATGGTGTGTATGTGTGTCTGAAAGAGAGAGAGAGAGAGAGAACACATTTTGAGACAATCCCCAATCTAAAGAAATGGATCTGCATCATGCTGAACTGATGTAATTTTATTCCAAGGCTTGACGAGCCTATGAACAGGGAGGGGGTGTTAAAGCATAAATGAATGGTGTATTTGTTTTTCAGATTTTGGTCTTACAATGCAAACAATTGAAGCAAACGTGAAATTTAAACCCAATTAAAACGTTATTCTTAGTTTTGCAATGAATATCAGATAAGTTCGGAAGGTTGTAGATGATGCAAAGGATTGAATAACATCACATTTACCTTCCCATATATAATGGTGGACTCAACCGGTTTGTCGTTGGAAATGATAGCCTGAGGACCTCCAAGTACATTAATGCATTCAAAGGAAATATAAGTCGATAAATATAGAGAAGTGATTACATAACCATTCTGATATAGATAAAAAAAGAAACATGGCTTAGCTGTTTCCTTCAACAAGTTAAATTCTGAACATATTCATTGACACGTAGCTTGACAATCTCTCTCTCTCACACATACACACAGTGACAGATTTTCCATTAGGCAGACAAGAGAGCTGCCTAGAGTGGCATAATTCAGGGGGAGGCTGATTGCAAAGTATGAAAATCTGGCCTTGTTAAAAAATTTATTTTGTAAAAAAAAAAAAGGGGGTGGGGGTTTGTGGCAAACTGTTACAGTGCCTAGGGGTGGTAAAATCATAAATCCGTCATTGCACACACACAGGCACCCAACCTTCCTTAATCAGATATAATATCTATATTTCATTCAATAGGTCAAGTCATTTTTTGCCTGATATTTTTTTGGTCATTGTGTTGTTATTGTTGTTCTTGTCATCGGCATCTTTATTGCAGTCCTTTGGAAACATCTTGCATGTGCCCTATTACATTTTGCTGACTTATTACCTACCTCCATACAAAAGAGTAGCTCAAGCATAAGTTTTTCTTAGATGAACGCAATTTTCATACTGATTTCTTTGTGAAACGCGCTTACGAAATAGCGCAAGATTTTCCTACCCTCAAAACTTACTAAAATTCTGTGTGTAACCTTACACTGCTTCGTGAAATGGGGCCCAGGATGCTTTCTGTCCAATTTTGTTAAATGCTATTTAGGACTTTTTGAGAAATAATTCATTTAAGTACTTTTCTATTGTAGCATATTACAGCTGCCATATTGGTTGCAGATTTGCATCATTATTAAACATTTTAAAGGACTCAGTACAAGAATTAATCCTGCCTGATTTAAAATTCTGCTGAGAGGTTTTTGATAAGAAATTGTTTAAAAGTTTATGTATTTTTAGTAATAGCAACCACATTTTAAAGCAGATTAATACCATTTGTTTGAATTTCAAAGGACTTTATGTCAGAATGCTTTCAATCAAAATGGGTCAAAATTTGTTAAATGGATTTTAAGTGTTTCCAATTTAATCACAACAGCCATATCTGATGTCATATCAGCATTATCTGTATAGAATTTAAAGGCAGTCATACCAAGATGCTTTCTGTCAAATTTTTAAAAATTCTGATGAACAGTCTTTCTGAAGAATTCATTGCAAGGTTTTTCTTTTTTCAGTTTATGGCAGCCATATCTGAAGGTGGATCAGCATTATTTGTAAAAACTGAAAGGCCTTTATGTCAGAATGTATTCAGTTAAATTATACTATATTCTTTAGAGCATTTTTTATAAAAAAAAGTGGTTGAAAAGTTTTTTTACTCTGGCAGCCTCATCTGATGATGAATCAGCATCAGTTACAAAAGCTTGAAAGGCCTTCAAGTTAGACTGCTTTGTGTTAAATTGAGTTGAAAGAAGTCTGGTAGTTTTGTAGAAGTAGAAAGTACCAAAGGTTGACAGATGACAGACAATGGTCAGCACACGCTGGATGCAAGGCCATACCATAAACACGCTTAGCCTTATGATCAGTTGAGCTAATAACTACCAAATGCACTTGCTTATAATCTAAGTCCATCTGCAATCAACATAGACCCTGATCTGCTGTCACATAATGTGATGGCAGTTCAGGGTCTATGTTGTTTTGTTCTACTGATTACTCCTAACAAACTGCATAGACCCAGATCTGCTGGTGCATTATGCGATGGCAGATCTGGTCTGTGCAGTTTGCAGTTGGACTCGACTTATAAGCGAGTACAGATGGTGGCCCTCTAAACATGCTAAATTGCAAATTATCTGTCAATAAATCAGACAATAAATCATCATATTTACAAGGAAGAAAACTCATTTAATCTATATAAAGTGGCAACTGACAAATCACCATCCCCTGGTGACACACCTACAGCATCTACCTTCTATTATCTACAACTGCACTTTATGTGGGAATCATCATAAACTAATATCTGGACTAGAAGTCTGTAATATTTTGTGTCATGTATTAAGGTAGTTTTAATTATATAAAATACTCAGTGATAATTTCTAGTATCATGAAGTTATAATGTGTGAGTTAACTCAGGTATTGTATGTGCTGTCCAAAATTCTGATTTTATTGAAAATAAAATATTCTTACCAATGGCAAACTGGACATATCTGTAAACCATTTTCAGTTGGCTTCTCAGAAGACAATATCTGCAGTCTTTCAGAGAGAATCTTGTTGGTTTCTGAAAGCTCCATTAGCTCACTGCTGACCTTCTCCATCTAAAATAAGAAGCAAATTAAATGAAATTTTGTTCCCACTTACCATGGTGAAGTCCCCATATATGTACGATCATAAACTCTGCCTGTAACCTTTTTGACAGAGATGTTGAGTTACTGGACAGACATGGAAAAAAACCAAGTTTCATGGCTCTATCTTAAAGGGCATTAGAGTAATTAAATGAAGGAAGGCAGGGATTTTAATAGAAGCCAGTAGCCAGCAATTTTTGCCATATATTTCTACAGGAAATACCACCTACAATTCTAGAATTCAAAAACATTGATGCAAAAAGTTGTATAATACATTGCCATATTCCTTCATAGACAATTCATTCAAATAAGAATAGCATCTTCGTCCATTCCATACAGATCTGTCTAAGTTCAGAAGATGCTTGCTTTTTCTCTTTCTGAATTACTGAAAGCACTGCCTGATACATGATTCAATCTACTTCAAAGAGAACCATAAATTTTTACATCTCACCTCACAATTTGCACATTCCCCCCCCCCCATTCTTTTTAACTCTTTTTAACAGATTTTTGTATCAGCTAAGTAATTAAGAGATGTTCATTTCACTGAAAGAACTATGAACATATTGCAATGGTTCAATATCGATATCAATGAAACTGATGATTTTGCCAATTTTTTTTCCTTATTGATTAAACTGATAAGATGATCAGAAAGAAAACCCCTCAAGATATGAATTCTCAAAATTAATTTTATGTGAAATTCTATAATAACAAAAAATATTGTCAAAATGTTTTTCACATTTCTATATCAAGAAAAGACAGTCGATCAGTAGTCCGAGTTGATACATCAACACCATTTCAGCTTTGTGGGCTAAAGCACCCCAAAAAGGCGCATTGCCTCCGAGCACAAGTGGGAGGATTTGGTCCCACCCATACTCATGTTATGTTTTCAACTTCTCCTGCTACTATACTTCTTATTGAAATCACTTGAAAGGGGTAAAAAACATTATCAGTGATCTTGACCTTTAAGTTACAATGTTGACCGTGCTATGTGACATGCCATTAAACTGATAAAAATAAGCACACCATGGTTCATTCCTCTACCTTATACTGCTTTTGAATTATAAAACAAAAACATTAAACCAAAAATATTGACCTGTAACCATTAGTTTGAAGATAGGACCCTGAAAGTGGTAGGCATCATATCTACTAGTGACAATATAAAAGTCAACCAATTTTCATTAATTTGCCTCAAACAGCTGATAAGTTATAAAGCAGAAAGGAAAATGTGACAGAAACTCAAAAAGATTGAGGCTCGACCTTGACCTTAATTATAGGACTCCTCCATGTGGCATGCAATACACCTTCTGGCAATGATATATAAGGATACCAAGTTTCATCCATTTATCTCAAATGGCTGTAAAGTTAAAGACTGAAGGAAAGAGAGATATTAAACTTAGCAAACTTCATATTGAGTTGTGACTGAGACCCTACAGATAGTACCCCCAATGTGGTATGTAGCGCACCTTCTAGTAATGAAATACATGAGTCATTTAGAGGTGACATATATCTCTCCCACCTTGCTATCCACTATCTAAAGACATTAGGTTTCTTGAATACAGTACCCTATGGTCCAGAACTCAATTTATATACTACCATATTTGCCAGCCTATAAGTTGATACTTTTTGACTGTAAGTCCGAGCTTCATCTTATACTCCAAATCGACTTATATATGCATTATGTCATTGAAATTGCTTTACCGTATTTAATGTAATTTTTCATACGTGAAAATATTTATATTTTTTTCAAAGTACGAAAATAACGTGTAAAAAACTAATTCTCATTGGGGAAGAGATCATGTGCAAAAAAATATAGGACCCAATATTGAGAAAGATTCCAAAATATGTACATGATCGTCAGTATTAAATTCATGTGCATCATACATAATTTCGCTAAAGCAGCATGCACTAGTACAATATGTTGCTTAAATTTGCTTACATATGTGTTAGAAAACAATTAACCATGACATGGACATAGGTATTCCATCACACATTTTTCTTCTTTCACCTCGTAATTGAAAATAAAATATGCCCCAATATGAGAGAGATTTCAGCCCTTCTTCATGTTATTTTGCTTAACGTACCTTACTGCCCGTTTAGCTGAAGCTTTTCCCAAAGAGAGAAAACAGTAAAAAAATTGTAAATGAAAATTATAAAAATACATACCATACTCCATCAGTTTCAAAGATGTATAATTTATATTTAAATATTCACAATATTTATATCCATATAGACTCTATTTAGTTTAAATCCCAAAAATGACTATTTAGCATGCTGTGTTGTTTTCTTTGCAAGTACAACAACCTCTTAATTCCCACCAAATAAGATTTCCCTTTATCAATAAGTGCATGTACACTTCCTGTAGTTAGGCAGCATTTGGTTTGATCTTTGCTCATGCTGTTACTTTGAATTCAAAGCTCTGACACTTCTGTTGGCGAGAACAAAAGGTGTCACTGGTTAAGAAACTTACATGAGTAAGAATCCGACATTACCTGTCATTACACAGTACCATATACATTTACATGCTTTACAGGATCAATTACAATACTGTATGGGTAGCTCATTTCCCAATTGGTAGCCTCATTAATTTGATCTCATCTGCCAAATCCTGCCCTCAAACAGGTGTCAACAAAAATGACCTGACCAAAGCTGTAAGCATATTTAATTAGAATGTAAATAACACTGCAAAACCATGTGGTTCTTGTGACAATGGATATTGTAATCAAAGCAAGAATGAACTGTTTATTCATAGGTATTAATTGATAATGGAATATAGTAGTGCCTCTGTACATGAGTTAGATCACAATTGTCAGGTAACTGAACAATACAGATTACAATCGCCCTGTAAGCTCTCTCTCTCTCCAAAAGTTGCAAATAAAAACTTCTCTGAATGCATACATTCTTATACATGGACACAGCATTGTTTCATCTCTCTCTCACACACACACATACATACACGCATTTACTAAAAACAAGAAGTATTTATTGAGTTCTTTTATTTTTTATTGTACATATAATTTGATAATGAGGTTACAGTTGCTATCAACTTATAGGCTGGCAAATAGGTACTTATGCTACACTTTGTTTCCAAGGCATCATACAGAATACTGAATGCAGAAACTTCTAAGCATAAAAAGAAACCCCTACACAACATGCTTGAAAAGTGTACCAAGTTAAAGCAGAAAGGAAAGCGTGAAGGATAACTTCAACTTAGACCTCGACTTTAAGATAGGGACCCAAATGTGGTACAAGACACACCTTCTAGTGATCATAAACGGTATAAGTTTACCAAGTTTTATCCTATTATAACAAACCGCTGTCTGAGTTAGTGATGAAGGAAAAGTATGACAGAAAACAATATTGAGCCATGACCTTGACCTTGAAGATAGTAACCCAAATGTTGTACGTGATACACCTTCTAGTGATGATATATAAGTATACCAAGTTTTATCCTTTATCTCAAATGGCTCTAAAGTCACAGAGCTGAAACAAAAGTTTGACAGACAGATGGATAAATGAATGGAAAAGCTAATAATATATCCCCCACTTTTCACAAAAAGGCAAAAAGCAATAAAACAATATCCCTCAATCTGAAAAGTTTCAATTTGTTCTACATCCAGTAAAGTACATGATTTCTTAGATGATCAAAATAAGTATTTACTATTTCAATTTCATACAACAAAATATGATATACAGTTGAACCTCTCCAGCAGTCACCTCTTGGAAAAGATAGTGTGGATTAAAAGACTGGTAGTTGCCAAAAAGATGTTAATTTCTTCAATATATTATTTTACTGGTCTCTGCAAAACTGACTGTTTAAGACATGTGATTACTTATTACAGGTGACCTTTTAAGGCAGGTTTGACTGCAAATGGTGTCATAATATGATACAGGTCCGAGCACATTTATTTTCATCTACTTGTCCAGAGCATGTGGTTTCAGAAAATTCACTGGTCCCTCATACCTTTTCACTTGTCACAAATTTAAAACACTTGTCAAGACTTCATGAGATGTTTGCACTTTAATCATTAGAAAGAACAAACGAAATAATGTACAACATGGTGTTACGACTCTATGGTCTAGAAAAATGTAACAGAAAGAAAGTGAAACCAACAAATCAAGTAAAAATCAACAAGCAATTTATTTCTAGATAATTAAAATGAAAAATCAAAAAGACACTTACAGTAATGTGTATTAATATCCAAATAATCCAATAAGAATTAGTGTTCTAATCACAAGTCCTAAATATAGAATATTCAGAATTCACGGCTGAATCCTTGAATGTTATGATGTGCCAATGGTCTTCAAAGTCCTGATGTACTAGTAGTCTTTAATGTGCTGATGTCAAAATGAAGTACTCCAAAATATCTCTAAATAAATTCACATAAATTCCAAAATCATCAATTAAAAATCCAAAATCCAAAAGTCTGTGAGCACTGTTATAATCCAATGAATATTTAAAATAATTCCTCTCTCAGAATTTTGAATTACTTTTCACAACTGTAATAGCTCTTTACAAGACTGATAGTAATGTCGAAACTGAAAAACTGTCCACTAAACATGGTATATATAAAGATTGGTCACATGACAGAATATTCTAGAATAATAAATGTACGTGTGACCATTGACAGGTAACTCCTAAGGTATTTCCAGTTTTATTTGTAAACAAAATCAACCTTGACCTCAAATTTGGTAAACATTTTGTTGATCAAAACTATCCTTTAGCTCAAATCTGAAGTAAACAACCTAATTCAAGGACACTAGTTAAACATGTTTTTTTTCTGATAAACAATATTAAGATTTAAGCAAATATTAAAGTCAAGAAACATTTATAATTTCCTAAGATATCTATAATATTATATAAACATCATACATAACAATGGTTATTTCTTAAAAGAATTTAATTTTTCAAAAACATAGGTTGATATTATACATTTTGTTACATCAGAAGTTTTCAGTTTTCCACTGTCCAGGTATCTTATATGCACAATTTCTCGCTCCAATACAGTAGCGTCAGTACTTCCATCAGCAAGAATGGAAAGGAATTAACTGGAATGAAGACTTTCCCTCACTGCACAGGCCTTGTGATGTCCAGAACTGTCACGAGACTGGATTGGTTTACCGTAATCCTGACATTGTCAGTTCCATTGAGAAATACACTGGTTGAATTTCCAACCTGTGCCAGTTTGGGATATTGTTTACAATAACTGTAAAACATGTTTGCTTCTGAGTCAGTGAATTCAAGCCAGAGATAACTATCAACCCAATGTGGCTGAATATTTCTCAGTCTCTTAGTAGTGTCATATTTGACAATTTTTGTTGCCACAGAGTCTGGCTTATATCTCTTATGAGAAATAGTTACCTCACACTCAGTGCCAATCTTATATTTTACCCCTCCCCCCTCCACTTTCACATTAATTTTCCTTCTCCGACACTACCTTATTAACTTCCTTGAAAAAATAATTTAGTAAACTCATTTTATCCACATAGTAAATATCACCTTGCTTGACAACTACTTCTAAAGTGATCATAATAAGTGCAAGTCAATCCTCTGTATAATCAATTAAAAATTAAAGAATCATCACTGCCATTTAATCAGTTCACAAACGAAACCAACACAAATTCCGGTAAAGTGCCTTTCATTAATTTAATTGGATTGATTCACTGGATTAAAATCATAGGGTGAGTCATTCGTGAGGATCTGGTTTAAGTAAACACAATACAATGAAGCTGTTTAAAACACTGCTAATTAATCATACCTGCTTTGTTTTGTCTCATGTGTTTTGATTGGCCAATAATTTTGTTGCTTAGCCCTATACGCAGTCAAGTGGTAATAAAACATGCGCACATGCGAGAGTTATCAATGACCCCTGGTAGGTTAATACTGGGTGTAAATAAATACATGGAGAGGGTAGAATCAAGCATTCAGTATGCCCGGAGGGCATGAATGGCCAGATAAAGGTAGATAAAGTGATTATAGCATGAAAATAGGCACTTGCCTGTCTTTTTTTAAATAGGCAAAAAGCACTTGTCCTGGACTAATGACTTGGAAATTGTACTTGCCTGACTTCGAAACTGAATAATCCAGGATGTCAGGCTATGGGATCTGCTCAGCCCTGTGATGCCAACATTATATTCCACCTGATTCACCAGTTAAGTGAAAGCAATTCACAGTTTTAATTCCTTCCAAAACAATATTAGCAAAAGTTTTATTTAAGATATATCATGGGTGATTATATCATTTATACCTCATCTTCCATCTCTTTTCTTTTTGCACCTGTGGTATAAGCTGATGTTTCTGTCATTTTCAGATCCCTTCAGTTGGTTATATCAGTGATGCACTCTTAATTTTATTCTCCATGTCAGTCACACTAATCTGAAACAAGAGTCATCAAAAGATTACATATCTTCCCAGTTCCCCACATTTTACTCCAATTGAAAGTACCCTAATGTACAGCACTCTAAATTTTTATACCACTATGGCCAAATGCCCTCAATTTATATACTACTTTTGATACACTTTGTTTCCATGGTAACACAAAAAATGTTGAATGCTAACAATTTTAAGTAATAAAGGGCATGTCTATGCAACTTGACATGTGTACGAAGTTGGAGCGATTTACCTTGAACAGTTTGAAAGTTATGCTCTAAAGATGAAAATGTTTACCAACATAGACAAATTATGGAGAAGAGATATGGACACTGCAATAGCTCTGTCCCCCCCACCACCACGATATTACATACTGAAGGGAGGATAACAAAAATTCTTTTCTTGCAATTTCATCTTTTGCTAAAGAACTATTTCACTTCTCTGATTACTATCAGTCACAGTTCTGCAATCGACATAAAGTATACGGAGTTACATTTTGGAACGTGTCTTTTCATTTAGCCAGTAATTGTTTTGTTTATCAGTAATCCCAGTCCCATGGAAATGAAAATGATAACTGTCTAAAATTATTTTATCATGCCGTTATTGGTTCCTATTGGTAGCAAGTTTAGGATGATATGGGAATATATTGCAAGTTTCATGTGAAAGTATTCAACAAATTTCAAGGTTTATTTTTTTCAGTCTTAAATCGATGTTGAGCAAGGTGTCTAACCATAAAGTGTACCGATATTTGAAAATATGTATAGATGCAAGATCTCGATACACTGATAACGTTTGAATTGAATTGTTGTTTTATCTCTCGGCAACGCACTTTTTTACGTTATTCAGTTTCGTAATAGTGGTAATATGATTATTATTATTATTATTATTATAGCTAAGAATTCCGGTATTTTTGTCATTGCATCGGTATGTAAGTAATACAATTTATTATTATACACGGAAATGTTTTTCCTATTCTTCTTCTTCTTCTTCGTCTTCTTATTATTGACCGCGTCCAAGACTGTATCAAGGCAGTGAGAAACAAAAATATCTCACGTGAAGTAGGCAGCGGTAAATGGTATGAGAAAAAGTTACTAGAATCTACACCGAACAACTATGGCGGAATAGAAAGCAGCCGGCGGCAATTGCATCATGGTCTATTATAGCACACAGTTGATTTCAGTACAAACGCCTATTGCATGCAATAAACTCTTTGAAATCATAAAGTGCATGAATACAATTATTAAATCCATGAAACTGGTGTTCCTTCTTATAAACCATACACATTACTATGCTTGTTGGATAAGAGAACTGACTTGTGACAACCGAAAGTAGATACCTTCTCTTAAAATAGGCATCCTGGAATTTTTCATAAAACTCGTTTCCGGTTGATGAGTCGTTTGACGGAAAAGGCGAAGGATGCTCCGATTTCAATTACTCCAATCAGACCACCTCGGCTATTTCTGCGAGACAGACTAAAGGCTCAAAATGGTGTAATAAGTTGATTTATAGCGCTTGATGTTCTAAGTCATAAATTGATAACGTTATAGAAGACAAATTTCACTTTGCCTTCAAACCATCGCCATAGTTTTAAATTTGGAATAATGACACAATATCATAAAAATCATTCATACAAATTCATGATGTAGCCATGGAATCAATATTAAGGATTAAATTAATTTTCACCTCCTGTATCAATATGAGAGCATTGACTTTTCGGGGTACAGGTCATTTCGACTCAAAACCAGATCGTCCCAGGTTGATTCAGTAGGGTTGTTTCGGCCCACTATGTCAACTGGATCGATTCGGCCCACATATGTCGGTCGTTAATATTAGACAATATATAAAGAGTTCGTTTTCGTTTAAGCAAATGAGAACGTGAATGTGTAATTTATCTAGCTAAAAATATGTAAATGTATGTATTGTGCAAAAGTGAATAGAATAATAAATAACGTCTTCTCATGTTCCTGCATGCCTTGTGTTTGTAACACTAACAACATTTAATTAAATAAATACTAATAATGGTGCCTTTATTGATTTTTAATAATTTATTAATTCAAATAAACTTGGTTAAGCAGATATTTTTCAATGTTCGTTGCGTCTTATCATCAGCTTTATTATCGGATTGATTAGTGTATATATAACCGACTGAAACATTGTGATTTTTTTAGAATATAAATTAATGTTATATCTTTCCGTCTTATAATTGATAAGAAAGATTGACAAAATCACACTCTTTATTATTAGTTTCCGGATGCATATGTATGTGTGTGTCTTATAATTACAATGCGTATATTTATGGCAATTTTCCGTGTTTACTGTTGTTCATATTTAAGAAATAAATCATTATTTTATATAATAAATTTGTTATAGTTCTTTCAATTAGAGTTTATTTGTAAAGGTGTAATTGCAAAACATTTCTAAAAAGTTTTCTCATAGTTTTATGATGAAGGGAGGTACTTGGATTTATATTAAAATCGTTCTCTTAGATCAACACAAACAAGATTGGTTATCTGTTTTAGAAAAAAATCATCCAAAGGACAAAATGTTATAACTGTATACAACAGGTATTCAAATATGAAGAATATTTCATACAAAATTGTACTTACCTATCTTAAAATTTAGGACGTCAATCAATAAATTACATGTTAAAAATGGTCCATGTAATAAAAATCCATATGAAGAAAGAAAATGTACCGAATATCAGAACAACGTTTTGGGTGACGAATTCCATTATCTCGATAATCCATGTTCCATTACCTCGATAATCCATGCTCTCTCTCTCTCTCTCTCTCTCTCTCTCTCTCTCTCTCTCTCTCTCTCTCTCTCTCTCTCTCTCTCTCTCTCTCTCTCTCTCTCTGATTTTTGCTGTCTCTTCCCTTTTTAATACACCATTATGGTTTCTTATATAATAAAACTTTGATTCATATACCTATATGTATAATTCTTTTTATAAATAAAGCTTTGTTATGTTCTATTCTTTCTGTAACATACATCTTTCATTTACACAAACTGTCATCTTTTTTATGCTTAATTGGAACGCAACGTACATGCGCAATTAGTTGTGGTCTCTTTAAGTTAATATCCAAGGGTTTGGGACCATTGAAATCAACATAAATCAACGTCTTAAATACAACAAAAAGAAGACAATGCCACTAATCCGTTTTGAAACAAAGACTACAGACAACTTGTATGTTATGTTTGTAATACTTATCGTTCCTTTACAAGAACGTGAAAATGTCATCTTTGATCCTTAAATGGACAACTAATGAAATGCGCAATTCGTTTAGTTGCGGTCTCTTTCTGTTAATAGCCTTTAATAAATGTTTGTAAAATAAACTGATGCTCGTTAACGATCGAGGGTCGAATATTTGAAATACCGACAAAAAATGTGCCTATTTAAACTTAGGGGAAAAAAAACAACATTATTTGTGTATCTACTGTGGTTTCTTGCTGTGAATAGTTGTATTTTGCACTTAGCTTAACCGTATTTCATTTAAATAAGTAATATATTTCAATATATACAGTTTTTCACAATGAATAATGTGTGCGTTGCTTGTAATTCTGCGGTTCGACCACAGCAGCTCGTGTTCGCGATGGCAGCATCGCACCTGTGGCACGGGTAAGTTACCTATATTATTAGTTATAGTTCTATTATTATTATTATTATTATTATTATTATTATTATTATTATTATTATTATTATTATTATTCAAATTTCTATTATTTTTAGTATCAATAGTAGTAGTAGTATCAAATTAAATGAATGACTCATGGAAAGTGATTGTTACTCGATCTTTGTTTTATACCAATGAAGTACGCATAAAGTACCTTTGTAAGAGAAAACTATCATAATGCATAAGAAATTTTAATGTTTTAGTAAAAGAAACACTGTTATAAAAATTTTTAAAAAACGCTCAGTTTCATTTTGCTGCTTTTCTGGCGATTAATTTTTTTTTTTTTTTTTACATCAATACATAGGTATATCGAATGTGGGATATAGAGAGGTTGTAAGAACTGGGTCGGCGATCAATGCCAACACAGGATTCCATCACTCAAAGCAGATGAGGTAATATGCTGCCTATGATTATGATCATTTAACAAAAATGTAATTATTAAGAATGTGATCTAGAGTGATGGTTAATTTCAAATGATTAGTCGTAATATGTTGTTTTAGTTAATACTTATGCCTACGTCAGTCTCAGCATATTTAATTGTTAAGAATATGTTCTGTAATTGGTACATTTATAGGTACAGATGGTGACGGATGCAGCCGATTTGTATGCGACCATGAATGTGGAACAGTCTGGGACCACGCTGAACGCCACTTGTATCATCCACAGACAAGAAGAAGATAGTGAAATAAGCGAAGAAACACTATTGCCATAGTTTGGTCTTAAGTAGTTCTTAATGCTGCGATTAGCAATTCTTGCATAGTTTAGAAATTGTATCTATTACTTTTTCTATAACTGTTTTTACTATATAATGTTCTGAAATAAAGATATAACTTTACTTAACTGCATAAAAGCAAGACTTTCAGTCATTGCTATGGTATGGCAGATCCCTGCAAGATCATTCTTTGTCAGAGTCGATTGTTGAAGGCCACGGGGTTGTGTTTGAAGTGGTCGAGTCTGGTACCAAACGTGGTGGCAAGAAGCTCACCAGCTCAGACGCATACTAGTAAACAGTCAATGTATAAAGGAATAAAGAATATTATCACAAACCATATATCGATTAACATCTCGGGTTTATGAATTGTCTTTATCTGCATACACGAGTACTCGTACACAGTAAATACAAAAAGAAATAAGCCTGGATTTTGGTTTGAATCAGCCCGTAATTTGGTTTGAAAAAGTCTGGTCTGAATCAGTCACTTTTAATTTGAGTTGTTTTTATTTCATCCAAATACATAATCAGCTGATATGCCACTATGATCACTGGCACTTTGTTGCTAAACGGTATACTATTCCAATGAAAACATCTTTATTAAAGTAGCACCGTATATCATTAATAAAACGTATGTGGTCTGAAACGATCCAGCCGAGTCGACCCGACCGAAAGTAGCGTTTGGGCCAAATCTACTCAAGCCGAACTGGTTTTGGGCCGAAATTACCATAATAGTCCAGGAATATTGTCTCAAATTTTGGGTCAAGGTAAAAAAAATTGCAATGCAAATTATTTTTGTGCAATGCATTTCTACAAGGTACCTAAAACATCATACTAAAAGTATAGGAAAAAATATTTGGTGGAAATATTGAAAAATTACATTATAATGTCATTTATCTTTGTACGTATATAGATATCAGTCAGTCGCATAAATCTATACAAGTAGTCACTGATGCATTGATTTCAAGCTACTTTTAACATTAACACTTGATTGGATTTAAGTTTAGTGTGTTAATGATATGCTTAAAACAAAAATAACAAAGATAATAATTTATATATATTTAATACACTTACGATAAAGCGAAAAACATTGTCAGAGATTCAAAACTTATCATCCAATGTTTGTAATAGTTTTTAATCAGGTTGTAATAGTACATAAATATTGCTTAACATCAATACAATGCTTACTCTGTTAAGGCACGATAATAGAAAATATAATTTACTGGAAACATTTAACAAATCAATAATGGGAACTTGTACAAATACTAACACTGACGACAGCGGTGTCAGGTGTAATTATTGTTAAATTGTCTAACGTAATATCGAAATATTCAATATAAAAAGAACTACTTGGAACAGTCATATAAATCAAAATGATACAAATCAATATGTCAGTCCTCATAATCTTCTGTCCCCTCCATATCACAGTCCATACGAGGAGCATTCGTAGGCCTGCAAGCATAACCTCGACATTCACTGCAGGCAGGTGAACATTCAAGATTATGTTTGCGGCATGTGCATCTTGCAGTCTTACAGTTGCATCTGATCATCTCCAACAGACTGATTGGTGCTGGTTGGGCTTCACTGGCCACAGGAAGAAGAGCTCCTTCGACTTCTTTCCATCCCCACTTAATGGGGTCTAATCTATCATTACCTTGCCAGACTATAGCTTGATAGTAGACACGGAGCGAGTGGTACATGGCTGAAGCAGATGTTGGAGGCAGTGACCTCAACTTAACAAATGTTGAGGTCTTTTTTACCTTCTCACAGAAACGCTAATAACGAAGTCCATGTAAGGTATTAGTTGATTTACCACTGTAAACAACAAGCAGGGCTTTTTCTCCTGCCAAAATCACATCATCAGCAGCAGAGTTGGAGTTGTTGAAGATCTCTGCATACTCTTCAAGCTGCCTGATCTTCATTAGTCAAACACCTTTCCCAATTCCATGCAGTTGGGAGGTTGTATCACAACCGAGCAGAGCATGAATGAAGAGAAGATTTTTGCAGGTGACCATGCCTAAGGAAGTTTTGGTGCTTTTGATGTTCCAGCTTCTGACTTTCCTAGAGGTACGCTTGGGTTCTGGTTGAAATACTGTCATCAACTACAACTATTACATATCTGTGAGTGGCTGCAGCAACTGCAGCTTGCACAATAAGAACATCTGAATCTCCAGGTGCATGTATGGTGTCACATCCAGCTTTTTCAAGACATTCTCCGAGCATGTATATGAAAATTTGTTTGTTCTCTTTGTCAAGAGCGCATTCTTGTTTACAGTGAGCACTGTTCTTGCATCACAGAGAATCGATACAGTTATGCCTGTTTTTGTTGATCTTCTCATATGTATGACATCTTTCACTCATGCAACCTCTTTGTAACCATCAAACACCACTAAACATCTCCGATACGTTCTTGTCACGTAGTGCACATTCAAGTTGCATATGTCTTGAAATGTCGAGCCCTTATTAAAGGCAAACGATGAAGTAAAGCGCCCCCATCTAAGACATACAATGGAAGACAAATGGAAGATGTTGTATTTTGACTGTCTTGTACTTCCTTCCACAATGCATTCGCAATTACTGCCTTGCTTGCCTGCCTCAACACATTTGATGTCTCAGACAAGGCGACAAGATAGCTGCAAAGTTCATACTTAAATAGTTCTTCCATGTCTGTGTTTTTGTTGCTGCCAAATAATTCCAATCTCTGAAAGAGAATTTCAGGGTCAGTGTGGACGGTTAATGATCAACTTTAACTTTGATCTTGCTACCTAGAGCAATTGCCTGTTGACTCTTCTTGCAGGAATATTTGTAGATGTCCTGGCCTTTCATATATTCTATTATCTTCTGTCCAACGGCTGCTGATGTGTCCACGTTCACCAATTCCTGTGCCACCACTCCTCAGACTATGCTGTGGAGAGACAGATCTTCACAACTGAATGGGTTTCTTGCCTTCAAGACCTGTACCAGTTTTTCAGTGTCTTTGCAGTCTCTCTCCTTCCTTGTATTAGATGTTTACTTGTGTTGATCACTGGTTTGGAAGATTTACCCTGCAAATTCTTGCATGGCATGATTGATTTCAGTGCAAGCTGGCACTGAATTGACCCAGACAAGCATCTGAGTTTCTGATATACCTCTACCTCTGGTAAGTCGTCCAGTGGTCTTAATGCTACGCATCAACACTTGCTCGATGATGAGGTCAGTGGAAAGGCCTCCTCAGAATTTCTCACTATGTCATAAAGCATGGTGTCGTTTCACAGAGATTTCATACACATTTGGATGATTTGTTTTAAGATTTGTCATTTCTTGAAGATAGACACGAACTGTCTTTGCATAGAGATTATGCCCTGCTGCAGCAAAATAAGGGAGCATCTGCCCCAAGGAAGACAAGCGGAGATTCCAGTTGCCAGTTCTTTCTCCTCTTAGGAAACTCTTTAGAATGTCAATTATGTCCATGTACTGCATCCATAATAGGCTTGTTCTGCTGCATTTGGTCTGTTCTTTTGTACTCTCCAACTTGTTTGATATAGCTAGGATTGTTTACACGTCTTCTTCGCTCATATCACTGCCTTGTATTACACTTGTATATAATGTTTTGGCTTCCAACATAAAAGCGTTGATATCCCCTTCTCCAGATACAAACTGAGTGTCATCTTCTGTCACTATTTCCTCATTAAAGGATTCACAAACCTCTCCTTCAGACACTTTCTTAAACTTCCAAGGTGTTAGCAACTGGAAAGTTGATTCCAAAACAAGAATATTAAACGCAGCATCCACAAGAAAGTGACCCCTTCTAGCTCTTTCAATGGCTATTCCAGTCTACATGTGTTTAACTGCGTTGATGCCATATACAATTTCAGGTACTCTCGAAGACCAGAGCCATCCATCAGGTGTCCAATACAGCCTAGAAAGCTCGTTTCAGTGTGAAGTCCACCACGTTGTAGCACGACTGACTTCAAGGGGCTGCCATGTGGCTCGTTGCTTATGATAGTATGAGCTTTCCACCACATCGGCTGGTCAAAGGTTATCACTGGTGTCACATTATTCTTTCTAGCTTGATGTGACAAAAAGATCAGGTAAGAATAGATACACTTGGGTCCAAGTCAGTCATTGCTAGGAATGTGATTGATGCTTTCTCTACATGATTCCCTTGATAAATCATTTGCATAAAGCCAGACCAACTGGGGCGTAGCCATTCTAGGAATGGTGAGATCTTCAACAGAATATATGTAGGTGTTGCCTTGATTGGAGTCTTGTTGCTTTAAGGTCAGCAAAAGTGACAATATCGTAAGCCTTTGGAAAGGTATACTGGTGTTCATCTACTGTTCCAGCTGAAATAACAGCATCTGATGAAACATCGCACCTTGGAACAGATTTCGATACAAACTGACCCTGAGTCTTTGCAACTAACATCCCCATACCATGAAATGTTTCATGGCCATCCAGAGTCCTTACATTATGATCCACATTGTCATTAACGTATTGAATGAACTGTTCTTCTGTTGTGACAGTTGCCTCTACTTGTGTTTCTACTGCTCTCCTTTCAAAATTCTTAACTTCACCATATGAGCTCCAAAAACCATGCTGGTGCAGAGAATTTTTGAGGAATCTTGCCCCAAAATGATGATGAAGTTGCACAGCTAAGCCAATTTGAAGAGGTGCATTGATAACATGCGGTAGCTGCTTGGACAATAGCGTGGCCAAGTGATGCTTTTTTCTGCTCTGTTTCTACCTGCCACTCACAGCCTGTCTGTCTTTAACTGACTGACACTATGATGAATATGCCAGGGGCCCCTACCCTCACCCCTTACTATTCATCTTAGTTTTATACTGAAAATCAATGACAGAGTTAATCAATATTGCTGGATAGAATAAATCATCCATACATTCAATTATTTTACAGGATTAAACAGGTTATGATGAAGATATTTAAAAACCTGTGGTTGGACATTATTAAAAAAAAGCTACATTCTATGCAAAAAAGTACGCCAACAAAATATGAAAATTTCTTATGTTTCCACCAACTATATTTTCCTATGCTTTTAGTATGTTAATTTGGGGACCTTACCAAAAGCATTGTGCAAAAATCACTTTTGTTGCAATTTTTTGACCTTGCAGAAGATTATTCCTGGACTATAAGCCATTGTCCGATATTGTGCGACAAATTGGAATAACCCCACAATTTGGAATCTCGAGTTGCGCTCTTTCTCGAGATCATGTAAATAGACCAGAGCCCCCGGGTTAGTTCTGTGAGTACGTTGACGAGGAAGAATGTTGAATAGGAGATTTTTAATTTTTTGTTTAAATTTGATAGTGACAAATATATTGTCAATAAAACTACAACTAAATCTGTTACGCGGAATTATGTGAACAGTGTATTTAATATACTTGATGGAAAACATGAAGAGGTTTTAATTTTATGTGCCAATTTGCTGGCAAAGCTGTAGAAATTAAAGCACAAGGTAATTTTCTTTTTTCTACTTTCATTAGTTTTACGTGATTTTTAAAATAGGCTGTGAAATTGTATCTTGAAAAATTATTTATGTAGAATTTATATTTTTATACGCGACTATTGTCATTAAATTGAAATAATTATTGTTAAGAACATATGCAATATATTAAATAAACAATTTAAGTTAACGAAAAATAACACCAATAAATTGGTAGGATACACTTATGAATTATGAAGATAATGTCTTCAATTCCTATCCTATATGAACATGAAATGAATGTTGATATTTGCATCTCGAATCCCTATCAATGCCTTGTTAAGTGAGACAATTATGATCAAAACTTTTGAAACTTTCTATTAGTATTAGTTATTTTGAAATAAATTGGTTTCAAATTCATTTTGATTTAGACAAATAAATACTACGAATGTTTTGCATGGATTACTATTACAAGCATGCAAGTAGTTATGGGGGATGATATGTGATATGGAATCTTATGGAATTGACATTAAGTATGACTCTACGGTAAACTATGGCAATTTAACATTAAATATGACCATATGCCCTATGGGTTCTATGGGAAATGTAATATTAAAAACGTCTATAGGTAAATAAATAAGATGACCTTATGGGCCTTATTTAGATTTAACATGGTGGAACTCCATGAGTCAACACCTATCTTGCCTGACCAAGACATATCCTGACTCACCAATACATACACCCACACCTACACAATACAAACGGACGAGTAAAGGGGTCGGGGGTGGGGTGGGAGAATGTAAAGTAGCGGGAGGTAGAGTCATGAAGAGCATCACTTATTGACCATGCAACCTCACCTTCACTATCAGACACTCACCCTTTCCAAACCAAACAGAGGAGGGAAGGTATGGATAGGTAATGCTCACTCACACACTTATGGACTATCCAAAATATCATATCACAGCCATGCCATCACAAGTAAGTAGTATATGTCCTGTATTTGCTGAGCCATTTCGACATACCAAGAAACATCCTTATTTAATTTTTTTTTAAAATACCCTACCCCCTCCTCAGATGAAACAAAATAAATTAATAAGAATCATAAGTCCAGAGGTTACAGCCATATCTTGTTTCAAAACACAAACACCTTACCACGTATTAACTGAACCACTACGACATATCCACCAACAGTTTTATTTTAATTTTCAAAAATGAACACCCTACCCCCCTGAAACAAAAATAATTTAAAAAAAACAACACTGTACTATCTTGGAGAAATTTTTGTGGACGGCATGGTCTATAGATAAGTCACAAATCACCCAATTTTTAAAAACCAAGAAACTACCCCCATTAAACAGACATACATTAATATCAACAAAATTCTGAAAAATGGCACGCATGCATCATGCAACAACTTCATAAATGTGAAACATGGCTACACGGGACGATAGTAACATTCCCTATAGTGAGCCCCATCGGATGGATAGATTACTTATGGTGGGGGATATTCTAGTTTATTGCATGGAATCATTATTATCCCGCCGATGAACCGACCTTGAATCACAAAGCAATGAAATCATTTGAGTTGAAGTCTTAAAGAAAACCATGAAAATACTTATTCTGTACTATATATCGTCCGAAACATTCGGATAGATTATTTTGGTCCGGACTTGAAAGGACTCTTATTGTAGTGTTAGATAAACACCCCATGTTATTCCTCTTGGTGATTGGAATGTAGATTTCCTAAAAGCGTCGCCATATGCTGTCGCTGTTGTATTAACTGTAAATAACCTGCATAACACAATTACTGAACCAGCTCGAATAGCACACACTAGAAGCTCGCTCCTGGGTCCCATGATTCTCGGGGATCGCACGCGCGTGATTGACTCGGGTGTGGTCCCTATTGAGACTTCTATCAGTGATCAAGAAGACACCTTTGTCGCAATAGGTACATATATTAAGGTCAGTTGTACTTTTAAGAAAGATGTTTGGATTTACAAAGCAGCAAATTTTGATAGATTACGCGATCTTGTTTAAATAACAAATTGGGCTCAGCTGTTTAATGACGGTTTTACCGTTTATAAAGAATGCGAAACATTTACATCTACTCTTCTAAATCTTGCTAAAAGATGTATCCCAATAAAAAGGGTCACGATTAGGTCCGATGATAAACCATGGTTTACATCAGAATTAAGTAAAGAAATGAGAAAAAGAGGCATGCATAAGGCTCTCAGAACCAAATGCCCAAACTATTATAAAAAATATAAGAAACAGAGAAGTAGAGTTACAAATTAGAAAAAAGCAGCTAAGGAAACATTTCTTTTAAACCTTGATTAAAATTTGACTTCCCTGAAATCTTCAAATCCTCGACTTTATTGGAAAACGATGAGACAAAAACAAGGCATTGAACCTATTACCTCCACTTATACTTACGGACCAATCTAGTAACTTCGCAACAGGCGATCAGGAAAAGTGTGAGCCGCTGAACTCTTATTTTTGCACTGTTACGCGTTAAAAAAAATAATGATAAACAGTTATCGCATTTTGAAGTTAGAAATCAAACTATTATTTCTGACATCATTATTCATAAACAAGAAATTACAGATGTAATAACTAGTATTGACCTAAACAAAGCCGTTGGACCCGATCAAATTAGTCATAAACCGTTAAAAAATATAGTTGAAGAAATTTCTGTGGCCATGGAAATATTGTCGAATAAATCATGTGAAGTCAATGTGTTCCCCGCACAGTGGAAGCTAGCGCGTGCCATGATTAATAAGAAAGGAGACAACACACGATTGTCCAATTATAGACCAATTTCTCTATTGATATGTGTGTCCAAGGTTTTTGAAAGAATTATATTCAAACTTCTATATAAGTTTTTGCATGAAAATGATTTGATATATAAATATAAATCTGGATTTCTTCCAGGCCGTTCAACTACTCATCAGCTAATTGAACTTTATCACAAAATATGTTTTTCTCTTGATTCGAATGAAATCACGTGTTTAACGTTCCTTGATGTCAGTAACACTTTTGATGGAGGGTATGGATTAAGCAGGTAGTTTCTAAGTTTTAAAAAAAAGGAATTTCCGGTAAACTTCTATCATGGCTCGAAATCTACTTAACAAAACGCTACCCTAGAGTTTTCGAAATTCATTATTGTTACACACAAGGGGTCTCACTACCGAGCCAATCAAACAGTTGTGTGAGTCTGGCTTTGACAGTTCATGTTTCACCCTATTTCCAAGGACCTCAAGCCAACAGTCGTTGTCAACAGAAAGGTTCTCAAACGCGCAAACACTACACATAATTTTCCTCTAATCACCTAATAACCACACGTCACGAAAATCTAATTTCATACTTGCATGGTTTTTCTTGTTTCACATTTGTATGATTCCTCTGTAAGCCTTTCCAAGCCGAATATCATTGCTTCACGCCATGCAATAACACGACCCAAACACCTAATACAAGAAAATTTTCCTATTTCAAATTACTAAACACGTGTACCTAAAAATATCCAGAAAATTCCCTGTTAAGAAATTTGGGAGTGTCCATTTTACGAAACTATTTTACGAAATCAATCCATGCTGTCCTAAAGTCTCGTGAATACTGTACATTATGACGTCTGCTCTTCTCGGGCTGAGAAATATCTTCCCAACACCGACGCCCCATAATCAAACCAATAATCACTAAGATCTAACAAAGCTATAAACGGAGACGTAAATACAGATAGCACATACCCTAGTTTTATTACATTATCAACAAAATGGCAACTAACGGCTGGGGTTCCCCAAGATTCCGTGCTAGGCCCTTTGATATTTCTTATTTATATCAACGATATAGCAGACAATTTGAATTCGCATTTGAAGCTATTTGATGATATACTTCTCTTGCAACTTCTTCTACAGATCCTTTACAACTACAAAGTATTATAAACAGTGATCTTGAAAACGTAATATATAGGCAAACGAGTGGCTTGTTACTTTTAACACTTCGAAAACAGACATTTTATTAATTACAAACAGGCAAACAGACTTTTCCTTTCTGAAGTTCTCTTTCGCTGATGTGAATTTGCTTCCTGCTAAAAGTCATAGACACTTTGGACAAACATTATCTTCTGATGCTAAATGGAGTGATTATATTAGTAGAACGCATCTAAATATCTATCTATGTTGCGTGCGACTAAAAACTCTTTTCACAGAACAACTTTGGCCAAACTATATATAGTATTCATACGTCCAATTTTAGAATATGCTTCTGATGTCTAGGGTAATTGCTCTATTGAAGATTCGGAAAGGTTAGACAAACTTAAAATGTGAGCTGCACGAATTGTTACATGTCTACCCATCTATTTTTTCTCGAGATCTCTTCATGAGGAAACTGGTTGGGCAACTAAAAAATAGTCTTTTAAGGGCTTTATTTCCAAAAATAGCATGCAGGCATCATGCAACAACTAACCTTCATAACTGTGAAATACGGCTTCACTGGGCGATAGTAACAGTCCATTTGGACCTTTAATACCTTCCAAATATTTGTTTTTAGGCCGAAATTGCTAAGAATGGCATGCATGGATCATGTAACAACTCGGAATAGGCTTCATAGCTGTGAGATATGGCTCCACGGATCGATGATAACAGCACATATACGTCTTTCCTACCTTCATAATATCCTTTTTAAGCCCAAATGATTAAAAATAACTAATGCTGCTTAAAAAGTAAATAAAAAAGAAACACACACACACTTCAAATTTTTTTTTTTACCGCTTCATTACCAAAAAATGTCATGCAGACATCATGCAACAATTTGCGCGCAATTTCTCGAGAAAAGGCTTATTCCAAGTTGTCGCCATAAAGCGCCACTAGGTTCGCTTGGTGTATTTTATGCTTTGACTTGTCTTGAAAACGAAAGTAGATACTAAACGCAACAGTGAAAAGATAACTAATCTTGCACAATCATGAACTAGGCAATGGTGTTTTAATCAGTACACTTTCAAGTGTTCGTAATAATAATCTTCCAAAACCTGTGACTGACAGTTCTAAGAAGAAGACAGGACAAAGGTGTTGAAGAGTGTTGTGTAAATGAAACATAGTGATAGTTTCCACTTAGCAGTAGAAAATGTCTGATCAGGAACACTCTCCGTCAGAAGAGGACATCAACCTTAAGGTAGCCATCAGTCGTCAATCAATTGCACTATAGTACTGTCAAGACCCAAAAATCAGAATCCCAATTTGTCGGACTAGTGCGTTTATGCAAATCTAAGATGAGAAACATTTATTGAAGGTCCATCAAAATTCTTTCCTTTTGAAGTCCGATTTTCCGCTACCCTTTTCCACCCCGATTTAGATATTTAGACATTTATGTTGATTGTCCAAATATCTAAAAATGGGGTGGGAAAGGTTATAAACTCGTTGTAGTTGAGAGACCTTGATCATAGTATCTTTAAGTAAACAGCATAACTGACCATGCAGTGAAGTTATTTTGCTTTTGTGGGTATTCATTTTCATGGTCTTGAACAAAAATGACATCTTCCTTGGTATTTACCTTGGTGGATACGTCTTTAAAAGGGATTGGGTTGTCTCCCCACATCTGGATCTGTTAGGCCAGTATGTCCTATTACCGCGTTACTACCTAGAAAACATACCAAAAAAGTTTCACTATACTTACTTTTTAACTTTTATCCTTCTGCATCAGTAATCAGTGTGTGTTGCATTTTGTCATGATGAATGATTTTAATTTCCAATCAATGGGATCGCCAAAGTGCTGGATATTCCAAGGTGCTCTATAACAGGAGGCGCTCTAAAGAGAACATCCTATTACCGTGGCAATTTAGAAATACAGTGACCATTAGTAGTACAGTATCAAAGTAAAAAATTAAAAAAAATAAATTAGGAAATATTATGTAAAAGCAACACATTTAATAACAAAATTGCAACATTAAATTCATAAATGTAATCAAGATCTTTGTATTCCCGAGTTGTAGTAAATCCATAAAATAATTATGGTTTATGATATTCTTATATTATATTACATGGTATATTTATAGTTAATCCCAACCCACATAAACTTTTATTGTATGCCCCATGTCTAGAAAACACCTTTATGAATTTGAAGGGATGACAGGGTTCATGAATTTGCTTTTAAACTACAGATCTAAGAACCCACACTAAAACAAAACTCACAAGTTTACAATACACCCTTAATGGGCCCCACACTAGTTTGATATAAAAAATTATAAAAGAGCACCACTCAGGTCACCAGTTTTACTTGTATTGTTTAAATTGAGAAGCAGCTGATTTGTAGACATTGTGCTCTGCATGATTTTATGATTGAAAGGTAAAACAAATGGACTGGAACTGGATATGGTATGAATGGGATTTGATCATAAACTTAAATTTGTACATGTAAAGGAAATCTATTATTTTGTTTACCCTGAATAGGGTTATTCTAAAAAATATTCACGGCTAAATGAACTCCCTGACATTATGTTTACATGCAGGTTATTCAGATGTTATGCATGGTGACATCACTGAACAAAAAATGCTTAAATGATGCGGTAATAGGATGTGCAATCCACAAATACTGGTACTCCACATATAAAATTAAATTCATAGTATGCAATTACTTAGATAGCCAATCAAATTTGTCCAAGGTCTTATTACATGTTTGTAACATGACAAAATGTGAAATGAGTTTATGAACTAAAAAAACAACATAATAGTCACGAGATAAAATAATATAATTTGTACATTAAATAATTCCAAATAAAATTAATAAGATTAAAAAAGCATTTGTATCATATATACTTTTCATACATACAAATTATTTTTGTTGGTAATTCATCCATCCTTACATTTATCCTTTAAAACTTTTTACCTGCTTTTGTATAAAACTGGTTTTTGACAACATATATGTAAAACAGGTGTGTTCGTGTATTATCACTATAAGAAATGAAATTCATTTGTTGATTCCATCAATAACACAAGACTAACATAGATCATGTAGTCTTTGATGATAAATGCTCAATATTTATACAGCTGGCTTTTTTATCTATTAGTTTCTGTTTTCTGAAACTTATAGTCTAAAAGTCCTTATCTAAAGGATTGAAGTTAATTGAAAAATGATCTGAAAAACAAATCTTTGCCAGATAGCACAGTTGCTTTCTGTCATGATTTGTTTTTCAGTTCATTGTACAAATGAATTGTTCCTTTAAGTTCTTGCTCTTTCTCTCTCTCTCTCTGTCTGTCTGTCTCTCTCTGTCTCTCTCCCTTTCATGTCAGTGAATCCAATTTGCAGTTCCAGGAATTGAAGGAGAGGGTGATAGAGCTGAAAGAAAGCAACCAGGCAATACAGAGTCGCTTGGATGCCTTGTTTGGAGTAGGGGATGATGAACAGACTTTTTGCCCATTGTGTCAAAGGTATTGTAAAGGTACATTAGTAACAAAAACATAACATTAGTATGGGGAAAAAATCTTCAATATAGAAATTTCATTATAACCAAGGAATATATTATATCAAACACTAGAAGGGACCTTGCTGTGTGCTTTGTAATATCTGTTCCTTACATCTGATTTCCTTTTTAAATGGAGTGTACTGTATTTGGGTTCCTTTGTGTATAAAAGTACTTAAATCATCTTAAGGGTTTGAGGGATAATTTTGAAAAGTCATTAAAAATCCTTTAAAATCGTTATCAGAGTCTATTTAGGATGTGCAATTGCAGGATTAACTATAATTTGTATTTTTTATAAATCATACTGAAAAATCAACAGAATATGCAAATATCGTGCATTCAGATTTCAAGCCATAGCTTTATTTCCAAATTAAATCCTTCCTTTATTTAGAATATTCTCCCCAGATTTTACAAGTGTATGTGTGTTTCCCCCCATCATTTTCAGTTCTCAAATAGACCCTGCACATACACAAATGCATGTTAAGCTGTGTTCACACAAAAAAAAACAAAATAGATCATTGTAATGGTACTAACCAGGTTTTCATTAAATATTCATGTTTTAGATTTTTCAGCTTTAATTCAAGAAAAGAAAATGAACCAAACTTATCACTATTACAGTACATACACTGAATTATGGATTGTCCACTCAGTCTGGTGGATGTAGACTGAGGGGCAAGGGATTAAGTGTCCACTACAAATAGTGTATGTCCACTACATCTGGTGGATGTTTCCAAAGCCTACTGGACTTTCACTCAATCTAGTGGAACTCTGTCATGGATTTTATTGCAACCATAGTGGGTTTTATTGCAGACCTCACTGATTTTATTGCATTTGCTCAGCGAGTTGACACACTAAACAAACAGATGGGAGAAACCATTATGCTGTAATCCTGACGATGGCAGGTCTCAATTTCATACTTTTACCTGTACAAACTATACACTGGTAACATTTCGTGGTATTCAGCAGCGGCCTAGCTAGATGTACACACAGACGAACATGCATAACATAGACAAAATACTTCAAAGACCCAGATCTGCTGTCGCATAATGCACCGGCAGATCTGGGTCTATGTAGTTTGTTAGGAGTAATCAGTAGAACAAACAACATAGACACAAATCTGCTGACGCATTATGTGTTGGCAGATTAGGATTTACATTGTTTGCAGTTGGACTTGACGTATAAGTTAGTATATACGGTATTCTGCTGGTTAATATTTTCAAGTAATGTAAGTCAAACAGCTAATGTGGGATTATGAATTCCCATTTACCACAGTGGACTCCCATGCACCTTCCCACAGTTGTATTAATTTACCTCACAGATTTTAGGAAAATGATTTCCCCACTAATTATCAGTTATTTCTTACAACTCGATTTTTTTTTTCTTGCAAAAAAATCATTGTGATTGAGAGAAGACTTTTAAGTATGTGGTGAAAATTTCATAAAAATTGAGAAATGTTGAAGTTGTGAAGATTTCAAATTGTATATGTTATATAGTACATGTACAGGTGACTCTCTGGACTCTTGACAGAGTGCTTGACCATCCCACACATGGGGATACAAACACAGAAATGGAAGATTAGATTGGTATGTGGGCACTTGTATACACTTGTTGATTGACAAATCATCACACTACACTTAAAGGTTGATTTCATCAGTTGTGAGAATCCATAACATCAGACCTCGATGTTAAATTCTCACAAAGTTAAAACAAATACTTGATTAAATTCAAATGTGAATTCAACTTTTCACTATCGATTCCAAAACCTCACTTGTGTTCTGTCTCACTTGTGTTCGGTCTTCAGTACTCCTATAGTACATCTTTTTATTCAAAATATTATGCTTGCAACCTAGTGTAATTTTTCAGTACACATATTTATCTTGCATAAGTGCATTTAATTAGATTTTATGACAGCTTTACAATATTAAAAATGATATAGTTTAAATTAATGAGTTGCAGGTTTGAGTCAGAATATATGAAATGCTGAAAGCAGTATTTCCAAATTGTATGCTCAATATTTTACTCAGTTCAAGATGTACATGTACTTAGTAACACAATAGTTGATGATTTCGCTAGATCAATAAATATTCATTGACAGCGCATTGCATGTAAGATAGGTATATCTGAAATGAGTGGATATTTTTTTTTCTTTTCGTTTTTCTTAAACAGTTAGCTAATGCTGTCAGATGTTTAAGGACTCATGTTATTGTCACAATTATAACCAGACTATACCACCCTATTTATATTTGAAGAGCCATATTTTGCTCTTATTGTTACAAGATTTCATCCTGATGATTATAATATGAGGAAACAGAAAAGAATTAAAATTCCATATTTTCTTTTTCCAAAAGCAAAGAAAGAGCTATTTAAAACAAGTTATCACTACTCACGTTCACTCATGTGGAACAGTATTCTGAAGGAAATAAGGGAAAGTTCGACAAGAAATTTATTTCACTATTATCTGATAAATTGGATGAAGAGGTAAACTTACTGGTTAGTAATGACTTGTACTCTCATTACACATGAACATCTCCACATTCATTATGCTCGCATATAAGCCAGGTCCAAATGCAAACAACATAGACCCTGATCTGCCTTCGCATAATGCGCCGGCAGATCAGGGTCTATGTTGTTTGTTCTACTGATTAGTCCTTGCAAACTGCATAGACCCAGATCTGCTGGTGCATTATGTGACCGCAGATCTGGGTCTATACAGTTTTCAGTTGGTATCAGCTTATTCGCGAGTATATGCGGTATGTCAGTGCATAGCAAGTAGATTTTCATTATATTTATCCTTAATTGTAAACAAAGTATATAAATAATCTCTTTTGTTGATAATTGTATTTGGTAACTTTCACTTAATTTTGCAGACAAGATGAAGAAGCAGTTATGCTAAAAAGTAAGTTGATGTTTTATGATTTCATTTGTATGCCCCACTGTGATAGCAGAGGGCATATTGTTTTGCTACACTCCATCTATACGTCCATTAGTCCATCCCAAAAATTTTTTTAGTATGATTGCACAAAACTGTTAAACACAGTCATGAAATTGTGTACACTTTATTATGGTTATAAGTAGATGACTTTATTTTGATGTAATTACATAATTTTTTCCCTTTTTTTAAAAATTTTTGGTCCAGATGTTTTTTTGTCAAAAACCATCTTACTGTGACTGAGCATTACAGAAGTTTTAAAAAAAATTTAAAAACACTTTTTAATATTTTGGGCTTAAACCTTTTTTGTTTTTTTACAAAAGCCATGTTGGCACAATTTAGCAAAATTGACAAATTAAAATTTATATTTATTTACAGGGTACCTCATTATATTTTGTAGAAAATCATTTGAATATGAAAGATATATGCTAAAAAGATTAATTTTTAACTCTACTGGTCTTAGACAAAAAGAGCTTATGGAATTGCCTGCTGTCCATTGCCTGATGTCCAATGTCGGTCCATCTGTTAGCACAAGTTTGCTGTTGCTACTTCTTCTAGACTACTTTGAGGATTGCCATGAAACTTTAGAGACACATTTATCCTAAGATCTAGTTGGTCTTGTAAATTTTGTTATCACTACTTCTCCTGAATTGATAGTCATATCAACATGGAGTTTTCATGAAAAGACTTCTTGCGATATTTAGTTGGTCCTAAATGAACATAGTGCCAATCTGATTTCTAATATGGTCACAATGGCAGCCATCTTGAAAACCTTGTTATCGCTACTCCTCCTGAACAGAAAGTCATATAGACACGAAGTTTTCACCAGAAAATTTCTCATCATGTCAAGTTGGTCTTAAATAAAAATGGTTTTGCTTAGACATCCAATATGGCCACCACAACAGCCATCTTGAAACTCTTTTTATTGCCACTTTTCCTGAATGGATGGTCATATCAACATACGGGTTTCACTAGAAGACTTCTTGTGATGTCTAGTTGGTCCTAAATGAAAACAGTGCCAATCTGAAGTCCAATATGGCTGTGATGACAGTCATCTTGAAAATAATGTTATTACTGCTTCTCCTGGATGGACAGTCATATTAGCATCGGGTTTTCACCAGAAGACTTCTTATGATGTCTAGTTGGTCCAAAATGATAATGCTGCTGCTTGGACATCCAATATGGCCACAACAGTGGCCATCTTGTAAATCTTGTTATTATTACTCCACCTGAATGAACCATCATGTCAACATGGGTTTGTCACTAAAAGACTTCTTATGATGTCTAGTTGACTTAAATGAAAATGGTGCCGATATGACATACATTATGGCCACTACAGCAGCCACCTGGAAAATGTTGTTGTTGCTACTCTTTCTGAATGGAAAGTCATATCAGTGTGGTTTTTCACTGGAAGACTTCTTATGGTGTCTAGTTGGTCTTAAATAAAAACTGAACTGATCTGATATCCATATGGCCACCACAGCCGCCATCTTGAAAATGTTATCGCTACTCCTCCTAGATGGAAAGTCATATCAACATTGTGTTTTCACCAGAAGACTTGTTATTATGACATAGTTGGTACTAAATGAAAATAGCACCGATCGGACATCCAGTATGGTCACCATGGCAGCCATCTTGAAAATCTTTTTATTGCTGCTCCTCCTAAATGGAAAGTCATATCGTCATGCGGTTTTCACCAGAAAACTAATTATGATATCTGGTTGGTCCTGAATGAAATTGGTGCCAATCTGACCTCAAAAATGGCTGCCATAATGAACATATTGAAAATCTTGTCACTAATTCTTTGGAATGTATGGTCGTATGAACATAGGGTTTTCACCAAAAGTCTTCTAATGATGTCTTGTTTGTCCTAAATGAAAATGGTGCTGATCTTACATTCAGTATGGCTGCCACACTGACTAATTTGAAAATCTTATTGCTCAAGAATATCAGAGATGGTTTCAACACTCCGCAGTTAAAAGAAGAAATGGTCTTATATTGAATTCCTGGAAATTATTTTCAGACAGTAGAGCATTAGTCCCTTCAAAGAACACTTGTTTCATTGTCAGTGTCCACAGGTAATTGAATTTTGCAACAACAAAACATTTTAAGTTAAGTGCAAGTTTGGTAAACATGAAAACTGAAATACAGATCTGAAACATTGAATGAATAAATATGTCATTTCAACACGTCTGCAAATGTAACATGATTTTTTTTATTTGTCAAACATAAAACTTTATGTCAGTCACATTAAAAATCTATCTTTAAATAATTCGCAATTTCTAAGTTTGCAGAGAAATTTTTGAAATTGGCAAATAGGTAAACAAATGCCATAATCAAGCAGCCTAGATTAAAAATGATACAAGTGTTTCCAACATTATTTACATTTAATAACATGAATACATAAAGAAAAAACCCATCAAAAGTATTGTTATTTGGCTGTTATAGAGTGGTTTGCACTTATTTTATTTTTCACAAAAATTGCCTACTGGTATTACATTTTTTTTAACCTGAATAATGTACTTCCTCAGATTGTAGAATGTAGTATTTTCAGAAAAGGTGAAAAAAGTTTTAGGGTCAGGGTAACTGAGTACCATATCAGTTCAAATTCTTTAGTTACCATGCAGTGACTCAATCTCTATAAAACTTCATTGGATAATTCTGAGTTATTTTTAGAGTGATGCACACTTGTTCTTTGGGGATGAAATTGGATCATATATATGGTCTAGTTTTGGTTAGAAACAAATTTAAAAGTTCAGACTATCGACAGAGCCTGTCATTATTTGCCATGATGTTTCTAAAGTGATGGATATGGAACAATTTGTATCAGTCCTGAAGATAAGACAGAGTAAGTAATAGGATGAAATGAAATTTACTGTATATACTTGCGTATAAGTCGATGCAAACTGCAAACTGCATAATGCACTGGCAGATCTGGGTCTATGCAGTTTGTAAGGACTAGTCAGTAGAACAAACAACATAGACCATGATCTGCTGGTGCATTTTGTAATGGCAGATCAGGGTCTTTGTTGTTTGCATTTGGACACAGCTTATATGCAAGTATATATGGTATGACATTAGTCTCTGTAACAACGTGTTCATGCTGTGAGTGCAAAACCTTTGATAGCACTTGCAGAACTAGATAGCAAATGGTAACACATTACACCACAGAGGACCCAAGTTTGATCCTGTTTTGGACACACACCATATTTGACATAATACCTGACTGTGCACTTGAAAAATTATTTAGAGAAATTTCATGAGGTTGAAGTTCATCATAAAAGTGCAAGCAGACTATGTCAAAAACAACATTCCCATCATGTATGTAAATACTAGAAGAGTTAGCTCCCTTTGTTGTGAGCTGATCAATTTAGAAGTGCATTCTCTATCCAAACATGGTCACACTGAATAAACACACGCAAGATCCATTTTTTAGATTGATATAACCCCTCAAAGTTAAGGTTTAAGGAACCAACAGTCATGAATGGTAGAGACCCTAGAAATGGGTAATTTTAGAAGTGAAACAAAAACAGAAGACAGAATTAATGCAAATGAAATGCAGAAATACATATACATAGACAGGTTTTATTTATAGGCAGTTTGCATTTACATAATAAGAAACATTAGCTCATTGAAGCTATTTTACAGACTAATAGTAAAATAACAATTAACTTTAAAAATCAGAAATACATACATACATATGAAAATGCATGCATACATACATACAAATTTAATTATGTAACTAGTTATTAAAAATCTTGTTTCTATGCATACCACCCACGCACCCACCACCCCAATTAAATTCTCTTTAAAGGTCAAATTTTAGTATATTTTGCTATAAAATATGATTAATAATATCTTATTAAACAAAATCAGTTGGTCATTTGGTTTAGTAAATGCAAAATAGTACTTTAATTTATGATCTGAAATAGTGACCACCCATCCTGTGAGGAAAATGCAGCTGAGTTTCAGTAAAGACTAGTAGAGTTTCTATTCTTAGCATGACATCATGGGTGCCACTCTTTATTTACTCTCATCTCAACTGATAATAATGTCTCCTACCGGTAATCTCAGCTTACTTTCAGGATGTTAGTTGTAAATAGGTAGACTAAAATGTTATAAACGTTTAAGTCTGGGCACTCATTTTGTCCATACCTTTTTACTCCGTTTTTTTTTTCTTGTTCTTCTTCTTTTTTTTCTTTTCTTTATAAACTTATAAACACACAGTTTCAAAAATGCTGATCTATAATTTGTTCATTAAGTTAGCATCAAACACATTTATGCGAGAAATTTTTAAAAAATCATAATAAGTTAAAGGATAACTGCTGAAATCACAGATATAATTAATTAGATCATTAATGGCAGTCTGAGTTAAAACATTCAGAAAAAAATAAATTGTCAGTAAAACCTTAACACATATAGTGATCATTAAATTGATACTCTTTCTCTCTTCAAAAAAAATCATCAATTCAATGCTGTCATTTGCATTTTATGAATTTGCAATTATATTTAAGCACATTTTTCATATGATGAGATAGGAGAGCAGAAGTTCTCTCCATTTAACACTCTTGAAAATGGAAAATATGACTTCAGTAAATTCATTTCCATTTCATTCCAGATGAATGAAAATGAGAGGAAATGATAAATGGAAGCAAAAAACACAATAAGAAAATACTATAAATGAAAAATAACAAGATGAGAGATGGAATGCAAATGTAAATGGAATGCAAACAGAACATAGATGAAATGAATATCAAATGCATGTCAAATGTGAATGAAGCACAAATGAAATGCAAGTGAAATGCAGATTTGGTAAGGTTACCTGTTTCAGGGTCTGTGGTAAGGTCACATAAAATGATTATTTTTATGCAAGTTGTAGACATTGCACTTGTATTGGATAGTTTTATGAGAGTTCTTACCAAAGGGGAGGTGTGGGGGTGGGGGTGGATCACTTAGTAATGCATATGTAGTTATTATGTCAAATACAGTCTATGCAAGGGTATATGACTGTGTATCCAAGATGATTTCCCCAGGTTCTTAGGTATCTCAAAAACATTTTCAGATGGTTCTTTTTAGTTTTTCAAAGAACACTTTCTCAAGATTTCCTAGGTTTCTTAAAAAAAACCTACATTTGACCAAACTACTATATTAGTCATCAAGAGTATTAAATGTAAGTTGTGAAAACTTTTTGTTCAATAGATAACAATTTATAAAAGTTTGAATTTCAACTTAACTAGAAAAACTTTGTCCTAAAAGCAAGGCATCTCTTTGACCATATAGGGAGAGCCAGTGACTCTTAGAAATGTTTAAAAATCTGTTTCAGACTCACTACTGTATGACAAATGCTATATGATTAATATAGGGACTCTTTTGGGAACTCCCAGGACTTGAATCCAAATAAAAACCTTGTAAAAGGCCAAAGCAGAACTTAACCTGGTGCAACCAACACTGCTGATGACCAACCAAGTGATCCATTTTCTTGCTTGCTTATGTGACATTTAATATCTTTCAAATCTAACAATATCTTTTACAGAGCTACAAGAAAGGGTGAAAAATCTTGAGCACCAGAAGAGATGCAAAGATGAAGAGATTGATAAGTTAAGCAAATCATTATACACACTGATAAAACAGTTTGACAGGCTCTTTGAGGTTGCACAAGCAGTACCATTTGGTGCCAGAAGTGAAACTGACATCACAGGCACTGAAAAAGCAATCTCCAGTTTTAACACGAAAAGTGTCTGTGGTAAAAATGTAGCACAAATTTGTCAAAATGTGACACAAACAGGTCAAAATGTGACACAAATTTGTCAAAATGTGACACAAACAGGTCAAAATGTGACACAAACAGGTCAAAATGTGACACAAACAAGCAGTGATAAAGTCATCAGCACTAAAAATGATCCTTTAAGGAGCAGTGCTCAAGAGGAAAAACTAGGAGGACTTAGTAAAAGTGGTAACCAATCTTATACTAATCAAGGTACTCAAAGTGAGCATAAATTGAGTAGTGCTGAAGGTAAATGTTTACTGGTATGTGATCAAATGCCAAAAGAAAAAGATGCTGCTCATATGCTTCATGCAGATAATCAATCAAGTAAAGAAAAAGATCAAGAAAGTTCAGATTTGCAAGAGCAAAATATTCCAAACACTAAAATGGGATCCACATCAGAATACTCTGACTATAAATTAACAAAGAAAAAAGAAGTACTTGACAGGGCAGTTGGTAAAGGTGAGGGACATAATGAGGCAACAAAATTGCAGGAAGAAGTGAATGTACATACTGGTTTACCCAGTGTTGTGCCTGGAAATGAACATTCTGAGGAAACAGTTGACTTTGTGAACCATTTTGACAGCCTACAAAGTGTGGAAAGTTCAATTGAAATAAAAAATGAACAGTCAGAAGAAAGAATTGACTTTCTTAACCATTTTGACAGCCTGCAAAGTGCTGAAAGTTCACTGGAGGTCAGACATGACTTGCAGCCTATGGAGTCTACTAGGGAAAAGTTGCCAAGTTCAGAGTCAGGCGTTGCAGAACAAATGAAGACTCCTGTTGATATTTCTCAAAGTCCAGATGCTATATTTGCACTAGTATCAGAAGTCCATACAAACTGGGACCCAGAGGTCATCAATAAAGACAGTGACACAGACATTGTAACAGATTTGACCAGAGGCACAGTCCAGAAAACTGAAGACTTGCATAGTGATTCCATGGCAGAGAAATTAGTCAATGAGGACACTTCTGAAAGAAATTCCATAGAGGAAATGAAGTTTTTAGGCGGTGTTGCTAATTTTACAAAATCTTCAATCAAAAATAAAAATGTTCCTAGAAAACAAGAGAGTTCTGGGACTACTGAGAATCAATACCATGAGCCCTATCAAAAGAAAGATGATGATCATAAGGATGCAACTGTTGTAAATAAGCAAGTTCCAGATGAAGGGATTGGTACGTAACTCCTATTTTGAATTCCATCTGTGTTATGATCTTTTTAATTTGGAACTTGTTTTAAAATAATCACTCTTAATGGGAAACAGGCTATAACATGGTAGTTGGGATCCATAACTGCCTACTGTGTTATGTACTGATATGCATTTCTAGCAGGAAGCATTTATACAATATATACTTGCATATAAACAGACACCAACTGCAAACTGCATAGACCCAGATCTGCCATCGCATAATATGCCAGCAGATCTGGGTCTATGCAGTTTGTAAGGACTAATCAGTGGAACAAACAACATAGACCCTGATCTGCCGGCGCATTATGCGACGGCAGATCAGGGTCTATGTTGTTTGCATTTGGACTCTGTTTATACGCGAGTTTATACAGTCAGTCTTTCATTACAGTTGACTTGTGTATAAGTCAATACCAACTGCAAACTTCATAGACCCAGATCTGCCATCGCATAATGTGCCAGCAGATCTGGGTCTATGCAGTTTGTAAGGACTAATCAGTGGAAGAAACAACATAGACCCTGAGATCAGGGTCTATGTTGTTTGCATTTGGATTTGGCTTATATGCGAGTATATACGGTAGCTTGTTTTCACACTTGATTTCACAGCGATTTGTTGGCATAACACACTGTGTCATACCCCAGATATACTCCCGTTTGCGAAGGAATTATGAGTGAATACCATGTTTTATAACACTGAAGAACTTGTGAAAATTATGTGATTCAAAACATCAAATTACATATAAAAACAATAAATTTTGTATATTAAGTAAATGATATTGTTTGCAAGTAAATGAAATCATACATTCATTTTTCTTCAAAAATGTACATTTTCAAGTATTAATCAGTTCAAATTTTGCTCTGCCTGAAAGACTGAATTCACTAATGTTTTTAAACAAAAAACCTCACATTTTTGTGAGTACTCAAATTTGTTGCTCAATGGGGAAAGAGGTTCTCATATTTTTTTTGAAGATGGATTATTCTTAGTTGGGTTATTGAAGTTGCAATTAATTTGCTTGAAACTGTTAATTAATTATCCAATAAATATTTTGATTAATTTATGCTTTTTTACGATCAGTTGACCTTGATTTGCATGTACCAGTTTCTCGAGTCCTCAAGTCACATTGGTCAGATCTGGCCCAGAAGGAACTTGATGAAGGTAGTATAATCTTTTCTACTATGAAGGTAAATGCTTTCTCACTTTGTAGATGGCCAGTAAATTATTCTGTTTTATCACAGTTGGTAACTTGGATATCCATTGCATTTTAAGTCCTTATGAAAGAGTTTTGTATTATGTATTTTATTGTTTTAGTTCATATGATTTTACACCAATCAGTCCACACTTTAATGTTGGGGATATTGTGATATGCACCATCTGTCCATCCGTCTCTCCATGGGGTCTTTAATTCTATCTCCTTATATACCACTGGATGGAAATTCACCAAACTTGATAAATAAGGTTGCCCATATGGTAACCATCTGTGAAAGGGATATAATTTTTGGACTCCTCCAATGGGATTCCTGAAATAGGGGGTTGGGTCAAAGGGTGAGAGACACAAACATATACATCATTTACAGTGACATTTTGTAAATATCTTTTTTACCAAACACGGCACATGCAACTAGAGCAGGAGGACACAATATATATGATGGATTCTGAGTTCTTTTTCCTGGGTCACAGTCTTGGAAGTTTGGAGGAGAATGGACAGGACAGAGCAGCTGGAGATAATATATGTGATGGATTCTGAGTTATTTTTCCTGGGTCACAGTCTTGGAAGCTGGGAAGTGGAAGGACAGGGCAGAGAAGGAAGAAACTAGATATGTGTGATGGATTTTGAGTTATTTTTCCTGGGTCACATTTTTGGAAGCCAGGGGGATGAGGGACATGGAAGAGCTGGAGGGCACAATATATGTGATGGATTTTGAGTTATTTGTCTTGGATTACAGTCTTGGAAGCTTGGAAGTGGAGGGAGAGGGCAGAGAAGGGTTACACTAGATATATGTGATGGATTTTGAGTTATTTTTCCTGGGTCACAATCTTGGAAGCCAGATGGAAGGGACAGGGCAGAACAGAGCAGAAGGACATGAAATATGTGATGGTTTTTGAGTTATTTTTACTGGGTCATGGTCTTGGAAGCTGGGGGGAGGAGGGACAGGGCAGAGCAGGGGAAATAGGGAATATGCAATAAAAAGTGAAGGGGGGGGGGGATCAGCCATGGCATGTGATTGACATAGCTCTTGTTTATATTGGTCTTCAACAGCATTGAAGAGGAACATCAGAGATATACACACAGTGCTTTGTATTGATACATCAGCCAGCATGAGGCAGGGATCTGCATGGGAACAAACCCAACAGTTCTTCTCCCAGTTTATTAAAGGTAATTACTCAGGTGAATATATGGATAATACACAGTTTGCTGTCTTCAAATGTTTGTTAGAGCACAAGAAAAGAGTTTGAACCGAGTGGTTCAAAGTCTTTCCGAAGAGCTGCAGCTAATATTTACACACAGCAAACCATGTATAATGATTGCTATTCTTGCATGATTAGTACATACATTTTAAACTAAATAATACAAATAGGAATTTTTAAAATACAAAAAATGTATTCACACAGCATATGCAATACTAACATTTTAGTATGGTCGACAGAACCAAATTCCATGAACCAAACCAGCTAAAGCCAGCCTGATCATGTATATAATGACAACTATTTGTCCTTTTTGTTATTCATTTCTAATAAGTTCACCCGGTCATAATGCCAAGTAAGTTTATGGCGTGGCACTGCATTTATTGTGCATCATCCATCATGCATCATTTGTCATGCATCATCCATCAACATTTACTTTTTTAAACTTCTGCTCAAAAACCACTGGACCAATTTCAGCCAAATTTTGTAGAGAGCATCCTGGCATGAAGGACTTTTAAGTTAATACCAATGAAGCCAATCCCCCAACAATTATGGCTGCCATTACTTGAAAAGAAAGAAACTTTAAATTACTTCTTCTGAAAAATAGCTCAACAGATATTCATGAAATTTGAAAGCATACAGGCATGAAGGGCTTTCATATTTTCACATGTACTTCCATTATATGTCATCTGTCAACATTTCCTATTTTAAACTTCTTAATAATCACGTGACCAATTTCAACTAAATTTTGCATCAAATATGGCTGCCATTGCTAAAACTAGAAAAAAACTTTAAGTGACCACTTCTCAAAAACCACCACGACAGACTTTTGACAAAAAACCCTAGCTGAAAGACTTTAAAGTTTTTTTACAAATGTTGCCAATCTGCCATCAAATATGTTGCTGTTACTGAAATCAAAGATGTTAACATGACTTCTCAAATGCAACTCAACTAAATTTGACCAAATTTGAAAGAAAGCATACAAGCATGAAGGACTTTCAAGTTCATGCAAATGATGCTGGACCGTCATCAAATATCATCATCTTACTAAAAGTAGAAAATCATTTAAACAACTTCTCAAAAACTGCTGAACAGACTTCAATCAAATTTGACAACAAGCATCGTGGTATAAAGGGCTTTCAAGATTGTACAAATGATGCCAATCTACTGTCATATACTAAAAATAGAAAACCTTTAAATGACTGATTAAAAAATGGCTGAACAGAATTTGACAGAAAACATCCTGGCATAAATAGCTTTGATGTTTATACAAATGATGGTTATCTGCCATCAAATATAGTTGCTGTTACCATAAATAGAAAAACATTTAAACAGACTTTATTTTTTAAAAACTACTGAAAAGATTGTAACCAAATTTTACGGAAAGCATCCTGGTATAAAGGCCTCTCGGTATTGGATAAATGATACTTATGTGCCTTCAAATATGAATGAACACACCAAAAATAGAGAAACTTCAAAAGATTTATTTTCATAGCATTTGCAATAGACAACATTGGAAAAAATTTCTACAAAAAGTATTCCGCTGACCCAGATTTCTTGGTCATCTGCCCTTGCAGTTGTCTGTTACCATAATTTATGTAATTTTTTGTACACCAAGAAATAATTTTTTTTTCTTCAAAGTATGAAAAATAATGTGGATAAAAATTAATTATCATTTTCAGGTAGTGATTGTGTATAAAAAAACAATATAGGACCTAATATTGAGGAGGACTCAACAACATCTACTTGATCATAAATATTAAATTCACATGCATCCATTATCTGAATTCACTTATATATGCGTGTGTTGCATTATGTAATTCTTGTGAGTAAATAATAAGAAATATTGTGTGTTTATTGTAATTCAGTGACTTTAGAAGTGCACTAAGTTTGGAATAGGATAATTATGACATGGACATTGGTATCCCATCATCACACCTGTATTCTAACACCTTGCAATTAAAAAAATTATGACACTATAGGACTTTATTCGAATTGAGTGAAGTTAGTTTGTTTGGTTTTCTATGAGAGAGAAAGAAAGAGAGAGGGAGAGAGAGAGAGAGATTTTAGCCCTTGTTTTGTCAAAGAGAAAACAGTAGTAAAATAGTAAATGAAAATGGAAAAGGAATACATACCATATTCCTTCAGTTTTAAAAATATACATTTAAAATTGAAATATTCACAATATTTATATCCATATGTACTCCATTCAGTTTAAATCCCAAGAAGGTTATATACGCTGAAAAATTAGTCACCATGAGCAATCTCAGGGCCACTTGGGCATCTTGTTCCATTATGTTGAATGTATTTCTTGTTTATACCTGTCGAAATAGCCAAGAAGCAAGTTTGTTCAATGCTGCAGCTAGATAAAAGTAGAGGGGTGTACACTTCCAACTCTCCCCTCGGCCCTATAGTAGAGCCCTCCCTCTGGCTCTCTCTAGATCACAAAAGTATCACTTTAATACTGTATTATGTTTTATTCAGTCCAGTATTTTTTATGTTTATTTAATGCAGTATAAATATATCATTGTGCTTTTGTCTGCTTCTACTTAAGATGGAATTCTACATTTTATCATCTACATCAAGTCTTTTTATCTAAAAAAATGCCCCACTGTTCCAAAAAGTGCCTCTTTCTTCAACAAAATTGCCCATTTTGCTAAAGGTGCATCTCTTGCCCTCCCCACTATTAGTATTCCTACCTGGAGGACTGTTATTTTTATCAATCTATCTTTTTTTTTCCCATTTGATTGTCTTTTGTATGTATCGTGCATGCTTGTATGTATGTATGTATGTATGTATGTATGTATGTATGTATGTATGTATGTATGTATGTATGTATGTATGTATGTATGTATGTATGTATGTATGTATGTATGTATTTTTCCATCTGTTACTTTATTTTTTCCTCCTTATCTTTTTTCTCTTTTTTTAGTTAATAGATGGATGGACAAATGGACATAATTCATAATCAATATGTAAATAAAGAATCATGGGACAAGTTAAGGAAGAGATTTGTAAATTTAAGTCTTGGAATGAAAATTTGCTTGTGCCTGCAATTAAGACAATATAAAGAACATCAAATTACATGTATGTATTCCTTAATTTAAAGTTTTACGGGTCATTACAGGATAGAGAGAAGAAAAGGGAGTGTAAGCACAGATGGACTTTATTAATATTATTATATTTGATGAGATGGTGAAAAGAGAAATGCACACACACAAGCATACTCTTCATCACATATTTAATATTTTGGAATGAAGAGAAATAGGATTTTTTGGTTTGGGGTTTTTATGGGTTTAACGCCATTATTCAGGAATTGATAGGCTATATATGGCGGCCAGTATATTTGGTGGAGGAAGAACCTGGGAAAACCCGGGAAGAACCACTGACCCACAGAAAGCTACTGGCAAGCTTTCTCACATACCCATGTTGGCCAAGCCAAGACTCGAAATCACGTGGATAGAGGTGAGTTGTCAGTGATTTGTAAAGGCGAGCACCTTAGACCATTCGGCCCCCCCCACCCCCCGTGGCCCCCCGGAGAGAGATGGAATGAAGACAGAATTTTCACCCACTAGATCATTCATAGCAGAAATATAAAGCCAAAATTATGTGCTTATAAAATACAACAAAGATCTGAGTTGTGTTTGATGCTAGACACTTTCATGACATTGTATTGAAAGTAACATAACTATTTCAAAAAAGACCATAGAGTAAACATGTTAAAAATTGAACAATGAAACACAGCATTATAAAGAAATTTGAGGCTGCAACCACTGCAAATCTGACAATTATGAAGACAAACATGTCACTGACAAAGGATGGGATATACAAACTCTTCTGTGCAAAGGAGTCATGATGGGGCAGAAGAGGGGAAAATCCTTCCAGAAAGAAAAACAATATATTCTCGAACCCATGATGAAATTGGCACAACAGACGACAAAGGTCCTTTGCAGGAAGAATCCCTTCATGTGAAGAAGTCAGCGCAGCTCCTACCTCCATTAGTCACCTCTTATGACATGCAGGAGTAGACTTCTGACCTACATTTCCAAGCCCTCAGAGGGTACAAAAACTGATCCCCACAAAAATAAATATATTCACAATACCTGTAACTGGAAGCAATTCTGACAATAATTAATTTATTTTCCCTCAAGCATGCAAAAAAGAGTTATCAAGCACTTTGTTCCTCCCATATCATGGGTTCACTTCTAGAATGCTGCTATAATATCACCAGTGTTTTTTTTTTCTGATATTTTTTTTGTCTCTAAAATATTTATACTAATGCTCCTTCCATTTTTACATCTGTAGTACATGTTATAAACCAAAATCATGCTTGTTGAAGAACTTGATAAACTTGATAAAATATGCTTGCTAGAACTTTCCTTCTTTAAAATCAAATCAGGAACATTTTTATTGCTAATTACGATGTTATTTTTCGATACGCTTTCTCATACTTGCAATCTTGTGTTTAAATTTATATGATGATATTTTCTGATATGGTTTCTCATAGTTGCAATCTTGTGTTTAAATTTATATGATGTTATTTTATGATATGGTTTCTCATACTTGCAATCTTGTTTTTAAATTTATATGATGTTATTTTTCGATATGGTTTCTCATACTTGCAATCTTATGTTTAAATTTATAGGATTGGAGGAAGTCAGACAAGAGTTTGGTGTTCATCACGAATATGTGGCACTGTCTATATTTGGCCAGGAGGTCAAGGTTGTCCATAGACTCACCAACAGTTTTATCCCTTTGCAGCAATCATTTAGTGAGTAAAGCAAAGGTGCCATGGATTTACGGTCTCTGAAGTTGACAGTATCATTATTCTCTTTATTATCTTGTTTGCAAAGCATTGACAATACATATATGAAGGTATTATGTTTATGGCAGCACCGCGATGGCAATAGTGGTATCAACTTTTATGCATCTGGACATTTTTGCTTTGTAGCTCCCTCAGAAATGCAAAAAGTAAAAACATATATAATTCTGTTCAACAGTGTGATAACCAAACATAATCCTGTCTAATATGTTTGTATATGTTCTTGATGGTAACATTCTTTTGTTTTTATTAACACTTTAAAGCACATAAAAATATTTTATGCTTGCAATTATAATACTTCTATTGTTTTTAATGAGAATATCTTAACCATGTATCATTTAAAATTTGAGTTCTATCTTATCAAATAAATAATTATTAAATCTGTAATTATCAGTAAATGAGAACATTAGAATGCACAGAAATTAAAAGGTGTACATATACAAGAAAAAAAAAAAGACAAAATGAAGACTTTTATTTTTTGTTCCACTTTTTTAAAAAACATAATTAAGATTTAGTTTTCACACTCCATGCCGATATCCACTAAAAAGGAAACAAAAATAAATATACCCCAACTTTGCATAAAATCACCAACTGAATTTGTGCACAAATATCAGATTTATGGTATTCTATAGCCACATTTCCACAAGTTTTTTTCAACAAAATTCTAAAATTGGCACAAAATAGTTATATGATTCTCTATATCAAATTTCCACCCAAATGCTGTATTTAATAGAAAGTAAATGATGCCCAAAGTTTGTGTGATTTTCCTTGTTTTAATGTATTTATGTAATTAATGGTGTAAAGACTAATAATTTCTTCTGTGTTCTATTCTCATTCTACACAATAAATGAGCAATATAATTAATCAATTATTAGAAATAAAGCATCCCCACATTTTGCATAAATTTAATTTTTAGGGTGGGGATTTATCTAATGTTTACCTTACAATTCTTAAGAATGATAACTTTTGAAATGTTGGAGTATGTATCTTTTTGAAAAAATAATAGTTTTATATGTAGCTAAGAGTTCAAGTGATACAAAATCACTTTTAAATGTATTGATTGGTGTGCATATATTTTGCTACACTTTTAGTTGAATATCTGTCCCTAAGTAAGGGTAATTACATATAACAGTTTGGAAAAAAGTACCATGTCACTAATTGTCCATAAAATAATAGCTGAATGAGTATTTAAAAATTCATCAAATTTGCACAGGTTGAAGATTATAGACTCCTTTAATCAAATACACATAGAAAAGTGTTTTTTTTCTTCTTCAGAATTATATAATTATTGAGATTGTATCAGTTTTCCACAACAGAAAGCCTGCACTGTACAGTTTTAGCAGGTCCTAAATTCCTATGATTTCTCAAGGTCTTGTATACTTTTCATTGCATACCTGCTAACCTCCCAGACCTTGTTGTCGTTTTTTTTGAGACTCAATAAGTGTTTTGAGACTCAATAAGTGTTTTGAGATCCCAAGGGGGGTTAGTGTGTGCAACCCCTATATAAAATGACTGGAAATTAAAATTTAAATAAAAGAAAAGAAAATATATGCTTTCTTTGAAGCATTTAATACACTTTCAAACAGGAATAGTTGTTAGACTTAGCATTGTCAAATATCATCACCACACACACACACACACACACACACACACACACACACACACACACACACACAAACAAATAATCACAACAACAGATGTCAAATTTTTAAAAAATACACCAAGTTTCTGTCTTTAACACTTATTGGACACTTTAATACAGGCTTAACTAGATGTAGTCTTTGCTGCTTCAGTAGTTCATTGGGTGGTAAGAAGGTGATCAAGTGTCATTGGAGTTCATTGGGTGGTAAGAAGGTGATCAAGTGTCATTGGAGTTCATTGGGTGGTAAGAAGGTGATCAAGTGTCATTGGAGTTCATTGGGTGGTAAGAAGGTGATCAAGTGTCATTGGAGTTCATCTTTGCACTCATCAGAGACTGGATGGTGTTGTTGTTCAGACTTAACTGAAGATCTTGTTGAATTTTTCTCAGCATAGGAAAATGATCTTCCAGAATCTGTATTGTGGTGAGGGAGTGTCAAACTTGCAATGGCCACATTAATTAGAATGTTTAAACCTGTTAGCTACTTTTGGGATTGAGCTCTGGATTCTTGCATAGTCCTGAAGCTGGGTGGTGTTACTATGTTGATGGATGCCGTATACTCCAGAATGACTGATGTCAATATGGTGTTTGCAGTATGTGCAAAGAATAAAATGCTTGCCTCTGCTGATGCACTTCACATATTCAAACTCCATCAACCTGATGCACTACACAGTCAAACTCCATTAACCAGGAGTTCTAAAATTTTAGTTTTGCTGGGCTTTGCTCACTTCAGTGATGGAACATTCTTCCCTGGATCATAGCTGCATTTTGACATTTTGCCTTAAAAAATGAATCACACATCCACACTATTCCAGCTACCAAAATAATCATGCTGTGCACGTTATATTTGGAGCAAAATCTAACTTCAAAGAAACATTTGCCATTGATAATGAACTAGCCAGTAATCTTTAATAAAGATGGCTTAAACATTATCATTCAAGGCAACAGTGAGTAATAACTTCTGTTTCTTCAACTTGGGTTGTTCCATTTCATGTACTTTACCTATCCAAATTATCCTCATGGGCTCTTCCACAAAGTATTCTTAACACAAAATCACCCTAGTTATTGTTAGTCAGTTAAGTAATCTGTGTAATGGTAGTTGTTTATCTCTGACCAATATACCATTTAATCACCTGTATGACAACCAACTATATAAACTGTCCCAAGGTGATAGTTTTCCATGAGCATTAAGCACAAATGTTTACTGTTTATACAGGTTACGGGCATATATTGTGGTGTAAAGAAAGGTCTCTCTCTTTTATATACTAAGATTACTGAAGATTATGTTTTTTGAAACACAACTGTGTTGGAGGGTTTATGAGTCAAAAATTGTGCTTTTTGACTAACACATCATGTTCTGGCAGATATGTCATGAACTTTGTCATTTTCTGTCACAAACCTTTTTGCAAATATTAAAATGTATCAGCATTTTTGTTTAATTATCGAATAATAGATTGATGTTCCAACCACATCATTTTATGTCCAATTGCTCCTAGAGTTTATAGCGCTACAATTTATGTAGGTAGCAAGTGATGTCATCTAGATGACATTATATAATAATCTGCACAGTCAGCATTTATTTTACAAAATCAGACATCCTTAAGTTAATGTTATGATGTTTAAAGATTGAATATGAAATTAGAAATGTTGCAAATCAAAATTTTCTTTATATAAGAGTTATGTCATTATATCTTTCTTTGAAATACTTTTTGTCTTCTAATTGAATGTTACATAATGTTTTTTTTGTTCTGCTGTAAATCTTTCCTGAATGGCAGTAAATATGTATATTTTAATTTTCACATAGTTATTTGTTTCAGTTGACAGAAGCAAGTAAACATAACTAGTGATGCAAATAAATGTTTATGTGTTTATGTTGAATGGATGGACTAGATGTGTTAAATTTAGTCAAACTTGGCAGGGTGTAAAAAAATACCCATTATGTGGTAGTAATATGAAGGTATACTGTTTTATTCTAATTTATCTATATCTGATATTTAAGGTGCCCTGAAGCTTGGAGGACCATCCCCGATGTATGGTGGTCTGCTGATGGCTTTAGCTGGAGTTGCAGGTAAGTGCACAGAGTATACAGTGAGGAATCAGTTATTTGCAAAACAACATATGAAGAATCAACTGTTTGTGAGACAAGATATGGAAATAATGTGTTTTTGTATGTATTGTGACATTTAGGCTTTTATGTACTTTTTAGCGCACCTCATCATAAAACCAAATTACCGTATATACTCGTTTATAATCTAGGTAATCACCTTTTCCATCTGTCTGTCCATTCACTCTTCTTGTATCCACCATAGCTCTGCAACCCTTCCACATATATGGATGCCATTTGCAGGTAAATCGCCTATATTAGATGTAGATGTGCCTTTTAAAAGTTTCATCTTTTCTAGTTCAATTTTTATGGAGTTACTGCCCTTTTTTAACAGTTTCAAATCTCCTTACAGCAGATCCTTGTGCCCAGCATAGCTCAGGAACCATTCAACATTCTGCTGCAATTTGGGGTGTACATTTTATCATTGACCTAGATGTGCCTTTTATGGGTTTTGTCTCATCAACTCCATTTTGGATAGAGTTATTGCCCTAGACAATTTTTTAACTTCATATCTTCACATGGGATATGGGTTGTAACAGGCATAGTTCAAGAGCCATACAGCATATTCTGATACAATTTGGTATGAACATTGTCTCATAGACTTATGACTTTTATTTAAGTTTTGTTTCAATTTGTGTGATGCTGTCACACTTTCTAGTTGTTACTAGAGCTTTTCTAATTGATTTATTTGGCTGACCATTGGTCATTTTTAGTGAAATGATCAATTAATCAATTACATCTTCTTTGATTGATCTTGGTTGAAATCAGTTCTTCACCATTCCAGCTGTTTGAGACTTAGCACCCATTTTTGCAAGACTTCACATGGATATACATCTTTCTTAGCCAAGGGTCATTGATCCCCTTTGTTCCATATTGGCCCTCTGCATATATGTGGCTAGCTGAAAGAGTGTTTTGAACATGTGCCCTCTTGCTGATGAAAGAGATACTGCCTGTAGCAAGCTAAATCAAGTGACCAATGAGAGAGAGTTTGAATCAGTGCCCTCTTGCAGATGAAACAGAGACAGCCCATAGAAAGCTAATCAGTTGACCAATGATAAAGACTTTGAATGAGTGCCCTCTTGCAGATGAAACAGAGACAATAATCAATTGAGCAATGATAGAGACTTTGAATGAGTGCCCTCATGCAGATGAAACCGAGACAATAATCAATTGACCAATGAGAGAGAGTTTGAATAAGTGCCCTCTTGCAGATGAAATGGAGACAATACTATTTTTAAACAATGAGAGAGAGTTTGAATCAGTACCCTCTTGCAGATGAAACCGAGACAATAATCAATTGACCAATGAGAGAGAGTTTGAATCAGTGCCCTCTTGCAGATGAAACCGAGACAATAATCAATTGACCAATGAGAGAGTTTGAATCAGTGCCCTCTTGCAGATGAAACAGACAGCCCATAATAAGCTAATCAGTTGACCAACGAAAGAGAGCTCATTGCACATATTAAGTATTCCATATGATGATTTATGTGATGACTTGAAAGAAAAAATAGTTTGTGAATGGTTTAAATTGGAGAAATTGACATGTGACATGTGTCATTGTCTAGGAAGACCTGATGATTATGCCCAGTTATCTTTTTAGGCAAATGGAATGAGCAGTTTGATTGGATCAGGTTTTTTTGCTATGCATCCAGTCAAATAGTGGAGTGGTGGATACTGTTTTGACTAGCTACATATGCCAAGGGTTGATATAGTATGAAGTGAACCAATGACACTTGAATAGGGAAGATGGTGGACAAATTGAATCAGTTTATTAGCAGAAACTAATGATTATCATACAATTTTATCTGATTCACAACTATCATAACAGTTATATTGTATTATTTCAGGTATGTCAGTTCCTTCTGCAGCTGGCATCAAAATTCAGCCACGAATCATCCTCATTACTGATGGCCACCCAACAGACCCATTAGTCTCATCTGGTCCTGATGTTTATGATCCAGATAAAATTGAGAAGGTTACTGGGGCTTTAATGTTCATAAAATTTCAGATCATTTATCTACTTTTTAGGTGTGTTAAATATGACATCATGCAACAATATAGACAAATAAATCTGTCTTGATCACTAACATTTTTTAAAATTCTACTGTTCATGATAAATAACTACCATCAGATTAGAAAATCATCATTGAGACAGATTTATTGTCTAGCAAACAATGTAATATCAGACCCAATGCATGTAACCAACTTATTAACAAATGAAATATTTTTATTTTCAATAATAACTATTTTTATAAATTGTTTGTTTTAGAATGTTAGGTAGACATTAATTAAACTCTAGGTACTTCATGTATCGCTAAACTAGTCAGCAATTGGTAATTTTTATCTCTACTGGTCATAGACCCGAAGAACTTATGAGAAGGCATGTTGTCCATTGTCCATCATCTGTCTGTCCATTAGCACAAATCTTTTGTTGCTACTCCTCTTAAACAACCTGGAGGATTGCCATGAAATTTTACACACTCATTCATCACATGGTCTAACGGGTCCTAATGAAAATGGTGCTGCTTAGACATCCAGTATGGTAGCCATGGCAGCCATCTTGAAAGTCTTGTTATCACTACTCCTCCTCAATGGAAAGTCATATTGACAAAGTGTTTTCATCAGAAGACTTCTTAATATGTTGGTTCTAAATGAAAATGGTGATGATCTGACCATGGTGGCCATCTTGAAAATATTTTTATCGCTCCTTGTCCTGGATTGATGGTCATATTGAAATGGGGTTTTCACCAAAAACCTTATGATGTCTGGTTGGTCCTAAATGAAAACAGTGCTGATCTGACATACAATATGGCTGCCATGGCAGCCATCTTGAAAATATTGTTATTGCTACTCCTCCTAAGTGGAAATTTATATTGACATGGCTTTTTTCATCAGAAGACTTTTTATGATTCCTAGTTGGTCCTAATTGAAAATGGTGGCGATTTTACAGACAATATGGCCACCATGATGGCCATCTTGAAAATCTTGTTATCACTACTATTCTTGAATGGATGGTCATATTGACATGTTGATTTTACTAAAATATTTGTTATGATGTCTGGTTGCTTCTGAGTGAAAGTGGTGCCAATCTTGCATCCAATATGGCTGCCATGACTGCCATCTGGAAAATCTTGTTATAGCTACTCAAGAATGGATGATCATATTGGTCATATTGACATGGGGTTTTCACAAAAAGATTTCATACGATGTCTAGTTGGGCCTAAATAAAAATGGTGCAGATCTCATGTTATCGCTCAAGGATATCAGAGATGGTTTCAACACTCGGCAGTTAAAAAGGAGAAATGGTCTTATCATGGATTCTTAAAAAGTCTTTTCAGCAGCTATCTTGAAAATCTTGCTATCATTACTCCTCCTGAATGGAAAGTCATATCTACATATGGTTTTCACCAGAAAACTTCTTATGATGTCTAATTGGTTCTAAATGAAAGTGCTGCCAATGTGACCGCCAATTTGAAAATCTTGTTATTGCGATGCCTCCTCGATGGATGGTCATATCGACATGGAGTATTCACCAGAAGATGTCTTATGAAGTCTAGCTAATCCTAAATGAAAATGGTGCCAAATTAACCTCCAGTATGACAGCCATGGCAGCCATCTTGAAAATTATGTTATTGCTACTCTGCCTGAATGGATATCATGTCAACTTGGGGTTTTCTCCAGAAGACTTATGATGTTGTCTTGATCCTAAATGAAAATGGTGCTGATTTTACATCCAATATGGCCACTGTGATGGCCATGTTGTAAATCTTGTTATCGCTATTCCTCCTGAATGGATGATCATATCAACATAATGTTTTCACCAGTCTTCTTTTGAAGTTAGGTTGATATTAAATGAAAATGGTGCTGATTTTACATCCAATCTTTTTATTGCTCAAGAACATCAGAGATGGTTTCAACACTAAGCAGTTAAAAAGGAGAAATGGATTTATCTTGGATTCCAGGAAGTTCTTTTTGGCCAGTAGTCAGTAGAGTGTCAGTCCCTTTGAGGGACTCTTGTTATACTTGACTCACAGTATCTTTCTCTGTATCTTCTGAAGTTTTTGTGTAATTCTTTATTTTTACATTTTTAGAACTTTACTTTTAATTGGCTTCTTATAGCTATTATTGTGCTGAGCTGCCATTAAATGCTAATACACACAAGCATACATATTCTCTCTCTCCGTTAGTACTAACATTGATAAAATGAATATATGGTTAATGCAAGGTAAACTTGGATGCCCGATAAAGCATGATATATGCAATGATACAACAAACAAAATAATTGTCACAGTCCCAAGTTATTTGTTATAAATATGTTTTATTATATACATACATATATACATACAGTGCTACAGGTAATTTTTAGATCATGGAAGTATGGTAATCCTCAATGTTTAACCCAAGGAGTACCAACCACACTTTGAAGAGTAAAGAATTTTTTTCATGATTTTACTATTTTTGTAAAAAGTTTTGATTATGCTCTTGTAGCAGTTTTTATTGATATTGATGATATGTATATAGTGTATGTAGAGACAAGGTATGCACCATGTATGTCAGCATAACATTTATCCAATCAAAAAATCATCTGTTATGACTGCAACCTCCTATCATCAATCTGCCACTCTTGGCATCTTTCATGATAGATTTTATGGGTCAGCAGTTTAAAAAATCAAAAAATTTTCATGGTGGGCAGAAAACTGAGGTGTCCAAAAGAAATGGTATACTTACTTAGCAGTGATAAGTAGTGAACAAGAGCCTGACTTCTACATATTCACTTAAATGTAAGTCTGAGTTTGTTGATAAAATCCAGAACGTTGTCTTGAAAATTTTAGATTACTGTTGGAAATAAACATGCTCTGTATTTAATAGTGAGATATATTTTACAAAATTCAAAGCATAAACACAAAAATAAATGTTCTTGTGAATCAATGTTTGATTTGGGCCACAAATATCTTTTTTTTTCTGTTGAGATGGTGAGAATAAAACTTGGTCAGATTTGTTGTTGGTGGGAGTTACATACCTTGTCTATATATACATATCATAAACATGATAAAAATTGTTACAAGTGCCTGTGTGTTTGAAATAGCAGGATAGAGACAGAGTCTGACAATAGAGTCAGATATCAGTTCCAAAACTGAGCTTAGAAAAGAAGTAATTGGTTATGTTCAGCCACCTATCACCACTTTACAAATGGAGATTGACTCTCTGAGTACATGACAGTCTTAGCAACAGTGAATCTGAGGATTTGATTGGCTAGTGCATACAACAGAATTAAATGTACAGAGATTAGATGGTACTTCTATCAAGAGGTATAAGGCATAATGTGTTTTTTTTAAAAGATATTTGGTATGTTTCTGAATTAAAATTTTTGTATATTTTTGCTTTTATTATGCATAATTTATGCTGATATGCCCCTTATCTGAAGCACTATATATATATATATATATATATATATATATAAGATAAATAGTGTAAACCTACTATATTATACTTCAGGGCCATTCTGTAGTTATGGAAGCAGTTCTGAATATCACATTAAGGAACATCTATATACACTGTGTACCAGTCGGGGATGCTGATGTGGTGGGTATGAACCTAAACCAGTCTAATCCATGATTGCTACATGTTGGCTTGAGTCCTGTTTCTTACAGATGGAACCATATATTTCGAGTCTTATTATAGTTCTATCATGCAGTTATCAGTTACTATAATCATATAATTTCTATCAATCACAACTACAAAATGGTAATTTAAACAATTATATTAATTATGAAAGCCAATAAAAGGATTCATGCTGAGCAAATCATCTGTTCACGTGAACAGATTGATTCATAGACTGGGATTCAGTTGTTTGAATTTGTGGTGATGATGTAATATTGAAATTATGGATAACTTAGCCAAGTTAGCAGCAGTATCATTGGACATACTGATGATAATATTCATGATGATGATTATGTTGATGGTGGTGGTGGCACTAATGATGGTACTGATGGCAGTAATAATGATGATGGTAATGATCATTATCATGGGGATAACATGACAGTGATGTGGATGGTTATGGTGGTTGTGGGGATAGTGGTGGTGGTGATACTGGTGGCAGTAATAATGATGATAACATGACAGTGATGAGGATGGTTATGGTGATCTAGATGGTGATGATGTTCATGGTGGTGGCACTGATGGTAGTACTGTTGGCAGTAATGATAATGATGGTAATGATCATTATGATGATATGGCAGTCATGTGGATGCTTATGGTGATCATGGTGGTGGTGATGTTCATAGTGGTGGCACTAATGGTGGCACTGTTGGCAGTAATGATAATTGTAATGATCATTAACATGATGACATGACAGTCATGTGGATGGTTTGGTGGTCATGATGATGATGATGATGGTAGTGGTGGTGTTGCTGCTGGTGGCAGTAATGATGATGATGGTAATGATCATTATCGTGATGACATGATAGCCATGTGGATGGTGGTATTAGTGACAGTAATGATGATGATGGTAATGATCATTATTTTGATGATGACATAACAGTCATGTGAATGGTTATGGTGGTCATGGTGGTGATGATAATGGTGCTACTGGTTGCATTAATGATGATGATAATGATCATTATCATGGTGACAACAGATCTGGATGACTGTGGTCATGGTGGTGGTGATGATGGTGGTAGTGGTGATGTGGATGGCAGTAATGATGATTGTAATAATCATAATCATGATGACATGACAGATGTGGATGGTTATGGTGGTCATGGTGATGATGATGATGATGATAAGTGTGGTAACAGTGGTGATGTTATTGGGAGTATGGTAATAGTAATAATAATAATAATAATAATAATAATAATAATAATAATAATAATAATATGGAAAAGATTGGTTGGATAGACATTATACCATATATGAATGTTCGCAAGATCATTATCTTGTTCTGGGTATTATGTTAACAAACCTGCTTAACAACTCCACATCAGTGTGGCTATAGCCTTGGAAGACTTTTAGTACAGCATATATACGAGAGAAGGATTGTCAATTACTCTCATCAAATCTCATCAAATACATGTATTTATGATAATTTAGGAGACATCTAACAAATGGATCTAATGATAAGTAAAAATATAATGATAAGAATAAACTTTCTATGGTTTATTTTAATTTATGGTTTTAATTATACTCGAACACTTGAAAGCCACCTTTTTGAATGTCTAGTGTTATTTTTATTCAGATGTTTTTTTTTTTTTTTTTATGTTGTAGTCATTCCTGGAGTGGATTGCAGCCTCTGCACATGGAAAGGTTTTCTCATATAAAGACGGAAGAAAGTTAGCTAGAAAAACCATCAACACTGTTAGTTCCATAGTAGTTCTATACAATTATGATTCACTGAGATAGAAAATGCATGTCAATTCACATGAAAGTTGCATGAAATTGATATTTTATTAGATTTTAAAACTGAAAAGTGTTATTGGTAATAGGAAAATTCCACAACATACCATATATACTTGCTTATAAGTTGAATCCAATTGCAAACTGCATAGACCCAGATCTGCTGTAACATAATGTGACAGCAGATCTGGGTATATACAATTTTTGTACTAATCAGTAGAAGAAACAACATCATACCTGCCATATTCCCAGACAGTGTTGGGGGGGGGGGGGGGTTGAGACTTAAAAAGTGTGTTTTGAGGTCTCAAAGGGGGTCAGTGCATGTGACCAAAAAAAAGTGACATCCAATTGAGAATAACTATTTTATCATATTAGCCAATAGAAAATGATTGGAAATTCAAATCTGAACTAAAGAAAATAACTTTTTTGTTTTCTTTAAAGTATTTAGTACACCTACACAGAAAAAATAGTTGGTAGACTTAGCATTGTCAAATATCATCACCACACACATACACATATGTGCAAACACTCACATAATCACAACCACACTGACATTAAATTAAAACATACACCAAGTTTCTGTCTTTAAAATCCATTGGATGGCAAAATAAGGGCTTAATTAGATGCAGTCTTTGCTGCTGTCAGTAGTTTAGTAGGGGGGTTTGTAGGTAATGCAAGTGTCATTTTTGTTCATCTTTCCACTCATTAGAGACTGGATAGTATTATTGTTCAAACTTCCCTGCTGGATTCTCTGAGCGAATTCTGGTCAGAACTGAGTTGTTCTTACCGACCATAACGTTAGCATTGTCAGAACTGTATCTGATGCAGTTTGATCACAAGGTATGCTTGTCTTTATAGAAAAAAGAAAATATACATCACATTTGGGACTGACCATTTCATTCAGGGGAGGGGAGGAGGGAGATAGTATTTTCAAGCTTAAAGGGGGGGGGGGCCTTACAGGTAACACAGCAGTAATAAACACCTCTGTCCAGTACGGGTGTCAACGCAATCTCTTTATCAACACAATTCAACTGTGTAAACATGAACGTTTGCTTATTATTGTCTTTCATTCTTTCACTCAATGGCTAAAATTGATTGATAGTTGGTATTTTCACAAGATTAAGATAACGAATGATAATAAAGAGAACTAATCTGAATGTTCAGTTCAGCGTGTCGAACTTGTTCTGGTTTGTCCCGATGTTACATAGAGGTGCTACTGCTATGTCAATGGATGTCATACACTCCAGATTGACTAATGCCGATATGGTGTTTGCAGTATGTGCAATGAATAAAATGCTCTCTCTTGCTGCTGTGTTTCACAAAGTGAAACTCTGTCAATCAGGAGTTCTAAAATTTAGTCTAGCTGAGCTTTGTTTGTTTTGCTGATAGCTGATTGTTTCCTCAATCACAGGAAATGCATTTTTCCAATTTGCCTTTAAAAATGAATCGCACTTGAACACTATTCAAAATACTGAAATAATCATGCTTTGCGTTTTATATGTGGAGTAAAATCTGACTTCAAAAAAACTTTGCCACTGTTCAAAAACTTGTCGATAATTTTTAATAAAGACGGCTTAATCATTCTCATTCAAGGCAATGATGTGTAATAACTTTTGCTCGTCAACACGCATCTCTTTGGTTTACCTATTACTTAAAATGAATTGAGTTGTTCCACTTTGAGAACTTTACCTATACAAATTAGCCTAATTGGCTCAACCACAGCAGTCTTCAAAGGACTTAACACATCACCCTAGCTATTGTCAGGCAATTGAGTAATATGTGAAATGGTGGTTATTTATACCTGACCACCTTGCCTTTTAATTGCCTTTATGACAATTAGCTGTGTAGCTACTGCCCCAAGGATAGTTTTACATGAGCTCTAAGCAGGACTGTTTACTGTTTATACATGGTACATGTTATGGGCATGTTTTTTGGGGGGGTTTTTTGTTGAAGATTACTGAAAATTGCGTTTTTTGAAACATAACCATGTCAGGGCGTTTTGGAGTAAAAAATCGTGTTTTTAGTGTGTCACACGTTGTGTTATGGCAGGTATGCAACATAGACCCTGATTTTGACATTTTTAGTGATGTCATGATAATTTTAATTTGTGTATGTTAAAGTAGTGATATCCAATATTTGTACAGTGGTTGAAGTTTGCTTTTTTTTCTGTCCTTTGAATGAGAATGCTCTTGCCCAGGCATTTCTCATATTATTCATTTTCAATTGGCCTGAATTATTAGTCACCATAGTGTGCTTCCAGGCGAACAAGAAGCTAAGAATTACAAGTATCATTTTCTGTCATTTTGAAGTTGTAGGTCAAAAGTGAAAGGTCAAAGGTAAAGGGCAGAAGGTTCATAATTGAACTCTACATTTTGATTTTAGTTTTATTCATGTCGTAATCTGACTTGATATCCAGCATTTTATTTTAAACAGAAAGGTCAATAAAAACTGATTCTTCAGTTATTCAGTCTTTGGTCATAATTCTAAAGACAAGTGCTCATATGTTGCTTTCCATAAGATTTAATAATTAAAAAAAACAAAAAGAAAAAAAAACCAGGACAAGTGATTTGAAATCCTAGATAATATGTGACAGCTAATTATTCTTATAATTTTCCTTTGTTTTGCTTTCTAGCTCTGAGCAGAGATTAAAATTAAGTAGCTGTTAATGTTTTTCAATTGCAGATCAATGCTGGTCATTTGATAAAGCACTGGAAAATGATCAAAGTTTTTGGCACAGAGATATCACTAGAGGATGTGGTATGTATTTAAAGGAATCCAGAAGATAATATTAGGTGTTCATTTTGAGTAGATGAAAGTAAACTCTACCACATATATTAATGCACAAATACTTTCTTCTTTTTCTCTATCTTTTTCATTTTCTTTGTCTTATCATCTTATCTCGCATATTAATATACATGTGAACCTCCTGCACTGGAGGGTTTTTCTCCCAAGTTTAGGTGTGTCTCCTGTCCCTCCTGTCACTCAATGAAATCTCCCGTGTATGCAAAATTATTGGTGACAAATTTTATTTTTTCCATTCTGTTCACATTCTGGTTGCAGTGTAGTTTATTTATGGTAATACTGCTTGTGATCATGTGACTGAACTGACTTAAGCAGGGCAAAACCATGTAGTTGCTAATTTCACCCTTTGATCCTGTCAGCATGGTTGGCTGGCTTCATTATTTGAAGTTTGTCAAGTTGGATTATACTAAGTGTGAGCAGAATTCATTCAGAAAGGATTTAAGACATTAATTGATTATGGTTGGGTTGCTAAAGAGCTCAGTCGGCATAAAACAATTAACATTACTTTGAATCTCTCCTCAAGGTATGTTCTGCTTTGGTGCTTAAAGTTGTCGAGATGAATTAGAGTCTAAACTATGTATGATCAGAAGTAATTTGGACAGGATTAAAGATGTTAATTGATTATGGTTGGATTACTCAAGAGCTCAAGTGGCATAAAACTGGGTCAGTTTGACTTCGGTGTTTAAAGTTTGTCGAGATGTTTAAGAGTGCCACTGTCAAAACACTAAAATCCAAGTAACCAAAATATCACAAAATCCAATGATAGTTGGAAACGGGAATTTCACTGGTTGCAGTCATGTTCAAAGGGAAATGAATATGCATTCTGCTCTTCTTGTAAAGCTGATTTTAAAGTCTGTTACGGTGGCAAGAATGACATCACTCGTTCAGCAGAATCCTGATCTCATAAAAGCATATTAACTGCAACAACAAATATGCCATCACTGAAATTCATGAAATCTGCATCAAATGTGGATAAAGTTAGACATGCCGAGACACTATTTGCCAACTTTATAGTCGAACATAATCTCTCATGACTGACCATCTGCGGAACATGACCAGCGATCATGATTTTTAGGCAAAATATATGTTCGACACTACTATGAACGACTGCATTGCAAAAACTGATATAAACACCACTGACCTTGATTTAATTCTTTGTAAACATGAATTTAAACCAGACTAAAGTACATGTCATTAACTGCCATTGTAATCCATAATGCCTGGGATGAATAGGGTCTTTGTCTCAGTTTAAAATACTAGTAAGTGATAATCGTTTTTCGGATTTGATTTTCATTATTAAAGAGTGTTGATAGTGATGATAATGATAACAAAAAAGGTGTCTGCAAATTAGGCTTAAAGTCACAAGGGTTTGATGGTATAATGTATGCGTTTGTGCTTCACGTAAAGAATCTTACTGACATTAAAACAATATTAGATTTAGACCCAGACAGCACCAGTCTTGAGCAGTTCTGGCAGTCAATCAGCAATTTGAATCTACCCACAGGCTGGAACAATTTAAACTTCTTAGTGGAATCAGTAGAGTTGTATTGACACTGCCACATTCCAATGGAGACATAAAAAAGGACATTTTCCATTCGGAGTAAAATTCAGGCTGACTCTAGAGGAAACCTGGATCCAGTAACAGTACATCTTTTCCTAAGTGTTAAGGTCAACAAAGATGAGGACTGCCACCAATATAATATAATCTAGCAATGATGTAAGAAATGATATGAGTGGCAACAAGTTACTGTGAAAGGACTGACTTGATGAGATGCTGTTCATATTTTAATATTAAAAAAATGTAAATTTGTTCAGTAGTTGTAATTTTTGTGCATATGCATGCTAAAAATCAGGTCGATCAAAATCCTCCCTCTTTTGAGGTCAAAACTTCTGACCAAATTTTGGAAATCTCCTGATCTGTTCTGACCTGACCTGTCTTTTTTATACATGTATGTACACCTCTACCTCGATAACTTGCACACAATGGGGTCCAAAAACATAGACTGCACTATAAGCGAGGGCATGAGTTACCGAGGGACCTCAAAAAAATTAAGAAGGGGATGCCATCCCCACCTGACATCGAGAAAAATGCAGTGGGGGGGTAACAGGGCTGTTTAATGGCTGAATACTCGTTTTATAATTGCATTGGGAATAATTGTCAATAAAGAGCTTTTTTCTAATGTAGTTGTTTGCTTTTTTGTATAAATTACTTTTATTTTCAAGATACTCAACCTCTGAAAGATTGTTAACAACATTAGTCCAAGTGGTTTCAACAACACGTGTAGGCGAAAACATTGTGTATTACATCACTGCTTTTTGTTGTTGTCGATTCACAACAAAACAAGATTCCTTTTTTCAAAAACTAGGGACATTTATTTCGTGAAACAACTGTCAATGTTGAAACTCAATTTATTGATTGTTCTTTTAATAAAATATGGATGCTGTGATTTCATTGCAAGTAAAAGTGAAACTTCTTCTCATCCTTGAGGAAATATCTGAGTAGCAAGTTAGAAATTTTAAGTTCGATACAAACTCTGGAACTCCCTTCTCCATAATGAACCGTATCTGTGAAACAAATCTTTTTATTCACCAAGTACTCATTTGGCTTGGTTGCCTTACTATCTTTGATCACATTTGTGAATGAGTAGGCTAATTTAAGGTAGTTTAATTATATTACTTACATAATAATATTTATAACAGTGTTCAATTGATCAATTGAAATGAGTTGACCTGACATACGTCCGTGACTGCTAGCTCTTATGCAGGTAGGATTTGCACTCCTTTTAACTTTTCTTTTATTCCACCCCCTTTATTTGATTTGATACAAGAGACGTAATTAACGTGATAATACAAAGCAGGTCTGCTTTTAATTGAGTGTAACAACACAACAAATACTTCCGCAAGTCGGAGATAAAAAAACGGTCGGCACTTAATTAGGTTCTCACGGATACTCTTGCGGACATAGCTGGGACAGATGAATTATATTTTTCACATTTGAATACAATAGGGCATATTGCATTTATAATGATTACACTGAAATCGAATTAAAAGATAAAATTAAAACACAAATTTTACTTGACAAAACTTATTTAATTGGTATTTATTTTTTAAAGTGTTGCCACCAGTAGGCATTAGTGACATTTTCATTGATCAAAATTTTGTCGAATATTGTTATTTACAGTGTACTGAGAACGTTGTTTGGATAGAAAATTGAACAAAATATGACTTCTTATTAAAAGTTGAAAATTTTATAATGTTGAAACTGGAAACTTGCTTTTACCAGGTATCTGATAATTTTACTGGGAACCATTTGAGTTGGATGGGAGAAACAAGATTGTATAGACACATTGAAGCCGAAGATACTAAAAGCTCTCAACATTCATGCAGTATACCTGTATATACCTGAAATGTTTCTAAAAACATTCAAATAGATTTACAGCTGTTAAAAGAGTTCAATATTACACAATGATTCATATATTATAAAGTTCTCCAAATGAACAGCTGTACAATAAATTGTTCCATATGATGGTTGGCAGGTATTACTGGTACATTGTGACAACTCACAACATTTCTTACATGCAATACAGTGGTCCATTTTATAAAGTAAGCATGGTCATGGATTCCATTACATTATGTAATAGTAACACTATGTATAAGTTTTCCAAGTATAAGACAACCTTAACTATAACATGGTACACATTTATGGCTCCTTTCAACAGTTATAGCATGAGATCACAGTATCTTCCATCCATGTTAGACTAAGTGTGGCTTCCTCTGCTTCTAGGATATCTACATGAGGATACATGAATTCCAGAAGATCTAATCTTAAACTAGTGCTTTCTTCTCTCTCTCCCTCTCTCAGTTATTTAAATATTTTAATCTTATTTCAGATACGTCAAGCAGGTGTTGGTTTAGGATTACAGTTTCAGCCATTCATGCGGATAGCATCCTTATCAGAGGATGAAAAGGTACACAATCAATCACATCATATCACATTACATCATATTGTATATTACACAGTCACATCATATCACATTATATCATACTGTATATTACACAATCACATCATATCACATTACATCATACTGTATAGGAGATAGATGCAAGTCAGTATTTTCATACTGTATATACTTGCTTATAAGTCAAGTCCAGCTGCAAACTACACAGACCCAGATCTGCTGTCACATAATGCACCAGCAGATCTGGGTCTGTGCAGTTTGCTAGGAGTAATCAGTAGAACAAATAACATCTACTCTGATCCCGGTGCATTATGCAATGGCAGATCAGGATATATGTTGTTTGCAGTTAGACTCGACTTATAATTGAGTATATATAATTTCAACTACTGTAAATTGTAATATCTTTGTACCATTATATTTTTGCAAATATATTACATTCAATGTAAATAACATAACATCTTTTTAAGGTTTTAATGATGGGGTAATACATACAGTTTTCCTTCTTTATAAAGCTTTTAATAGAAACCGTACAAGTAACTCATGTAATAATTGAGGGAGCATTATACTGTGGGAGGTTCCAAGACTGAGTTATAATAGTGGATAAAAACAAAAAAATAGTTATTAAATGATGGAAAATTACAATGTAATTGGTCATAATTAGCTTAGAACTAAAATCAAGTGAAATTAATTAAGTAGCAATGATAAAACAAAACTCCCATTTTAATTGGATCCATCACCATACCTGCATTATAAGAGGGGTAGCAGTATACAGAGTGGTTTTATAGTGAGGGACCACTACTATAGTATTTGCCTATCACCCTGACGGTTTGTACCTCCCTTGTGATTTTAAAAACAAAAAGCATCAAGGATATAAAAAAAGTACAAAACTTAGTCGTTGTTGCCCGGGGGTCCCTAAAACTGTCATCTTGTGCACGTTTCAAACTAAATGGAAGTTTTCAGGGTAAACAATGATCCTGCTCACTGTCCTTTTCTGGTTCCTGGAAAAATCTATTTTCAGTGTTACATAAAAGGTAAAAACTGTGTTGTCTGCATCCAATATTTGCAATGTCAGGTTTTAATATTTCTAAAAATAAAACTGAACAATAAAAAGGGCAAGCAGCATAACTCTTATGTACATGTGATCAAAGGGATGTAACACCCTAAGTTATGGAAATTTACAGAATTATTTGGAGCTTATCAAAGATGATGAACTACATTGCTCCTCTTGTCTGAAAAAAATAGATCCGCCCACACAAATATGGTGGCAGTGTTAGTAACGAAACTTCTGTTTGGTTTGAAGTGCAAACAAGATGACAGGGTTAGAGATCCCCTGGCAACAGTCGGGTTAGAAATTATAAATTGATGAATGAAATGACTAAGTTTTGTGCATTTGTTATATCCTTGATGCATTTTGTCTTTAAAATCAGTATGGGGTACAAGGTAGGTGAATACTACAATTTGCATCATAGTCACAGTGAATAACTATTTCATTAAGTTTTCTTGATAAATGATTGAAATTTCTATGCTCTGGAAAATTGCGTGTTACAAAATTTTCATTAGATATTCAATATCGTTGTATTCATTTACCCAGGTATCAAACAGAAAGTTTACAAAGCTCATATTTACATATTACATGACATGTACTTTAAATTTTACAATCATAGCAAGTAAAAAGTGTTAACAGATTCAGAGAGTGAACTAAATTTTGCTTAACTTTTATTCAGACTAAAACTTTGTGCTGAAAAGATTGTAATGAGTGTGCTATAAATACCAGTGTATTGTAATGAGTGTGCTATAAATACCAGTGTATTGTAATGAGTGTGCTATAAATACCAGTGTATTGTAATGAGTGTGCTATAAATACCAGTGTATTGTAATGAGTGTGCTATAAATACCAGTGTATTGTAATGAGTGTGCTATAAATACCAGTGTATTGTAATGAGTGTGCTATAAATACCAGTGTATTGTAATGAGTGTGCTATAAATACCAGTGTATTGTAATGAGTGTGCTATAAATACCAGTGTATTGTAATGAGTGTGCTATAAATACCAGTGTATTCTAATGAGTGTGCTATAAATACAAAGTGTATTGTAATGAGTGTGCTATAAATACCAGTGATAATACTGAAGGATGCTTCGAGAACTGGGTTTAGATTTTAGTAGTCACCATTTTGTAAGCACTGTATTATGCTAACAAGTGGGTAGGTGGAACAGTGGGTGTTCTTTTTTTAAGAAATATTGCAAAGAATGTTTTGCCACTAATTTTTTTTGAACATTCCTTACTCTTGGAATATTTAAAGAAGAAGCTCATTTGGTCAAGAAACCAATCTTTCATTACCGCTTACAATTTTACAAGTTGTGTTGTCTTTAGACAAAAAAGCTTTTAAACTAGATGATTGATCTACTATAAAGTACTGCAAAAAAATGTATGAGGCATTCCATATGAGTACATTATACAGCATTCATATAAATGAGGCATTTCATATGAGTACATTATACAGCATTCATATAAATGAGGCATTCCATATGAGTACATTATACAGCATTCATATAAATGAGGCATTTCATATGAGTACATTATACAGCATTCATATAAATGAGGCATTCCATATGAGTACATTATACAGCATTCATATAAATAAGGCATTCCAGATGAGTACATTATACAGCATTCATATAAATGAGGCATTCCATATGAGTACATTATACAGCATTCATATAAATAAGGCATTCCAGATGAGTACATTATACAGCATTCATATAAATGAGGCATTCCAGATGAGTACATTATACAGCATTCATATAAATGAGGCATTCCAGATGAGTACATTATACAGCATTCATATAAATAAGGCATTCCAGATGAGTACATTATACAGCATTCATATAAATAAGGCATTCCAGATGAGTACATTATACAGCATTCATATAAATGAGGCATTTCATATGAGTACATTATACAGCATTCATATAAATGAGGCATTCCAGATGAGTACATTGTACATCATTCATATAAATGAGGCATTCCAGATGAGTACATTATACAGCATTCATATAAATGAGGCATTTCATATGAGTACATTATACAGCATTCATATAAATGAGGCATTTCATATGAGTACATTATACAGCATTCATATAAATGAGGCATTTCATATGAGTACATTATACAGCATTCATATAAATGAGGCATTTCATATGAGTACATTATACAGCATTCATATAAATGAGGCATTCCAGATGAGTACATTGTACAGCATTCATATAAATGAGGCATTCCAGATGAGTACATTATACAACATTCATATAAATGAGGCATTCCATATGAGTACATTGTACAGCATTCATATAAATGAGGCATTCCAGATGAGTACATTATACAGCATTCATATAAATGAGGCATTTCATATGAGTACATTATACAACATTCATATAAATGAGGCATTCCAGATGAGTACATTATACAGCATTCATATAAATGAGGCATTTCATATGAGTACATTATACAGCATTCATATAAATAAGGCATTCCAGGTGAGTACATTATTCACCATTCATATAAATGAGGCATTCCAGTTGAGTACATTAGACACCATTCATATAAATGAGGCATTCCATATGAGTACATTGTACATCATTCATATAAATGAGGCATTCCATATGAGTACATTTTACAGCATTCATATAAATGAGGTATTCCATATGAGTACATTTTACAGCATTCATATAAATGAGGTATTCCATATGAGTACATTATACAGCATTCATATTATGATTAGTAGTTAACCTGTACAAGGCATTACAGATGAGTACATTATACAGCATTCATATTATGATTAGTAGTGAACCTGTACAAGGCATTACAGATGAGTACAGTATACAGCATTCATATAAATGAGGTATTCCATATGAGTACATGTTACAGCATTCATATAAATGAGGTATTCCATATGAGTACATTATACAGCATTCATATTATGATTAGTAGTTAACCTGTACAAGGCATTACAGATGAGTACATTATACAGCATTCATATAAAGAATAGTAGTGATCACTGTACAAGGCATTACAGATGAGTACATTATACAGCATTCATATTATGATTTGTAGTGAACCTGTACAAGGCATTACAGATGAGTACATTATACAGCATTCATATTATGATTAGTAGTGAACCTGTACAAGGCATTACAGATGAGTACATTATACAGCATTCATATTAAGAATAGTGGTGAACTAGTATGAGGCATTACAGATGAGTACATTATACAGCATTCATATTATGATTTGTAGTGAACCTGTACAAGGCATTACAGATGAGTACATTATACAGCATTCATATTATGATTAGTAGTGAACCTGTACAAGGCATTACAGATGAGTACATTATACAGCATTCATATTATGATTAGTAGTGAACCTGTACAAGGCATTACAGATGAGTACATTATACAGCATTCATATTAAGAATAGTGGTGAACTAGTATGAGGCATTACAGATGAGTACATAAAAGTACATTGTTTTAAAGTAGAGTAGTACTGAATTCCACAAAATCATACTAATGATTGTTTCTATAGATGTTGACTGATAATATTTAAAACCCTTGGATGAATCAGTCGACAATATATAGGGTGGAAGGGAATTACATAGTTTTGAATTACATAGTTTTGTTCCAAAAAAAGCCCAAATTACTTGAATGTTTGAGATTGCTCATAGTTTATATGCAGATATATTTTCCACAAATTTAAAATTACTTGTAAGATAGAAAAAGTGAAGGTTTCAGAGGACACTCAAAAAATGTGCCTTTGGTGTACTAAATGTACTTCATTTAAACCTTGCAGCACCTACACAGGTTGACCAGAAGAGACTTGGTCCTCTGTTCTGCAGAAGCATTAGATGGAAGGGAAAATGTTCATCACCCAACATATTGATATGGACATGTCAGGAGTTCATGCTCATTGCTTTGGCAGCCCAGTGGGCATAAAAACCCTGCATATAGAGTGAGCACCAGAGTGCCAGTCTCGACACTTGGGGCTGTTTTCCTTGCTTCCAACAAGTCTGTCAAGCTTGTGACAAGTCCATCCAGTTGGCTGACCAGCTAGCCATTGATACTTTTGATCAAGGAAGATCTTGCTCCCCCCTTTTGGTACCCCACTGGGTGCAAGTCCTCCCTTATGCTTGAGCATGGTTAGAGTGCCCATAAGTCTGAGCACATGCGGTTTGGTTCTGACCTTCGTGTCTGCTGTCATTTAGGCTTCTGACCAGCCTGTCCAGCTGGCTGACTGACCATGCATCACTGCTAATAACCAGAAGTCGACCATGAATCAGGTCACATACCAGCTTAGCATCCCATACAACTGGTCCATCCACATGGCTGTCCAGCCAGCCATCATGGCTTCATAAACTATACTGCCCACACCAGCTTATATGGAATGTAATGGGGTACACAATTTGTCAGTCATGCACAACTACACATCTGGATGCCTGCCTGGTGGCACAAACCAGTTCAGTTGAAAGGTCCAATATAGATGGCATATCCTAAGCAATACACCCAGTGATGATGCCACTTCTTTCATTCTGCTTGGTACAATATACATGGATATGGAATCTGTGCCAGAGGAGGATAAAAATTCACACAGGGTCTGAAAATTATGGTTGTCCAAGGTCCTGGACCGATCTATTTGGCTGTGGACCCATCATATGTTACCAGCTATATAGCCTGTCAGACTTTTAATATTTCTTAATTGTTCCTATGAATTGAATACAAATGTGCTGTTTAATCCTTAAAATGTATGAAAAGAGTCAGGCAAGTGCAGTGATACAAGTGGAAGTGGATCATTCATTAGTAAGAGACTGATGTTAGAATATTACCAGAGCTCTGCAAATGTTGTAAACAATATGCAGAGCAACAGCCTTAGCTGGATCTTTGTAAGTCAAGCGTTTGTCTCTCCTCAACATCAGCTTAAACAATGCATCTGTTCTATGGGTTTACCACATGTTCTAAACTAATTTCTTTAAGTATTGATTTATCATAAGGCCAAAATCAAGCACAGGGTATTTGTCTGCAACAACTGGTGCTTTACCTGTTGCACTGTTCGATGACAAGCATTCCAGGTCTGAAAAGGACACCAATTCCAATATAGATAAACTGAGGAGTGTGCATCGGTTTGTTCAGTGAAGAGAGGTGACAAAGGTGCTGACCCACTTTCCTACTTGATATTATAAGTGTTAAGAAAAATCCAATGCAAGGATACTCTAAATAAAACATTTTGGTGCTAAGGTTCAGGTTTTCATTTTAAAATAATAAAAATATTATAGCAACCAATGTGATGCTAAGTAGATTTCTGAAAATCATGAATCATGGTAAGTGTAAATATATCATTTTCTGACTTGTACAGTAATTTAATGAATACATTTTTAAAAAATATTTTTTAAATAAATAATTTATTATTCAGTAAACAATAAAGTATACATATGTCTGAATTTTTAGTTTGCATTCATTTTAATCATTTTTCCTGTGTTTTGTTTATCTTCTATGCACAAGTCAGACTTAGCTGTTGGACCAATGCTTGGCATATGTGGACCTGGGCAGTGTTGGACCTCACTGATCCTGGACCAGTGATTCAGAAACGAAATTTTCAGGCCCTGCCCCAGTGGTTGTGGGAGAAAACCTTGATCAGCTAGTCCACTCCAGTTCCATGATGGAGCACACAGGGTTTAGTTTTAAAGTGGCAGTTGAGACATTAGCCACATTTTATTGCTGAGTGCCTAACTGAGTGCCTAACTGAGTGCCTCCCACTGCCTTTTGTAAGTGAGGCCAACAAGTTCAAGGCCTTGATAGATGCAGATGGTGCAGATGAGCATGATCCTTCTGTCAACAGCTTCAGCTGGCGAAGATTAATGAGATCTCCTATCAGCTGTTCAACAAAATCTTAGATCCTGGGAACTCCAAGGCCATCTCGGAGAACCAGTTGCCAGTGTCCATCTCCTCCCACTGGTATTGAACCCACTTGGATACATACTATGCAGTGGTCCTAAGCTTGAATAAGATATCATGGCAGTGAACATGGCCATTGGCTTCAAGTTCCTTTATTTCACATTCCAAGGTACCATAAACTAGTTTAACACACACCCATATGGACTCAATCACAGTCCATGGGGTTTCAAGAAGAGCATCATTTATGTTGTCATCCTCTTCAGGTCGACCTTGGTGTATCTGCCAGTGTACCTAGATGACAGTCTGCAGGAATATATAATCAGTTCAGTTCTAGTTGAACTGCCTTTTCTCACTTCATGCTTAGCTGGGTTATCTTGTGAACCTAACATTTCATCTATCTTTGGATTTGTTTTCTCATCTCAACCATGTTTGCCTCCCTCCTATGTACATTACATGGATTGACAAGTTCTCCAAGTTGCTGTCCTATAAGGGGGGTGATTTCCGCAAGGAAGTTTTGCTACTCCTCAATTTACTCAATTTGGATGCAGACCTGCTCCAACTAGGTTGTCTCTTCATGATGCACCAGCTTCAGGTGGCCCTGTGGTGCCCCTTTTTTCAGTCGCTTGGATCATCAGGTTGCAGTCTCAACCAAGATAAAACAGTTCCTGCATCAGTGGTGGAACAGAGAATGGCTTATGGCAGGGATACTGCAGGAAAGCCCCCAACTGGCGATTACCGTTGGTATGGATGACAGTTCATACAGTTGGGGGTTGGGTGTTGGGAGGGTGGCCACCTGATTTCCACCACAGTGAGCGGCAGTTGGGGGCCGGAGGAGAGGGCCCTTTACATCAACCTTTAGGAAATGAAGGATATTATTAATGCCGTTCTCACCTGGAAGGACCAGCTTTATAGGAGAGTAACTCTTGCAATGTTCAACAACTCATTGGTGTTGTCCTACTTCATCATATGAAGGTGCCAAATCAGCCGTCCTGGTCCGGGCCTTTTAGTGCTAGGGCACCCAGCACAAGATTATGGTCCAGATCAAACACATTACTGGCAGGATTAATGTTCTGGCTGACCCATTGTTGTGAAGGGGCCAGACTCTTCATACTGAGTGGCCCCTTCACACATCAATCTTTTATGAGATTTGCACACTTTGGGGTGCATCTGATGATAGATCTCTTTGTGATGAGATATAACCACAGACTGCCCACCATCATCTATCTGGTCCCAGACTATGGAACCACAGACTGCCCACCTTCATCTATCTGGTCCCAGACTATGGAACCACAGACTGCCCACCTTCATCTATCTGGTCCCAGACTATGGAACTACAGACTGCCCACCTTCGTCTATCTGGTCCCAGACTATGGAACGACAGACTGCCCACCTTCGTCTATCTGGTCCCAGACTATGGAACGACAGACTGCCCACCTTCGTCTATCTGGTCCCAGACTATGGAACGACAGACTGCCCACCTTCGTCTATCTGGTCCCAGACTCAGAGGCCTAAGCAGAGGACATTTTATCAGTCTATTGAAATGGATGTTGGGTCTATGCCTTCCCTCTAACTGTTCTGATACAGAGTATAAATCCAGAAGATAAGGGATCAGACCTACAGAGTGGTTTTTATAGCACCATTCAGATGGGAACACTCTTGGGTGAATGATCTACTCAATCTAGCAGTAGACATCCGCAAGAAAATCCCTGGAATGACCAGCCTGCTCAAGCAGCTGCAGTCATAGGTCTTCATCCCTGCTAGGCAGGCTTCTCCTACCCTTCCAGCTCTTGTCAGTAGAGTCTTGTGCAGAATGGAGTTCAGACCTTCAGTCAAAGAAAGCATCACATGAGCTAAAACGCCCTCCACTTTGAAGGCATCTGAGGAGAAGTGGTGCATTTTTGTGGACTGGTGCAAGGGTAACAACATCATCCCCTTGCAGGCCTTAATCTTTCAAACTTTTTTCTCTGACTTTTTGTGGAGAAGAATTAATAGCTTATTATTCCTATCAAGGGGTACCACTCTATGATTTCTGACATATTCAGACATCATGGGAGAAGTTATGTACACCAAGGCAAATACCTGTATGACTTGCTGGTAAATTTTGACCTGAATAGATCCCGGTCACTCACCATGTTCCACAAATGGAACTTCTCATGGGTTCTGACATGGCTCAACTCAGACAAGTTTGAGCACTAGGCTGAAGCTGCTATCATTTAAACCATGCTTTTCAAAGCCCAAGCTTTGGCCTGCAGGGTGAGTGAATTGTATGCCCTTTTGGTAGATCCAAGCAATCTCGTTTTTATCAGATAGCTCAGTTGTCCTAATGACACAACCAGGCTTCATAGCCAAGAACAGGTTGCCATCAGTGGGCAATCAGAAGGTGGATATTTGCTCACTCTCCTCAAGCAATACATCAAGAGAGGCAGCCCTGCACGACACAGTCTGTGCTCTCAGGCACTACCTGAAATGCACGGAAAACAGTAGTGGACCCAAACAACACCATTTTCTTCCAGTAAAGGCCAGGAAGCACAACATAACACATAACACGTTGGCAGCAATTACTGATATGCTCAGCACACTCTAATGTTTCACAAAACCAGATATGCCTCATGAATTTCAGCACATAAGATTCAAACGATCTCTGTGAATCTTGCATTCCAACACAATGTTTCGATCTGAAATACTATTGAAGTGGTCAGCTGGCATGCACAGTCAACATTCTCAAGCTTCTATCTTTGAGATCTAGCATTGCAGAGAAGAAAATTGAATCTGATTGGTCAAGTTGCTGCTGCCCAGATGACCACCAGATCCCATTAATGACAGCACAACCACCCGGTAGTTTTCTTGGTAAGAAAATGCCATATATTTTGCATTACCACAGTGTAGACATTATGTGTCACATGACCTTCAAAATATGTTTTAAGGATTTACATGTGTAGCTTTTATCTTTTATTTTTAAATACCTTTTTTCAGAATTTTAACACTTTGCCTTTTATATTGTATCTCCTTGTACTTCATGTTTACATTAATTTGAAAGGGTTTATCTTCCTAAAGTTTTTGTGTCATTCTTCATTTTAAAAATGTTTGAACTTTGCCTTGAGTTGGTGCCATATAACCATTATTGTGTTCAGGTGCTATAAAACGCTACTACATACATACATACACATGACCTTTGGTTGTGCTGCCTGTTACGGAATTATGTATCATCTTTTAAAATTATAATATAGTTTTATTTGGTTTATGACCTTTGTATTATAATCTAATAGCCGTTGTTTTGTATAGTACACATATACGGTATCTTGCTACCCAGTGCTTTTGTCCTGGGAAAAATCAATAATTATGGTGGTTAAGAATGACTCACATGTCACGTGACTAGCGCATGCTAAAATGTACTATCATTTTGACCTGGATTTCACAATTCAAAGAATGATTCATTTTGTTGTCCAGAAGTTAGATTAATGGATCGTAATACTAAGACGTTTATTTAAGATGAAATAAGAATGGGTTTTATTTGTTTTAAAGACGCAGTACAGAAGCTATATAATGAGATGTTATCGCTGCATTCTGAATTCTTCATAATTACTTCAGCATGAGAGGTCATAAACGAGATTGGTTCATTGTGTGTGATTATTTATCTACTTCAGAAATATTTCCAGACTACATTTTTGGGATTAAGTACTGACATTTAAAGATTTAAGAATTATTCAGCTCCGTTGGAATTATTGGAAACATTTCTAGAACTTGTGTGATATTCTACATTCACAAGGATTTATTTGGAATTAATAATATTTGGATATAACTGATTCTTGTTAGTACATCAGCACAGTTGTGTTTTCATTCGGAACATTCTTCATTTGGAATATTTTGGATAACTTCCGGATCAGTGAACAATAGAACAATTTAGGACTATTTAAGGAAATTCTACACTGTAAGTTATTTTTAATTCTTTCACTTTGTTTGTTTAGAAAATTTTTATATTTTAAGAAATTAAATTTGTGTTTGTAAATCTTGAAAGCTTGTTTGAGTAATTCTTTCTTTTGTTATATTACCCCTAGTCGTAACATTGCCTTTATGTCTTAGGAGTGGATTTATCCTTCACATAGGGACTCCAGCCATAGTTCTCTGGAAGAGTATGCATGGTAAAGGTTGAAAGTTCGTGTGTTTCCTCCTCCTATTACCTATTCTCATAACATTAATCTGGCTGGTAATATATTCGATGGAGAAATGAAACTATATTGTAAATTCTGTTTCTCTGAGAATACTTACCCAGTCACATTACTGTGAACCCGGCCAACACCTTCCATATGAGCATCCTTGTTCATGTTTGGCTCAAGCTTAAACTGAATAAGGTCTAGTATATAGGTGGCCACCTTGGCAAGCAGAGGGAGGTAATTATAATGGTATCTGGAAGAGTTTCTTTCCTTAGATGCTATTTGCATTGTCTATATTATATATAGAAAGGAAAGATACATTTTTTTGTCATTCTGTGATGGCTGAATTCAGGAGGTGGTGGAGATTATTTCCCTAATGTTAATGGGATCAGGTAAGTATTCTTGGAGAATAAAATGTCCTTTCATCAGCATAACATTATTAGAGGTTGAAGGATTTCAACTGAAGTTAGCATACAGCTCGTTATGCCCCACCATGACTATGACAAGGGCATATTATAATATTACCCTTGTCTGCCCATCTGCCCTGTCCATCACACCTTAGTTAGAGATGGGGTTTTCAAGCCTAGCTTTGAAAACAATAAGGTAAGTGATTGACCAATCTGGTGCTGATTCAAAAGTCTCTGCACTGCCACAGCCAGATAGAAATTGACACAAGTCAGTAAATCCTCTTTGTATACCCCAAGCCCATCTTTAAGGTTTGTGTTAAGGTGATTCCAGGTACTGTGGTTAGGCATCTGTGTTCAATGATTACATTTCTATTTATTGTTGAGAGCTTGAACAAGTTTTATTTCCAGGTTTAAGCTGCATCATTTAGAGGAGTTAAGGCCCCAGAATGCACATCCTCATAAACTTTGGTTTCAGCAGCATAACTGTTCCAAGGATTGTTTGATTTCAACTAAATTTGGTATGTGCTTTTATATTATTGAGACCTCAGTTCAATTTAATTTCCAGCTGCCTTCATCCTAAAATATAGAGAAGTTATGGCCCCTGATTTCCCATCCTTATAGATTGGTTTCTGCAGCAGAACTTTACCTGTGAATGTTGGATGGTAACTCAGTTTGATATGCAGCTATATATTGATTAGATTTTGGATGAGTTTAGTTTTCAGCAATTTACTGCCGTTGAAATTCATTTTAAAGGTATAATATCACTAATTGGTGGAGTGGTGATCCATATTTCACTATACTGGTGGATCCATCCATTATCCATTAGCAGTTTTTTGTTATTGTTTCTCCAAAACTACTTGGAAGAAAGTTACAAAACTTAGCATAGTTTTATCCTAAGGTCTAGTTGGTCGTAAAGAAAAATGATGCCACTCAAATATCCAATATGGTCACCGTGGTGGCCATCTTAAAAATCTTGTTATTGCTACTCTTCCTGAATGGATGGTCATGTGTGACATGGGGTTTTCACTGAAAGACTCCTTATGATTGTGGATGGTCCTAAACGAAAATGGTGCCAATCTCACAGTCAACATGGCAGCCATCTGAAAATATTGTGTTTGTTACTTCTCCAGAATTTATGATCATATTGATGAGGGTTTTTATACTAAAAGACTATTTTATAACTTGTAGATAGTTTAGAATGGTATTGATCTGACATCCAACATGGCTGTCATGGCAACAGTTTTGAAAATCTTGCTATTGCTGCAGTAATTTCTTCTGAGCAGATGGTCATATTGACATGGGATTTTCATTAAAAATACTCCTCATGATATGTACTTGGTCCTGATTGAACATGGTGCACATACTACCTCCCACTATGGCTGCCACTATAATTAAAAAATTATACATATTTTAATTTGATAGAAATAATAAGAAAACAGTGAAAAATTGAATATATTTATTGACTCTTCAAACAAATTATAATAATTTATAATATTTCCATGTAATAATTGATAATGAGAGTCCCTTAACAACCACGAAGTCCTGTTTATTTTACATGAGGTTACGATCGATAAAATACGCCTATCAATCAGTAGAACAAAAAAAAATGTTTTAGGTGTCCCAAGACTTAGAGTACATGAAAAAATTGCTTTAACTTCGTGTCCCAACTTTTATAGGTCATAAAAAAATTACTTTTGAAAATAAATAAGGGTGTCCCAAGACTTATAGTGTCAAAAGACTTACCGTGATTACGGTACTCCTAAATGGATAGCGTATTGAAATGGGTTTTTCACTCAACCTCTTCTTGAAATATGTAATTGGTTCTATATTAAAATGACTATGATCTAATCTTGAAAATGGCTGCACTGGCAACTATCTTGAAAGTCTTCTTATGTCTAGTCCATCAGAATATATGGTTTTATTGACATGAGCTTTTTACTAAAACACTGTAACAATATGCAGCAGGTCCTGAATGAAAATGGAGCTGATGATAGCTGCAACATGGCAACCATAGTGGCTAGCCCAAAAATCTTGTTATCACAGCTCCTCTTCAAAGAATGGTAGCATAGACATTGGGTTTCCACTAAAACAATTCTTGCATGGTCTAATTAGTCATGAATGAAAATAGTGCAGCTCTAACTACTAAGATGTCTGCCCAGTGATGAACAAATTTGAAAACCATACCACCTTGACCTTGTGGTTTAGTCACAGGTCACCAGGGTTCCATCATTCCTGAAATTTCTCTCTGACCTGAAAGGCCAGCAAATTTAAAAAGTTCCTGGTCCTTCAGATATGCTTTCATAAACTTGTAACATTTTGAGCTGGCCACAAGTACCAGCTGCTTCAAGTTTTTGTTGACTCAACCAGAAAATTATTGGCATCAGACCAGTGGTCGGGTGCTAATTTCAAATGCTGCAAGGTCACTGCTTGCATTTTTGTACTTCATCAAGTTTATGAACACATGGACTTATACAGATATATTTTTTATCAGCCACTGTATTTTGTTGTTTTTTAAATCGACAGATTGATAGTCAGCATTCTGACATTGATTTTAAGGTCAGAAGTCTTGACTTGGATTTTTATATGCGATGGCCTGTGAGCATGATAACACAAACAAGTATGAATGGTTTTTTAACAAACTCAGTTTGTGGATATCAGACAAATACACTGAATGATATCAGTTCAATAAAGCTTTTTGTAAAGATGGCAACTCAGACAGATAGGAAAATATTTTTATCACCAAATTTGGTATATTGGAGTTTCTCAAGAATATCTGGAATGATTTTTATATATGTACTCTGCAATTAAAAAAGATACAAGGAGCAAAGAAACAGATTTCTTGTAAATACATGCAAATTCTTTTTTGGCCAATATAACTATTAGAGCCCATTCAAGGGAGTCTTGTTTTAAACTTTGGTTTTTGCACCCATGCAGTACCAGTAAACATGGGATTTCAGATGAATTGCTTGTGCAGCTTTTTGTTATTGAACTCTTGAATTAATTTGATTAAGAGCATTGCATTATTTATTATTTATAGAGTCAGGGTCCATTATTGTTGGGTACATCCCCATTTGTACCCAGCAATATTCCTTATTTTAAGACCCTCCAGAGCAAACTATAGCAAACATAGTCTTGGCATTTAGTTTTTGTTAACATTTGTCTAGCATTGCTGTATTTAACTTTTGGTTTTCTAAGGTCAATTTATATTTTTTTAAATATTATAATTAATAATTGTCTTTGAACTTTTCGTTATAATAAGCTATGTATTGCTCCTCTAGTGCATATTTATTTAATTTTACATTTGACTTTACAGTGTTATTTAGAACAAAATTGTATCAATATTAAACATTTTGTTTTTCACTTCTTTTAAACTTCTTTCCACTACTCTCTTTTGATTGCTATATCACTACCAAAGATACTTTGATTAACTTGCAACATTATGAATGATTTACTGACCATTCCTTTAGGATAAGCCCCAACAGAACAGCAATTATTTGGGTCTCCATTTAGGTCCACTAGATTCCATTTAGGTCCACTAGATTCCATTTAGGTCCACTAGATTCCATTTAGGTCCACTAGATTCCATTTAGGTCTATTTCGGTCTATATTAAAGGTAGTCTCTTATGATATGCACCAACTTTCTTTTATTCCACTGGCAGCAATCAAGACGTACTAAAAATAAACTGGTGGATCTCAGTAGAAACTACACTCAAGTCATTTTAATTCCATTTGGATCCATATAGTTCTGTTTTGGTTTGTTGATTCCATTTGGGTCTATTTATTTCTGTTTGGGTCTGAGCCTCCCATTTGGGTCCACACGTGTCTACTGTTGGGTCCATTTGGATTCATTTGGATGAATCGCCATGCCCTTCACACAATGTAGGTCTTCCAATGCTGGGCTTCCAACATCTGTCATCAAGACAACAGTGGGATCAAAATATAATCAGATTGATTTCTGCAACATCCCCTCTTAGAGCTCAGCTATCTGTCATTGCAAACAAGCAGCATTGTACCATATGAACACTGGAAGAGGAAGAAGATGGCCAACCCCATCTTGCCTACTGCCTGTCTTTGCATTAACAAACATCTGCTCAAATAACTGGTATTTTCTTGTCAAAAGGTTTGATCCATTTTCAAACAGAGTCCATTAAATGGTTGGAATGGTGATCTTTTGACCATAACTTTTTACGATGTTTGAAGTTTAATGTGTCTTAAGCCTTTGAAACCATGTGGTAAGGTTGCATCTAGCTCCTTGTACCTACTGTATATACTCGTGTATAAGCCAATACCAACTGCAAACTGCATAGACCCAGATCTGATGTCGCATAATGCACCAGCATCTGGGTCTATGCAGCTTGTAAGGACTAATCAGTAGAACAAAGAACATAGACCCTGATCTGCTGGCAGATTATACGACAGCAGATCAGGGTCTATGTTGTTTGCATTTGGACCCAGCTTATACACAAGTATACATGGTATTCTTAATACCAAAACACCATGACAAATCCCCTTGCATTTGTTTCACAGTCATATCAATTAGCATGATTAGTCACTTTTATACATTAATGATATCCTGATTGTTTGCTCTAAGTTGGTGATGTAAGGAGGTGTGTATGACATGAGTATGAAATATTTATTTCCCATATTGTTTTCTAGTTTATCTTACACAATCTCTGAACAGTGCTATCCCATTTTTTTATATCCTCACTTTAAGATTTAGAGAAAGGGCATAAATTGATTCACCTTGTGTAACTTTCTGTCTGTCTGCACATCCAACTGTCCATCCCTTCTCCCTGTCTGAGTAGTAATTCTTACATCAACACACCTATTAAGACAAGAGGTTTGAGTGCATATGTGATGAAGTGAGTTACACACCTATTCTGGATCACTGTAACCGACTTTCTAATTTTTATTCTACATTGCCTTAAAACCTTGTCTTTGTCCTAATTCCAATATTTTAGGTGCATTTTAGAATGACTGTTAATGTGTGTTAAATTGTTTGAGTGACCTGCTGTTTAGGATTTATTCAAAATTGCTTAAAACTACTTGCTAATACTACAGAAGTAGGGTATCTTGTAAATTCTTGCTCACTAACAACACTTAGTTTTATTTCAGGAAGAGGTTTTGGAAATTGCCAAAGAAGCCCTTGATGAAGATCTTGTAGATGAATCAGAGAATGTACTACAGAAATATCATTATGAATTTGACAACCCAAATGTCAAGTTACCTCCCCTGGGAACACGTGTTCGACGTGGTCCAGACTGGGATAAGGGACTGCAGGATGAGAATGGTCCAGGAACGATAATTGGTCATCATAAAAACCAGAGACGTAAGTCAAAGTACAAAGATAAACAGTATGTGTCTTTGTTAGGCAGTTCCAGACTCCAGTTCACTAAAATTCTAAAATTTCTCATCAAATTGAGATTTTACATTTTCTCGATGACAACATTTTTGACAATACTAGCAGGATATTTGTATGAAAAATTAACTGGTTGAATGTTACCTTATAGTGACTGTATCCTCAAAACAAAAGCATTAAGAAAATCTTCAGACTTTGGTAAAATTTACCGTAATAAGCAAGGCTTTTCACAGGAATTAGTGATATGAGAATTTCATTTTAAACCATTGTTTCTGCCAAATGTTCAGTGTAAGTGATGGAGCGATATGAAAGATATTGAAATATGTTACGATTAGGAAGAAAATTTGATAAGTTTGATGAAAGATAAGATTTTTGTCCAGAAATTGCTTGCGCAGAGATTTTTGAACAAATAATTTTCTTGCCACTGTAAGAGCAGACATGAAATAAAAGATTGAAAGAATAGATTCTGTCATCAAGGAACAGTTTATTAATGGTATCATTTTTGTATTCACTGTTTATGTTTTCTGGTCATAGGTGGGAATTATGTTATCATGCCTATCCAGATGTGCATGTGTCTGTATGTGTGAATAATGTTGTGCAACTGTTCCTATACCATAATAACTGGTAGATTATGGTTAAGATAGAGACTTCAAACTTTGTTAGTGGTCCTCAGGTGTGCACATCTTTTGGGAATTTGAACCCATTGTCTGGTTTCAGACCCCAAGTGGGTGGGGACACTTATGCATATATGTATAATGGAGGGGGTGCTGAGTTAGTGATAACTAAGAAAAACATGTGGATAATGCTGCTTTCCTACACACTTCTGGTTTCTTACTGTTACAAAAATTCTTGAAAACCTACCGTATATACTCGCATATAATCAGGATCCAAATGCAAACAACATAGACCCTGATCAGGATCTATGTTGTTCTACTGATCAGTCCTTACAAACTGCATAGACCCAGATCTGCTGGCGCATTATGCGACGGCAGATCTGGGTCTATGCAGTTTGCAGTTGGTATTGACTTATACATGAGTATATACAGTAGGTCCATAAAGATTATCAGATCCATAAAAATTATCATATTACAAGAATCCAGAATGTCATGGAAAAGTCATGAAATTTGATATTAGTGACAACTGTTTAAGCATAGTCATGGATATGTTCCAGAGAAAACTTAACTATTTATTGAAAGATAAAAAGTACTGCACTTTAACGGATTGATACTTGTCTTAATTTAGCAAACTTTTGGATAGAGCTCTGGGGGATGACAAAGAGAAGGAGGAGACAACTTGAATTTTGGACCAAACTTTACTTAATTTACAGCATTAAAAATACTGCATCCGTTTTGTCTCAATTGCAGAATAAATATGTTCATTTCATGAAGCCTTGGGAAACCTTTATTTGATTGCAAGTTCATCATGGGCTGTACAGCTTGTATGGCCATGGCTGTACCAAATTTTAAATGTATGCATTCAAATGTGCAGAAAATTATCCAGCTTTAAAAGAGAGTGACGTGAGATTAGCTAATCATCCAGAAACAAAACGTACAATGCAACATTAGGGTGAAAATAGCTGTTTTTTATTGTTTACCAGGCAACAATCCCTCCACTCCTGCCATTGTAGATAGATATGGCCATACAAAAGGAAATTAATGATGATGGGGCAGTTTAAATGTGAAAAGAACATTTAAGTTGTCATGGAAATTTTTTATTTTATCATAGAAATCTCCAGGTAAGTGTTATCAGTTTGTGTAGAAACATTTTTTTAGTTCACCTGGCCAAACACTAAGTGAGCTTATGCACTTACCATGTGTCCATTGTGTATCATGTATCATGATGCAGGGGGAGTGGGAACATATTTTGAAACACTGCTAGAGTAGTTTCCTTTTGAGTTGTATCTTGATTTTTTAAATTTTTGTGGACCTTTTTGATGCCTTCAGCAAAGTATAAACAAGCCTTTAACAGATTTTATTGCACATAGTATCCAGCAGAATGCACTTTAGCTGCCATTAAAGTAACAGACAATTGGCAAAAAAGGAAATCTGCAGGGGAGTTAACTGGTAGATTATGGTTAAGAGCACAATTTAGAACACTAATCGGAAAAGATAATCACAGAGAAAACCTGAAAATGGTATTTCGTATTAGAAAGTGGGCATTCTCTTTGAAAAATAAAATGAATTAACATAAAACGTAAAATAAAAAATAGAAGAGAGCAGTGGAAATAATAGAGTATTAGTCATTAAGACTTTGGCATGCTAAAATAGTTTGTTTTGTTGAGACGTATTTGGTCATTGTACAAAGGCAAGAATTATTTTATTTTGGGTATGTCAATCGGTAATTAATTTTATAACTATTTTTGCCATAAATTTAAAATATATGCCTAGTAAAGAGGCAACTAGGTGCAATTGACTATATTAACTAAACCTTGTTATTCATTATAAACTGTCACTAAAGCTACATGCAGTTACCCTCTATTCTACCACAAAAAAACTTTGAGAATGAAAAACTAACCACCACTGTGTAGAAAATAGGCTGCAAGTATGCTTTACCAAAGACAGAAGTACATTTAAATGACAAATGACTTTTCAAAATCCACTGAACAGAATCAGACCAAATTTGACAGAAAGCATCCTGGCCTCAAAACCTTTCAGTTGTGCACAAATTATGCCATTAAACAATTAAGTGTGGCCACTGTTACAAACACTAAAAATAAACTTTAAAGAACTTCTTCTCAAAGAAGTATTAATCTGAATCAGACCAAATTGAAGAAAGTATCCTGGTATGAAGGCCTTTCAGCTTTCTTTAGATGATGCCAAAAGATGTCAAGCTGCCATAAAATATTGATTCCACTACTAAAACTGTTACTAAAACCATTAAGAAAACATTATAATGACTTCTCAAAAACTGCTCAGCAGAATTTGACCAAAATTTGGCGGAATTTATCCTGGCATGCAAACCCTTCAAGCTTGCACAAATGATTTTGATCTGCCTTCAAATGTTGCCATCATTACTGGAAATAGGAAAACCTTTAAAAAATACTCTGAATAAGGATAATAATAAAACTGCTTGACTTATATGACAGAAAGCAGCCTACTAACCCACATTACTTGGCCAGTTGCTTTTGCAGTAGGCTTTTATACTCTGCCTTTGGCAGAGCATATAATTTTATGGTTATGTCTGTTCCTCAGCTAACAATTTGTTTCCATGTGATAACTTGAGTCACCAAATATTGCAGATTGATTGTCCAATAGGAAACCAAGAATCCTCTTGATTTGGGGTCAAATGGTCAAAGGTTAAGGTCACAGTGACCAGCCAGAGACATGTTTTCCATGTGATAACATGAGTTCTGCTTTTCATACGGTACCTTTTCATCAAACAATGCAGGTGTGTTGCTCTATAGAAGACCATAAAAGCTTTTGATATGGTTTTCAAAAAGTCACTGAGATTGACCATAGCAAATTGGTTTCCATGCAATAACATGATTTTTGCTTCATATACCTCACCAAACTTTGTTAGTTGTTTTCCCTAATTGTGACAAAGAACCCTATTAATTGTTAGGGTCAAAAGGTTAAAGATCAAGGTCAGATATAACCAACCACAGCAAAATGATTTCTGTGCAATAACATGAGTTCTGCTTGACATACCTTTACTAAACTTTGCAGATGGGTTGCCCAAAAGATATTAAAAGCTATTGATTTAGGGGTCCAAAGGTCACGATCACCATTTTCAGAAAAAGTAAAATAGTTTCCATGCAGTAACTTGACGTCTATTAAAATTCCTTCACCTAAACATATTGATATGTTGTCCTTGGTGATATCAGGAAGCCTCTTGATTGTTTTCACATCCAAAGGTCAAAGGTAAAGATCACCTCAGTCTGATGGAGGATCAAGTTTGTTTTTATAATAACTTAAGTTTTATGGAATATACCACAGGTAGGTTGCCCTTGATGGGACAAAGACATCTGATGATTTAAGGATCAAATTAAAATTTTATTTTAAGCATTTTGTCAGCATATTGCTGTAAGCAGAATCCATTTTGTATGATGGCATGTTTGATCAATATAAAGTTGCTATAGATTCAAGTCCCACAGATGTTCCATGGACATTTGAAATGATAGTACTTGATCACTGTGAGAACACTCACTCAAATAAAGCCACATAATCAAATGCACCCTCAACTAGTCTTAGTCACCAAGCTGTTTGATGTATTCATAAAGGCATGATTAACATCTTGATAATTAAGACTCAGTCTTGTAGCGTAAGTTTTGTGTTTCGCTGTGTTCACAAAAAAAACCGTTACATTTTTAAAAAATGTAATTCGTTCCAAGCCAGGGAGTAAAATACCCCATTTATTATGTTCTTATCTAAAACTCATCAGTGATCCCTAATAAGACAGGTGGCAGGCATATTATGTACCATTTGTGATGCTCTTGTTGTCTGATGTCAGCCAGGTTAGCAATTTTAGGCACACTTGGTCCTCTTGGTTTCCAATGAAATTATTTTTCATAGCATTTGTTTTTTCTTTAACCACTGTTGTTTTGTTTTTTGTCAGAGGTTCATGTTGAATGGGACAAGAATGGCAAATCTAGCTTCTATCGCTATGGTGACAGAGAAAAGTATGATGTGATTACTGTGGACGAACCCAGGTTACTGAAGTTAGATGAGCTGATTACTACAGGTTGCCATGTCAGGCGAGGTAAGTGCTTTTTATTTGGTGTGGGAAGTCTCTTTATTTATTTTTTTAAATGAGCTATACATAGTTTTAAAAAAAGTTGTCTGTGTTGGAAGCTCTCCACTTTGGAGGTTCATTCTCTCTCTCAGTATAGGTTCTGCTGTACAGTTATGAAGTACTTCTGAAAGTGGGAAATGTATGTGGTGAAGTTGTGTGCATTTGCGACAAGCACACCAGAGAGAATGTTGGCATACCTCTGCTATTTTCATGTTCTGAGACTGAAATTTCTTTATATGTGGTATTAGGGAAACAACATGCTGCCTAAAGCAGACAGCTGATCAAACTGGCTGCTTCCATGTGCTAGAGAAATGAACTTGAATTAGTCCAAAGTACACTAACTTTATTAACATAGGGAAAATGAATTTTGCCAGAGTGGACAATACTAACTTCTGAATGTGATATAAATGAAATATAAAATATTAAAAAACGAGCAAAAGTTATTGGTTATTTTTGTCTCAAATTTACCTCAGAAGTCAAGGAAATGAAAATGACCAAGTGGAGCTAGTAGTCTCTTGAGAGATGCACATATGAAGTAAAGTCAGGTTGTATACACTATAACCTAAATTACACCCATCAATCATGCACCAAAATGAAGGGAATTAAAAGTCATTTTAACAATGACTAAAATATACAAGGTCCTTTTCAAATAATCAGGATCACCAGTGAGGATAACTTGGAAAATTCTTTTTCTTTAAAAATCAAACCATGTGCAAAGTACAAAAATTTAAAGTGGAACCATAGTCATGCCAGATAAAACATGTGTATGAGCCATTTTAAGACAAATTTAACTCTAAGAGTTAAGTGGTAATGAGGCACCAGTCATGCAAGGTGGTTAGTTCTAATAAAATCATGATTTTATAGGCAGATTTAAGCAGCCACTTCCCTCCTATTAATTAAGCATGCTGAGATTGAGAATGTGTATTTATTAATGGATAATTTCATGAAAGTTTTGACCAAAAAGAGAGGGGTTTAATAATACATGTGTGGGTATCTCATTGAATATGGTATTTTTATTTACACCTAGACTGTCTTCAGCTCAAAGTCTGCACTTAGCCTAAAACTTACAAGCTCAAAACATTTTTATGCTCATACGTTTTTTTTGGGGCAGATTTTTAATTTCCATCCATAACCACATCAATTTGAACAACTTTTTAAAAGTCAAATCAACACACTTGTGCTTTTTATTTCACTTTTTTCTCAAATTTAAAGGGGCATATACTTTAGCACAAGTAAGCTTGCTGCATTTGCACACACTAAAAATCCAGAAGTATGCATGTATTTTCTGATTTGTAGTAATTTGATAACTTCTTCTTTTCATTTGCCTTGCTAGAAGTGAAAATTGCAGACAAGGTGCAGCAGTCACACTGTTATCTGATGTCCAGTGTCTGCAAACCAGTATCAGCTTTTGATTAAACACATTTTACAACCCACTCCCTCCCTTCCCCAGCTTGCAGCATAGGCATCTTGATTTTGACCGATCTGTCTGTCAATGGTTTGTCCATCCTTCTGTCCTGGGAAGCTTGTTAGCATGATTACTCATGATTACACATAAACCACTCAACCAGTGCACAAGAGGTTTAGTGTATAGGTTTTTATGTGTATGTAGATGACCTGATTAGATATTTCTACCATTTAAATAATATTAGTGAGCTCTTTCTTGTTTTTAGACTTTCTGATCTTAGATTTTTTTGTCAGCATCTGGGGCATATGCGTTTTATAAACACAATATTTTTATGTCTTTAATTTTTGCCATCATAGGAATGTAATTATAATTTACACACAATAGTGAACATTTCATGCCATCAGGTGCTTAAAAGATCAAAACTCAAGGTTAGGGGATGGTAAAAGTTGTTGAACAAGAGACCAAGACATAACATTAAAAATGTTTTATTTTCAATAATTTTGGAATGAAGAAACATTTCCAAAACATATGAACATTTGCTTTTCATATATGCACATTTTTACTGATTCTAAAGGGCTTTGAGTTTCTGATATCTGCTAGTTAGTCTGAATTTTTATTCTTAGATAGCTTTGTAACTTTGCAGCCGTTTTTTTTTTCATTCAACTGTGTCTCTCTAAAATAAATAGGACACAGTCAAACCTGCTTGAAAGGTCATAAGAACTTACCTGTCTTAACCAGTGACTTATTTTAAATCCCTTAAATCAATTTTCATATAAATGAACCTTTATTTAGCATCCACCTCTTTCAAAACACATTTTTTTTTCTTAGTCTTGGATATGGCTGCTGAAGCCAGGTTTAATTGTTTATTTGTTTTCGGCTTGGAGGGATTTCATCCCTTAAAGCATATGGCATAAAGTCTACTGTATGTTACTAAGAATAGTTTATGTTTCTAATAATAAGGCATTTTCTATATTTAGCCTTTCTGGCCTTTTGACCCTGAAATGACAGCCAAAATATATGAAGGGACATCACTCAAATTCTAATCCTTGGAGGAAATGATTAATCAGAGTGGTTACCTCCCTTGATATAGTTTGATGCCATCTATGTAGCACTTCCAACAAGACAGAATCATTTCAATAGAAAATGTTCATTAAAGGCAATTGCATAACTGTTTTCACAAAACATTGTATGACTTTTTTAATCAGTTCTCTGTTGAGAGGTAAAGAGAAGAAAAAACAAAACTTGTAAGGTCAAGAACAAAAAAAATATGTGTGTTTCCTATTGCACTGGTTTTAAAATTAGGTTAGGCAATTTTTTTTTTTTTTTTTTTTTTAATGTTATATATAACTCAAGTAATATTTCAAGTGCTTCAAAGTACTGGGCAAAATCAGCTCAATTAGATGCACAAGTCAATTTTGGCAACATGATTTTTTTTATTAAAAAAAAGAATTGGGGTGGGTGGGGAAAAAGTGCTAGGGTCGCCAACGAGAAACAGGGACGGTCGTCCGACCAGAAACACACATATTTTTTTTTTTTGCCTAATAATTGAGATAATATGTGATTAGGGGGATATTGGTAGTTGCTTATGATCATAACAAAGGAACATGATTATCAATATCTCGCAGTCCTTTTGATGTAATATTGTAACGTGTCGGGGGTCAAGGCCAAATAAAATGGAATAGATGGACAGCTCAAACCTTTTTCATTTACTAGATCTCTCCAATATATTGTAGTGCCAAGAAATGATGCTTTCACCACAAAAAGTTAAATTATACTAGCACAAAACAAAACAAATGAATAGTCAACACAATTGATTCTGTTGCTTCCAGGCTTATATATGTTTCCCACACAACTTTGAGTGTTCAGAATGGTGACAAATGAAATGTGCAAATATGTAGAATGATGTATATAACAGAGGTGTGATAATCAAAGCATGTTAAAATAACAAAAATAATAGTATTAATTAGCTGATGAAAGTCAATTTAATTATTAAATTAATCATGATTCACCTAATATCTAGTTAAAATAATCCTAATTACAATGCTAATCTTCCACAGAATGATGATATAGTGGTTACCGAAAATGGTTCATGTAACGTACCAAAGTGGTACCGGATTTGTGAGTCAAATCAAGATTCGGAACCAGACTTGGGTTTATGCTTTAGAGTTATATGATAAATATGGTAGAGACACAGTCTGGAACCGGATTGTCAATAGTGTGTCTATGTTAAATGATAAATATGTTAAAGGCACAGTCTGGAACCGGATGTCAATAGTGTGTCATTTGGAAGCGACACAGTGTGTCATTGTGTCGTGTCGATTATTTAAACATCTAATTGACACAAAAACTACGAAATGATGGAAATTTGTGTTTTCACAGTGATAAATGTAATTGAGTAGGAGATTCAAGAATGCCAATCGGAATACTGATTTTTCAATGGCTAGCAGACGTCTTTGTTGATGACGACACAGTAACAGTGTCGTCAATAAAATCACTATGTGGAAACTTTTATCTGATATGAAGAGGGAAATAAACGTTGAAACAACTTATGAGAATTATTACAATCAGTATTGGTAGCATGTCTCAACGACAAAGTTTATATTTGAAAACGACCAATAACACTGTGTTCTCAGCCAGTGGTCGGCAGTGTCTCGAGTGTGAATACACTCTTACGGTCAAAATCAAGATTTACTATCTGAAACTAATCTACTTTTAATAATTTAATGTGTCGATAATAACTATTCTACCTTGTTGTAACGCTCAAAGAAATTCACACAGTCGAGATTGTATAGAGAGATTTTTGTATGTTTGGTCTTTAGACTTTCACTGAAACCCAGCTGAACCACAACTGCCAGAATGGCGGATCTCACCCCTATTTATAGGTTTTGGGAACACACTCGGGAAATTCAATGACACAGTTTTCACGAATATTACCAAATATGGAAGAATTCGGATAAATCTTAACATGAGCGCCCTCTCGTGGAAAGCCGAACGGCCAATACACTCTATAGTAAAAATGGCGCCCGATTTCAATCGGCAAAAATAGCACACATTTCATAATCAATTGTAAGCAGACTAAACATTGAATGTGAACAATTTCATCACACTGATGAAGAAAAATTATGAAAATACATGAGTATTACCTTAACCCTGGAGAAAAATGGATGCAATTACTTATTTTTCTACTCGGAGTAGAAGGTAAGTGAACGCAGTTTACAATACTATCATGTACAAACTGGGCATCAAAAATATTTCCCCAGATGATGAATATTTGAATAATTCATTCATTACATTACATTTCTTGTATATAAAATTCATCTGTCAAGAACTGTTACTACAGTTAATATTATTTGTTGAGGTATAAACATTCCAACATCAGGGGAATGCAGACAATAAAAGGAGATTATGTATTATCTCCATCTATAATGATATATGCAAATGCACTTGATAAGAAAATAATTTGCCAGGTAGTTAGGTTTGTTTCAATATTACCTGAACCCTCCAAGGCATCTGTTTTCTCAATACTTTGATTTTCTTTGTCAGGAATAGACTGGAAATATGGTTCTCAGGATGGAACACCAGGTACTATAGGTGTGGTGGTAAAAGTACTGGATGATGGCAGAGTTGTGGTACGTTTAAACAAAGCTGCCAATGTTTTACCAAGTTTGCCCGTCCAAAAGTTCCATTGTACTCGAGTACACATTTTCAGATATCTGAAAAAACAATGAATCCACAAATTAAGAAAGAAATACTACTGACTTCTTCAAAGTATGTATCCTCTCTAAAGTGGAGAAAAAAGTTGTGCGAACTTGATACCTGTCTAGACTTGTTATCCTTGTGCTGACAGTGAGTATCATAGTTGCCAAAGGAATGTAGTATTCTTCCTGTTCATTTGTTGGTTCATTGGTCATTCATTCGTTTGTTTGTTGTTCATGACACATTCCTCACACCCTCCATATACATCTTTTTCACATACACTCAGCAAAATTAGTATGTGGATGTATCTCAGGTAAACTAACTCAGCCATGCCAAAAGTTGACCAATGTGACATACTGGAGTATTTGTTTTACACTTTCATACTTGCCATATTCCCAGACAGTGTTGGGTTTTTTTTTGAGTCTCAAAAAGTGTGTTTTGAGGTCCCAAGGGGGGCCAGTGCGTGTGACCCCCAAAAGCGACATCATCCAAATGAGAATAAGCTATCTTTTCAAATCAGCCTATAGCAAATGACTGGAAATTCAAATCTGAATAAAAGAAAATACCATCTGTTTTCTCTGAAGCATTTAATATACTTACAAAAAGAAATTTTTAAAAAATGGTAGACTTAGCATTGTCAAATAACATCACCACAAACATGGTCACAACCTCACGGACATTAAATACAAAAATACACCAAGTTACTGTCTTTAAAATCCATCGGACAGTGGAATGTAGTTTTAATTACGTGCAGTCTATGCTGCTTTCAAATAGTTCAGTAGTTGGTTTGACGGAAATGCAAGTGTCATTTGTGTTCACAAATATGCATACACTTTTCCTTCGTGAAAGTGCATCCATGTCTATGTTTGTGCAAGCTATGGCCAAAGTCTCTAAAAGTGAAACCTGTAAGATGGCAATGAATATCCATTTCAAACCAATTAATCTGGCAAGGAAAACATTCAAAGTTTGTGGTAGTCGGCCGAGTTGCTAAAGTTTTTGACTGCCGCTATTGTAATGTATTTTCAAGATTAAAGTCACACCTATGGTAGTGATGATTTAACTTATTCTCAGGCTGAATTAATGAAAAAAGGTACTAATTTATGCAAATACACAATTTGTCATTTGATTAATGATTTAATACTTTTAAATTATTACAATTCCATGGTGCAGTTCATTTCAGGTTAACCAGATATTCAAACATGTTAATGTTTTCCCGAGTTACTTGATCACATTATAAAATGTTTATTGCAATCAAGTAAATATGCAAGGAAAATATGAGACAGTTAAGGTGGTAAAACTGTCCAAGCAAATAAGATTATCTAATTTTTTTAGCACTTCTTGTGCATTATGTACTAAAATTTTCCTTTGTCCCTTTAAAATGTTGTGTCCCCCCCAAATCTGGAGGGTGAGGGACACAGTGTCCCCTGACCTTTGGATTCTAGGTGCAACATTGCATTAGAGACTGAATGGTGCCGTTATTCAACGTACCGAAATAATCTTGTTTTGAATTTTATATATGCAGTAAAAAGCCGACTTCAAAGAAACGTTGCCGCTGATCACAAACTTTAATAAAGATGGCTTAAACATTCTCAATCAGTGCAGTCAGTGATGTGTAATAACATTTGTTTTTCAACACGCATCTGTTTGATGTACTTAACTTCGGACAAATTGGGTTGTTCCACTTAGTGTACTTTACCTATGCAAATTAGCCCAATAGGCTTTCCCTCAGCAGTGCTCAAAGGATTTCACACGACACATCACCCTTGCTATTGTGAGCCAATTCAGTAAATCTCTGAAGGTGTCTGTTTATCTTTGACCACCTTACCTTTTAATTGTCTCTAAAACAGCTGTATAAACTGCACCGAGGATAGTTTTACATAAGCTCTGAGCACAACTGTTTACTGTGTATACATACCACAGATTACGGGCATATATCAATGTGGTCAAGAAATGTATATTGTTTTGGGGGAGGGTTTTTTTTTCGAAACATGACCATGTTGGAAGATTTGGGAGTCCAAAATTGTGTTTTTCACGTGACACGTCTTGTGTTATGGCATGTATGCACTTTAACTACTTTGTATTTTCAAATGTTTAGTCATTAAATATTCAATATTTTGCACCCTGTTTCACCTACATTGATCAAAACTGGTATGTGGATGCATCTCAGAAAATATAACTAAAGTCATTTCAAAATTAGGTCATTGTGACCTATACTTTGATGCTTGAGGCATTAGCCTACATCTTTGAGACTAGAAGGCTTAAATCACCAGACTTTATACATTATCGCTTCTATACAAGCACTAAACATCACTGCATAAAAAGGTCATTGTGACCACCTTAGATTAATTTTAGCAATATATATTTTCAACCTGTACAGTTGACACTGCATGCCCTGTAACATTTTTTCCAATCAACAGTGACATTATGTAACATATAGTTAACCTCTCCTATTGACATCATGCTAGACAAAGAAAATGAAGCTCCATGAAAAAAATCGTGATTCTATATCAGAAAACAAGATCACAGGGCTTGTCTATGCCATTGTTAGATTAGTTACCGTCCCTAGAGCATGCACATCATAGTATGGTAATAGTGATTCTACCAGTCACAATTTTAAGCTAGAGATTCGTATTACATTATGAAATTGTGTTATATGCTTCCACTGTGAACATAAATTATAACCTTTAATGATCACACAAGTTCTTTACAAATAAATAAAATAGTTACATATTTTTGAGATTCATGTAAAACCATGCTGTATTTACATGAAGCAAATAACACCATAACCAATAAACCACAAGTGAATTATCCTTGATGGCACTATAAAACTATCAGGATAGTTCCATCTTGTTGGACTGTCCCCCATCATACCTATCAATTCAGTTTGTAATACCAGTTATTTGTGTAGCATGGGAAAGAGATGTTTCCATAGCATTTAAAGTACAACTGAAACCAGTTTAGTTCAGTTCTCATCTTTGGACTGATTCATTCCTTATTGAAAAACATATAATAGAAGTAAATGTCAGAGACCCAGACTCTATTCATAAAACAAGACAATTGCAACTAGTTATCTTTGAAGTTTCTGTCTGATATTTTTCAAATTCTCCAGTAATTTTAGCCTGCAGTTGCTAGTGTTTAGTGTTATATATTGTTCTTAATTTCTGCTTTTGATAATCAAAATGAAAATCAGAAGGAAATTGGATTGTAACCAGAATGAGAGCTTAGTTTGGAAACATATATTTGTTTCTAAACAATAAATGAAAACATTTCATTTCAGGTTCGCTGGCCAGATAAGTCTTCAAATTTCTACAGATTTGGTGCCAATGGTTGTTTTGATCTTGAAATATGGTATGTATCAGCAGCTTCTCACAACAGAGATGTTTGTAAAGTACCTTTTTGAATCATTTAATATGTAAGTCTTGAATAGAGCTCAGACCACAAATTCATTTTTCATAGACATAAATATTTTAACATTTGAGACAATAAAACTGATTTGTGCACTAGATGGTCCAGTACACAACCTGTATACTTTTGTCAGATATGCCCACATATTTTTCCAAGAAACTAAGGTGTATGGTATATGTGTGCCAGAAGCAGCTAATGCATACTTTTTTCCACATACAGAGTGGAACTGGTATATTTAGGGAAATTATCAGTATTTTCTCAAATCATTAAAATTCTGTTTTTATTAAAAACTCTCGTAGAATTTATTAGTTTGCATTAAATATGGTGACACAAATTAAATTCCTTTATTTTGGATCATAAACTAGGCAGTAAAAGAAATCACCAGTACTCTGTGGTTACACTTTGTTTTGCACCTGATGAAAACATCTTCATTGAAATAACAGCATTGATCATGTGCATTCTCTGATAGTATGAGCACTTGTCTGTGAACTATTGTGAAATGTCCTGTGACTAATCTCTAATAAATACATTTTAATAATTCTGTTGTGTAGCACTGCTGATCTTTTGACACTGCATTTTTCGACAATGGAGAAGTTAATCAAGCATGCCCTCATGAATTGTCTACCTTTGTGAAATTTGATTGGTTGCCATTTACAAAAAAGTACAGATGTCAACAGCTGTGTTTGCGACTCCAGTTCAGTGAATAAAAAGCAAATACTTATGTCCATGTAATAAACTTTTATGATGAAATGTGTTTAATTCATCGCACTTAAGAAACATTCATAAATTGATCCAGGTCTGTTCATTGCTGCACTTAATACAAATTTGCTTGCCTAAAGTAGATCTATTACTGAGGAGTCATAGAGTCTTTAGCCAAAGTGCGAGATTGTCCAAGCCCATATATGCAGCATTACTACTGCTACGGCCAGTGTGTTCTTTTTTCCTAATGACCAAAAATTACTCATGCAGCCTGTATGCCAGAGTGGTATTATCACCAAAGATTATAGTAAGTTAGTGCAAACTTTCTAAATACCATATATACTCGCATAGAAGCCGATACCAACTGCAAACTGCATAGACCTAGATCTGCCGGTGCATAATGCGCTGGCAGATCTGGGTCTACACAGTTTTTAAAAACTAATCAGTAGAACAAATAATATAGACCCTGATCTGCTGGCACATTATGCAACAGCAGATCAGGGTCTATGTTGTTTGCATTTGGACCCAGATTATATGAAAGTATATACGGTAGTCAAAATGGGGTGCTTTACAGGATTCCTTTAATTATACATCTGCCATAAGACAGATCATATTAGGTTATGATGTCCACCCATCCATCTGATCATCCTTCCATATATCCATCTGTTACCAATTTCGTTTCCGTACAATAACTCAAGTTGTCCACCATCATCAGTTACCAAACTTTGTGGATGCTTTGCCCTTGGGGCAAGAAAAAACCCTATCAGTGTAGAAGTCAAAAGGTAAAAGGTCCTTGTAACTGAAAGGAGCAATATAGTTGCCACATATTAACTCCAATTTCCAGCATCTGCGGTTACCAAATTTTCTGGATGGCTTGCACTTGGGGTAAGGAAGAATCCTATCAATGTTTGGGTCAAAAGGTCAGATGTCAGGGTCACTGTAACTGAAAGAACAAAAATGGTTTCTGCACAATAACTTGAATTCTCAACCATCAACAGATATCAGACTTTGTGGATGTCTTGCACTTGGGGTAAGAAAGAATCCTATTGATTTTAAGATTAAAAAAAAGTCAGATCAAGGTCACTGTGACTGAAAGAAGAAAAATGGTTTCTGCACAAATAGTTCAGTTCTCATCCATGTACTTTCACCAATATCTGTTCACGACTTACACATTGGATAAGAAAGAAGCCTATTGATTTTGGGATTGAAAGATCAAATGCCAAAGTCAGTGTGACTGGAAGAATTTTTTTTTGCATAGTAACTTTAGTTCTTGACCATATACCATGAACATAGTTTGTGAAGGGCTTGCACTTGATTTTGTGGTCAAAAGGTTTAAGGTCAAGGCCATTGTGGCTTAAGAAAATTGGGTTTTGCAGTTCTAAAGTGTGTTCCTCAACCAAACTTTGTGGATGACTTGCATTTAAAGCCATAAGAAACCTTTAGATTCTATGGTCTAAAGGTCAGAGGCCATGGTCATGATAAGTCTGATAAGAAAATAATGGTTTCTGCACATTAAGTTTTGTTCATTGAGACTTGGTGGTCAGTAACCTCCCGAGTCAACCATACCAGTAAACTGCAAGGGTGTGCATTTAATGTGATGTTCATGGTACTTTTGTGGAGATAGATGTGGGGTACTGGCAAAAGCTACCTTAAACAACAGTCTCATTACAGGATAGGTGCAAATGATTTTGGTCTGCCAGAAAAAAATTGAAATCATGTAAATGCACAGACAGAATCAGTGTTGAAGATGAAAGCACAGATGATAGTCTTCAAGTAAGACTTTGACAAATATTCCATACCATCAGCATACTTTTCTTTGAATTTGTAACTTTTAGCACACATAACATCAAGGTGTATATCTCACTGGCATAAACGTCAGATATACACATGTAAAATGAGCTGCAAAAATGAGGGAGAGTACTCTAAAAGTGCACCACCTCACCTATCAAGAAGTTAAATATGACCCCATTTGCAAATTCGCCATGCTTTTGTTTTTGCCTAAATAAAGATTGTTGTGTATGTCATTGTTTATTGAATGAACAATTGTTCTCTGATATGTAAAAAGAATGCAGACATTCTGGATACTGATCTGCTCATATTCACATGGCGAATATGGAGAAAGCTTAAGGGGAGCCAGTACTAGTAAAAGGCTCTGAATATCATTTAGGAGCAACCTCAAGGAAGATAACCCAGACCATTGCTATTCATTATATCCCTTTGGTATTTTAGTACCCTGGAATGTTCCAGCCTTTGAGCTGCTTGTATTGCAAAGCTATACGATCGTCTGCATCTAAGATACAAACAATACAGTCTGCATGACCAATGTGAAAGTAGCAGAGAATAGCCATGGAATTGGCAAGGCTATATTATCACAGCATATACAAAAAGTCTGAAAACTTAAAATTTTGCCTGGAAACATTATATTTGTTTGATAATAATCGATCACTCACCCATTAAGATGCATGTTGACCAATGGTTGTGAATGTTTGCACAACATAAGACACATGATTGACCTGCATGTGATAATCCATTTGTCAGCAATCAATGGACACCTCAATAGAGTTGACAGTGTAAGGCCAGATAAATTGACATACAGCTGGAAATACCTGCATTGGTCAACATATAGGGCAGTGGTTGTTCTGTGTCAAAAATCCCTGGCATGCATTTGTCAACTAGGCTTAATTTGTACAGTGAAAGGTAACAGAATTTGTTTTAACTGATGAACAGCTATAACGAACAATATGTCACAAAAATGGCAACAAAATCCCTGTTTATTGATGTGCTTGTTAGTCCAATTGGCAGTAAAGCTGCTTTTTAAATAATACTCTATTTGAATATCAACTGATTGTTTGCACTTTAATCTTGAATTAGCAAGCACCTATTTATGAATCAAGCCCCAAATAATGGGTGTTACTGTATATCAAATAGAAGACAGTTTACAACATTTTGTTTTTCTTCATCCTGACTGTTTATAGGTGATTCTGTATTTTGACTGAGAGGAAAAATCCATCTTAATCCTTATGGCAATAATCAAATGAAGACATTTTTTTGAAATTTTAAAAACTGAACACATTCTTCTAACAGCATCATAAAACGGCATCTTTGGTATTAAAGTTTTTGTTTGTGTTCGTGAAGGAAAATAATTTGTCCTTCCAAAATCGTTTGTGATGTAAACCAAAACAGTGATGCATCATTGTACATGACTATATGGAAAGTCATATTCATAGTAGTATTACTAAATACAATTACTATAAATAAATAGGTATTTTACAAATAATTCCTAGATAATGGTATTTTTCTAATGAATCTTTTATGTTATATTTATGTAAATGTATGTAACAATAAAATTTTATTTTACAGTACTCCCTTCGAAAACCAAACAGGTTTGTTGGCACAGTCTTCATACCAGTCTACCCCAAAATCTGCAGAGAATCCAACTTTGAAGCAGTCAAGCTCCAAATCAACACCAAAGAATAAAAATGCTGTTAGCAAAATTACTCCAAAAAATAATAAAAATGCATAATCAGGCTATTTTATACATATTTCATAATGATAAATGATAAAGCTGTGATTAATGAAGGTTTTCATTTATCATAGCAAATGAAAGACTTTTTCCTTTCATTATGTTTGTTCCATACCTGTGAATCTTTTGACCATTTCTCCTGATATCAGCAATTCCTCTAATCCCCCCAGTCACTGTTTGAAACCTCCAATTTTTTATGGTATTTTAGTAATAACATGCATTACTGTGCACAGACAGTTGTGATGATTTTATTATGCTCTTGTTTGGTTGCATGTTGCCTAATCATGTTTAAATATTTATTTATGTGGAAATTAATGTCATTATTGCTATTTTTTTTCTTTTACTTACTAAACATTGTGTCAGTCTAAATCCTCCCTGATTTGGAGTGAAATGTTAGTTTAACATTTTTAAATCTCCTGATTTGAAATTTCTGGTTTGTCACATGTATGTATTTCCTTTATCATACTATTACTGTGTGCAGCAATATTTGAAATTCTGTAATATTTTTCACTTCAAGGAATATTTAGCAACTCCAAAAAAACAGCATTTACAGTAAATTGAAAAATACCTAAATATTGAAATATAATTTAATCAATGTATAAATAAATGTATTCGGACTAAAAATAAGCATCCCGTTTCAATGCATTACCCCATAAGTAACTTTGACCCATATTTACATTTCATTTGTTTTAGATGAGGTTGTTGCCAAGCATAATTTTGTTGAAAAATATTTCTAACATGGAAACATATTTCATATTTCTAACATGGAAACATTTAGAACAGTTAAAATGGTTAATGTAAGGTCCACACTGGACTCCATTTTGAGCGATGTGACTTCTATCTCCCACCAGAATAAGGCAAAGTGGTAGGAGAATAGGGACAAGTGTGTGAAGAGTGGTAAAAATTTAGAATGGTAATACAACAGTCACTTAAAACAGCCGTTTTACCAAACCTTAGAGTAAAATAATATAAAAATAAAATAAATACTTATTAAACTGTATGAAAATATTTGTAAAATTTATGTTTTATTCAGCAAATTTGTTGTATGACTATGTTATTGCAAATGACTGTAACTTCAAAAATAGATTTATCAAAAACAGTCGATATATTGATGTACAAGTCATTTCTTCCTGCTTTTTTATAGGATAAAATACAATATAAACTTGTTTACTTTCACAGACAATTAGCCTATAAATCTCCACAGAGTAATAATTTGTTTATAATTGGCTGCAAATACATGGAATTCACACACTTCTTCAAGCATTGTTTGTGAATTTTCAGTGGGAATCTCGATTCAATGTAATTTAACTGACACAAAAGTTGATAAAAAACACAAACTAGTACTGTATGTTTTAATTGTTAAACCTTGCTTATTGAACAGAAAAAGGGCACCTGAATTGATACAGTACTCAGAATACAACAGGAATCAATGGCCTGAAAAGGAGTGGGTGTGAAGACATCAACTTGAAAAAAGGCTAAGCCAGTTTCACTTTCTCTGTATATTCGGGCAAAATGACAGGCACTGGGGCATACCTGTCAACCTCCTGAGACAAAAACCTGTACACCAGACCAAAAAAACCCGTACAAATGACGGGATTCCCGTACAAGTTGACCAAAAAAAACCCGTACAAATGACGGGATTCCCGTACAAGTTGACAGGTATGAAAAATGAAACAAACCCATTATCCCTGAGGAATAATGTACCACAGGTTAAACATAGTTATTGTTATACAGGTAATAAACCTCTTTGTAGATGATAAATATTGATTGTGGGTGCTATATGTTCGGTACATCGAATGCTCTTTTAACGAAATCCAGATGGCTGCCTTTTATTTCCAAACACCCCTGTGAAAGAAATCCCACAAGTTATGTTATTAACAATTATCACCTAGACACCTTGAAATCGCCGACTTGCATCAAAACAATCTTTCAGCAGTCAATTGTTTAGAGTCGGCAAGCTCTGCTTACTTTGAAGTTACCCTCGGCTAGGTGGGGGAAAAAAAAATTAAAAAAAATAAAAAAACAAGAGAGAACCACAACATATAGATCACATTTATTTATAAAATATCAACATATTAATCACGCTGACTCGTATATTGCAACTGGCTTGTTATTTTTACCCTTCCTAGGCTTGCGAACAACACAAACCCCCATATGGAGCCTCTCACTCTTGTTACTTTTAACTTGCATGTATTTCTACTCTTGATACTAAAATGTTTCTCTTATAAATATCTTCAGAATCATAATTCCAAAATCTTTTTATTTAGTTTGTATTCATATCTTAATTACACTATAATAACGCTTGCGTGCGTTTGTATATAGATTTTAATGATCACTGATTAGCAGAGGATTAAACCGTGGATTGATAGATTACTAATATGGCGGTTCTTTTGGAAAATACACATACAATCGTGGCTCTAATACATGTTTGGCTGCGTTTTCTGATGTTCCGAAAACATGCCGTAAATACGGTACTACGCCTACTGATAACCTGATTTTAGTCGACCAGTAATGGGGCAGAATTCCTTGCTTGAATAAAGAAATAAAACTCTCAAATCGGCAAGTGAAAGACATCAATATTTCTGGTAATCTGATTGTTGGTTCAAGCGATTCACGTTCTGTTCTCGTTGTATCTCATGAAGAAAATAAAAATCCCCGTCGAATCCCGATCTTGGCGAAAATCGCTGAGATTTTTTTATTTTTTTAAAAATATTAAAAAACCGTACAAAATGCCTGTACGGCCGTACACTGCAAAATCCCCCCAAAAACCGTACAAATTACGGGATTCCCGTACAAGTTGACAGGTATGCACTGGGGTGTTTCACCACAATCACACCTTAGCATTGACCTTAAGTTATGAATACAAATGTCATTACATATTATGTTATTATCACCATGAAAGTGGAATACAATGCACACTAAATTAACAAATAACATTTGATTTTGAGAAAATAATAATTAAAGCTTTTCCTGGCAGTTGTCAGAACAAACAAAATACTGAAAATCAGAAAATATTATTCTTTTTGTTTGAGATTTGAAACAACAGGCATGTAATTTTTGTGTTGAACTTTTACTGTTCAGACTTGCTATATATATTATTATAAATAAAAATTAAAAGTGGGTACTGATTCCTGGCAAGTTTTACCCACCTTATACCAAATGATTCTCAGACATAGAACAAAGAACTTTAGATAGTTGTTTTTTTGATTGTACAGTGAAACCATCTTTAGCAGACACCTGATCATACAGTGAAACCACCTTTAGCAGACACCTAATCATACAGTGAAACCACCTTTAGCAGACACCTGATCGTACAGTGAAACCACCTTTAGCAGACACCTGATCGTACAGTGAAACCACCTTTAGCAGACACCTGTATAGAAAGAGCATCTGTTCATTAAGATCAGTATTTTAAAACCCATTTTCATTGTTTACATACAAATTTAATTACTTGTAAATTACATCTGTCCAGGTCAAGCTTTCATAAAACATCTCAACATTGAGTAAAATCTAATTACATGCAAACTACAATATGATAATGGCATTAAATCTGTATTTTAAAACAAGCTGGTTATTTTGAGGCTTAACACTGGGATCCTGACCTTTAATTTGACTTAAAGAAATTTTTACAGAATAACGAAATTTAGAGTGTAGTTTTTACTCATGTTGAGAAGTGTTATAAAAATAAAAAGGACATAAGTTTGAGATCCCTTCAGTTTCCTTATGGACAGTTGTCAGTGTAGTAATGCCCCTGCTTTGGAAGTATAGGACTCCTAATGGTGTTGTAGAAGGCCTCTAGTTTTGTCTGCAGCAAGCAGAAAAAAGTTGACGGGGTCACCTGGCCCACTTTGGCTATCATTTGCAATGGAAACAAAACCAGGACCAGGGGAAAATGCGAAGTGAAACAAAAATGAGGCATCCCAGTTTTTGGGGTGCTAGATGGCACTATGAGCATTGACAAAGGAAAATTAAATTTAATAATGAAAACAATGCTTGTCAGTTCACATCTTTTAGGTAAATATAGCTAAACTTTTATCTCAGTGAGGAAGAATAATGTAAGATCAATTTAGTTGTTTATTTGCCTCGTGTCTTTTTTGATGTCATGTACCATCTTGATGATGCCAATACTTACTAAAGGGATGGGATTAAAATATACCGTATATACTCACATATTAACCGGGTCCAGATGCAAACAACATAGACCCTGATTTGCCATCGCATAATGCGCTGGTAGATCAGGGTCTATGTTGTTTGTTCTACTGATTAGTCCTTACAAACTGCATAGACCCAGATCTGACGGCGCATTATGCAACAACAGATCTGGGTCTATGCAGTTTGCAGTTGGTATAGGGTTATATGCAAGTATATATGGTATCTGCTTGACATAAATAGTCCACAAGGGGGCACAGTTTTTACTGTATTTTCCCCAGACTGATATTTGCAATTTCGATATGCAGATAGGTTCTCTGCAGGCTGAGACTAGGGGAAAAGGTGACAACCAATATTTTATTCATTAAAGCAGTCAAAATAAATGTTAAGATTGGCATAAAAATGTGTAAACATGATTAGCATAATTGTATCTTTTAAGTGACAAGTCTCTGTCATGGATTTTCCTCTGGATACAAACCTTAGTCAGGCACCATCTTAATTGTATCAATAAACTGACAACTTTCTGTCATGAATTGGCCACATCATACATACCTTTGTAAGGCACCATCATAATTGTATCTATAAACTGACAACTTTCTGTCATGGATTGACCAAAAGACACATTACACATTACCGTCTATACTCACTTATAAGTCGAGTCCAGCTGCAAACCAAATAGAACCTGATCTTCTGTCACATAATGTTCTGGCAGATCAGGGTCTATGTTGTTTGTTCTACTGATTACTCCTAACATAATGTGACAGCAGATCTGGGTCTAGGCAGTTTGCATTTTGACTTGACTTTTAAACAAGTTTGTATGGTACCTTAGTCAGGCACGAGTATTTGAGATCTAACAAAATATTCTGAAAGATTAGAATGATTTTCTGTAAGATTTATTTGCAGTATAAGAAAGGAACATATTGCTTTGCTGCTCAATGTCCACAAGTCTGTACATCTGTCCTGAAAACAATTTTGCATGATTGCACAAAAACTAATGGTATTAGCTGTGAAATTATTATGGTCATGAGTTGATGACATTCGTAGATTTTCGGTCCATGACAGCAATTTTGGACTTACACTTTTGGACAGAAACTTTGTTATCACCATCAAGCAAAAGCCCCTAGAGGTACGCATTGAAATTTGGTAGGCATATTGGTATTCATATGTAGACATTATTATATTTTTTTAAGGTTATTATAGTAGTATTTCATATTTGTTTAGTTTTTAATTATTTGGGGACTGAGACTTTTTGTGTATGCAGTGTCTGCAGTGAGAAGATATGTGTTTCACTAACACAAATCTAGTTTTTTGGGGTTGGTTGCTTCTTCTTTGTGGATTGATCAAAAAGTGGATCAGTTTGTATTTGGGTTCACTTTTACCAGATGTTTGCATACAAGTACTGTATATACTCGTGTATAATCCGAGTCCAAATGCAAACATAGACCCTGATCTGCCGTTGCATAAAGTGTGAGCAGATCAGGGTCTGTGTTTGTTCTATTGATTAGTCCTTACAAATTGCATGGACCCAGATCTGCCATTGCATAATGTGCCGGCAGATCTGGGTCTATGCAGTTTGCAGTTGGTATCGGCTTATACGTGAGAATAGACGGTATGATGAATGATCCTTATTTTGTATCTATCAGTTACCTGTCATTGCTCCAGCTGCAACAGGTTTTGAAAATACCTGTAAAGACACAGTTAATTAGGTTTTTAAATGCATATATGTAATGAAAATCATCGAATTTACTGTTAATATCCAAACACTGAGCACAGCAAATTTTAGCACTGGAAATTTATTTTTCTGTGAGAAATCACTTTCAGAACAAGGCTGTTAAGATTGTTCATAAATTCTGTAAAGAATATATCTCACTTTGTGACATATCACATGTACATTTATATCAAAAAATACTTTTTTAAATATTAAAATTATTTATGTTTATACAGTGTTATTCTTTATGTTGTGCACATCCTAAATAATACACAGTAGACACATACTTACCCCTCTTTGTTTTCTACCCCTCTTTGTTTTCTACCCTAGCAGTTTAAGGCTCAGATTTAGATAATATAAAAATATAACAGATATAAGTGTTTGTCTTAACAGCCTGTTAAAAAAAATTGCCAAATATATTTTCATCCTCTGTGCCATGAATGTTGCTAAAAAGCAAAGCATAACTGTGACCATGTTTGTTGTTTGTCTATCTAGTATCTGTCAATCATCATTTGTCTTATTTGATCATCACCAGGCTCTGCACTAGAAATCTGAATCCAAAGTTTGCGTGAAAAATTAAAATGCAGAGTGTTGTATGAGGGGTGGAAAATTAGCATTGTCTCCCCACTTAAACCCTTTGGTTTTTATCAGATTTTTCTTTTACAACGGTATAATTTCATCAAAACCTAGAAAATTACTGATCAAAAATAAATTTTTCATGCAAAGATGTAAGTTGTTTTAAAATACAATGATTTCATGCTTATTACTTAGCTTGGCAAATGTGACTATGCCAAAGAAATAGGAAAAAATTAAGAAAATCAGTAAGGCTGTTATTTGCCTGAAATTAGTGCATTTTTTTCTAAAATCCTAATTAAAAATATAATTGACATACTGAAAAAAATCTATATTAATGCCATCTTTATTCTTGTTTAATTCAAATGATACCTAATTTGACCATCTGTAGTGTAGTGTTTGTAAAATCGGCTCCATAAATAAGGTCCTTTCACAGTCTAAACCAGTGAGTCATTGCTATTTGGTACATTTATATAGCAGAAACTAATCCATGCATAGTGTGTCCCAAATTAAATTAACTTTATTTATATTTTTATTGTTTTATGTATTTATTTCTTCTTGATTGCACAACAAGTTTTAACAACATAAATTAAGTACACATTATTGCCTGGGTCAAATAAGGTGGAGGTGGCCTGAACTCTGGAGGAAACCACTAACACACAGTTGCCAGCCACTGATCTTACACATCCATTCTCCCGGTTTTAAGGATGATCACTTCACAAATATCTGAGTATATAAAAAATTTTTTTTCAAAAAGGCTATTTTTGTAGTCAACACAATCTAGAAGTATCAATAAACTAGAGCCATTGCAACACAAAATTGTATATACAATGTATGTAACTGATTGCTAAACAGTGACTTTGTTAGTCTCTAAATGAATGTTTAAATGAATGTTTTATCTTTCCGTCTTATAATTTAATCTTTGATAAGAAAGATTGACAAAATTCCACTCAATATTATTAGCTATCGAATGCATATGTATGTGTATGTCTTATAATTACAAGTAATTAATTATTATATATAATAAAGTTGTTATAGTTCTTCTGATTTTAATGAAAAATTTAGTGTTTATTTGTAAAAGTGTAATCGCAAAACATTTGTAAAAGGTTTTCTCATAGTTTTATGATGAAATGAGGTACTAGAATTTATATTAAAATCATTCTTTTAGATCAACACAAACAAGATTGGCTATCTGTTTTAGAAAAAATAGTACAGAGAAAAAAATGTTAAAATTTTATAAAACAGTATTAAAATAGGAAGAATATTTAATAAAAATATGTTACTTACCTATCTTGAAATTTAGGACATCAATCTATAAATTACATGTTGAAAATGGTTGATTTAATAAATATCCATATGAAGAAAGAAAATGTACCAAATGTGAGAATAACGTTATGGGTGATTTAATAAAAATATTTATGAAGTTAGAAAATGTGCCATATGTGAGAATAACGTTATGGGTGACAAATTCCATTACCTTGATAAATCCATGTATGTTCTTTCTTTCTTTCTCTCTCTCACTCACTCTCTCTCTCTCTCTCTCTCTCTCTCTCTCTCTCTCTCTCTCTCTCTCACATTTTTCTGTCTCTTCCCTTTTTAGTACACCATTATGGGTTCTCATATAATAGAACTTTGGTTGTACTTGATTCATGTGCCTATATATATGACCTGAGCATGATTTTTTTTCCAATATAAATTTTTTTATGTTCTATTCTTTTCTGTAACATACATCTTTCATTTACACAAACTGTCATCTTTTTTATCATTCATTGGACAGCAACTTAAAGGTGCTATTAGTTGTGGTCTCTTTAAGTTAATATCCAAGGGTTTAGGACCATTGCAATCAACATAAATCAATGTCTTAAATACAAATCAAAGAAGACAATGACACTAGTCCATTTTGAAACAAAGACTACAGGTCAAAACGTGAAAATGTCATAATTAATCCTTAATTGGACCAATAATGAAATGCGCAATTAGTTGTGGTCTCTTTAAGTTAATAGTAATAGCCTTTAATAAGTGTTTGTAAAATAAATTGACGCTTGTTAACGATCACAAGTAGAATATTTGAAATACCGACAAAAATTGTGCCTATTTAAACTGCGGGAGAAGACAAAATTTATTTCTGTATCAACTGTGATTTCTTGCTGGGAATAGTTGTATTTTGTACTTAGCTTAACCGTCTTTCATTTAAATAAGTAATATATTTCAATATATAATTGTTTTCACCATGAATAATTTCTGCATTGTGTGTAATTTTATGGTTTGTCCATGATTTTGAGGTCTTTACAAAGATAAAAACAAACATAATTTCTTTGTAAAATGAATATAAAGCGATTTCACACTAATATCGATATACTAGTTCAAAGAATAATCAGTTGTTGTCTGAATCACCTTAAACACACTGTTTCATTCATATAAATGGGATTTGCGGAGTTAAGTTTGTAAGAGAAAACTACCATAATGCATAATAAATTTGAATGGGCTGAATAGAATATGGGACAAATATAGCAGAGGGGATCTGCGAAAAAGTGGGCAAGTATGACCCAGGCCGAATTGTTTTTTTTGGCCAAAATGACGCTAAGCAAAGTGAACAGCTCCAACAATAGATAAAGGGAGTTAATTCATTTTGCATGTATATGTGATGGGGACATGGATGATGAAATAGTCTGTACTCTTATTATGATGAGCTTAAACCTCACAAAATGTACAGTGTGGTTAATACATTAAATACAGTATGTAATTTATATGGATTAAAAATGTACATTGTGGTTAATACATTAAATACAGTAAGTAATTTATATGGACAAAATTTACAGTGTGGTTAATACATTCAATACAGTATGTAATTTATATGGACACAAAATGTACAGTGTGGTTAATACATTTAATACAGGATGTAATTTATTTGACACAAAATGTACAGTGTGGTTAATACATTAAATACAGTATGTAATTTATATGGATTAAAAACAAAATGTAGAGTGTGGTTAATACATTAAATACTGTATGTAATTTATATGGATTAAAAACAAAATGTAGAGTGTGGTTAATACATTAAATACTGTATGTAATTTATATGGATTAAAAACAATGTACAGTGGTTAATACATTAAATACAGTATGTAATTTATATGGATTAAAAACAAAATGTACAGTGTGGTTAATACATTAAATACAGTATGTAATTTATATGGATTAAAAACAAAATGTACAGTGTGGTTAATACATTAAATACTGTATGTAATTTATATGGTTTAAAAACAAAATGTACAGTGTGGTTAATACATTAAATACTGTATGTAATTTATATGGATTATAAACAAAATGTAGAGTGTGGTTAATACATTAAATACTGTATGTAATTTATATGGATTAAAAACAAAATGTACAGTGTGGTTAATACATTAAATACAGTATGTAATTTATATGGATTAAAAACAAAATTTTAAAACAGTGATGGTTATAAGCAAACTACATCACACAAAATAACACCACCTTTTTGAGTAAGTGACAAGAAATGTGAAAGAATTTTACAAATTAGATGCTATGTACTTCATGTCCCCTTACCTTGCAAATGTTTCAGAAAAATGATAAAAATTAAATGTTTTCATACCATATTTAATATAATACCGTATTTAATATAATATGATATTTAATATAATACATACTTGCAAATGCCTTAATAAGCAAAAACACTCCTCTTTTTGGTCAGAACTCCCAAATTATGTTCCCTTTCTTACTGCAAATTTCCTGGTTCCAGCATGCAATCTTAATAATCTTAACTTAATGGACTAAATTAATTTAAACTAATTTAATTTAAGGATTTCATATACCATAGGTGTTAATGCTACAGATAATTCATTAATGTGACTCCCAGGTTGAATAGCATAAAAATTGTTAAGATGAAATGGTGGCCATTTGTTATAAAATGTTACCATATATAGGTTTGACCTTCAAATGCAATCTGATGATACCTTTGAAAACAGCCATTTGTTTACTTGAAAGGTAGGAATGTGAACTGCCTGCCTGCATGTTTCTCTGGAAAATGATTACAAATATTGCCAAGTTTAGATGTCTTTTTGTTTTTGTTTTTTCATTACTAGGTGTATCAGAATTGTTTTCTGATGAGTCATTTTAACATGTCTCATTGTTTGACGATAAAAATTTTTTTAGTGCCTTATCCAATTTATCTGTTTCATATTCTTTAAATCTGAGACTTATTTAAACAATCATCACATGACTATGATATTATTTACATTAATATATCATAATTTTCATATATGTAACATATGTAATAACACGTACTGAGGCACAAATCACATCATAATGTCGTGCAAAGGAAAAGCATAATGACCAGAGCATCCAAATGTAATTCAAAGTCATTTCACTACTCTATTCTGTGGTTTGATCAAAAATAAAATCAGTATTTTTCATCATATGATAAATTGAATCTTACATTTGTGCTCATTTCAAATAAAATGTATGGAACTAGTTGAAAAATTTAAATCTTTTGCTCACCAAGACTGGCAAAAGATTGAAATTATTTGACTCCTTACATAAATTGTATTTGAAATGATATGATTCTCGATATATAGAAAACTCCTTATCTGCCCCAACTTATCTTTTTCATATTCTAATGAGTGCATTTAGCACATTAGATCAAAGGAACCACAGGGATTTCAGGCCCTCATGGGGAAACAGAAGCTTATTTATGGTACCAGTACATATTTTGTCAACCACACTACCTTCATTCTTTGATCACTGACAGAAAAGCTAAAAGCACCATTTTATTTGCAAAAGATGTAAAAATGCATTAGTGTGATTCATTTTCACTTTTTAAGCAACATTTTTAAAATGCTGTGTAACAGTAGAATTTTTTAAATTATACAAAGTTTGCACTTGATCAATATTATGACTTTGTAAACCACTTTAATACTTCTGATACAGTGATGAAACTCATAATCTTAGATTTCATGCAAATGCACTTTTGCTCAAAGAATGAAATCTATTTCTCCATTTTTAGACCTTTCAATCTGAAATGTATGGATAAAAAAGATACATTTTTCACTTAAGATATCTCAATTTTTATCAATTAATCATGATAAGTTAGAAACAAAATATATTACAATGGAGGGAGGAAATGGTGTCTTTCTTTTTATATAAATTTAAGTAAAATTTAAAATTGTAATTTATAATAAGAATTTTAGAAGATATAAATCTCTTTCATGAGAACACTGTTGCAGCCAACTACAGCATCTATCCTAAGTAAACAGAGCAGATATTTATCACCTGAAAAGAAATGAGACAAAAAGAGGACAAAACGAGGCATACATGGAGTGAAAAGACTTTCAAAGCTAAAGGAGAATGAAGACCAATGCGGTGAAGAGACAACAAAATATGAAAATTAGGAGCAACAGAAAACAGAAAGCAAAAGCCTGACTTTAAGTATCATTTACCAGTCAATCTATTTTAGTCTTACTGAGCAACTTTGTGCTTCTTTTATGGACACTTTGGTCTTTGTGTCACTTCCTCGAATTTACTGTGGTTCTTTTTATCCTATTTTAGACTCAATTTGTCACTTTTTGCATGATTTATCAACTTTTGTACGCCATATTTTCTCCTTCAGCTAAAATTGTTCCCTTTCTGCCACTTGTTCAAATTCTGCCACTTTTTGTCTTTTTTTCTTAACTTAGGCCTTTTTTTGCCCTCCTCCTCCTTATTATTAATATTATTATAAAGATATTACATTTTCTTTTCATTTTATTGTTCTTTTCATCTATTTTGCAATATTTTGTTCTCTTTTTACCTCAAATAGTCCTCTCACTCCTTTTATCATACTTAAACTTTATGAACATTACTTCCAGCTATTTTCTGTTATAAAATTTATATTTTGCTCTTTTTATGTACTCTTTCTTTGGCCAAATAATTTAGGAATTTTTACCAACTTGAGTGACACAATATCATTTCCATTACCAGTACATCATAGTTATTTTCTGTTTTATTATTCTTTTGGTCATCCTATAATCCTGTTGCATTCTTTGACACCTCTTTTTGCTTCATTTATGCCTCTTTTTTTTATCTTTTCTCCTCTTGTTGATATTCATGACAACTTGTGGTCACTGCCTCATCATTTTTGTTCCCTTGGTCTAAGGTGTTAAGCAGACCACAGGCAAGCTCGTGTGCCTTTGGAACAGATGATATCTTTATTAGTACCAGTTTGAATTTAAGAAGAAAAAAACCCAACAGCAACAAATTATATTAATATACAGGTTTGAGACCTATACATCTGCAGCATGCTCTATGGTGGAGCAACTCGGCTTTTGTAAGAGTATTCTCCCTTGACCATTACGTCAGGAGGAAGTACTATGTTCGCCATCTTAATATCAGAAAGTTCGCGACGTTGCAGAGAGAGAAAACTATTCCTAAAACCTCGTTCTTTTTGATTAAAATATGAAACTTTGAGGTTTCCAATGAAATGACAGAGACTCATATTCTCTGTCAGAAGTGATGGAGTATCGCAGTGTTGTGTACAATGCCGCCAGGGACGGCAAATTGAGCCGTCTGAAAATCTTTCTCGATCACAAGTCTAAAGATGAAGTGTCAAAACTCGTACATGCCAAAACAAATGGGGCTACCCCGCTGATAATGGCCTGTCGGAATGGACATTATGATATTGTCAAATATGTAGTCGATGTATGTAAAGCTGATATTGAACAGGTGGGATCCGTGACATTTGATGGAGAAACGATTGAAGGCGCTCCACCCCTCTGGTGTGCGGCTGCTGCTGGGCACCTGCCAATTGTGGAATATCTTGTAGAGAAAGGGACTGATGTTAATAAGACTACTTTCACCAACTCTACCCCGCTTCGAGCTGCCTGTTTTGACGGTCACTACGATATAGTCAAATTTCTGGTGGCACACAGCGCCGATATCGAAATAGCCAACCGACATGGTCACACCTGCTTGATGATATCTTGTTATAAGGGACACAAGGACATTTCACAGTACTTGTTAGAGCTCGGAGCAGATGTTAACAGGAAAAGTGTGAAAGGTTAATGTGACAGATTTTATCACTTTGCTTATTTTTTTACATTTTAAGTTTGCTTACTTTAGACATGCAGGGAAAGGTTCATTTGTGACGATTCCATGGTGTTTCTCCCAGACCATATTAGGATTGCACTGTGCCATGCCATTCATTTCCCATGCTGGAACATTTTTCCAGCAACTTTACTTTTTAAGTTGCAAAATGCTCCTTTTTGTTTCTTGTGAATGTAAACATTTGCTTATGAACTCAATTTAATTTCAACATTTCTTTTTATCATAAGCAGCAATATACCTGTGCCCAAACCTTAGGTTATTCGTTGTGTAGCATAACACCATGCAGTGACACATGTAGAAGGGCTTTGGTTTTTTTAAAATTACTGTTTGTTGCAGATTGTACACTCATTAGACAACATTCTGACATGCATTTCAGTAGATCTGATTAATTGGGCTCTTACATTTACAACAAATTGTAATTGTTTGCACATTGTTTTAGAAAATGATTCTGTTTAAATGGAATCTTGCATTGTCAGAGAAGATCATAATGAAGGTGGTTAACATTTTAACAGGCTTCTTGTGATAGTAATGCTTGTCTTATGTTTGATGTGTTGACTCAAGAAAAACATGACAATCAACTGCATCATTTTAAAAAGAAAGTGATATTCAGTCTCATTGTCATTTATGTTCAAGGATAATTATATATATTGCTAAAGTATAAAAGTATCCTGTTTTTAAAACTTTTTTATAAGTTTGTTACATTTTACCCTTAAGTTTGACATACATAAGCTACTGTACGACTTCCATTGACCAAGACTAAATTTCTCTTTTATCCTAAACTAATTGCTACTCTAGATTTAAAATTTACTAATCTGATTTCTTTTTTGATGTGTATATACACACCACATGGCATAAGTGCATTCCATGTATACTGGGAGGTTAACTCGAGAACAGCAGCAGCAGTGTTACATCAGATGGTCAGTCACTACCAGCAGGGGTGTTAGCAAAACACGTTAGGAAAAAAAGTTATATAAAGTTGAAACCATGTAGCATCTCTTATAGATGAGAATGCTGACAGTCACTATATAAAGCTTATCATAATATACAACATGAGTGTTCAAAAAAAGATTGGAAAAAGGAAACTATTTGAAGGATTTTGCACAGCACAGAATTTTTTGTAACCTTCTTTGCTCCGCTATGAGGAGAGGTCTCCAGTTATGTGCACACTTAATGGCTATTTTTTCCGTGCACTTTGCCATTTTAGAAAGTACAGGAGTCTTGAAAGCTGTAATTGGTTCTTGAGTGAGCATCTTTTTCAACCAGTTTCATTGAAGGAATTTATGTTTGTGCTTTAGATAGTTTGACATTATGCCATTACTTTCACCTGTGTAAACTAACATAATTGCATTTTCCTTTTTCCACTATTTTTTGCCTCTTTTTTTTATTTTACCAGCATTGCAAACATTTTTCGAGTCATAGGTCAAATGCTTTATTTGTTTGAAGGGAAAACTGATTTTATACATGTTTATACATAAACACAAAATGGTCATTTGCACGTGTACAAATGACGAGCCTAATGATTAAAGTGATTATCTTTTCCAACATGAATCGTTTTTGAAGCTGATGGCTGGGTAAGGTCAGTTTTGTTTATTCAAAATGACATGGTGATTATTGTCATATTATCAGAGACACTGCAGCTAACATGAGATACATGTAGCAATACATTGAATCTGAACCTATCAGAAAAAACTGTTTTTAGCAAATTGTTTCTGATTGGCTTTGATAGTTCTCAGTTAATAGTTTAATGACATTCATGTAGTTTACTGCTCCAAACTAAAGCTAAAAATCAAATAGGAAATCTATGCACCATTTTAGCAGTACTACTCCATTCTCAAAAGGACAAAATGGTACTGATTGGTCATAGCATCCTTTTAAAAAGGCACATGTAATGAACTAGTAAATACACAGATCCCACCCTTCAAAAAAATAAATCATAGTTCATCCAAGGAATTTAAAAGACAGATAAAAGAAGAAGTAAAAATATAAGCCCTAATAAAGGTAAAAAAATTCTTACATATCAGTCACCTATATTCACATTATTATTATTGTTATTATTATTATTGGTAATATTTTTACCTTGTGCGTTTTACTTGGAAACACTGTATCAACGATTTTTATTCATGTAACATTTTTGGATGGACTAATATGAAACATAGGATTTGTAAAACTTCACAATTCAGCTACTCCCCTTGCTGATTTCCTAAATTTACAGCAATAACAATAATAAGATAACACTAATACAATAATAATAATAATAATAATAATAATAATAATAATAATAATATAATGATAATAATAATAACAGCAGCAACAATATTTCACAATAAAATAAGACATATTTTGATCATGGAATGCATGTTTTAAAGTGCCCTTTTTTATCCTTTATTTTGCCCAGCTTAGATCTTGGGGGAAAACTATTTTCTATGCAATAAAATGATTATCACTACATCATAACTCTTATATACCTTTCATTTTTAGGGAGCCATTGTACCCCAGTTGGTAGAGCATCTGACTCCTAATCTAAGGGTCACTGGTTCAATACCCTCCTAGACCAGCTTGGGTCAGCTGCTTCAATGATATCTTTGGGAAAGGCACTTGGCTCCCATTTCCTTGGCATGATATTAGCCATTAATGTGTTAAAAGTGCCATTGAAACCAGCAAAAAAACCAACCTTTTCATCTTGCAACAAATCCCCAGGTTTCATGTTGGTTTTTAAAAAAACATAAAGATGTCAGTATGAATGTTTACAATTCTTTTTCAAACACAAAAAATACCAGAAATAAGTGTTTCCTACAGACCTTGAAATGGCATGTTGTTCAGTAAAGCAGATTTTGCCAGGCCAGAAGGGTACCTGGAAGTGTGTTTGGTCAGATCAGTAGGGCACTTGCAATGTATACTGGTATATAAAGCAAGAAAGATAGGAAAATTAAAAGCAGTTTGGCATCTGCAATTCTAATGAGAAGAAAGGCCTGAAACATATGGGTATGGATGAATAATTGAAGGATTAAAGGCATTTCCATCCATCAGTGGTCAGCTTCTTGAATTAAATAGTACATACGGTGGATCAATATCAGTGTTGATAGCTGAAATTAGATGTAAAGTAAAACAAATGATCTGGGACTAGAATTACATGTGCAATTCTAGTCCCAGATGTGATGTAATCGTGTTATTTAAATAAAGTCTGTGCAGTTCATTGAAGCAATATTTTTTAGCTCCACTGATCAAAGACCAGAAGAGTGTATGGGATGACCTGTTATATGTCATCCATCCATCCGTTAGCACAAGTTTGTTATTGATTCAGCTCCTAAACAACTAAGAGGATTCCCATGAAACTTTACACACACATTCATCCCAAGGTCTAGTTGGCCCTAAATGTAAAAGTTGCCGCTCAAACTTCCAATATAGCCATCACTGTAGCCAGCTTTAAAATCTTCTTGTTGTTTTTTTTTTTTTTTTTTTTTTTTTTTCTTATTACTACTCTTCCTGAATGATACTTCCGATCTGGCAACAGGGTGCCATGGTAGCTCAGTTGATAAAGCATCGGGCTGATAATCCAGGGGTCATGGTTTTGATACCCGCCTAAGATAGCCCAGGTCGGCTACCTACTGTATATACTAACGTATAATCCAATACCAACTGCAAACTGCATAGACCCAGATCTGCCGTCGCATAATGCGCCGGCAGATCTGCGTCTATGCAGTTTGTAAGGACTAATGAGAAGAACAAACAACATAGACCCTGCGATGGCAGATCTGGGTCTATGTTGTTTGCATTTGGATCAGTCTTATACGCAAATATATATGGTAGGTGTGTCCTTGAGAAAGACACTTAGATCCCATTTCCTCAGCATGATATAGCCAATAATGTGTTGAAAGACCATTAAAAACCAACCAACCAACCATGTCAACTGAGCATACTTAAAGATCTTTCTCCCTTTTGAATAAATTCAAATAACCTTAAATTTTAAAGTTTCAGGATCTATGCATCCCTCCCTCCCCAAACTGGAACTTTCAGCGACCATGGGTGACGGGGAATTTTCAGAATTTGATATCAGCAAGGGTTGAAAATAATCAATTCTAAATCACGTAGTTTGTAAATCTCAAAGCCATGCATGTTAAAATTGAGAACTAGGGAACCTAATATCTCCTGATACTTGTAAGATTGTAAGAAGCCTTGTGATGGCACAACTCTTTCATAGTTCCCTTACCATAGCAACATTAGTGGTTTATTTTAATTCACAGGAGGAATTATCGTGGCTTTATTTTTACATGTTTGTTTTAAAGATTTGATTGCACATTTGGAAGAATATCAAAGATAACAACATCCAGTGATGAAGACACACTTGACTGGTCCTCTGTCTCAGTCAAAGCAAGAGAAACAACATGCGTTGTATATCCGTTATGAAAACCATAACAAGATTTGGACCAGAAAATGAAATATAACAAAAAAGCTCTGAACTGTAATTTTTTAGGGTAAAACTAAAAAAGGTAAGGGCGCCATGAACAGGGTCATGGCACCATGCTAGGCTAAAATGACTTGTAAGAATGCAAGAAATATATTTCAATGAAAAATGTCTCTTTGATCATGCTAAGTGTAAATTTGGTGGAAACTGCTTCTCATGAACTTTACTACATTGGGTACCTAGTTAGGGCATGATGAATATTTAAAATATATGTAAATTATGGCTTTGTATCAAAATCCTAATTTTCATGAACTATATGACCTCTATGTTAATTTTTATATGTTGCACCATATTGCATGCTTTATATTGTAGAGACATGATTCCCAAACATGAATATCTGCATTGTAAACATTCCCTCTAACGTTTCAAAATTTTCTTTCACCCTACTATGAATCAGCCTTTTTGGCATTTTCTGTAAAATTTATCAACCGACTAATAAGTAACTACAATCTACCTTGAACAAGAACTTTTGAATATAGTCACTGATGAAAATTTTTCATTTATTACTAATTTGATCATTCATCAGATAAAAATTAAACGTCTAAGATATCACCATATTTACTTCTGCTTTTTTCTGGTATGATGACTGTTTTTCTTTTTTGTAAATGAGTAAAGTACCAGTAGTTTACAGCTAGTAACCAGTTAACTTACTGATAAACAATGATGACACCTTGTATATTGGATTCTTATCTGCTAAACAATCAAATCGATTATAAATCAGAAATTGACTTCCACAAATGCATGCAAAAAGTCATTTGTTTACAGTATGTAATGATTATTTTTCAGTCAGTTGTTAAATTTTCTAGAAACTGCTTGAAAAGCAGAATCATGGTGGGGATACCAAACTTTAATATATCCAAATGCAGACTCTGGTATCCAAACACCCAATTATCTTAACCTTTCTCATTTTTCCCCAAGGATTTTGCGCCCCTGCATCATAAAACTTTACTCCAATTCTTATTAGAAAATATTCTGACCTATCAAAATGCTGCATTTTGTCAGTTCTGAGTAATATTTCCAAGTCTGGAGTAACATTTCTTACTTGAAATGTTGATTAAAATTTTTTGATGGAGAGGCCAGATATTCAAAGTTTTAATGTTTTAGTTATAATTCTTTGATGGTGCAGATTCTATATGATCTCTCTTTGTTGCCTTCAGATGTTACTGCAGAAATTGCAAAATGCAGATAGTATCTTTACATTGGTGTCATTAGGGCTAAAATTAAACAACTTTGTTTCCTTGCATTTTCTTGAGTTCATTGTTAAAAAAGTTGACAAATTCACTTTACTTACAGGTGTTATAATCATGTAAAATTTCTCAATACATTTATGACTGGGTGTACATGACTGTGAAGAACAAACCCCCAAAATTGACAAATTCTTGATCACACAGTGTAAGCATAATTTCATCATATCCTTAAAAAGAAATCACTATAGATGTTGATAAAAGATGTTCAAATGGCAAATAATTATTCTGAAAGTGAAATACCTGTGTACTTCTTTCCATTCTACAGGTAACACAGCCTTACATGATTGTGCCGAGTCGGGTAGCATTGAAATTATGAAGATACTGCTGAAGTTCAACGCCAAAATGGAGAAAGATGCATATGGGATGACTCCCCTATTAGCAGCAAGCGTAGCAGGGTATGCCAAAATAGTAGAATTCTTAATCGCAAGAGCTGAATGCAGTAGACAGGAAATGATTGATGCTCTTGAGCTGCTTGGTGCCACATATGTTGACAAGAAACGGGACATGCTCGGTGCTCTCACTTTTTGGCGTGCAGCAATGGAAGAACGTTTTGCAGAAGGAAATACTAAACTTCCTAAGGAGCCCATCATATCACAAATCTCTGCTTATGAAAATGCAAAGGAAGTGATAACACTTGAACAGCTAGATGATTTAATCTCAGATCCCGATGCTATGAGAATGCAAGCATTGTTGGTGCGGGAAAGAATATTGGGTCCTGCCCACCCAGACACGTCATACTATATCCGCTATAGAGGGGCACTATATGCCGACATGGGTAACTTTGATCGTTGTATTCTGCTTTGGATGTATGCACTGGACATGCAACAAAAAGTGCTTGAACCACTCAGCCCTATGACGCAAAGCAGTTTCTTATCCTTTGCAGAATTATTTTCTTTCATGACAACAGAATGGAGGAATCGGCCAGCACATCCTGTGGGTTTTGAGGATATCATAGCTGTCTTTCTAAGAGCCATTGATGAATCAGAGAGGGGGAGGAAACACCTGTTGACAGTTGCCCAGACAGAGAGGGATATGACTCATTTTAACAGGCTTCTTGTGATAGTAATGCATGTCTTATGTTTGATGTGTAGACTCAAGAAAAACATGACAGGCAATCAACTGCATCATTTTAAACAAACAGTGTATAGATTTATTCGTTATGAACCAAGAGGTACCAATGGATTTACACCACTTCATCTTGCTTGTGCAAGGGAGACAACAAATGTTGGACGTTATCCTGTTTGTTCTTTTCCGTCATCTTCTGTTGTAGAACTTTTAGTAGAAGTGGGAGCAAATGTAAATGCTGTGGATGTTGACAAAAACACACCTTTGCACATAGCTGCAGGCAACAGGCCATGTCGTGCAGATGTAATTCACTCCCTGCTGAAAAATGGAGCACATATTGATGCTGCAAACAAGGATAGGAAAACTGCTATGCAACTAATTAGGGGCATGTCCATCTATGATATAGTTTCCCCATTAGATTACATGTCCCTGCAGTGTTTGGCTGCACAAAAGATAGTAAAATGTGCTCTACCATACAAAGGGCAAGTTCCGAGGAGATTAGAGGCTTTCATAGAGATGCATTGATGTTAAGCGTCATGCTAATCCTGACATCTTTAGCTTGTTTTATCAGAAAATTAGCTCTTGCTGTGACTTTGTCCATCAGAAATCATTGGAAAGTGATAGCTTTACAAGATTTGTTTTAATTGCAGTGTAATACTTTCATATATCCAGCTAGACAGAAAAAGAGGGTAGTTCCCACACTCTGCCTTCATCCCCATCCCCCCGCATCTGCCTTTAAAGAATCCTCCACTCTACATCCCTGTGGATCACTAAAAACACATAAAATCTTTGTTGTTTTCTATTTATTCCACTTACTTTAATGGTTATTTAATGTAGGATAAACTAGAGAATGCTCTTTTGTCTGTTTCTACTTCCAGAAAGTTTAAATGCTAAATTTCATTATTGACATAAAGTCTTTTTTATCACAAAAAATGCCCTTTGTTACAAAAAGTGCCCCTTCATTTAACAAAAGACCCCTGTTCCCCTCCCTCTAAGAAATTCCTAGCTGGAATAAAGAGTTTTTGATTTAGTGAGTATATCTAATTGTGTAAAATGTGTACCCGACTTCAAATATTCTAGACCAAGATCTGCCAGCACATTATGTGGCAACAGATTAGCTGTTCAATCAGGGATTATTTAGGGCCCAAATACAGGCCCCATATCAGATTTAAAAATGAGGTATATTTCCTAAGTTTTGACCTAAAAATTCCCAATTCAGAAATACCAAACTGAAATTTATAAACACAGTTCTTGACCAAAACCAGATTCAATTTGTGTTGTAAATAACATTAAAACATGGAAGTAAGTGAAAAATCAGTAATTTGTCCCTTTCATTTCAAAAATGCCCAAGTTACAATAGTTTGATTACGTGCAATTCAGCTCTTCCCCGTTATAATGTGATACTTGGGGTGCCATAAATGCCGACTATGTTATATACCAAACCAAAGTATATAGAGAATGATAGAATATTATATGAATGCGTATATGTATTGGGTGTGTGTGTGTGGGGGGGGGGGGGGGGGGGGGTTTTAAAACAAAACACCAGTCAAACGTATATTAATAATGTTAGTTTATGTAAATTACATATTTTTGTCACTTCATGGTATTTGTACATTTAATTTTCTCAATAATAATGTTTTAAAGAGGACATAAAGATATAATACTAAGCATTATGTTCTTTTCTTTCAGCCCATATTGTCATACATTTGATTCATCAGATCATATGAGTAACATTAAAACGATGTAACATCTACCTGTAATAAATATACTTGTCAATCCTCATTTCCAATGTACAGCTGCATTGTCATCAAGTTCAAATTGATTTAAATTGATGAAAAATCTGTCATTTGCATAAAAAATATATTGTATGATTAAATTCCAATTGCACTTGAAGCCAACATATCCTGACGTTAAGAACATGATTCTTTTTTTAATTAAGAGCTCAAAATCACATATTTACAACTTACAAACACATTTTGCAATTAATGAACACCTGTCTGTAAAAAAGCGCAATGAGTAATGTCATTTTTGTCAATTAAAAATTTTGTCATCTGTTCAAAGCAGCAGTTACATTATGCTGATTAGCAACTGAATGATGTCAATTGCAGCATGCTTCAGCAAATGTAAAACACAGCGTAACAGAAATAACAAACTTGGATGTATGTAAGCCATTTGAAATAGGTTGAAGTCCGAAATAAGTACATTCGTTCATAAAAAGTACTAATCCAAATAGAATAAGCACTGTTCACTTGCATGATGTGTATTCCTTACTTGAAGTATTTAATGACTGTAGGTTGTTTGAGACCTGATCGTTCTTTTTTTGGAGGAGGGGGGGGTTGCAGAGTTGACTATGTTTCTTGGCTACATAATCTTTAAAGGCTCAACGTCCTGGCTTTCTAGTGACATCATTCCTTTCTCAATTCCAAATATGACTTATGAAATGGCAGGGGTGCTTCCTCATCATCGCTGTCAGTAGTAGAATCTACTTCCTGCTGATCGGGGTATATGTTTCTTTTTTTGGCATTTCTTAAAAACCGGACAATTTCATTATCAGTCCTACATTCAACAGTGGGGCAGTCCTCGTGAGTGTTGAGCGATTGCTGAACATCAAGTGATTTCGAATGTTAGCAGCTTTAGTCTTTAAAACTTGACTTGACATTTCGCCAAATTTATGTAATTTTAAAACATCCAACTTATCTGTCAAAGAATAAGTTTTCTTTTCCTGGTCCATTGAGATATTAAATGTCTCAATTCACTATTTATCCAGATGATTTAAGTGAACAGTGTTCTGTCTGAATTCACTTGTAAATACACATAATACTGATTTCACTCTTAGCTCTAACTGATTTCACAACAAAGCGACACTTCACTGTTTGAGTGGACTTTATTTGTAGCTACAAATGAGCATCTATCAGTGACTGTCCCTTTCTCTCTGGTGATTGGATAATGCACTCTGGGGTGCATTGGGGCACATAAGTCGCAAGTTTTGCATGATCAGGTACCAAAGATGAGGTTATTGTAGGCCATTGTTTATGGACCCTTGGACAGCAAAAGATCGCAGAAAGCGCTGGCATGTACATAGGACATACCACTGCTAATCCTTTCTGTGATCTGTTGCTGTCCAAGTGTCAATAAACAATGACCTACACCAAGCTGGTCTTTCATATGATCAGTGTTTACAGAGATTAAGTCACTGATATGCTAGAGCAGCTTTAGTGCTAAAGGAAGTATGACTACTGTTATCAAATACAATAGACGACAAAGAGTACGATAGACGACACAGAATACGATAGACGACAGAATACGATAGACACAGAATACGATAGAGACAACACAGAATACGATAGATGACACAGAATATGATAGATGACAATATGATAGACGACACAGAATATGATAGACGACGCAGAATACAATAGATGACGCCAAATATGCTATAGATGACACAGAATACGATAGACGACACAGAATACGATAGATGACACAGAAAACGATAGATGACACAGACCGATTACAATAGTGGCTAGAGAGACATGGTTAATTTTGGGTGTGCAATAGCCTGTTAGGCATACAATATCTGACATTGACTGAATACAATAGTGGCTAATTAGAGTCAAACATTGACTGTAAAAACATGTTCTGGAGATGTCCAAATCAAGTACAGTGGTTTTCATGTTAAGTTTTCAGTGCTGATGGATATTCAAAATTCGAAAGGAAAAAAAATATATTTTCATAATTTTGCCCATGGGGTTCATAGTGTTACTGTGTAATATTCGGAATCATGTTGTAGCAAAATGCATTATAATGGGGGACAGCTGTATTTCTTATTCTGGTGCCCCAAGCCACTGTCTTGGAAAACCTTCAGAAAATCCCTAGCAGTTGGGTGCATATTATAAGCAGATAAATATGGTATAAGTTGTCATTCAAATCATAACTTTATGTTTTGCAAAATCTGCTCAAAAGTAATTGATTGACCCATATCAGGGTTTCTCTTTGATCCCATATGGGGAGTCCTTTCATTGAGACTCGTCCTATCAGAGCTAAAATGTTCTTTTTAAAAAACCTACCATGTGGCTGCAGGGATAAAACATAGTCTATTCATACTGTGTGCACTGCATTTTCCTCGTCTTTAAATCAAAAGATCAACAGCATACTTCCTGAAGAGAATATATTATATACATGCACATCTAAATGTACATCACTATTTTGTCAATTTGAACATTTCAGTCTTTGGATTGAATTGTGGCCTCCTTTCTTTGAATAAAAATGCTACAAATTATCTAGCTGAGCATAGAAATGGACAATTTATAAGACGGGATTTTGCTGTAACTTACAACTGCAATGGATCAGTTTTAAGTTTTTGATGAAGTTTTTACACCTAGATAGACAACAAATCCTCAAATTGTCTTCACTAAGTTACCTTATTGTTCCCATCCACTATAACGATTGTCAAGATGTGTCTATAGCACAGTTAATACTTTAACAAATTAAAATCTCTAAATGTTCAGGTATATTTTTCCCGAAAAAACTAGAAAATAAAGCTTGTAGGTTTTATCCTGTGTCTTGAGTTGAACTCCACAAATATATCAGCCTTTCGGTTAAAATTGATAAATATTCAGTCGTGTCACAGAGTGAATTTTCATTCATACAGATTTGTTTTGCTACATAGGAACTTTTTTTAGCTCACTTTGCCAGTTAACTTATGGTATGGTCCTGTGTCCAGCAGACATCATCTGTCATTTTTTATCAATCCTGTGTCCAGGAGACATCATCTGTCATTTTTTATCAATCCTGTGTGGTCCATCAACTTTGCTTTTTTCAACATCTCAAAAACAGCTGAGTCAGTTTCAATCAAATTTGGTGTGAATGTTTATCATGACGTCCTCAACCAGCAATGTGTTCACTTTGGTTCCCCTAGCAATGGTGTGGCTTCCATCGCAAGCAGAATGGAAAACCTATTTTCAGCTTCTCCAGGATGGCTCAGACAGTTTTGATCAAACTTGTTAGGAATGTTTCTTAACACATGCTTTATCAAAATGTTGCCCATTGGTTCCCCAGGCAATGGTGTGGCTTCCTAAACAATCTGTTTAAAAACCTATTTTTGTATACTTATTCTCTTGAACAGCTGAGCCAATATTGATCAAACTTGGTAGGAGTGGTTTTAAGATAATATTTCCTCAAAATGGTGTCCAGTGTGGCTCGCCAAGCAATGGTGTGGCTTTCATAGCAACCATATGGAAAACCTATCTTTAATTTCTTATCCAGAATGACTGACCCAATTTTGATAAAACTTTTGGGGAATATTTCTTAGGACATTCTTTATCAAAAGTATGTTTAGGGTGGCTCCATTAGCAATGGTGTCACTCCCTTAACAACAATGTGGAAAACCTGTTTTCACCTATTGCTTTAGAACATTTGAACTAGTTTTAATTAAACTTCGTAGGAGTGTTTTTTATAATATGCTCTATCACAATTATGTCCATAGTAGTTCCCATAGCAACGATGGTAGCAAAACGTGGAAAACATATTTTCAGCTTCTTTAGAATGGCCTGGTCAATTTTTTTTATATCAAAACTGTCATTGGTGTCTGAGCTGGATTCCCTAGAAATTTTGAGGGTTCCATAGCAATCAAATGGAAGACCTACAAATAAAACTTGTATACAGTATGGCTGTTGTTACTAATATATAAAGAAAACTATCATAGAATGACTTTCTCTTACAAACTGTCTTAACATATCAGACCAAATATGATTGGTAGAATCTTAGAATGAACAACTTTCACATTCAGAAAAAGTTGCCAATGCACCATCTAGTCCAGCTGAAGTTACTCGGATTAGAAACCCAGTCAACAATGTGTCGAATACAACCAGTGTCTATCAAATAGCTGGAAATTGTCCCGACATGGGTGTCTTTCGACCTAACGCACCTGCCTTATTACTACATTTGCCTTTTAGATTAATGTATGCCAAGTGAGTGGTATCGGGCACATTTGGGCTTCTTGTAATTACATATTGGCAGTATTTGAAATCTGAAAAAATGGTTGACAAAGGATAGTAAGGTTTGGAATTGTTCTATGATACCAGTTTCTGTAAATATTTCTGCAATATGCCCAGTACCATATTTGATTGTGTATGCAGTAAACTCTCATTACAATGACATTTGTTATAATGGAATATTCACTTAAATGAAAATCTGTTGGAACAAGCATGCACACTATTAAATGTTACCATTACAGCAGCATATTCAAGTTCCAATAATGACGGTTTTTTTTAACAGATGTGCAACTTACCTATTTAAACTGATGGTTACAATGACACTACCACAAGGTCTGAAATCTGCTGACCAGATGTTAACCCTTATTGTAAAAAGACTAATTATCAATCAGATTTTCTGAACTACCTGGAACTCCCTGATGCAGCTGAGTGCACACAACAAATAAATGAGTAAAAGGTAAAATAAACACCTTCACATTCTGGTATGATGATATAAATTTGCCAAGACAAATTTAAGAATAGTTGTGATAAATCATTTACATGAGATTGCATCTAAGTTTACAACCTTGACAAAACAGACTTGTTTTATCTATAACTTGTGCAGAAAAATGCCTATATCAATAACAACAACAGACTCAATACAATGACTAAATTGCTCTCAAACCAAGTTCATTGTAATAAGTTAACGTTAGCATGAAAATCAAAGACAAGGATCTGCTGTCTGTTGATATATCAACAGATCAGTGTCTATGTTGTTTGTTCTATCTACAGTTTAAAGTGAATAGCATAAATCCCAAACTGCTATGCATTTATGCAGCAGCAGATTTGGATAATTGCTGTCCATGGCAAGGTGCATGTTATGTGTGCGTAAATGTGGTAAACCCTTTGTTCTCGGGATTGTTGTTAAAATATTTTATGCATGCATGCGTTGAGTCTTTAGAGATTATGCAGTCAAGAAATATTCTCAACTTTGCAGACCCATAATAAAACAGGTTTTTATTCTAATACAGTACACCCCATTTATAATGCTGTCCATGGTAGCCATAGAGTCTATGAACTTACAGCGAGACTGCCTTATAATGAAGTACATGCTACATATAATTTTGCTACAATTTAAATAAATTGGATCCACTACCATAATGGGGTCTATTCCAGAACTGGAAATTTACAGGGGAAATTCTCCCACTCTGTTTGAAATTGAGGGGATTTTCTGAATATAGGAAGGTTTTTTAACGATGAAATAAAGATAGGGTTTGAAAATAATTGGTTGATTTTTTTTTTTTTTTTTTTGTATGATAATTTATAAATGAGCACGAATCCTGCAATTACACGTCCTACAATAGATGATGCAATACCCACCTTATAACATGAATTGTGTTATAATGAATGGCTTTATAATGAGGGAGTGCTGTATTGAAGTAAGATGAGCTGAATGCAGTGGATATAATTAGAAGTTTTACTTTTGGAAATATAAACTGACTATCCCGACCTCAGTATTATTTACATTTTATACATGCTGCATCATGATTATTTTGAGGGGCCCAGGGTGGCCAAGTGAGGTTACATTTCAATAGTCCAAATGGTCTAGGGTACGAAGAAAGGTTCACTTTTTAGAAGGTTCATTGATTCAAAGGGTTATAAGTCCAAAAGAAAGGTTCAGTGGTCCGAAGGTGCATTAGTCCGATGGTTCATTGGTCTGAAAGAAGTGTTCAATGATCTGAAGGTGCGTTAGTCCAAAGATTCAAATGGAATGAAAAAATGTTTATTGGTCCAAATTTGATAAACTGGATCAGTGGTTCATTTCTCTAAAGAGTCCTGATTAGTTCAGAAAGGAAGTTCAGACAATATATTGTTTTAATTTAAACACAAATACACACACACGATAGTATTAATTTTTGGTAGAGACTCTAGGTCATAAAAGCATGTATCATGTTTTGACTTGCAATCATGTATGTATTGCATAATAATTAAATTTTTGTCGTTCTTTTAAACTGGATCTTGACAGGAGATTTTCCCCAGAAATAATAAGGGACATAAACGAAGCAAATGTTGCTTTCTGGTTATTTTTCCCCCTACTTTTTTATTATCTGCAAAATTATAGGTATGGCAGCATATTTATGCTTCCTCTCCTGTTCAGTTGCTCTTTAAGTGGGTGTTTTTCCCCAAATATCTACAAATTGAACATTAAAAAGTGACCACTGAATGGCTAGTTGACGACTATTACGGTTGGTTAGTTGGTTGTTATGAGTTTAACGCCAGTTTTCACCACATGATAGGCTATATGTGGCGGCCAGTATATTTGGTGGAGGAAGAACTAGAGAAAACCCCAGGAAGAACCACTGACCCACAGGAAGCTATGGCAAGCTTTCTCACATACCCACGTTGGCCGAGCCCAAGACTCAAACCCACAAGGACAGAGGTGAGATGTCAGTGATCTGTAAAGGCAAGTGCCTTAGACTACTCAGCCCCCCAGGGCCCCCCAATATGACGGATATTATACGTAAGGTCATTGCAGTTGTGTAATTGTCTGACAAAATAGCTATAGATTTATTCTGAATCCACCAATTTCTCCTTCAAATAAGTTCCCCGATCACATTAACATTAGGATATAAGCCTACTACCTACGGAATCCAGCCTTAGTAAAAGATGAAAAATCTGATTTTCTGTCTCTCTCATAGACAAAGGGCAATAACTCTTGCCCCTTACCTCCCCTTGCCACTGCCAGTTGTCGCTAGTTTTTAAGCTTCGCTGCAGTACTGACATTATACCTCCAAACAATCCAAGCCATCTTAGTGCTAAATTGGACCATCCAACTTTAAATTTGGATTTATTATGTTGGACAATCATTCTTCTACAGGTTGTATACACTATTTGTACAAATTTTTACATATCTGAGTGACTTTGTCACCTTTTACGGACTTTGTCTATTTAAGACCACTTTACAACACACTATCGTTGAACTCGTGTTGTCATTTACGGGTTAACGTGACACTGACTAATTTTGCTTACTTCGTTAGTAACGGGTGTGCTATTGGTGAGTTAGTAACATGCTGAATTGTTAATTTATGCTTTGTTTTCTCTTGTGTTGTTTCAGTAGAAATATCAACTAAATGCATGTAATGCAGAAAGTTCAAAGCAAAAGAAGACAACCATGACTCTTGTATTATATGTACCAAGTGTACAGCGTCTATGGCATGCAGCATGTGTAATACGTGGACAGTGGAAGTCTGGGCTGCAGTAGTCCAGAAGGCATCAAAAGGGAGAGAGAGAAGGAAAGATAGTTTTGACGTCCTCAGGATACATATAAAGTAAACCTCCATTGCGAGTCTTGTGGGGGATGCCGCTGGATCCCCCCCCCAACCTAAACTTCGTCATTTGCAACCGTCAGCCACAGTAACATCAGTGGCAATGGACGAGTATACTGTTGACCTGGTACAACTGTCCGTCTTCAAACAAATGTGTCATCTGGTCCAGGAAACGATGCAACTATTGACATCAGGCCAGATATTACCCTTATTTCCCTCGCTCGCTTCCACAGCTTTTTCCGACTCATTGGGGGAGTGTCCACCCTCCCCCAATTTTAGGCTGCTCAGTGTGCGTAAGTTCCCCCGCATGTCCGAGCATGGCCTTCGGGCCTGTAAGTCCAGATGCATGGGCTTTTTACCGGATCCATTGGATCCATTTCATTATACAACCTCGCTGTCACCGGCCATCCAGCCTTCCTAGCATGGGGACTTTATTGATAAAATGGTACGACCAGCTAGGATTTACAGGGATCTTAGTGACAGATCCGTCCGTCTAGCTGTACCATTGTCGACATACCCATACTATGAGATTTTAGTGAGAAATCTGTTCGTCCAGCCAGGCCTTTGGAGTGGCCAGTACCGGTGATAGCTGGACCGACTTTAATACCGCTAGCATCCAGGCTGACCATACTATAGGCCAACCGGCCGAAAGTTTCGGCAGTGCCAACCTTCCATATGTTCACGGTTTTTCCACAAGGGTGAGTTAGTGACATTTTCAAAGATCACAGAATTGCATCATCTATGCCACCTGGTATGGTTTATCCAGAGATGCAAGCTGAACCGGAACAGGACTTGACACACAGTGAGTGTGACCAAGCTCCTACAAATCAGCCGTACTTAGATCCAACCACGAAATGGACTGAGTTCAGCTTCAAGACCACAGTGGAGGAAATTTATAGGGTGTTTGCAACTTTAGAATGCCCTCCACCTCCTACCGCCACTCAAGGCTACAAAGTTAAGGCGTCGGTAAATCTCAACGAGGAGGAAGAGACGTCATCCTTCCGGCTCCTTCCTCAATAGGCTAAAATTAAGGAGATCAATGACCGTCTGTCAGGACGAATATGTGATCCAGGGAATGCTAAGGCGTTCTTTTCAGAAAGCCAAGTACCAGTGACATTCTCATCTTGCTGGTACAAAACTCCTTCAGTACTGATCTCTCAGCCTTGGACAAAAATCTAGCAGCAGTTCACATGTCCGCTTCACCGTTTTATAAAGTGGACAAAAATGTGTTCCAGGCCACTTCAAAGCTAGTCAGTAACGTAGTCACTACGTCTTCAATGCTAGATTTGGTTTAATTGGCCATTTTCCGACTTGTGGAAAAGTCCGGCAGTGACCACGCTTGGGACGCGACTGCCCGGATTGCAAGGGTCATTAACAGAGCAGCGCACCATTCAGTGTCCAATGTGTTGATTGCTTCTGCCAATTTAGACCTGATACGACGTGACGCATGTCTGCGGTCCACGTCACTCAAGTTTCATCATACCCTGGCTTTACAAATGACCACAGCAGGCAGATCGGGAACTGCCCTCCAACTCGCCGCCCAACCCACACAGGCGTTTCGAAACAATCAGCCCTCGACACAGCGGAGGGACGATAGGCAGATCAGGAATAAGGGATCTGTTTAGTCAAATGTGCAATATAGATCCCAGCCAAATGCGAGAAGACAACAGTCTAGCTAAACTAGGAGGCAACAATACAGAGGCGGCAAGAAACCAAGTTTCTCCGCCTTCAAGCCTCCTAACTCAGGACGTTGACCTACCCTCCCCACCGCCCGCAGACAGTCTACCTGTGGGCGGCCGCTTCCTGCAATATTAGGCTTACTGGGTCACCCTATTTCCTCAGAACGATTGGGTGATCCAAGTCATTTCGGAGGGGCTTCGGATTTCATTTATCCAATCCCCTTCTCTTTCTTCCTCTCCCTTCTTCTCTGACGTAGCGTCAGATCGGGAGAAGGATGCGTTTCCACAACAGGAGATACGGGCGGTGGAGATTGTGCAAAAACCACAATCGCCGGAGTTTTATTCCAGCCTGTTTCTTATCCAGAATGCGAACGACAAGTTGAGACTGATCATCAACCTGAGTCGCCTCAACCAATACATTTTACCACCGAAATTCAAGATGGAGACGCTGAGATCAATCCGTCTCTCCATCCGACGGGACGAGTATGCCGTCAGTCTCGATCTGATCGACACACATTTCCACGTCCCTATCCACCCCGCGTCACGGAAATTTCTCCGTTTTGCTTAGCGCGAGACGGTTTATCAGTTTCAAGTCCTACCCTTTAGCCTCAACATCAGCCCTTGGGCTTTTACCAAGGTTATGGATTGCGTCGTCACCCTGTTCCGGGCGATTTCATCTTCAGCGATGGCAGCATACTTGGACGACATCCTCCAGAAACATATGGTAAATTATATTCTACTCAAAGGAAGAAACGATCTTCTCTCACTTTTAGATCGTCTAGCCATTCTCGTGAAATGGGAAAAGTCCGATCTCCATCCATCCCAGCGTTTTGTCCATCCGGGTATGGAATTTCTCACCAAACTTAATCTGGTACGGCTTCCTCGCATTCGCGTAATTCGGATCGTCGAACTTGACGAGTCCGTTTCCAACAGGACTTGGATTTCAACGAGAGAGTTCTTGCAAATCCTCGGATTATTCAATGCGGCGGCGGACTTGATCCCGCTCGGCTGTCTTTTTATTCTCCCCTTACAAATGACGTTGCTAGAACAATGGCGCCCCTTTTCAAATCCCCTCGATCAAATAGTAATGATCACTCCCGAAATACTATCATTCCTGCGTCAGTGGCGCAACCCAGGTTGGCTGACCACGGGGATCCCTCTGGAGAAGCCCCAAGCGGAAATAACGGCATGTACCGACGCCAGTACGTACGGTTGGGGTGCCCACCTGTTGCCGGACTTCGTTACCGTCAGCGACATGTGGGAGCCAAGAGAGCGGCCTCTCCACATGAACTTTCTAGAAAGGAAGGCTGTCATCAACGATTTTCACTTATGGAAGGATCGACTCTCAGGCAAAACGGTCCTCATTATGTCCGACAACTCTGTGGTGGTGACCTACCTCCTCAAACGGGGGGGGGGGGGGGGAGCAAATCACCCGACCTGGGCGTTCTGATTTGGCAGTTTCTACGTTGGAGCGACCAACTCTATATCAGCGTACAAATCAGGCGCATTTCTGGCAGACTCGGTGTTCTGGCTGACCCTCTATCCGGATTTGTGCACTTTGGGGGCGTCCGATGATCGATCTTTGTGCGACAAGGTGGAATCACAAGTTGCCCACCTTCGTCTCCAGTTTGGGCCGTGGACGCTCCGTCAATGAGCTGGGAGGGGTTGTGGGCATTCGCTTACCCTCCCACGGTCTTGGTGCCGAAACTTATCCAGAAGTATGGGGTCAGAACTGCAAGACGATTCTGATAGCCCCTCTCAGATAGGACAAGTCCTGGGTTATCGATCTACTCGATCTGGCGATAGATCTGCCCAGGAAGATTCCGGCCAGCCCTAATCTTCTCAAACAACCGCGGTCACGGGTGTTCCACCCCTGCCCGGACCGTCTTCTTCACGCTTAGCTCTTGTCTGGACAGGCTTGCGAGACAAAGAATTTAAGCCTTGGATTGTGGACAGAATCTCGAGTGCAAGAAGGCCCTCCACTCTGAGGGCTTACGAGGGAAAATGGCGTGTTTTCAGGGACTGGTGCCACATCAATGACATCGTCCTTTTGAGTGTCTCAATCCCTTAACTGGCCGACTTTTTTTTCTGGCTCTTCGAGGAGAAACAGTTGCTCCCAATTACCATCAAAAGCTACCGCTCCATGAGATCAGACACATTCAGGCATCACGGTAAACGTGATATTGGGCATGATAAAGATCTATCGGATCTTTTAGCCAATTTTGATCTCAATCGACCAAAATCCCTCACCCTGTTTCCGAAATGGAATCTCTCCTGGGTTTTAACATGGCTCAATTTAAATAAATTCGATCCTTTATCCCACACTTCGCTAAAGCTACTATCATACAAAACATGTTTCCTGATAGCCTTAGCTTCAGCATGCACGGTGAGCGAGTTACATGCCCTTTCCGTCGACCCGAACTATCTTCAGTTCAGATCGGATGGTTCGGTGGTCCTCTTGACGCAACCAACGTATCCAAAAATAGGTTACGGTCGGTCGGCAATCAAAGAGTCGTCATTCGCTCGCTCTCTTCCATATATACGTCGAGAGCAGCGGCCATGCAAGATCATGTTCGCCCACTCAAGCACTACTTGAAACGCTTCGTGGCTGAAGTGGGTTATTCGCTCGGCGTACTCTGATGTCTCACAAGATCAGAGTCGCCTCATGAAGATTACCGCTCATAAGATTAGAGCATCTCTGGGAGCCTCTCGTTCGAACGTAACGTTTCGATTCGAGATATAATAGAAGCTGTTGGCTAACATACAGAGTCAACCTTCTCGAGTTTTTATCTCAGAGATTTAGCTTCGCATAGGCAAACCTTGAATCTGGTGGGTCCGGTGGCGGCAGCCCAGATGACCACCAGACCCAATTAAAAATCAACACAGCCTATCAGTTAAATTTTGTAGGAAAGACAATTTCAATAATCATCTAACCGTATATAGGACTCATAGATCACGTGACCCTAGGCTGTGTTGCTTATGAAATTAGAAAAACGGGTTATCGTTCACATGGGGAATCCAGCCATCATTCCCTAGAAGGATGCCCTAGGTAAAGGTCGGATGCTCAGCATTCCCTCCTCTTATTACCTATTCTCCTACCGTGAATGTGACCAGGGAACGTATTTGAAGGAGAAAGCAAAATTTTAAGTAAATTATGTTTCTCCGAGAATACTTACCCAATCACATTGCTTAAAAACCCTCCCAACAACCCCGCCATGCGAGGATCTTCGTTAGTAATCGCTCAGCTCAAAAACTAGCGACACCTGACGGTGGCAAGGGGATGTAAGAGCCAAGAGTTATTGCCCTTTATCTATATGAGATAGACGGAAAAGATCCTAACGTTAATGTGATCGGGTAAGTATTATCGGAGAAACATTAATTTACTTAAAATTTAGCTTTTTTCATTCATATCTCCATTGCCTTTTTGTATACACCCGCCATATCGCGGAACGTATATTAATATGGTTTTCCGTCTGTCCTTCCATCCCTCTGTCAGTCCTTACATTTTCCATATTATCTTGAGTTCTATTCGTTTGAAGAACATGACATTTTACGCAAATGTTATTCTCTGGCATCGAACAAAAACTATTCATTTGGAGGTTAGTCCATCAAATATCCAGATCACAGATGCTAAAATTAGCTCTCTGTCCGTCTTTAAAAGTTTCGTTTCTAGATGATAACTTGATTTTTTTCTGTCCGATGGTCATGCAACTTCATAGGAACGTGGAGAGGACGGACACTATTGATTTGGGGGTTTGTTCAGTCAAGGTCAAGATCACGGCAGCTAAAAATAGCTTTTCCGTCTGTCCGTCCATAAACTTTGTCGTTTTTGGACGGTAACTTCACTTCTATTTGTCTGAGGGTCATGAAACTTCATAGCAATGTAGCTTTCGGGTCGAAAACGAATGCTATTGATTTGGGGATTGGTACAATCAAGTCAAGGTCACGGTTGCTAAAAATAACATTTTATAATAAATAAGACAGGAACAATAAATAATAATTTCCAGTTAAATCCAACATTTAATTCAGAATCACATATTCGCTACGACTGGATAATTTTTAGAAATAATTTGTAGCCCCCTCAGAAATAAATACTTGTAATAACAACTTTAATAAATTAAAAATTAATAATGATTGTCAGAGACTTTTAGGTAATAACATTATAAATGTTAAGAGATCCAAGATGACCCAAGGTCAAGCATAAAAAGTTGCTGTGATAGACGAGTAAGCAAAGTAATTCGTGAAAAAGTGAGGACAAAAAGTAATTTTTTTTTCTCATTGAAATCATGACATGAATGGCCACTGATAGAGTGCAACAGTCAATACAAATACACAATTCCATGCATTTAAAAAATTGTCGTACTCTCTCATGAACAATGTTATTTTCAAAGTTTAAGGGTACAAGTACAGAAGAACCTTTTCTTAGCATAGCTTGTGTATCTTTTTAATTTTAAAATATGATGCCACATTATTCTTGTAGAATAAACTTTGAAAAGAATTATGACATATATGTCAATGTTCCAGTGTTTTTGATTGTACATGTCCGATATAAATAGTACAGCATTCGTTTGTAATCTACTTTCGATTTTTATATGTATAACTGCTTTCAACAATTTCTTCAAAGTGGGTCTTAGAAATAGTATGGAAATTAAAGGAAACTATGACAAATTAATATCCAGTACACAAAGCACTTTTATGAAATATCATTTATTGAGAAAGAACATCGCAACCCCTTGATGGAGAACAGTATGTAAATTTCCACTTCTGTATATGAGAGCAGGTACATATACATGTATTCTATCAACAGGGATCTACATTGTAGCTAACAAAAAAATCTGATGTACGCTCTGTCATGGAGAAGAGTGGGAAGATATTCAAGAAATTTAAAACCTCATATTTTTTCTCTGTTACGCACATTCGTCTTTATGTGTCTCTAGCTAGTCCACTGATAAATACCACAAGAAATGTTACCACTATATAGTTTATTCAGGTAAAGGTATGAAATTTACACCTGCCATGGTCGGGTTTACAGTGTCGGGGTTGCTCCCATCTGTTTGTTTAGTGTGTCGACTCAAGGAGCAAATACATTAGAATCAGCGAGGGGTGCCAAAAACCCCACAATGACTGCAATCAAATCTGTGATGGACTTCCACTAGATTGAGTGGATTCCACTGCACTGGGGGGAAAATCCACCAGACTGAGTGGACTTCCACTACTCATAGTGAGCACTTAATCCCCTGTCCATGTCCACGTCCACCAGATTGAGTTGGCAATCCATAAAACATGATGTGTGTACTGTAGGTGTAATATAAGATTTAAATAAATACATGGAGAATTTAAATAAATACATGGCATGGAGAGGGCTAGAATCAAGCATTCTGTAAGCCTTGGTGTGTCCATTACTCTGCAAGATATAGCTAATAATGTTAAGTGTTATTAAAAAAAATAAAAAAGACAACTACCCCACTCAAGACATCTGATAAATTTGTTCCCATATTTTTATGATAATACAAGGCAATTAAATTGCCTCCTATACCCATACACACAGATTTCAACCCAATATGGGCATAAAAATACAAACCTCCATGCTTTGATTCCAAAACAAATAATGACGATGGAAGTGACTGCAATCAAAACATACAATGTCCTGAGCAACATGTCCTTGTGTATTTCCAATTTGACGAATATACCGTTATGAGACGATGTGGAACTTTCAGGGTTACTCAAAGTGGTGTTTGTTTTATTGGCAGTTGTGACCGTTATTGTTGAAGGCACTGTCGATGTCTCAGTTTGGGAATTTGTCGCTGAAATGAAACTAATCATTAAAACAACAACGAAAAAGATGAAGTCTACTACTTTGTCAAAAGTCTTAAAACTCATTTTAGAAACTAAAACCACGCTTCTTTCCAAAGAAAATGGTATCGTCGGCAACTATCATTCGTCACGACAGCCACATCATACCAGACAAAGTCACATGAAAATTCCTTTGCTTTTTCCCTTCAAAAGTTAGCAGGCAAGCAACCGAGATATTCCAACAACAAAAAAAGCCAGCTAACTCTGAAGTTCCGGTGCAGAGTAATATCAACAGTACAAAACAACCACATTGTGTCCGGATCGGATATGTGGACAGTATGAACACAATGAGGATTTGAAAATTGCCGACAAAATAGAGTGTTATTATAACCATGTCTACATGTATTTTGAAGAAAAAAATGTTAATTTGTATGTGCTAAAATGTGCATTACCAGCACAGACTGCTTCATAAATGAACATCACAATAAACCTAGTGCTACCAAATGTCCTCTTTTTTCCCAGTACATGTCCTCGCCTTCAGTCCTTAAATCACCTCTTTGTCTTATATATATATATATATATATATATATATATATACATATATATACATATATAAGAGTATCCTCTTTTTAGAAAGTTCAAATATGGTAATCCTAAATAAACCACAATGTTGCTAATTCTGTTTGCTGTAGGAAAGACTTGTTGATTTAACATTTATGTACTTTATCGGAAATACAAATTAAAAAATTTAAAGAAAAAGTGACTGAATGTATTAAGGTGATATATATATATATATATATATATATATATATATATATATATATATATATATATATATATATGAAAGGTCTGAGTTTCTGTCCCTGCCCAATGACATATGACAGAGGTAAGCTACAAAAGGACACTGAAGACTTTAGCCATCGACTCAAGGCCCATTTTTTCTCTGCAGCCAAAAAATTAATCAGAGGGAGATATCAGCCGACAGACTGACCCATGTTCTGAAAGAAAAGTAACTGGACCCCACCAAAGCTCGATTGCAAATCTAGATTGCCTTCATCACCTTAGTTGAAAACGACACTTTAAAACACATCAACCATGCTAGCAGATATTCAAACTTGAGCAAAGAAGATAAAGATGCCCCACATTCATTGAAATACAGAACAGACATCATAATCAAGCCTGTAGATAAGGGCTTCGCTGTAGTTATGAATAGGCAAGACTACAATATATACTCGCGTATAACTGGGGTCCAAATGCAAACAGCATAGACCCTGATCTGCCATTGCATAATGCGCCGGCAGATCAGGGTCTATGTTGTTTGTTCTACTTATTAGTCCTTACAAACTGCATAGACCCAGATGTGCTGGCACATTATGCGACAGCAGATCTGGGTCTATGCAGTTTGCAGTTGGTATCGGCTTATACACGAGTATATACGGTACATCAATGAAAAAAAGGACCATTAACTATTAAGCGATGCTAGGTTCTATCAAAAACTATATCAAGATCCAACACTGGACTATGCAAAAAGCATTACAAATATTATTGATGAAGTGTACCAAATCGGACACAGACCAGCAAACCAAAGACTAAAGCCCAGAAAACCGTAGAGCAGGAAGATTTATCTTCTACCTAAAATCCACAAACAAGGAAACCCGGGCAGACCTATGATCTCCGGTAACTGGCATCCTACGGAAAGGATATCAGCATATCTGGATCATTTCATTAAACCACATGTCCACAAATTACCATCCTATCTTCAGGACACCACATATTACCTCATAAAAAGCAAAACAAGCAAACCATTACCACCAGATACAATGATTGTTTCCATAGACATCACATCCCAGTATACTAATATACCGCACAGTGAAGGGATACAGGTTTGTATGGAAGCATGGGAAACAAGAACTGTAGATGATCCACCCACAAATTTCCTACTTAAACCTCTGGAGATAGTCTTCAAATTCAATAACTTTGTATTCAAAATGAAGAAAACTACCTCCAAATCAATGGAAATGCAATGGGTACAAAAATGGCCCTCTTGTATGCTAATATTTTTATGGGAAGACTGGAGGGTCAACTTTAAGCATCGGTGGAACTTACACCATACCAGTGGGTACACTTCATCGATGATATAGAAATGAAGTGGCAACATGGAAAAGAAAATTTGGATGACTTCATATAAAATGCAAACAACTTCCATCCCTTAATTAAATTCACAGAAGTCTCCAACTCAAATCACATCTTTCTAGACACAAAAACCAGACTTGAAGAAAACAAACTCCATACAGATATCTACTCAAAACCAACTAATAAAACACCAGTATCTTCTCCCATCCAGCTGTCCTACCAATCATTGCATTCAGAACATCCTGTAGCACCAGGCACTGAGAAGACGCAGAATTTGAGAAGACGATGAAATGTTCCAAAAAGGGTCTGAAGAGTTCTCTGAACATTTGATGAACTAAAGCTATGACAAAGACATGATAGCGGAGGCAACACAAAGGCCTAAACAAACAAACTGCAATGACCTACTAAAATATAGAGAAAAGAAAAAGGTTTATCAGATACCATTTATCCTGACTAACCATCCAGATAACCTCAAAGTAGGTAAAATCATTCAGAAATACTGGCCCATTGTGGAATCTTGTGACACACTAAAGTTAATCCTACCGAACAAACCAGTAGTAGCCTACCACAGACCAAAAAAGTTCAAAGACATCCTAGTCAGCGCAAAGCTAATACCATTCGCAAGCCAAGACTATCCTGGCAAATCTGGTCCCTGTAGTGATAACCTGTCAACATATGATAGAGACCAGCACATTCTCTAGCACAGTGATGAGCAATGAATTGAACATACATGGTCCAAACAGAACATGCAAAACAGAATGTAATTTATCTCGTTGCATACAAGATCTGCAGCCTTCAGTATGTTAGAGAAACTGAAAAACTACACAAAAGGATCAATCTTTACAGATCTGATAGGATGACAAAGAAGCTGGACAGCAATCCAATTGCAGAACACTTTGCATCCCCTGTCCACACTTTCAGTGATGTAACACAGACTGCAAATGCTCATGATCCAACTGGAGTTCCAAAACCAGGAAAGAAAAGGAATCTTACTGGATATGCCGCCTTAGTACACTGAAACCAAGCAGCTTAAACAAAGACTAGAAAAAGGACAATGATACGCAAATAAAATCATCATCTGTTTACAGCCACCACTTTTTAAATTAAATAATTCATTTATTTTGCTCATTGCTCATTGCTCACTCACCTATAATTACTACTGTTTTTTGTAGTTCTTCCTGGTGTTATTATTGCTATGGTCATGACTCACATTACAGAAACAATGAAATATTGAGGATATATTTTGTGGTTACACCACTTTACATTAAAAAACAGATGGTGCTATAGCTCCTCCCATTGTAGGTCAAAACCAACTAGTTTCCAACACCATCAGTCAAGTTGTAGCCAATTAGGCAAAACATCAAACATTCTCAAGCTTCCATTAGAAATAATCATGTAAACTTTTGTCATTTTTTGTATTTAATGTTTGTCTTCTCTGTTTTGTGTTTGCGTTTGACAACGACTCAATGAAAAGTACTTAGGCTACATGTAGTTAAAAACTAGTTTAGCATTTCGTTGTCAGTATGTATATGTATATATATATATATGCATGTGTGTGTGTGTGCATTTTACCTGATGTATACATTGTATATAAACTATATATACATATGTAGTATGTATACATTTTGATGCAGACCATATGGATGATTAGCTTTAACTGCTTATACATTATCCTAAATTGTGACTTAACATTGTTGTAGTACAACACATTCAAATATTTTTGAAATAATTGTTGTGAGAGCTATAGGTCAATAATTATTGTTGTCTGCCAGGTCACCAATTTGACTTATATATATATATATATATATATATATATATATATATATATATATATATATATATATATATATATATATATATATATATATATATACAGCAGATTGTTTTGATTGCCCAGTCATTTATGCAAGGATGCTTATTTCTGTGTCAGATGGTCAAGTTCTGTTGAATGTATTTTTAAGATACAGTTCTTTACATTTTTGTATATTTTTAGTCATGGCAGCCATATTTGATAGTGGATCAGCATCATCTGTACAAATTTATAGGCCTTGAAGCTAGGATGCTTTCCTGACAAATTTAGTCACATTCTGTTCAGTTGTTGCTGTTGTTGTTTTGAGAAGTTGTTGTAGTTTTCCAATTTTTAGTTCACTTGCCCATAAGGCAAAGTGTGCTTATGGTATGACCCTGCATCATGTGTCTGGTAACAATTGCTATTTTAATCTTTTCAAAAACCACCTTACCAATTTTGAGCAAATTTGGCACTGAGCATCCTGGCATTCAGGGCTTTTAAATGTATACAAATGACTTCTATTGCAACCAGATGTAAAAGCAGCTTGTTTCTGCTTTACATCTAAACTGGTCACTGCTATTATATATACTCACTTATAAATCGAGTCCAACAGCATAGACCCTGATCTGCCATCACATAATGTGCCAGCAGATCAGAGTCTATGTTGTTTGTTCTACTGATTACTCCCAACAAACTGCCAAGACCCAGATCTGCTGATGCATTATGCTTTATTATCTAGAAATACAGGATCTATTTGTTTGTTCTACTGATTACTCTTAACAAACTGCATAGACCCAGATCTGCCGGTGCATCATGGGAAGCAGATCTGGGTCTGTGCAGTTTGCAGTTGGATCATACACTTTTTCCTATACTTCTTCATTGTTTTTTTTTCTTTACTTTTCTGGATTTTTTAAAATGAAGTGCCCCTGACTCACTGTTAACTAGCTTCTTTAATAAAATTCTGTTTCCATGTTGCTTGATTATCTCTGAGCATACCATCCTTTTATACTGGAGGGTGTACTGTGCAGTACAAAATTCTGTTCATTAGTTGTGGACACCAAAATCAAACTTCCATTGAATGTCATTTGAATTCTTTTTTGCCTTTTTTTTGTAGACACCATCTCTTTCCACTTTTTAGAATATTACTGTACAGCTTGAAATAATGTGCTTTATCATGCAACTCACACTGTCCCTGTTGTGCATTCATATATTATGCCTGTGCCAATTCATTCAAGGGACATAAGTGTAAGAAATGTGTAAAGAACAAGCTCATCATTGAACTTCTGTGAGCTCTTGCTGATATGAAGCTTCAAAGCCAATTCGGTTAAAATATAATCATTAGAGTGGAAGGTAAAAAGTTCACATGGTTGTGAATTAGCAATATCTATGCCAAGTTGTTCAAGGGCCATAGCTCTAAGAAATATGTGCAGAATGTGCACATCATTGAAACTGTCTCCATTCTTTGTGAGATAATACTTCACAGAGTTTGGTTGAAATCTAATATTAAATGTGGAAGCTAGAGTGTTCACAAGGTTGTGCATTAAAAGTGACTAAACCTACAATGATCAAGGGTTATAACTTTAAAACAATATATGCAGAGCATGTCCATCATTAAAATCTTCTGAGCTCTTGTTGATATGAAGCCTCACAACAAATATGGTTCAAATGATAAATGTTGAAATTAGAGTGTTCACAAGCTTTTGCATGAGCAATTCCAATCCTCAGAGACACTCAAGGGCCACAACTCTAAGACATGCAGAATGTGCTCATCATCCAACTCATCTGAGCTCTTCTTTGAATGAAACTTCAAGGCATATTTGGTTGAAATCAAATAATAAATAAGGAACGTATGGCATTCACAAGGGAGACAGATGTAGACCGCCTTAGCAGTGGGTGAAAACACCCTTTCTCCCAGCTACCTTAGCAGTAGCTGCCCAGTCTAAACAAAATCATTCTGGTGCTATCTTATTCTTTTGTAAAATATAAACAAGAAGAACTGGACTCTAAATTTGTGAAAAATTGAAAGATAAATAAACAACAAACCTAGTACAAGCTAACTAATAGTATTAATTCTGAAAAAAACATCGGTCAAATAGTGGGATACAGTCAAATAGTGGGATAAACTGGTCTGGCCACAGTTCAAGGAAACCCAATAGTTTAATACTGTAGATCCCAGATGACAAACTGACACATCTACACTAAGGCAACCAGGCATGCCAGCATCCCTTTGATGCCAAGATGACAAATCCACCTAGGCCCCATGGGTCAGACCAGATCAGATATAGGTTCTGCAACTGATTACCCATGCCTGCCAAAACATCTGCATCCTCAGTTATTCTTTCTTGACACTTACATAGGTGGGCAAACTCCCCTCTGGTAGCAGATGTAGAGTAGGCCCTTTTGGTGACAAGAGAAGACCCTTTTCACCACATCACTCCTTAAGTCATAAAATACACTTGGTAGGGTTGTCTGCAGGCACAAGCTCATAGAGTTCCATAATTGTCTCCCTGGATCAAACCAAACTAATGGGTTACACCCTTCACCATCCAGGTCTCCCAAGCTGTGACAGATTATTTATTAACATTAGTAATAGGAATTTGGAATTAAAATGATGCATGTTCACACTGGAAATTGTTCTGACTGTAAAGCCCAGCGAGTAATCAATATGGAACAATGTCAACATGAATTTAAGGTCTAAATGCTTCCAACTGTATCCCATTACCATCAGCTAAAGCCAGCCTTGTAACATTTTTTTTCAAAGCATGCACAAATCTTGGACTGTATGTTCATGTATATACACCACTATCTACAAGGATTAACTGATGTAGAATCTCCCCTTTAGCACACACTGCACAGTAACGTTATGCAGCTCAACAATATCCTCAACCTTGTATGAGTGGCTGAAATTAGTCAATAGAAACAGACAGCAGACAGTTTTGCAGAAGCATACAAAACTGTAACCTATACTTTTGTGGGGTGGGCGAGAAATTTGTACATGACCTGCTCTTAACCACTGGAAACTGGGTCTGAATCAGCCATAAGTTTAAATGTAACTAGGCCACTACCCTTGTTAAAAAACAAATTGCAGAAGTAACTTAAAATTATTGTTCTGTCAAGTTATTATTTTGCCTTGTATGAAGACTTTTTCGTGATGATGAGTGATTTTTCTTTGACTCTGCTTATCAAGAGATGCACTTTACATGCAATTTGAACAGCAATAATCAATTCAGCTTATTTTTACTATTGTTACAATGTCCCAAATTTATATGTGTGTGTGCATGTGTGTGTGTGTGTCATTCACTCTATCAGGGGTAGAACAATTCATTGTCTGGGACAACTAAAAATTAATGCTGAGCAACCATTTTTCCCAATGTGAAAGCCTGCTCGGGAAACCCAAAAATATTATTAAGAAATCATGTTAAAAATTAAATTGGAATTTTATATTTTTTTCAAGTGACAGACATTAGATCATTACATTGTGCCTCTGGGTACCTATATCAGAGTGCCTGAATTATCTCAACATAATTCTGTGGTTGAGTGTTGGGTGATTTCTATTGGTAAAGGGTCTACGCTGTAATCCACATATATCAGCTACTCATTATCTGATTATACTTGCATATAAGCTGGGTCCAAATGCAAACAACATAGACCTGATCTGCCATTGCATAATGCGCCGGCAGATCAGGGTCTATGTTGTTTGTTCTACTGATTAGTCCTTACAAACTGCATAGACCCAGATCTGCCTGCGCATTATGTGATGGCAGATCTGGGTCTATGTAGTTTGCAGCTGGTATTGGTTTATACACGATTATAGACAGTAAGTAATCACAGTCGATACTACCATCCCTAAGGGTAAACCCTTAAAAAAACAAGACTGGAGAACATTCATCTTTTGTCAGCACAACAACATATGGCAGCAGTAAATTTCATCTCTGACTCAGCAGACTGATCTAGTATCACGTTTTCTCATTGGTCTGTTGAAGAAATATGACAGTTAATTCTACTGGCTCACTTCAGCAAAAAGAATTTGCCCAGTATAAAGAATTAAATGATTGCAATTGTTGTTGCATGCTTTATAATATTGGCTTGAGGGGTAATCGACAAACAAAATTCCCACATGGAAAGTTTACATTTAGGTAACAGTTTAGTCACAGTATTAATAATATCCAATTACCAATAACGTGAACCATAATGATGTAAATTCAGATAAACATAAAATATAGATATGTTTATGGCCTGCAGTGGCCAACAGTAGTAATCTGATGGACAACAAGACACCATCAAAACTGAAATTGTTCAAATATCTATTTTTTGCTTATCATGGTACATATTTGTATTTGTTTTATGGCACCTCAGAACAATAATGGCTATATGGTGCCAACTAAAGGTAAAGTTCGAAAATGTTAAATGAATTGCACACAAATTTAGAGAGATAAACCCATCTAGGTAAATAATTGTACACGCAACGAACAAGATAAAACATAAAATGTACAGTTTAAAAAAATTATGTAAAACATATATAAAACAAAAAATAAAGGTAACACATGTAAAATCCTTAAAACATGTGACACTTTCCATTAGCAGGACTGATGGTGAGTTACAGGTAGTTAGTGAGGACAGAAGTTGTTGAATAATTTTGATTACAGAAATCTTGGAGGCAACTGCATTAATTTACTGGGCAATCAAAACAATCTGCTGTATATATATATATATATATATATATATATATATATATATATATATATATATATATATATATATATATATATATAAAAGTCAAATTGGTGACCTGGCAGACAACAATAATTAGTGACCTATAGCTGTCACAACTATTATTTCAAAAATATTTGTATGTGTTGTACTACAACAATGTTAAGTCACAATTTAGGATAATGTATAAGCAGTTAAAGCTAATCATCCATATGGTCTGCATCAAAATGTATACATACTACATATGTATATATAGTTTATATACAATGTATACATCAGGTAAAATGCACACACACACACATGCATATATATATATATATATATATATATATATATATATATATATATATATATATATATATATACTGACAACGAAATGCTAAACTAGTTTTTAACTACATGTAGCCTAAGTATTTTTCATTGAGTCGTTGTCAAACGCAAACACAAAACAGAGAAGACAAACATTAAATACAAAAAATGACAAAAGTTTACATGATTATTTTTAATGGAAGCTTGAGAATGTTTGATGTTTTGCCTAATTGGCTACAACTTGACTGATGGTGTTGGAAACTAGTTGGTTTTGACCTACAAAGGGAGGAGCTATAGCACCATCTGTTTTTTAATGTAAAGTGGTGTAACCACAAAATATATCCTCAATATTTTATTGTTTCTGTAATGTGAGTCATGACCATAGCAATAATAACACCAGGAAGAACTACAAAAAACAGTAGTAATTATAGGTGAGTGAGCAATGAGCAAAATAAATGAATTATTTAATTTAAAAAGTGGTGGCTGTAAACAGATGATGATTTTATTTGCGTATCATTGTCCTTTTTCTAGTCTTTGTTTAAGCTGCTTGGTTCCAGTGTACTAAGGCGGCATATCCAGTAAGATTCCTTTTCTTTCCTGGTTTTGGAACTCCAGTTGGATCATGAGCATTTGCAGTCTGTGTTACATCACTGAAAGTGTGGACAGGGGATGCAAAGTGTTCTGCAATTGGACTGCTGTCCAGCTTCTTTGTCATCCTATCAGATCTGTAAAGATTGATCCTTTTGTGTAGTTTTTCAGTTTCTCTAACATACTGAAGGCTGCAGATCTTGTATGCAACGAGATAAATTACATTCTGTTTTGCATGTTCTGTTTGGACCATGTATGTTCAATTTATTGCTCATCACTGTGCTAGAGAATGTGCTGGTCTCTATCATATGTTGACAGGTTTTGCACTTTTTATCACTACAGGGACCAGATTTGCCAGGATAGTCTTGGCTTGCGAATGGTATTAGCATTGCGCTGACTAGGATGTCTTTGAACTTTTTCGGTCTGTGGTAGGCTACTACTGGTTTGTTTGGTAGGATTAACTTTAGTGTGTCACAAGATTCCACAATGGGCCAGTATTTCTGAATGATTTTACCTACTTTGAGGTTATCTGGATGGTTAGTCAGGATAAATGGTATCTGATAAACCTTTTTCTTTTCTCTATATTTTAGTAGGTCATTGCAGTTTGTTTGTTTAGGCCTTTGTGTTGCCTCCGCTATCAGGTCTTTGTCATAGCTTTAGTTCATCAAATGTTCAGAGAACTCTTCAGACCCTTTTTGGAACATTTCATCGTCTTCTCAAATTCTGCGTTTTCTCAGTGCCTGGTGCTACAGGATGTTCTGAATGCAATGATTGGTAGGACAGCTGGATGGGAGAAGATACTGGTGTTTTATTAGTTGGTTTTGAGTAGATATCTGTATGGAGTTTGTTTTCTTCAAGTCTGGTTTTTGTGTCTAGAAAGATGTGATTCGAGTTCGAGACTTCTGTGAATTTAATTGAAGGATGGAAGTTGTTTGCATTTTATATGAAGTCATCCAAATTTTCTTTTCCATGTTGCCACTGGTCTAATGAAATGATCCAGATATGCTGATATCCTTTCCGTAGGATGCCAGTTACCGGAGATCATAGGTCTGCCCGGGTTTCCTTGTTTGTGGATTTTAGGTAGAAGATAAATCTTCCTGCTCTACGGTTTTCTGGGCTTTAGTCTTTGGTTTGCTGGTCTGTGTCCGATTTGGTACACTTCATCAATAATATATTTGTAATGGTTTTTGCATAGTCCAGTGTTGGATCTTGATGTAGTTTTTGATAGAACCTAGCATCGCTTAATAGTTAATGGTCCTTTTTTTCATTGATGTACCGTATATACTCATGTATAAGCCGATACCAACTGCAAACTGCATAGACCCAGATCTGCTGTCGCATAATGTGCCGGCAGATCTGGGTCTATGCAGTTTGTAAGGACTAATAAGTAGAACAAACAACATAGACCCTGATCTGCCGGCGCATTATGCAATGGCAGATCAGGGTCTATGCTGTTTGCATTTGGACCCCGGTTATACGCGAGTATATATTGTAGTCTTGCCTATTCATAACTACAGCGAAGCCCTCATCTACAGGCTTGATTATGATGTCTGTTCTGTATTTCAATGAATGTGGGGCATCTTTATCTTCTTTGCTCAAGTTTGAATATCTGCTAGCATGGTTGATGTGTTTTAAAGTGTCGTTTTCAACTAAGGTGATGAAGGCAATCTAGATTTGCAATCGAGCTTTGGTGGGGTCCAGTTACTTTTCTTTCAGAACATGGGTCAGTCTGTCGGCTGATATCTCCCTCTGATTAATTTTTTGGCTGCAGGGAAAAAATGGGCCTTGAGTCGATGGCTAAAGTAATCAGTGTCCTTTTGTAGCTTACCTCTGTCATATGTCATTGGGCAGGGACAGAAACTCAGACCTTTCATATATATATATATATATATATATATATATATATATATATATATATATATATATATATATATATATATATATATATATATATATCACCTTAATACATTCAGTCACTTTTTCTTTAAATTTTTTAATTTGTATTTCCGATAAAGTACATAAATGTTAAATCAACAAGTCTTTCCTACAGCAAACAGAATTAGCAACATTGTGGTTTATTTAGGATTACCATATTTGAACTTTCTAAAAAGAGGATACTCTTATATATGTATATATATATATATATATATATATATATATATATATATATATATATATATATATATATATATATATATATATAAGACAAAGAGGTGATTTAAGGATCGAAGACGAGGACATGTACTGGGAAAAAGAGGACATTTGGTAGCACTAGGTTTATTGTGATGTTCATTTATGAAGCAGTCTGTGCTGGTAATGCACATTTTAGCACATACAAATTAACATTTTTTTCTTCAAAATACATGTAGACATGGTTATAATAACACTCTATTTTGTCGGCAATTTTCAAATCCTCATTGTGTTCATACTGTCCACATATCCGATCCGGACACAATGTGGTTGTTTTGTACTGTTGATATTACTCTGCACCGGAACTTCAGAGTTAGCTGGCTTTTTTTGTTGTTGGAATATCTCGGTTGTTTGCCTGCTAACTTTTGAAGGAAAAAAGCAAAGGAATTCTCATGTGACTTTGTCTGGTATGATGTGGCTGTCGTGACGAATGATAGTTGCCGACGATACCATTTTCTTTGGAAAGAAGCGTGGTTTTAGTTTCTAAAATGAGTTTTAAGACTTTTGACAAAGTAGTAGACTTCATCTTTTTCGTTGTTGTTTTAATGATTAGTTTCATTTCAGCGACAAATTCCCAAACTGAGACATCGACAGTGCCTTCAACAATAACGGTCACAACTGCCAATAAAACAAACACCACTTTGAGTAACCCTGAAAATTCCACATCGTCTCATAACGGTATATTCGTCAAATTGGAAATACACAAGGACATGTTGCTCAGGACATTGTATGTTTTGATTGCAGTCACTTCCATCGTCATTATTTGTTTTGGAATCAAAGCATGGAGGTTTGTATTTTTATGCCCATATTGGGTTGAAATCTGTGTGTATGGGTATAGGAGGCAATTTAATTGCCTTGTATTATCATAAAAATATGGGAACAAATTTATCGGATGTCTTGAGTGGGGTAGTTGTCTTTTTTATTTTTTTTAATAACACTTAACATTATTAGCTATATCTTGCAGAGTAATGGACACACCAAGGCTTACAGAATGCTTGATTCTAGCCCTCTCCATGCCATGTGTTTATTTAAATTCTCCATGTATTTATTTAAATCTTATATTACACCTACAGTACACACATCATGTTTTATGGATTGCCAACTCAATCTGGTGGACGTGGACGTGGACATGGACAGGGGATTAAGTGCTCACTATGAGTAGTGGAAGTCCACTCAGTCTGGTGGATTTTCCCCCCAGTGTAGTGGAATCCACTCAATCTAGTGGAAGTCCATTACAGATTTGATTGCAGTCATTGTGGGGTTTTTGGCACCCCTCGCTAATTCTAATCAGCTGATTCTAATGTATTTGCTCCTTGAGTCGACACACTAAACAAACAGATGAGAGCAACCCCGACACTGTAAACCCGACCATGGCAGGTGTAAATTTCATACCTTTACCTGAATAAACTATATAGTGGTAACATTTCTTGTGGTATTTATCAGTGGACTAGCTAGAGACACATAAAGACGAATGTGCGTAACAGAGAAAAAATATGAGGTTTTAAATTTCTTGAATATCTTCCCACTCTTCTCCATGACAGAGCGTACATCAGATTTTTTTGTTAGCTACAATGTAGATCCCTGTTGATAGAATACATGTATATGTACCTGCTCTCATATACAGAAGTGGAAATTTACATACTGTTCTCCATCAAGGGGTTGCGATGTTCTTTCTCAATAAATGATATTTCATAAAAGTGCTTTGTGTACTGGATATTAATTTGTCATAGTTTCCTTTAATTTCCATACTATTTCTAAGACCCACTTTGAAGAAATTGTTGAAAGCAGTAATACATATAAAAATCGAAAGTAGATTACAAACGAATGCTGTACTATTTATATCGGACATGTACAATCAAAAACACTGGAACATTGACATATATGTCATAATTCTTTCCAAAGTTTATTCTACAAGAATAATGTGGCATCATATTTTAAAATTAAAAAGATACACAAGCTATGCTAAGAAAAGGTTCTTCTGTACTTGTACCCTTAAACTTTGAAAATAACATTGTTTATGAGAGAGTACGACAATTTTTTAAATGCATGGAATTGTGTATTTGTATTGACTGTTGCACTCTATCAGTGGCCATTCATGTCATGATTTCAATGAGAAAAAAAAATTACTTTTTGTCCTCACTTTTTCACGAATATACAGTATATGCTTCACCAGGCACTGGCTGAGGAGTGACATTCAAGTCAGCCACTGCACCAGTTATTGTAGCTTCCTGCCTTGAGTCAACAACAGTCAGTCAGGACAGTTCCTACATGTATCAGCTACTGGTCAATGTTGTGCTTCGATGTTTCTAAATAAACACTGTTTAATAAAAATGTTTGTTCTTCTCACAAACTCAAATGCTTTAAAACTAAGAAGATATTAGTTTGTGAAGAATGAATATAGACAGAGAAATGCATAGCCGTTAAGATCTGATATTATTGTGTAAAACTGGTTTCTAGCAGTATATAAAACAAACTATATATAGTATTTTTATCTTCCCAATTAGGGACCAAGCATTTAAATGTAACAAGTTGTATTGGTTATGATTCACATCATAGTTTCCCTTTAATGTCCATACTATTTCCAAAACCTCCTTTAAACAAATTATTGAAAACAATATACAAATACCTTTATCTGCAGACTTAGAAAATGACTGATTTGAGAGTATGATAATATTTAGATGTGCCAAATTCGTCTACACTGTATTGGAGACTGCTCTTTATTAATGGCTGTTCATGCCATAAATAAACGAAGTGATATTTATGAAAAAGGTTACTTTCTTCGTCACTTTTTTGTGAATCTATCATCAAGCACTAGCCAAGGAGTGACATTTTTTACTTTTAAGTCGGCTGCTATGCTTGTTAACAATGGCCAGTCAGGAAGGTGTATTAGACAACAGGCTTTCTTTGTAAAAAAAGTGCAATGTAATAAAATGTGTTTATTACATGTAAACACAAGAGAGAGAGAGATTATACACTATAACGTTTATCACTAACTTGGAAACAGGCATTGATAATTAGAGAGATGCATTTTTGAAATGGGCTATGTTTATCTTCATTTTGGAATTTGTGTACTGATAAAATTTTGATTTAAAATAAGTAAATAGGTAAATTGATGTTTAGCAATTGATTTTGTATTTAAAAAGAATTTATATAGTTAATTGCATTATGCTAGACTTGAATTTTAGGGAGAAGTGACTTTTCCTTTTTGGACAGAATAAGAAGTGAGAGCAAAACACGGAGATGTACATGTAGCAGCAAAACAAGAAATGCAATATATATATATGTGTGTGTGTGTTTGTGTGCTCAGGTTCTCTTATGTGAACTGTGTCCTGTATTTCTCCTTATGCATATTTGCATTTTACATTGGTTTTAAGCAATACTTTATATTCAAATAGCAAATTATCTGTGTTGTATGTATATTATAAACACATTTTGTAAGTGTATGAATGTATCATACTCATATGCAGTGTATTCATACTTAAAAGTGTGTATGTTTAGATGGAGAGAAATATGCAATGTATTTTTGGCATATGACTTCAAAAAAAGCATAGCAGAAACTATACATTGTAATTAATTTTAATTGACAGGAGTAACTAGATTACAGTATTGTAATTACAAATAGGTAAAATACTTCAGCAACTGCTACTTCAACAACAAATTTAATTTTTTGTTAGTTTCTTCACAAGTAAATGGCAGTCGACAACATTTCTAAACTAGTTTTCCAAGTCCAGAGGGAGGAGAGCAAATTGCCCTCCCCCTTCCCCCCATGAGGGAGAAGTGGTGCTCTCTCTAGGTCCATAGCTAGGAGACTCTAGAGAGTCAGTCATGAACCCACCCTCCCTCATGAGGGAGGAGCAGCACCCTTTCAGAGCAGGTAGCCTTAAGGCGACTTGCAGATCGAGCCTATCTGGTAGGGGAGAGACACAATTGCACTTGATGGTTGCTAAGGACCAGTCACAGGTCATGGGAATCCTGTTGGTATGGCGACAAGAATCAGGTCGAGGACCCCCCCCCCATCCCATGCTCGGCTATCTGTAAACCCTGTTGGGGATTTGGAGTCAGTGTACAGACACTTGATGGGGAAGGAGATTGGATCGGCATCCCCCTCAAACAAAGTTCAAGTGATTGTAATGGGATTAGGTGAAGCCACATACAGTATAGCTCATATGATTTTTCGGAACCCACTTTGCGGTGGGGGTGGAGAGAGAGCAGAGAGGATTAAGAAAAATCCCCTCCACCATCTTTCCGCGCGTCCTGATGGAGATGCCATGGCATCTCACGGAGAATAGCTCTGCACACCACGCTTTCTTGCGGAGTCGCATCTGATCACCACTGCGGAATTGGATGTGATCTTGATAATATGGGCGTGGTTCACTGTTTATGACCCCAGCAAGCATTCTCTAAAGAGGTTTAGACAGAGAGAGAGACACACAGAGAGGCACCGATTTAACTGTTGGTTTTTACGGCACTTTTAACAAGCTATTGGCTATATGATGCCGAAGAAATGTGACAGTACCTTTCCCAAGGATACACTGAGGCAGCTGACCCTGGCTGGCATGGGCATGTATGGAACCCATGACCTTTGGATTATGAACTACCATGACTTGCACACAGATTTCATAATTCAGTGAAGAAATTAATTTTTACTTTATAATTTCAGAGCACACAGAAGGAAGAGCAAGGCACGGAAATATGGCATTATAACTAAAGGTACAGACCTAGAGATGGAGCCACTGGACAAGGGTGATGATGATGAAGAGGACATGACTGTGTTTGAAATAAACAACAAAAACAAAAAGAAATAACTTTTGTTACAGGTAATTTGTCAGTCCCTAAAGCAATAATCACTTAGTATAAATTAGGAAAACATTTGCTTACAATTTATATTTGTATTCATTGCAAATGAACATGCCTTCTGAAATTTATTTTCAAGAACTATTCACATCAGTAAAGTTTGAACATGTTTCTCTAACAAAAGACTGCCTGGTTTAGAAAAGTTTATACACTGTAGTTTTTCAACACTCCACAGATGGGAGGTGGGGGGAGAAAGCATAGAGGGGATTAAGATAAAGCCCCCTAAAAGTTTACCCCTTGCAAATGTCAGGGCTGAGCAAATCCCATAGCCCGACATCCCGGACTATTCATTTTCGAAGTCGGGCAAGAAAAATTTTCCAAGTCGCTAGTCCGGGACAAGTGCTTTTTAAAAAAGTCGGGCAAGTCCTTATTTTTGTGCTTTAATCGCAATATCTACCTTTATTTGGCCAATCATGCCCTCCGGGTACTGAATACTTGATTCTACCCCTCTTCATGTATACATACTGTATAACACATAAATGTAGTCAGTGATAATTGTCGCATATGCGCACATTATGTTACCGCTTGACTGCATATTGGGCTAAGCGACCAAATTATCGGCAAATCAAAACATGTCAAACAAAAGAAAGCCAGTATGATCAATTAGCAGTGTTTTAAGCAGCTTTGTTGCATTGTGTTTACTCAAGCCAGATCCTCACGAGCAGCTCACTCTGATTTTAATCCAGCAAGTCAGTGTAATTAAATTAATGAAAGGTACTTTGCTGACATCAGTGTTGGTTTCCTTTATGAACTGATTAAATGACAGTAATGATTCTTTAATTTTTAATTGATTATACAGATGATTAACTTCCACGTGTGATATTGCGTTAGAAGCGAAACAGTTATGCTAATTAATGAGCTGTCTCTGTTCGTATTTAAAAGAGAAAATATATGTTATGATCACTTTAGAAGTAGTTGTCAAGCAAGCTGATAGTTACTCTGTGCAGAAAATGAGTTTGCTAAATTATTTTCATAGGAAGGTAATAAGGGCAATTTGGAGAAGGAAGATTTTTGTGAAAGTGGAGGGATAAAACGTAAGACTGCTACTGAGTATGCAGTAGCTTTTTCTCCAAAGAGACATATTCAACAATCCGTGGTGGCAAAAAATGTCAAATATGACACTACTAAGAGACAGAAATTTTCAGCCGCATTGGGTTGATTGTTATTCCTGGCTTGAATGTATTGACTCGGAAGGAAAGATGTTTGCAGTTATTGCAAACAATATCCAAAAGTGGCACAGGTTGGAAATTCACCCAGTGTATTTGTCAGTGAATTGAACCAATCAAGTCTCATGACATGTCTGGACCCCACAAGGCCTGTGCAGCACAAAAAGCTTGAGGACTTTAACCCAGACACACTGCTGGCTTAGTGCTGGTGCAAGTGGCAGACATATACATGGACATTTTTTCAAATCCATCAGCTAAAACATATATACATGAACCTGAAGAAGCCAAATGTATAACAACCAATGTTTCTGAAAAATTAAATTCTTTTAAGAAATAGATATGTTATATTATTTTGTTTTTTCTGTGGATTAAGTACACACATTTCATCAAATCTCGGCAAGTGATTACCATTTTGGGACAGTGAAAAGTAAGGTGGGACAAGTGAAGAGTAATTTGGGATAAGTGAAAAGTAAGGTGAGACAAGTGAATTTTCTGAAACCACTTGTCCTGGACTAGTGGATGAAAAAAAAATTTGCTCAGCCCTGAATGTAGAGTCGCAGTGTTTGAATATGGAGAGCTACCTCATAACCATCTATCCTAGAAGAGTCAGACTGCCAAATTACTGTGGTGAGATTAGTAAAGGGAATGTCCAGCTGTATTAAATTAGTAGGCATACCCTCCCCTTCAAATTTAAAAAAAAAAATAAATTTGGAATATAATTAAATCATTTACCCTGTATTACAGTACACACATTGTGAATTTCAGAAAATCCATGATATTGCAGCAGACAATTAATCCACACTGTGTCCATCACAGACCTAGCATAGTGGTCATCATGGCTTGTAGTGGATGGATTACATTTTATTGCCCATCCCCGGAAAGTTGCATGAATATAAATATGCAGTAGTGGTCATCCACTAAAATCACATGAACTTACCTATCAGCTGAGCTATAGAAGAGAGTGCAAAATGCTCTTGTTAAGCTGTATGCTATACTTTTTAATAGAGCAAAGAATCTTTTTTGTTTCCCAAAATTTATAAAGCATAATGTAATGATTTTAACTACCATGGCTATGTGGAAATCTGAGAGAGAGATTATGTTTTTTAGATCAAGTGGTCGTAGACCAGAAGAGCTTATGGGATAGCCTGATGTCTGTCGTCTGATGTCCATCCATCCATTAGCATGGTTGTTATCGTTACTCCTCCTAAACTACTCGGAGGATTGCGATGACACTTTACACACACTTTCATCTGAAGGTTGGTCCTAAATGAAAATGGTGCTGCTAAGACATCCAATATGGCTGGCACAGCAGCCATTGCGTAAATCTTGTTATGGCTACTCCTCCTGAATAGATGGTCATATCAGTGTGGGGTTTCACTAAGAGAATTCTTATTGTATCTAGTTGGTGTTTAATGAAAATTGTGTTGATCTAATGTCCAATATGGCCACTATGGCAGTCATCTTGAAAATCATGTTGTTGCTACTCATCCCAAACGGAAAGTCATATTGACAAGGAGTTTTTCTCCAAAAGAATATTTATGATGTCTATTTGGCCCTAATTGAAAATAGTGCCAATCTGATGTCTAATATGGCTTTTACAGCAGCCATCTTTAAAATCTTGTTATTGCTACTCCTTCAGAATGGATGGTAACATCAACATGCTACTTCTTCTGAATGAATAATCAAATCAGCATGAGGCTTTTACTGAATGACTTCTTATGATGTCTAGATGGTCATAAATGAAAATGGTGCCATTCGGACCTCCAATATGGCCACCACAATGACTGTCTGGAAAGTCTTATTATCACAACTTCTCGTAAATGGCTGGTCATATCGATATTGTGCTTTCACCAGAAGACTTCTTATGATGTCTAGTTGGTCCTAAATGTGCAGCCATCTTGAAACTCTTGTGACAGCCAAGTTGAAAATCTTTTTGTTGTTACTCTTCCAAAATGGAAAGTCATATTAACACTTGGTTTTCACCAGAAGACTTCTTATAATGTTTTGTTTGTCCTAAATTAAAATGATGCTGAGCTGAGGTCGAATATGGCCACCATGGTGGCAATCTTGAGAATCTTGTTATTGCTGCTCTTAAATGGAAAGTCATTTTGACGGGAGTTTTCATCAGAAGAGTTCTTATGGAGTCTAGTTGGTTCTAAATGAAAATGATGCAAAATGGTCTTCAATATGGCCACCATGGTGGCCATCTCGAAAGTATTGTTATCTCTACTACTCCAAAGTGGATGGTTGTATCAACATGATGTTTTCACCAATAGACTTCTTATGATACTTAGTTAGTCCTAAATGAAAATGGTGCCAATCATATATCCAATATGGCTGCCGTGATGGCTGTCTTTAAAATCTTCTTCTTGCTACTCTCCCTGAATGGTCTAATAGGTCCTAAATGAAAATGGTGCTGCTTGGGCATATAGTATGACCACCACAGTGGCCATCTTGAAAATGTTATCACTACTCCAGAAGACTGGATAGTCATGCAAACATGGGGTTTTCATGAAAAAACCCCTTATGATGTCTAGTTGGTCCTAAATGGGGCCAATCTGATGTCCAATATGGCCACCACAGCAGCTGTATTGAAAATCTTATTGCCACTCCTCCTGAGCAGAAAGTCATATTGATATGTGGTTTTCACCAGAAGATTTATGATGTCTAGTTGGTCCTAAATAAAAGTGGTGTGAATCTGATTTCCAGTATGGCCACTACAGTGGCCATCTTGAAAATCTTGTTATCGCTACTTCTTCTGAATGAGAAGTCATATTGACATTGGGTTTTCACCAGAAGACTTCTTATGATGTCTGGTTGGTCCTCAATGAAAATGGAGTTGCTAGCACATCCAATATGGCCACCATGGCAGATGTCTTGAAAATCTTGTTATTACTACTCCTGATGGATGGTCATATAAACATGGAGTTTTTACTAAAAGACTTCTTTTGATGTCTGGTTGGTCATAAATAAAAATGGTGCCACTCAGACATCCAATATGATCATCACAGTTGCCATGTTGAAAATCTTGTTATCACTACTTCATTGGAATGAATGGTCATGGTGGCCATCTTGAACATATTGTTAGCTCTACTCCAAAACAGTGGATGGCCATATCAACATGGAGTTTACCAGAAGACTTCTTGTGATACCTAGTTGCTCCTAAATGAGAATGGTGCCAATCATACATCCAATATACCTGCCATGACAGACATCTTGAAAATCTTCATCACTACTCCCCCTGAATATTGACATGGACTTTTCACGAAAAGACTTCTGATGTCTGCTTGGTCCTAAATGAAAATCATGCCACTCTGACAACCAATATGGCCACAACAGCAGCTAATTTGAAAATCTTGTTATTGCTGAAGAACGTCAGAGACGATTTGAACACTCATCAGTTAAAATGAAGACATGGTCTTATCTTAAATTCCTGGAAATTCTTTTTGGCCAGTAGAGAGCATCAGTCCCTTTGAGGGACTCTTGTTAGTAATAGTGGCCACTTTTTATAGTCGATTGGGATCATTTGTACAGACTTTGAAGGTTTTCATGCCAGAATGCTTTATGCCAAATTTGGTCAAATTATGTTCAGTAGTTTTTGAGAATGAATCACTTAAAGTTTTTCAAGTTTTTGTAATGGTGGCCATATTTAATGGTGCATTGGCATCATTTTCAGTACAGATTTTAAAGGCGTCCTTGCCAGAATGCTCTTTGCCAAGTTTGGTTGCAGTGTTTTTTGAGAAGTGGAAAATAGTAATTGTTGATGAAGGGACAACAGAAAACACATGACAGACAAAAGGGCATACTATAAGCTCACTTGGCAGTATGGCCTGGTGTGCTAAGAAAGAGGAGAAAGCACAGAATTGTGTAATATTCATATTAAAATGCAAGCCATTTGCATATTCCTTGAACAGTAAGTACTGATGCTGATCTGCCATTAGATATTGCCACAATTACTAAAATTGAAAACCTAAAAATGACTTCTCAGAAATCACTGAAAAGAATGGAACCAAATTTGACAAAGCAACCTTTCATAAAGGTCTTTCAAATTAGTACAAATGATAACAATCCACCATCAGATATGACCACTGTTTATAAAAAAAAGAAAAACCTCAAATTTACTTCTTGAAAACTGGGTAACAGAATTCAACTAAATTTGATAGAAAACATCCTGGCCTTGAAATGTATACAAATGATGAACCATCAAAAGTGGATATTGGGACTTTAAATAGAAAATCTTCAAAAAACAATAGCTTCTCAAAAACTGCTGAATCAAATTTGATGGAATGTATCCTTTCATTAATGCTTTTCAAATTTGTATAAGTCATGCTGATATTTAATGGTGAATTGGCATCATTTTTTTTACAGACTTTAAATGCCTTCTTGCCAGAATGGGATGAATTTAGCTCATAGAGAAGCTGGAGGCTGTGCATCTCTTTAATTAGTGTGCAAGTTCATTCAGATTTATCTTAAATAAACTCATCAGATATGACTACTGTTACAAAAAATAAAAATACCTTGAAATATCGGCAAGCAGCATAATAACCCAGATTTCCTGGCCAACTGCCCTTGCATTTAGGTTTGGGATACTAATGTCAGCCAGGTGAGCAAAATCGGGTCCACTTGTTTATTTTAAATGTTAGTGATTGACACTTGGAATTTAATTGTGTGTATTCCATCAGATTTCCCTTCAGATATTGGATGAATTTATGCTGCTCATAGAGAAGCTGGAAGCTGTACAACTCTTTAATTAGTGTGCAAACTAATTGAGATTTATCTGAAATAAAGTGAAAACATAAAATTTAGAGATGTGAAATCCATTTTCCTCAGATTATTAGGTGAAATCAGGAGGTTATCTTGTTTAAATTATATTAAGAATGCACATGGATTTTTGACATTGGCAATAAATGGCAAATAGAAGGTGGACACAGAAGCAAACCAACTTTTCTTTAAATAAACATGACTGAATACACTCTTTTGCTGCTTTTTTTTAATTGGCTAAACATAAAATCGACAGAAAGATTATTCTTCATTTAATATCCTGTCACTCGAAAGTTTCAGTCTTTCCATAAGTGACTGTCACACATTGGTTATTAAGCTGTCACTCACTGTGACTACTCCCAACGCCTCCATGGTGGAGAAGCACACAATGTGCCTGCAGAGTTGCATGCTAGTTACTAACCACTCCACTGCAGGGCTTCAGTGTGGAGTGAGTGTGGAGTGATTGATTGCCCCACTGTGATGGATGGAAAATGAAAAATCACATGAGCTGTACTGTAGCTATAAATAAAAAAAAGTTTATGTTGCAGAATTAAATCACTTCTGATGCTCCATTCTTGCCACCATATCTTTCTATATGTCTGTCGTCCTGTTTCAACATTTTCACATCAACAAAGTTTAGAAACTATGTTGAATAGTTCTTCGAGCTATTTTTCAGGTGAACTTTGCAGCATTTTTTGCAGTAAACAAAGAACTTTATATAGGGACATGACCCACTATAATACCACTGCACAGATGTCCTTGAACTTGATGAAATTTGTTGGGATTTGAAACTTTGACAAGAGCATACACAGAGCAATACAAAAGGGCTAATCTGTACTAAGGTCCAGTCAGTGTATTGCATTGCCTTAGATGTTGTAAGCTGTTAGTTCCCTTTGCTTGTTCTCTTACATTTTTCAGTTATTTACTATTTATTATTTTATGATGCTTTCAAATTCAAAGAGCTGCCAAAGGCTTTACAAGATAAATTTGTTAACTCAAGTGTAATTATAAAACTGAATGCTTTAGTGGTTTTCTTTCTCATAGTTTGCTTATAGTTTGTATCAAAGTTAAGACTTGATCTACAATGCCAAACATAGTAACATAGTACTAAGACTGTATGTACCAACAACAATGAATCACTCTGTAAATCTGACATTTCATTCATGTTCTTTGTTGTTGTTTTTTTGTAGCAATGTTGAGGGATTTTGCCATTGAGAGGCACAACAACAATCAATAGAATGGAAATTCACTCAAGGTTCACACTGCAGTCACCAGTGACCAGATTGCACTCGAGACTGCCTAATGTGCAATATTTTTTCCTGTTCAAGTTAACAAAAAGAATAATATATACTGAAGGCAATAGGTACAGTGTGTTACTTTAATATTATCAGGGCCATTTTAGAAATAATATGTTCAGTTAGATATGTTGGATTGAAAATAGCACAGTATATCAGTTTATCATTGCATCAGAAATGTGCCATTTTAAATATTGTTATCTCAGAGAAAGACAAAATGAACAATTTAGTGGCCTTACAACATGTGAGCAGTTGTATGTGTGTATGTCTGCCTGTCTGTGCATATTAAAATACTTTTTGGCAAAAATGACATGTAGCACACACAAATTCATTTAATCCTTTAAACGTGGAGGGTTTTTTTGGTCTCGTTAACTCATAATAACATTTTTTGATTTATCATAGTTTTAATAATGATAAATAAAATATATCAAGCTACCATTACTTCATGTAAACAGACAGTTTTATTACATTATTTCATGTAGACAGTATACAGTAGATCAATAAGTCTTTTTTACAAATGTTTTGTACTGTATTTGTATGCTCTTGGAGGGAGCATATGGTGTAATATCCCTTCATCCATTTACTCAAACATAACATACATCGTGAATTTTGTTTCCACTGAATAACCTTTGAAGGACTTGGTGAATTGAGTTTCAGATTTGACCTACATCTTAATATCAAGAAGACCCAGCTGAAATTAAATTTTCACCTTGTTCCTGTAAAATTTTACTAAGTTAAGACCGTTATTGGGCGTTGAAGTTTGCGCTTCTGTGATGAAATTTGTGTGCATTGGATAACTTTTGAAGAACTGCATAGAATTAAATCCAATTTGGGAAGGACCTTAATATAGGGAAGACCTTAATAAAGTTTTTTTTTCACCTTTTCCATCAAATTTGACTGGGTTATGGACCCTGTTTAACTTAGAAGTTTGCCCTTGCATCATGAACAAATTGGTACCATATATACTCGCGTATAAGCTTATACCAACTGCAAGCTGCATAGACCCAGATCTGACGTCGCATAATGCGCCGGCAGATCTGAGTCTATGCAGTTTGTAAGGACTAATCAATAGAACAAACAACATAGATCCTGATCTGCTGGCGCATTATGCGACGGCAGATCAGGGTTGATGTTGTTTGCATTTGGACCCGGATTTTACACGAGTATAGATGGTAGTTTTTAATTTCATTATGAACCTTAATGATTTCATGCAAAACATTTTTAACATTTTGAAAAATACAGAAGAGGTTGAACATATTCATTTTGAAGATGTAAATCAATTTAACAGTCTGTAAATCAAATTAAAAACTTTAAAACCAACTATAAACTGTATGAATACATTGATAGTTTAAGTTCATGTGTTTGTGTAAAATTCACTGCAATCAAAAATGAGTGAGAAATAATTTTGAAATGCTACATATAATTCCTCTAAACCAAAAGTGTATTTCAGTTTACTATCATCCTGTTGAGGACATTTTTATGATTGCAGTGGGGTTATCTTCATTTGTTCTTATCCATCCCTCTGTCTCAAGAAACTTGTTAGCACAATTACACAAAATCCACTCAGTGTAGATAAATGAAATTATGCTAGTCTATTTATATCCATATCTAGATGACCTGATTTGATTTTAGGTCATTACAGCAATCTTTTTTTCCAATTTTTTTTTACACATTTTTTAACTTTTTGACTAAAACCTTGTTAGCACCATTAAGCAAAAACCACTTGAGGCAGACAAATGAAATTTGGTAGGTTTATTTATATTTATAGATGACCTGTTCAGATTTTCAGGCAATTACAGCAATGTTATTTTTGGTACACATTTTTAAACTTTTTTGGACTTGGACTTTTGATGAAAATCTTGTTAGCATGATTAAGCAAAAACTACTAGATGTAGACAAATTACATTTAATGGGCTTATTTCTATTCATATGTAGATGACCTAAATAGATTTTCAGGCCATTATAGACTTTTTACACAGAGACCGTTTGTGTGTAAAAAACTTTTAGCATAAGTCAACAAAAACCACTTGAGATAGACAAATGAGATTTGGTAGTCATGTTTGTACGCATGTTTAGATGATCTGAATAGATTTTCATCTTAATTATTTGAATATTGATAAATTTTTGAACTTTTTGAATGCAGACTTTTTTTCTGCAATTGGACAATTCACAAACACAAATCTAGTTTTAACATAACAGAAGCTAAGATTACATACCAATAAACTTTTATTTGTACTATATTTAAAACTGATTCAGTTTCATAGTATATATACAAATAATCTCAAATTCCATCTCGGGTTATTTGCAAAATACTCGTCTACCAGTACTTCCAGCATCAAAGGAGGACATATTATAAGGGCCAAAAAAATGTCCCACCTCAGAATATCTTCATTTTATGATGTATTGAAACTGTAACCTTGGTAGTTATGAAAATAAACTTGAACACAGTAGGATCAGAGTCATTTTACATGAAATGTACGGGGTCCAAGACCGTAACTCCCAACACTTGTTTTTTTTCATATTATTATAACACATAGATCTCAAATAAAACCATTTAAATATCATTGTTTCATTTAAGATGACATTTGTAGATATCTTTATTTAGGTACTTTTTAATATCATCAGTAACACTTCAGGAAGTATTTAAAATGACCTGATTTAATATAAACAACTATTATATGGCTTTATCAACCAATATAACACAGCAGTCATGTGACAAATTATTTTTAATAAACCTGCCATTCAAAAACTAAAACAATGTTCATTTTGGGGGCCAAAAATAATCATTTTTTTTCTATTTTTGGTCAAAACTTTAATTGGAAACAAAAGGATCTTTTAATATGTTGAAAATACAGACATTACATACATTATATTGAAATATAGATTTGTTGCAACAAATAGTAACGAAAGCTTTGAATGTTCAAAATTTGGCGAATAATATGTATTTTTTGCTGACCCTTGCATTCTTTAAAGGCTATTTTTAGCCTTGTAAATAGAAGCATCCATTCTAAACATTATTTTTGTTAAAGTTCAAACTTTCCTCCACAAAATCATGTCAAAATGACCTATTTTGCACACATGTTGAAAAATTTACCTATTAGATGGGCCCAAATTGGCCCTTAAGAGTATGTCCCCCTTTTGATGCTGTTCATCTTTCATGTATTTATCTATGTATAGTACACAATCAGCTGCAAACAGAATTGACTTAGATCTTCCAACACATAATTCACAGCAGATCAGGGTCTTGACACTTTGCTCTCCCAATGATTTACTAATGATTTAAAGCAAAGAGAATTGGACTCTGATGTGCTGATGCAATTTGTGACTGTAGATCTGGACCTATGCTGCATGCATACAGTTGGGTATACAGTTTACATGGAAAAATATACTGTATGTTACATAATATCTGCACATGCCTTAATAAATGTATGCTCATTTTTGTTAAAACTTGCATAAAATATCCATATGTCAGTGCCCATGTCTCAGTCCTGGCATGCCACATGGGAGACAGCAGCTGTGAAAATATGCCTTGAACATCGTGATTTCATTGCATCCTGTCACCATGCATTCCTGTTTTTCTCATTACCACTGAACTTAGAGGGTTAAATTAGTCTTAAAAGCATATCTTACCATATATACTAACGTATAAGCCAATACCAACTGCAAACTGCATAGACCCAGATCTGCCGTCGCATACTGCGCCGGCAGATCTGGGTCTATGCAGTTTTAAGGACTAATTGGTAGAATAAACAACATAGACTCTGGTCTGCCAGCGCATTATGCGACGGCAGATCAGGGTCTATGTTGTTTGCCTTTGGACCCTGCTTATACGCGAGTATATACAGTACATGTGTTTTATTGGTTGTGACCATACTGGTAAGGGAGAAGAATGAACCTCCAAAGTAGATGGATCTCATTATTGACAAAGGTTGTTAATCCTTTTTTATTTATTGCATCGTCTATTTGCACTTATTATGACAAACTTTAATCTCCTGTAATTTACCCTTATATTTTTTTTAGCACACAGTGCATTTATTATGTTAAGTATGGTGGCTAACTTTATTTATTCTGGAAGGATTTTTTTTATGTAAACATATGTTCATTTCATGCCTTCCTCCATTCAGATAGTTGACTTCTATCCTTCATGTCAAGATATTCATTATAGGGCCATTTTATGTAAATTTTTAGCATGCATGCATGTATATATATATATGTGTGTGTGTGTAACCTTGTAAGCATCAAGAAACAAGAAAAAATATAAGCAATTACCCTCAAATCACTGTTTAGGAGTCATAACTGAATACATTTTCTGTAAATCAAATTATGTGTGCATGATGTGTGAGCCTTTGAGCAGAACTTGAGTTTCCTATTGTTTTGTGTTATATTCTAGAAAAGTTTTGCAGTTGGGGTAGGTACTTTAAGCAAAGTAGAGTTTCTGATCATTTAGTGTACAATAAGGTATTATTCGTTTTGTTGTTTATAATGAGAAATCCTTTGATTGCCATAAATTAAGCAGTCATACATTCCATTTGTATATATTGTCATTATTATATAATCTGAATAGCATTAATTTTCCTCAGTGCCCCACATATGCATAATGTGAGACTTTCTGTGGTGTTTGTTTAAATGTATTTTTTTGTTTTGTACACTTGGTAAAGTTTGCCAGGTGAAATTGGTCCCAAACTATGATGAATATGTAAGGCTCATTAAATTAAGTATTACTGTATTTTTTCAGTGATTAGCCATGCATGATGATAAACTCACCCCACATGTTTACAAAATTGTGGCAAATATTCACTAACAATTGATTAAGCTCACACCCTGGTTCTATCATAGGAGAAATACTTTGTCATATTTGATTAGGCTCACACCCTGGTTCTATCATAGGAGAAATACTTTGTCATATTTGATTAGGTTTGCCCTCTGATTCTGTCATAGGAGAAATACATTATTATATTTTATTTGGCTCACACCCTGGTTCTATCATAGGAGAAATACTTTGTCATATTTGATTAGGCTCACACCCTGGTTCTATCATAGGAGAAATACTTTGTCATATTTGATTAGACTCACCCTCTGGTTCTATCATAGGAGAAATACTTTTTCATATTTGATTAGGCTTGCTCTCTGGTTCTATCATAGGCGAAATACTTTGTCATATTTGAATTTGAATAATGAAACCCCACTATAACAAGCTTCGTTATAACATGAATTCAGATATAGCATAGTTGTGGCATTGTGCCTGAAATTTTACAATAATTTCACTAATTTCTTGAAGTACACAAAGCTTTAGTGCCAAAATAAGAGTTTGATTTAAGATTTTGGCAAGATGTGTTGTATTCTTGAAGAAAAGAAAAATATCTTATCACTGCTTCTTGCTTATGTTTGAAAGACAACAGCTCTTTAAAAAGCTGATAATTCTTAATCTAATTATTATTGAACCATCAACAATAAAGCCATTAAGTCTTCATTTTGCTTGTCTTCATTGCATCATGTGTACAATCATTGCTCAATCCAGGGTATGCAATAGCCAACATGTTTGCTCAGTCATCTGGCATGCACAACCAAGCACCAAAAATGTGGTGGTCTTAAAAAGTTTCTCACCTAAATTTATAAATCAATTTACCTATCTATTTAAGGGAAAGTCATGCACCACCATTGCCTTTTCAATCAACTATCATACACGCCCATGCACCAAACGATGCCATTGCTGAAATAAGTTTATCACCCAAATTGTCAGGAGCAGTTTTGCAAACTCTGTTGATCCTATATATTTGACTATTACACCTCCACTCAACCTTCGATTAATTATCCTGATGTGCAATAAAATACACTGAAGATATCAAAAATAGAGAAACCTTTAAACAATTGTTTTCATATATAAACAATCATCAGCAATGGAAGAAATTTCTACAGAAAGCATCCTACTGATCCAGCTCTCGTAGCCAACTGCTCTTACATTTGGCTATTAGGCAGATGTTAGATGAGTAATCTCATTCCCACTTAGGTCTGTTGTTAATTATTTACTTTGTAATTTCGTATGATATTATTTTTTCTGTTTTTTAGTATAGATGTAGGAAAAAGTCTGAGGAGTAGGGTGTACAAATTATTTCATATATTTATGTATTTGAAAAGCTTACTAGTTATTTCATTACTCTTATGGTAAAAATCATACTATTTATACATGCACATTTTGATTTATATATTATTTGTATTTAAATTTATTGTCCTTTTAAGTGAATTCGTATGCTAATTTATCATAGATTTCTTTAATTTCAGTATGTGTTATATGCTTTATAGGGCAACCTGTAACTATTTAAAATGAAATATAGTTTTACTATGATAGTAGGATTATTAAAGCAAGTAAGATATAGTATCAAAAGATCTTAAAGGTGAAAGACTCGACCCATACAGAATGTCTTATCATCTTTCATAGATTTATCTCCCCCTGGTAAATAGTTGCTCTGATGATTCAGCAACATACTTGTACTTTAAGATAATACATTGTTTGCACAATGACAATCCACTTGCCTTCAAAATTTGTTCAAAAGTTGGGGATGGGCTCATTATTACAATAGGTCTCTTTTTAAGATGAAAATTTTTGGATAATTTTGAATGAGGTGGTTTATTTGTTAAGTATGGGCCTATCATTGGAGAACTACAGTACATAAAAAAAATTAAAATCAAATAGCATATATTATACAAGATGTATGTGATATATATAGCCTACATATTTTTACAATTTAAATGGATGAGTTTTCACTCAAATCTGTCATGTTTTTTTTTTCTTTTAGCCTAGATAGATGTGTTTAGTGCAAGTGATATTTTTTTTTTTTTTCAAATAAATTTCTAGAGAAGTCGAAGCTTTGTAGAACATTAATTCAGTTTTGGAAAACTTGTATCGAAACATTTGCAGATTTTTTTCAGAATGATTTCATTGGGATATTTTGACACAAGGGATGAAGAAGCTGCATCCTGACTTGATGTATTTCTGTTATTTTGATGAGTTGACACTTATTTATAACAGTTGTCTCCTACTTTAAGGAAGTTGCCTTCTAAGGTAGATTATAGCTATGCTGTTATGTGATTGTTCAATACTAGAATCCATCATATGTATTGGTGTGGGATAGGGAAATCCCACCTGATTGGTGTGGAATAGGGAAATCCCACCTGAGGGTCAGAAGTTGTATGCAGTAATGAGGTTTTGACAGGTTCTTGCCCACAAATTCTGTTTCTGAGATTGTGAATTTTCCCATCTCACACAAGGGACACGATTAATATTTTCTCATTTAAAATCAGAAAAGAGTTGTGAAGAAAAATGGTGGATCATCAATATGGCTGTAGCTATGGAAAGATAGAGTATTTTTGAAAAGTTTTTACATCAGTAGATAGCGAATATAAAGTTATTGATGTAATCAAGAATTTCTGTTTATAAATCAGAAAGTAATTGTCTTTTCAGTTTTAACACCACTTGATACATTAGAGATAGTCATGATGTCGTAAACATAATGATGTCATCTATAGTGCTACTGAGTGCAGTCATACGAGATAAGCATATCCCACATGACTTTTTCACATGGGCAATGTCACATATATATAAGAATGAGAGAAATCAAGCATCTTACATGCATGAACACTTGTTAAAACAAAATTTGTGAAACAAGTTTAATTGTATTTTGAACAGTCCCTTGTGAGCAAATGATTGAAATTGTCCTGCGAGTTTTATAATTTTTATTGAAATGAGCATGACTGTAAATTCTAATTATCACATGACATAACTATTGAGATTATTTTATATAAAAAAAAACACAGTAGAAATTACTCTGTAGTGCATTTGCATGCCATGGACATATGTCTGTGCCTCATATGCATCAAATGAAATAAGGTATTTTTGCATCATGTAATGTTGAGAGAAAAAGATTAACCTAATAACGCAGTAGTCATGTGATAAATATTGGTTTAGTTGTGCTTGTATCAAGCAAAGTTTTAATATGTACTAAATTAATTCAATATTTTGCATTTGAAAATAATTAAATGACTTGTTCAGCTGTGACAATTTTATGTCATAGATATTGGAAATTTTAAATTTAATTAAAGTAAACAGATAAAATATTCCAGTTACTGTATATACTAACTTATAAGTTGAGTTCAACTGCAAACTGCACAGACCCAGATCTGCCATCACATAAGGTGCAGGAAGATTTGGGTCTATGCAGTTGGTTAGGAGTAATCAGTGAAATAAACAATGTAGACACTGAGCTGCTGGTGCATTATGTGATGGCAGATCAGGATCTGTGTTGTTTGCAGTTGGACTCTACTTATAAGTGAGTATATACGGTACTGTAATCCTGAGGATAATCCATGAAACAAGCAGTATAGACTTTAATTTATCATGAAATAATACATGGCAGATCTGAGTCAAGGTTCTAGTCTAGAAGAGATTCTGTGTAAGATATTTTATATCAGATATCCATATTGTCAAACTTACAGACTTTGATCCTTAATTTTTACAAATTTATCATTATACTTGCTCATTATTTTGATGAGATTACAGGTATGCATTTTACCTTACCATGTCATTTTCTTTCTTTTTCATGCATGGAAAAGTTTATTAATGAATCTTCTTGGTTTATTAATATTAGTTTTTGTTATATGCTTCATCATGTAATATATCCATTTTATTTTAAATCTTTTTTTTGAAACAATAAATTCAAAGAAGATTACAATATTTTAATCGGTTTAAATCTGACTGTTTAGACCTGCATTTATTCATATTTCTATCATACTGGCACTGATTTATAGTATCAATCCATTTAATTTGTGAAGCGTTGAGAAGCATTTGCATAAACAGAATGTATCTGCATCAATCAATTTACCTTCCTTTTGGTAGTCCCCATTTCACTAGATATGACACCCACCACACACACACACATACATTCACACACATTCAGATGGGCAGAGGGCGCATTTTTAGCTCACCTGTATTAACTACATGAAAACTTAACAATATACCCTCAGCATCATCATTGTCATCAGCATTGTGTGCAGTCAGGTTAACCCCATTGTACACGGTAAATTCATAACGATTCAACAAAAACAGAATTTTATAGCGGACATGGTTCAGTTTAAAACAGCACATGGTGATTCAGTATATGAAGAAGTTGTAAAGTAAACCATAGGAATGGCAAAATTTTACAAATTTGAAATCACTCATAACTTGAATAGGATTAAGAAACCTGATTTAGATGGTCATCCTGTTGGCTTGTTGATAACACCCAAAGATAATTGATCAAGCATAAAGTGCTCTCTGGTGTTTTTATTAATTCTGCTGGTCTTAGATCAGAAGAGCTTATGCTTTGAACTGTTCTCCATTGTCCATCCCTTAGCACAAGTTTGTTATCTCTACTTCTTCTAAACATTTTGGAGCATTGCTATGAAACTTTACAAACACATTTATCCCAAGGTTTAGTTGATCCTAAATGAAAAAGGCGCACCCTCAGACATTGAACATGGCCGCTGTAGTCATCTTACAAATTTTGTTATTGCAACTCCTGGTTTGATGGTCATAACGACATGGGGTTTTCACTAAAAGACTTATTAGGAAGTCTAGTTGGTCCTAAATGAAAATGGTGCTATTTAGACATTCAGCATGGCCACCATAGGGGCCATCTTGGACATATTTTGAACACTACTCCATAATGGTTCTTCATATCAACATGGGGTTTTCACTAAAAGAATTCTTGTGATGTCTGGTTGGTCCTAAATGAAAATGGTACTTCTCAGAAATCCAATATGGCCATGATGAAAATCTTGTAATCGCTACTCCTCTTAAATAAATGGTCCTATTAACATGGGGTTGTCATCACGACTTTTTATAATGTCTGGTTCTAAATCAAATGGTATCCATCAGACATAAAATATATGGCAATGGTGGTTATCTTCAAAATGTTGCTATAGCAACTCATTATGAGCAGATGGTCATATCATAATTAGGGTTTTACTTAAAAGACTTGTTATGTTGTCTATCTGATCTTAAATGAAAATGGTGCTTATCAGTTTCTCAATTTCATGGTCATGGTGACCATCTTTTAAATCTTGTTATCACTACTCTTCCAGAAATGATTGTCATAGCAACATGGGGTTTTCACAAAAAGACTTCGCATGATAATATTATGTAGTTGATTCTAAATGAAAATGGTGCTGATCAGACTTTCAATATGGCTGCAATGGTAGCCATATTTGAAAACTTGTTACAGCTACTTCTGAACAGATGGTCCTATTGACATGTGATTGTCACTGTGAAACCTCTTATGATTTCTAGTTGGTCCTAAATAAAACTGATGCTGATCAATGGTGGTCATCTTGAAAATCTTATCACTACTATTCTTCAAGGGATGGTAATATTGATATGGGCTTTTCACAAAGACACATCTTACTATATGTAGTTATGCTGATCAATGGTGGTCATCTTGAAAATCTTACCTCTACTCCTCTTGAAGGGATGGTAATATTGAAACAAGTCTCACTATATGTAGTTGGTCCTAAATAAAAATGATGCCAATGTGACCATTCAGACTTTGAAAAATTTATTAACAGCTACTTCTTCTAAATGGATAACCATACCAACATTAACAAGACAAACAAACCCAAAAAAAGAACACTTCTTTCTTGCAACATATAGTTATCCCTATATTAAAATAATGCTGATCTAGCCTCCAAAATGGCTGCCTTGACAACTGTCCTCAAAATCTTTATATAGTTACTTCTACTGAATGGATGGTCGTGTCGACATGGGGTTTTCAATATAATACACTTACAGCAATATCTACCTGGTTTAAATGAAAATGGTGCTTATTGGACATGGCACCATGAATAGTAATTAACATGAAGTTTTCACTAAACAGTTCGTGCAATATCAGTTCTGAATGAAAATGATAAGATCTGACCACCAACTTGTCAGCAAGTTTGTGAAGGAGACTTTTGTGAAGAAGGTTGGAAAACCAAACCTAATTTATATTGGATTTTATATTGGGTTGGAGTCCAAGGTCATTGCTTGCATTTTCTACTTCAATGAGCTTATGAACAGAGTGACTTGTACATATACAAGAAAATTTTGAGCAGACTTTGTACTTAATTGCATTCAAATGAACAGGACTCTGACATTGATTTTAAAGTCAGAAGTGTTGATTCATATTTGTAGCTGTAATAGCTTGTGAACATGATAAGCAAGTATGAATTAATTTTTATCAAACCCTATTTGTGGATGTATCTGATGAATACTTTCAATAATGCCACTTTAATAACTTTGTTTTTTTCAACAACAAAAAAACATTACTATTAGATTGAACCAAACTTAGCATATGGGTATAGCTTGATGTTGTCTTAGACAAGTTGAATGATTTTCTATCCTGGATATCGGGTTCAAGCTCAAAGGCAATGACAAATAATGCACTGCACTGCACTAACAGTAGCTTGTGAACGTGTTAACTCTGACATGTAAAAAAATATTTTTTTTTACCAAATTTGGCGTGATAGAGTTTCAGCACTCAGCTGTTAAAAATAAATAAAGCACGGCAGAAACAGTCTTATCTTGGATTCATGGAAATTCTATTCAGCCAGTGAAGTGTACATCCCTTCGAGATATTCTTGTTTCATTTTAAACAACTAAGAACAGTATTTAAGATGTCTTTACTGTGATCCTGAAAGTCCATTGTATTACACAACTATCAATCATTTGTGGGGACAAATTAATCGGGACAAAAACAGAATAAGATAACACTGAATTGAAAGAATGGTTAATTGAATTGCGTACTTACACATTTACAAGCAAGTGAGAAAAAGATTTCCCTATAAAAGGGTCAATGTTAGTTACGTGGATAAACAGAGGTAAGCATTGTTGACATGTAAGCATATGAAAAATACAACGATAGTTACAAATACATTTTGTCAATGATAATTATTTTCTGAAAATATGCTTGGGCTGGAAAGGTAAAAATGAAAAATGCCGATGAAATATACAATGCTCTTAGATAAGTCTAAAGAAAGAAAGCCTGAAAAGATACAGTAAGATGAAGGAAAAGAGTTTTACAACAGGAAACAAAGATTTCCTGAAAAAGGAAAACATTGACTACTTTTCAACTTAACACAGACAAAACAACATTTGTAGTGGAAAGTTTAACATTGTCCTAAAGAATATAATGTAAGGTATTTCACACAAAATAAAACCAGAAAATGGGTTGACATTTTACTAAAGCTAATTGAGGGATACAATAACACTCATTGCAGATGAATGGAGATGACTCCTGTTAAAGCAAGCAAAGAGGAAAGCATCAAACATATAAAGTATTGGTGACTTTACAACTGTTATATTTGGAACACCTAAATTTAACATTGGTGAAATATAATTTCAAAATAAAAACAATTTTCGAAAAGGACTGCATTCCAAATTTGAGGAAATATTTCCAATAAGGCAAATAATTTTGGGTGATCCAGTTATTTACAAACTTGAAGACTTAAAGCAAGAGGATATAGAGGTAATGTTTATGAACAAGAGTTATCTCTGTATAACAAGATCATATATACAAGTTGAAAAAATGTTAAAAACAAAACGGATAAATGGTAAAATGTATGTATTAGTGAAATGGAAATGATCTGATGAATTGTTTAACAATTGGGAAAAGCTGAAAACACATAAATAAATAAATGACACATTTATCTAAGATGACTGAAGAACAGTGCATAAATAACAAAGCACATGAAAACTCCAATTTTATTTTTAAATAAAGAGTTTTTATAACGGGACAGGTGGGAAAAAAACGGCACATCAGTGAATGAAGTCGTTAAGTCATGCACATTATGCGAGTTTTGTTGATGACAAAACCAGAGGTAAAAATGAAAGTACACATATAAACATCACCAGTAATTCACCAAATGGTACACGTGAAAAACGTGGTAAGGGGGCTACATTGTAGTAAGTGACATTACAGAGGAAATAATTAAAAAAAGATATATAAAAATATTAATTTGATTCTCACTACATCTCAAAAGGCTGAAAAACATGCAATGTAATAGACTACAAGCTTGTCTATGAGAGTTTGAAGAAAATAAAAGGCAATGAAAATCACATAAATGTTGATGCAATCATGGGGACATTTAAACTTCTCTCAAATTTAATACAAAGAAGGTAGCAATCGTGCCAACTACCATCAGCTATGCGTTTGTTTTTTTAACAAAATTTTAACATCTATAAAACCTTTACAAAGAATTAACACAAAATTAAAGAAAATCAGTTGATATGGAAGGAGTTTTTTTCACCACATAGATGAAGGTAAGTGTTGTACACCTTTTAAGGTGTGGAGATGTACAAATTATGAAGATTTAAATTTCACAGAACTTTCATTTTTGACGTCTAGTAGTAGTTGCAATTAAACTAAAGAAATAAATAAAACAATCAACACCATAACATGGGATCGTGTGGACAAAGTCCAATCATGTAGGATGTACGTGTGCGAAGCAGAACTAGTTGCACAGTGTTATAAATGCAGCACATGAAAACTGATAGAGGACATGGAAAAACGAGATTCAAAATACTAAATACGTAAAGAATGTGCAACATCAACCAGATTAAAATGGTATTTCAGTGGAAGATATGAAAAGATTACAAAGTAAAATCAACTAAGAGTTACATGTGAGTGTATAAAAACAGCAAATAGAGGTTCGATGTATTTGCGAAAGAAAAGCCAATTTCACATTAAATCTTTAAATCTAAATAATGGACATTAGGTACTGACATAGATACAATATTGCTTTTGTAGACATTAGAGAGGCTGTGGAGCCATGGCATGTAGCTGTGTCTATGGCACACTTGCAGAGCACGGCGACAACATTGGACAACTCCAGTCCAGAAGTAACATGATATAGTCCTAAAGTGACTGGATATTGTCCTAAAGTAATAAACGAGAAAATTATTTACTATATTGAAACTTATTTTTCACATACAAACCATTAAACGTTTTAGATAACTATACTCTAAACTTTGATAGTGAAGATTATTTGAACAGATAAAGAACACGTTGTGATATGAGAATTCGACAGAATCAACTAAACTACTCAATGTGCATAGCAACAGCTCGTGGGATTTCCTACTAGCATTTAGTAAACAAAAGTGTTCCAGAATTAGTCGAATCAGTTTACAGGTTTACTTTCAGATTTGAAAATTACTGAGTTGGTGTGCAATACCTTCAACAGGTGAGGATAGATTTAATACAAACTAATAGTGCATGTCTGAAACAATTTAATTTGATCAACATTGTTAATATTCCACCAGTTCATGATTGGAGATACATCAAAGGAAAAATAAAAAAAAGTCATAGATAATGATAGATATTATTGGAGACTATATAAAAAGTTATCTGATTCTGAGAAGAAAAGAAAAAAAAATAACCGGGGGAAAAGGAAGGTTATATCAAAATACAGCTATTTTATTGAGGACATTAATACCGATAAACCTATTGGCTGGAAATGCTTCCTTCTAAAATGTAGCGGCGGATTAACAGATGAAGGTATTGCAAGATTAAATCAAAGTATCGGGAGTTGTGTGATCTGCATTGTATGTGCACAGATACAAAATTACATCTATTACACAATCTCCACGGTATCAGACGCTATTAGAAAGTGATTTCAGAAATTATTATTAGACGAACAAGGGTATGACTCGGACGACAACACAAGAAGATTTCAAAATATATATCAGTTTCAAAAGCGAACTTGAACTGTGCTGTTGGTGGTGAAGGTATCCTTGGATACAATAGTTTAAAGAAGTCCAAAGACTCATTTAAACTTAAATTAAATCCGACCATTAATACCGACGTAGTTAATAATGTTACACAGACTGATATTCGGACGTTTAGATGACAGCAAACAATCACCTGCACCTGGTGGGCGACTTCTTGACACAGGAGAGGACATGTCCTCTTCCAATTGGCCCAGGAAATCCTCTCCTATGGACTTCTGGAAGAAGATGAGCGGGGGGGGGGGGGGAGGCATAAGACAAAATAAACCATAGCCGCCTTCCAAAATTGGAAGACACAGCAGGAGGAGAGAGACCGGAAAGAGGAAGAGCAGGAGGAAAATCAGAAACAAAAATGAGGAGTAGGAGCGGAGCAGGACCACCACCAAGATGTACAAGAAGATGATTGGGAGGCAAAGGCCAACCAGCCTGGCTTTAGGCTCTCGGTCTCGATCAACTAGTGGTCGAACTGCCTGTGTTGTAAAACCCTGCCTGGGAGTGCAGCTGCTCAGACCAGTAAAGCAAAGGCCCTTCTCAAGGCCCAACCCAACGGGCTTTTTCAAGGCCATTCCAAATCGATCACGAAAAATGCAGACTCATCATGATTTACAGCTTTGGTTTACACGTGGGAGTGTTTATCATAAGGACGAGTGTTGGCCATCATACAATATCATCCCTTCCCCATCTCAATATACATTTGTTTGTAAGGGTAGGTGTTTGTAAGGATGAGTTATTTGTCTGTGAGGAAGCGTGTTGGTCGGCATACCATACCCAGACATCTCCATCATCTGTACATTTGTTTGTAACGATAGTTGTCTCTTTGCAAATACGAGTATTGATCATCATATCATACCATTCCCCTCCCCATCACACCTATGCATTTGTTTGTAAGGTTAGGTCTGTTTGTAAGGACGTGTGCTGGTCTTTAAGGATGTGTGTTGATCTGTAAGGATATGTGTTTGTCTCTAATGATGACTATTGTTTTGTAAGGACTTAAGTTCGTCTTTAAGGATGTGTGTTGGTTGTAAGTGTGCGTGTTCGTCTGTAAGAGTAAGTAGTGTTATAATAGCTGTTTCAGAGTGGCCGACAGATTACGGTTCCTCGTCCGTCAACCCCTTCTATATATCCAGTGACTTTTTTCCACTCTGGAATTTTGCACACGCGTGTGTGTGATTGTAACCTGCGTGCGCCCCCAAGTGAAGTTACCATGAAGTGCCTCAATACACGACTACTACAGCAAGCATGCAGATCGATAAACATTTACTCGATTTTTTACTGCCTATAGATTAGCTACCTGTTTTTGGTCGCTAGTGCCCCGGTTCCGTATCTGCGCACGAAATTCGTCGGTGGTTTTCCATTTCGACATGCACCATTTCGAACTCACCCATACTAATCGTTTTATCTTCGATGGCCATTGAGTAGAGTTTACTAATAGTACTGAGACTACTTTGTGCCGCCGCGAGAAGTTTCAAATAAACACGTATTCGCGAATGTAAACGTAATGAAATTATTTTTCCGGTGCCGCCAGTCACACCAGTTACTATCGATATGGCTCCGACAACAATTCCGATTGGCGTGCCATTAATAGTTGCGGTAGTCACAATAGCATCTACGATAACACACACGTGTTTGCATTTTACGAGTAAATCGGTTTTCTTATCGATTTCATCTCGCAGCTTTTGTTCCGCTTCGATTATTTTTTCACGTCGGTAACTTTGAAAGTCCAACACAGTTCTTTTATTTATAATGTGATCGCATAGCATAATTGCCCAACAAGCTGGCCTTGTTCTGGTGCAACACGCAAACGCACTTCTAACTATTTACCCTTTTTGTTACTGGTACAAATGCCATACAATCATAGAAAATATCTTCTTGGGGAATATTTAAGTCTCCGGCAATTGTGAGTTTGTGGGGTATGACACCACGTTCACCTAGAACCATACTGATTATGTCCATGCTTTGTGTCGGAAACGATTGTTTTCGTCTTCGCCCAAGAATTGTTACACGGATAAGTGCGTCCTTGTTAAATAACAGTCGAGTTTGTTCTCTTCTTAGTTCAGTCAGTGTTGGTTTAACATAATCGGGGAATGTAACCGGCTTAGATTTGTCGGTGAATATTATTTTATCGTTATAGACACAATCCCTGGATATTTTCACACCTGGCTGTGCCGTCAGCGACCGGGTGTTTTAGCGTTCTAATGCAATGATTCTAAGCTGGCTTCGAGTTGGTATTGGCATATGAGGGTGGTCCCAACGGTTAATTTCTATTTGGCCCTTATCAAAATTGTATTTGAGTGTATATGAAGGTCTGATAATGTTACAGTTTTCACGCAGATATTGGTCGACAAGAGGTACAAAATCGTCATTGATTTTGGCATCACCGGTCAGCCAATCCAACACCTCATTTGTAAATTTCGCAACATCATTATCGTGTGGCTGTTCAGGATCCACCAAGTATATGTAATGATAAATATTAAACACAAACATCAAAGACGGCCAAGTACCCATCCGGATAAACGCTGAGTCCTTTGAACTGAATTTCATCTCCGGTGACTAATGATACTGGTACTGTATATGTGAAAAGTTCTGCAACAACCGTATCTGGTCTGTCAATACGTGAGATTGGTGACAAAAAACCAAGATGCCTCTGATCATTTAGCAGTATTATCATTCTACCCCACCAACCTTTAATTCCGGTTAAGGTAAACAAGCATGATCCGGACTCGCGCACTTATATGATGTAAGGTTTAAGTTTATCAAAACCATTTTCAAGAGAATGGAAAACAAGTAAACCATTTGCTAAGCTTAATACGTAAGTGTTTTCCTCTCCTTCTTTGGTTAATATTCCTTGAATTAGGATCCATGAAGTTACTACGCGTGATGGTGAGGGCACCTCAGCTATCTTTACATCCATGTATTGTTTCGTCGCAGTATTGGTAATATCGACGTAGTTTTTGATAAAAGCAACCAACACACCAGAGTCTCTGATTCCCTCGTTCTCGGTGATTTCGGCCAGGGATTTTTTTGCGATGGCGCCTCGCGGTTTTATAATAATATCATTAATGCCCACGTTGGACGTTTTAAGTTTTCCAGTTTGATCTTCAAAAATCACAAGCTCGCCCGGGTCAAAGTCAGCAACAGCCCGGCTGGTAAACTCAATCGAATCCGCTTTGGTGGCAAACCTGGTCAGATCCACATCAGCGGCGCGTTGGATTCCTGCACTGTAGCGTCTGTAAATGTTAATTGGCATTTCGTATACTATTAAGAGTACTTTCTAAATGACAATGCAAAAGCGATAAGTGCTTGCGGGGTTGGGTTGCTTCCCGCGAGTGCATGCAGTGCTTTAACGACGAGATGTCCACATACTGGACCGTCCAGCCGAGTTTGCAACGGCAGAGTGTAATAAAACAGTGGTAGTCGTCGAGCGCCCCGGGTTAAATAATCAACACCTTTACGTGGTGGTGCAAGCGCGTACAAGTCAAAATACAAAATATGTTGAGGCGTTACCACGTATGCGACCCAATGAGTCCCAGGTCCTGTTGTTGAATCCAAGTTGACGATACCGATTTCCCGCGTGCGGGGGGATGATTGACGCAAGTTCATTCCACATAAAGACACATCGGAAATGCTTTTTGCGAGTCGTTCCGGGTAATCGAAGACCTTTGCCTGTAGGTATTCTGCGAGTCGTCCCGGGAGAGGCTATGAGTCCCCCGACCGCTTTTTTCAAAGCCATCTTGGATGCAGTTCCGACGGCCCCTAACGCAACCGCTTTTGCAATCGAGAGCCACAGCCGCTAACAACGCTGGAATGGCCGCGAGGAATGGAAATATTCCACCGCTCTTTTACATTTGCGTCACCTTAGACTTGGATAACTAATGTAACTGGGGTGTTCTTTTGTTTGGCCTCATTAAGATGATCAAGATGTGAAATATTGAACAATCTGGACTTGAAACTTTCTCATCTAGAACAACAGGAAAGAAATGAACTAAAACAGCTATTACATGAGTACGAGCACTTGTTTCCTGATGTTCCTACACGAACAGATAAAATATATCATGATGTTGACATTGTAAATTCTACGCCTGTGAACATCATCTTTACAGGATGAATCCTCTCAAACAGCAATATTTGAAAAAAGAAATTCAGTATTTACTGGAGATTGATTTTATAGAACCAAGTAAAAGCAACTGGAGTTCACCATGTATTTTTTGTGCCTAAGCCAGATAAAACATTCCGCAAGTGTTCTGACTATAAAAAAAAGTCAAAAGTGTCACCAAAACGGATTCATTTCCAATGCCAAGAATGGATGATTGCATTGATAAAATTGGAAATGTGAAATATGTCACCAAGTTTGACCTTTTAAAAGGATTCTGGCAAATTCCACTCACAGAAAGGGCAAAAGAAATCTCAGCATTTGTAACTCCAGATGGGCTTTATCAATATAAAGTGGTACCTTTTGGTTTGAAAAATTCTCCGGCAACATTTCAGCGTCTTATGAACATGACAACATCTGGTCTAGATAATTGTGACGCGTACATCGATAACGTCAGTATCTATAATGACGCTGAGAAGATCACTTGGAAACCATTCGGAAATTCTTTTTTCGACTCAGTAATGCAAATCTGACAATTAATTTAAACAAAAGTGAGTTTTTCCATGCTTGGGCTACATTTTTAGGACATATTGTGGGACAAGGTCAAGTTAAACCGGTAGAAGCTAAGGTCAAGGCTCTCTCTGAATTCCATATGCCTGATTGTAAAATGCAACTGATGTGATTTTTAAGTATGGATGGATATTATGGGTAATTTTGTTACAATTTTTCCATAATTGCCGAGCCTTTGACAAATTTGTTGAGTAAGAAATCCAAGTTTCATTGGTCTGACCAGTGTCAGGAATCCTTTCATAAATTAAAGGCCATTCTTAAGAATGCACCAGTTCTTTCTGCACCAAATTTCAGCCAATTATTTAAAATGACTGTTGATGCAAGTGATGTATTGGCTGGTGGAGTATTGATTCAAGGCGACAAAAATGGTGTGGATCATCCTGTGTGCTATTTTTCTAAAAAACTAAACAAGCACAAGAAAAAGTATTCCACAACTGAGAAGGAATGTTTGGCTTTGATATTGGCTTTACAACATTTTGAAGTGTATGTTACCTCGGCTCCTTCTCCAGTTATTGTATACTGTGATCACAATCTCCTTTACTCTCATCAACAAAATGAAAGATAAAAATCGGAGATTGTTGAGATGGAGTTTAATACTGCAGGACTATAACATTGACATTCGACACCTCAGGGGAAAAGACAATGTGATCGCAGATGCACTCTCACATGTACAGAAGTAGTATATTTCTTTATTTTGTGTAATTAAGCTGAGTGTCATTTATAAGACATTTTCCTATGTAAGTTTGATTATGCATATTCAAAAGGAAGCTTTATTGCATACATCTTTCTTTTTCTTTGAGGGGAGGTGTTATGTATATTGAATTTATAAATATATGTCCATGGTTGTAATTTGTACTTTAGTCAGATTATGGTTATTTTTGTAAACAACATGTTTACATAACATTTGAGTTCAAGGCCGGTTTTGTTAGCACCGAAACTGTTATTTTCATTCTTGTTGTGACAAAATCAGGCATACAAAGTAATTTTCCACTAGAATTACTCATATTGTGATGTGACATAGGTCATGTAGGCATGTGTATTTATATACAGATTTTGGTAAACAAACTAATTCCTATTCTAGAATTTCGATTGTAAAATATCAGTCTCTAAGGAATCTATTTTAGTTGGGGAAATCAGATATAATTTGAGAGAAATTATTTATTTACAATATTCATTGGAAATGCTAAACTTCTCACTTATTTTTGGATAAAATACAATATTTTGGAATTTATGTGAACTCATTCAAATACATTCTGGATTACATCATTGTGGTACATCAGGACATTCAAGACTTGTGGTACATCAGGACACTCAAGGATAGTGGAATGCATTCGGAACATTACACATTTTTGGACTTGTGATTAAGATACTTAGGATTATATGGACTTTAATTCACGTTATTGTAAGTGTCTTTTGAATTTTCACTTTCATTTTCTAGAAAATAAATTGCTTGTTGATTTTACTTACATTGTTGGTTTCACTTTATTTCTGTTGCATATTTTTAGGCCATAGAGTGGTAATATCATATATAAATTAATTTAAAGGTGCTGTTTAAGTTATTATAATTAGTACCAACATAATTATGTAATCCTATTTTAGAATATATTTCTGCAAGTTTTAAGAAACCGGCAGTTGAAAAAAAGATGTTATTTACCGTGCGATTAGTAACTTTTATATATATATATATATATATATATATATATATATATATATATATATATATATATATATATATATATATATATATATGTGTGTGTGTGTGTGTGTATATGTATGTGTGTATATATATGTATGTGTGCGTGTGTGTTTACTGAAAATACAAGCAATTTATTATTTTTTATTGTTTCCTTTAAAAGTGATTTAGTATTGCAAAATGTACAGTCAATTCACCAATCAATAAATGAATCAATACATACTATAATACAATTTAGCGATTACAGAATATAATGGGGAGAGGAGCTACTTTGTTTCACCTTCAATTAATATATATAGGGGTCGTCAAAGTCTGCTGATAATTTAAATCATACTGAATGTTCATATACATTTGTAGAAAGAATATCAAGCGACGATACGATAAAATGGAAAATGTATTCAAGAGAAAATTAAAGACCTGTAGATTAGCTATATATCCACATGACCAAACTGTCTAATTGTTTGTCAGTATCCTAGCGTCGGTGCGCCTTTCTCTAGGTTCATTGATTTAATTGTTTCTTCTTTGCGTAGATAACTTCGACCCATATACCATATGAATGAAAAACAAAAGAACTGTTATAAAAACCCAAGTTAAAAATCTCAACAGGTAGCCATAAAAAGTAGAGCGATTGAAAATGCTGTAAAGAATACACAGATTTAAAAGAACATATATTATCCTCGTAAGTATATCAGGTCATGTAGCTATTGAATGCCGATGAATTAAGTACTTGTTTCAACCGTGGAGATATACTTGGTATATGAGAAATATTTTGTGTTGACTAATGCAAGAGAATATGATATCATTTGGAATGATTTAAGTGTAGCGAAAATATCGACGGATCTAACACTTTTTGTTCTTTATTCTACCAGAAACTTCCTAGTCGGTAGTCTATCCGTCAAAAATTTCATGCGTTACAATTTGTTTTTTAAGTGTTTTATTGAAGATTTTGAACCAGTTTATTCGTAAAACTTTGTTACGAAATTAAACGTAACTGTTCTATTCTCTAAACCTGAAGCGTAACAATTTTGTTAAAATTGTGATCTCTTAAAGATTTGGAACAATAAAAAAAAAATTAAAAAAAAAAAAGAAGAAAAAAAATCTAATACTAAGGAGAACTGTTCAAATTTGGACTCGAAACGATCGTAATCGTATACCATTGTCCATGGTTTTACAGATAACTGTTTAACACGTGTTCACTTCAAGACTTTTAAATTTTTCAATATTATATACCTTGTCTTGGATTTCACAGAGATTGACTTGTATTCGATGCGATGACGTTTTGCGGCGACGCCTCTGGCTGGGCTAAAGTGTCCTTCCTGTTGGTCATAACGGCGTTTGGTCTCCACACGGCGGGATTCGCTACGAACGCCTGGATGACGCGAACCACAGTCAGGGATAAATACAACTTTATGATCGGACTCTGGAAGATGACCAATTGTTCTGGTTACTATCAAGCTCCGTGTGAAGACACCTCCTTTCCTGGCAGCTACTACAACCGTATGTTTAATTTCCTGTCTGTCCATCATTCTGTTTGTTTGTCTGTCTGCCTATCTATGAGTTTTGGTAATTCTCTCTCTCTCTCTCATTTTGAATAGTCTTTTTTAAGTGAATGCCCTGTCAAAGTTGCTAAAGTTCCATGTGTGTTACATATTTCAGATTTACAATAGATGGTCCAATATATAACAGAATCTCAATAGCAAGTGATTAGAAAGTAATTTTTTTTTATAGATCACGTCAATAGCAAATGCAAATGATATGGTCACTAAAACAAGAATGAAAGACACAAAGGACAAAATAATGACCCACACGTATTAATATTGTAATAATGACCTACACGTATTAATACATTAATACAGTAATAATATCAAGTACATAAAAAAACAAAAACAAATGCAGTGTATGTTAATAGATAGGTACTCTCTCTCTCTCTCTCTCTCTCTCTCTCTCTCTCTCTCTCTCTCTCTCTCTCTCTCTCTCTCTCTCTCTCATGTTATTTATTTATTTATTTATTCAGACCTGGTAATTGTTACGCGGGCGTTTGCCTCCATCACTTTAATCATGATGTTTGTCGCCTGTACAATGACAGGATTCTACGTTGCTTCTGAACGGGCTCGAACTCGTGGCCTGGCGATCGCTATCATTGTTGTAGATTTTGTTGCAGGTAAGTAACATGCCTTGCAACCCACCTATACCTATATACCTACCTACCTGCATTCATAGATACATATATGCATACTTACAGACAGACAGACAGATCCATATACATCTGAATACATAGGTACGAATATACATACTCAGATAGACAGATTATATTTCTTTCAACTTTAATCACGAAGAACTTTTGACATTTTAACTTTGCATCCAATACCTCAGCATATGCATGACAACATGATTTGAAACTCAAACCGGATTAGTGCCCTTACAGTCTTTTGTATTTGATCTTTAGGCTAAGCAGTGTAAAAGTTCAAGATGTACGCGGGTCTTAAAATGCAATAGTCCTACTTCACAAAAATTGTGTTTGCTAATAAACTTGTCAGGATTTATAATGGCAATGATCCAAGAACCTCTGCGCTCAATGAAGTTTTTTTTTTTTTTTAATCTCGGTACTCACAATGGAAGTCTACATTCCAGATCATATGAACTCATGAAGAACAACTTAAAAGAATTTTAATCTCTGTGGTAAAAATTGTACATGCAAATACTCAAAGACTCTTTACAAAAAATAAAACAAAAAAACACAAAACTGTTATAATTAGAAATTTATGTGAAATCCAAGACAATTTATTTCACTAAGTCTCTTGTTGTTCTTGTTGTTGTTATTGTGCTGTTGTTGATATTTTTCTTCTTATTCTACTTCTTCTGCTACTACTTCTTCGTCGTCTTCTTCTTCTTATTATTATTATTGTTGCTGTTGTTGTTGGTAATTAATTTGTTAGATTCACATTTTAGTTACTTTGATGGGAAAAAAAGCACTTTGCCATTTAAAGTTTAATTTTGTTCTGTTTTGTTCTTGTTGTTGTTTGGTTGGTTGGTTGGTTGGTTGTTTTATTCTGAGTTACTTTACTTTTGACAGAGATATACCCCACACCATATAACTTTCAACGCATGTCTAGATTCGCGAATAGTACAGGATGATGATATAGCCTCAAACGGGACTCCTATGTTAAATAGAGTAAAAGGTGTATAGCCTGAAACGGGAATTCAACGTGGGAATAAAAAGGATACAAAATGAATAGCGTCAAGGGAGGGGTGGGGGGCTATTCCTATGTTAAACAGGGTAAAAAGGTTTTGTTTGTTTTTTGTGACCGGAGTATCAAGTCAAGAAAATTCTCTCGGTGACAAATGTTACAAATTCAAGGTTGGCAAATATTCGTTTATCAGTTTTAAAAACCTTGTCAGGCAGAATTTTTGGCGTGTGCCAAATAGGCTTCTTAAATATTGTTACGCCACCTCTTGTAACAGGTGTACGATTTGGTTGGTTATCGTTATCTAGAGGATGATCGACCTCGGTGTTATTGCCCGGATCGAGTAAATAATAAAATAAATTATGAAATTTTATAGATGGGATAAATAGAGATCTGAGCAGAGATATAGAATAGAATAACACGAGCCCCCGTATGTGAAATATAACAATTTAATCAATAACATAAAACAAAATGAGAATTGTACATGATATTTGAAAGATACACTTCTTTTAGAAATCAATTACCGAATTTCAACAAACATGTAATTAGTCGATCTGTTTATATCGATAAGACTCAGTTCATCATGGAATCGAGTGAACAATCGAATCAATTGCCCAGCATGTCTGCATATCCTTGTTGTTGCTGGTCACTCCCAATTCAACGTTGCTGACAGGTCAGGGTTGATGTTCTCCCCTTTTGCTTTTCTCACTCTCTCTTTTATCCAGCCTTTTTTTTCGGTCATCAAACTTAGTATGGGATGTCTCCTCTCTCTACCCTCTAAGTGGATACGTATACGTGTATCGATGGATGGGTGGGTGGAGCTATTTTCCCTTTTAAAATGAAAAAGAAGCAACCTACGTCAGAGATCGTCCTATCGGAATTCAAACAGATACCAAAGGCTACTAGTTTCAGAAGATTAATATGCTTTCTAACGGCTATTTCATCACTAACTCACTCTAACATCACACGTCTCAATTATACAAATGAATTACTAAATTCACTTCATGGCTTAACTACATTAGTGGCAGTGAATACTCACTCAACTCTTTAGCATACATAATTTATATCATTGAAGACAGGTAAATTCACACAGATTCTCGCAACTCATGTCAAATAAAGTAATGCATGAAATTCTTAGAATACATGATTCCTAGTACAATCAAGACGATAAATTTAAACAATTCGTCAAACTCATATAAAGATAATTGTTGTACAAATTCAGACAAATGAATTCAAACAGTTATACTCATATCAAGAAAATTTATGTAGGAATTCAGACAAATGAATTCAAACAAATAGTTACACTCTTATCAAGAAAATTGATATACTAATTTAAACAAATAAATTCAAGCAAATAATTATATTCATATCAACGAATAGCATGAGATTGATGCAAATACCTTGGGCTTTCAAGACTCACTAGCTTCTACCGCCAGAATCATGTCCCTCAACTTCCAGACACCTGTCCTTTGAACAATTGCTTATACGAGAGAATTTCACATTATTCTGCTCGGAGTCAAGAACCTCCCGGCCTTTCGCAGGAAACTTGGACTGACTAAATTTTGCGATGTGGAATATCTAAAACATGAAATTTCGTCTGGGAAACACACCCCTTATTTAGCGTAGCCAATCAGGATTAAACATATCTACCGCCTTTTATAAATACACGCCCAGTGGTTAGCGTAACCCTTTAGATTTCGCGTGCTATTTAAATAACTGATTCTGGAAAATTTCAAAAGATGACACTACTTTAAGTGGTTTCACAAATAGTCTTAGTCTCTGCATCCTCTCAACTTTGACATTTTCGATACCTAGACCCCAAATTTACCAAACATTTTACATCTGTCCGACCGTTATCTAACGAATGCTTAATTAAGAATCAATCGCGCCCCAAACAGGGACATTACAACCATCGCAGTCTAGCGATCTAATACTGTACATTTCCTCATAAATCTGATTAATTGTTGCGTGCCACACTGACCACGGCAATAATGCGATCTACGGAAATACAACGACATAAATTTGCACCGTTACATATATGTTACAATATTCTGCTAGCATTAAATTTGTCGTGTGCCAGATTAGGTTCTTAAATTTTTTTCCAATCTTACAACCAATGGATAGTATATAACTAGGTTGTCCCTAAACTGCCATCCCCATATTAAATTCCCGTTTAAGGCTATACACTATTTACCCTGTTTAACATCGGAATCCCGTTTGAGGATGTAGCGCCTAGGTGACATTTTCACTCCGCGTACGATAAACACATTTTTGTTACAAGTACACTGACCTGAGTAAAAGAGTTTGTCCGAATTATGTTAGCATAATGTAGGCCATAATTTGTAACATTGGGGGGAAAAATATTTAAGAACCAATTCTGGCTCACGCCAAATGTAATGCTAGCAGAATATTGTAACATATTTAAAAAGCCTATTAACGTTCCATGCTAATTGCTAATTGCTTAATGCCAATTGCAAATTAACTTACTTGTTTTACTTTTCTTTTTAGGCTCTATTGGGCTTGGAGGAAGTTTAGCCAAACGATAATCCATAAGATACTGTATTTGCTTAGATCTCATTATTCTCTTATCTCCCATAATCCGTTGAGTGAGGTTAATAACGATGTTGGTAAAACAGTTCTGCTGATCTATAAATTTAATATAATTTAAATTACCATAGTTATATAACAAGTTGTTTTAACTAATGTTAACAATTTCTGATGGCAAAAAAAGTGGAGACTTTAAACGTGCAGTGGAGGAAACATAAATACAGTGATGGAAAACCACCAACCACGAATGGACAACTTTCAAACACACGTAAATGATATAAACTCTCGTAAATATAATAATGTGTAGGCGTACATGTAACACAGCTATATTTAGTTTCTGCACATGATGGTATCTAGAGTCAAACCTGGGATCAAAGAGGTATATAGTGAGGTAACCATTGCACTATCCGGGCTCCTTGTGGATAGTTCAGGAGGCTTTTTCCCCAAACTCACCTATACCATTGCAAAAACAGATTGCAATCAAATCTGTGTATACCAACTTATGCAACGTTCTCTCGATGGCTTGGATGCTTGCTTGATGTAGTCATAGAGATGAAGGAAGGGTGAAAACCCCGAGAAAATCACCAAGCTTGGATAGGCGACCATATGATCTTGCACAGGTGTGCAAAGCGAGAGCGTTACCTCTGCGCTATCCAGTCCCAATATGGTCTATATGAACAGATGGTCGTTATATACAGGTAAATATGTACTAATTATGCATAAATGATACCAGCCTCATTTGACCTTTGTACCAAGGTGATTATTGTTTGAAGATGGTTGCAATAGCAGTTAAACCGTATAATGAATCCCACTTTCTTATTCCAGCGGTGTTTTCCGTGATGGGAATCGTGGTATGGGTCATCAACCTCCCGGCCTGGCATTATCCCAATTGGTCAATGGGCCTGGTTGTTCTGGCTTTGACCTTGGTGGTGATCGCCGGCGTGCTGCTGATACCGGACGTTCGGGAATACGAGTACCGCGACCGACTGCTGGTAAAACCCTACATTGACACACAGCGGATTACAGCCAGGGGCCTCCAACCCATGGTGGCCAATACTAAATTTCAGATGAACGGTGGCAAGGACAAATTCTCCCAACTATACCACTATGACAGAGAAATAGCCAACACACCTGATCTACCACAGAGGTCAGACATCCGTCCACAAGAAAAGGCATCCTCATCTCCAGTCCCATATTACAAGAGTTCCCTCGATCAAGACAGACAACGCGCCATAAGCAAGGAATTTTAGGTTGTAAGATGAATGTCCTTCACATTTTATATTGTTCAGAACTACAGACGAACTTTGTGAAACTGTAAATACCAATGTTTACACTCGTTGATGTTATGTTTAGTTATGTTTAGATATATGAGCAATAAATTATAGGTAGTCAATCCTCATTAAACATTTTCAGAGAGAAAAGAAGTTATTAACCAGGGATACATTTACCTTAAAGATAGACCTGAATGCTACATACTACGAGAGTGAATCTTAATTTGTTTTAGACATTTTACTTGCACTGAGGAAACTTGACGCGCATTCATTCACTGGATCAGGAGATATGGCTATTTAATTACCAGTAAAATGCGATCTATACGAAAACAGCCGAGCGAGCTTGTGACGTCAGTGTGTGTGTGTGTGGGGGGGGGGGGGGGGGGGGGGGGTGTGCACAATATGCATAATAGTCAACGATAGTACTAAAAAAAACTTGCTTTTTTTTGCGACATTATTTAAATAATGTTTATATTTCCATTAAGTACGGTTGACTACCTCTGACACCAATTTTCGTTTTCATTCAAAAGTGTCTCCAATGTTTATGTTTAGCACTGGCCAGAGTGTCAAAATCTTGCCAGAATCGCCACAATAAGGACCATTTACGTGTTTCATTTCATTTTCTTCCAAAAAAAGATGTGCAAACCTTTTGTACAATAGTAATAGCCGGATACCAAATAAAAAATCAATCGTCTTTTTGTTGATTATATATTTGGACAATAAAAAAGTCGTTTCAAAAGAGTTTTGTATATTCAGTATATGTGTGTTTAGGTGTCATTGATATTATACGAAGCCATCTGACATTGAATGTAGTATTTAATAGCTCCAGTTGTAGTCCACCAATTAATAAACAGCGGAAGTTTGATAATTAGACAATTGATAATTTACAATTTCAATTTGGGAAAAGTATCATTTATATTACACGAAGTAATCTGACTTGGAGCGCAGTATTTAATAGCCCCAATTGTAGCACAGCAATTAGCAGTGGAAGTTTGATAATGATTGATAATTGTCCTTAAAAAAAGGAATTAAATTTATTGCTGAAATGAACAATAATGCGGGGAAAATGTCACGAGTCCAAGACCAATATCTCTGTCTCTCTCGGTCCAGGGTCTAGGGGGCCCTCAAGATCTGATATTGTCAGCGTTTTCCTGTGTGTGTGTGTGGGGGGGGGGGGGGAAGGGGGTTAGACCGCCAGTGCAACTATGCCTTGAATTCATCTCTTGCTGTAGTCGTCTACAGCTCTTTCTCTCGGGAATGTGTAGATTCGGTAAATTGTATTTTCATTTGACCTTTAGTTAATAAAATCGATACTTTTTTAAATATTTTTTTAAATTTTTTTATATTTTCGTGATGTTGTGACTGAGCGCACCCACTCGTTTAGCCCCCAACTTAATCCTTCTCTTTCGCTATTTGTTTCCTCCATATATGTATGTTATTCTCGCGGTTTAATTTTACATCTTTTCCCAATCATGCTTAATTTAAAATGATGAACTTCAGTTTTGGCTGTAACTCGGTATCCTTCAGCGCATTTTTCAGCGACCCCTCACAACCTACTCTCTCTCTCTCTGGCTGATTCATACCTACTTTGTAGGGACATTAGCTCTCACACATGTGCAACGGGGACACCTAGTTCCTGCGGAGTTGGAACATACTCCCTCGATGCTTTTTTAGCATGCCCTTGCTTTCAGATTCTCAACTCATATGTTTGCAGATTAATATTTGTAATGTAATTTAGAGATAATTTTATGAGGACACATTGTCCTCACAATAATTAGTCATTTATAAATGTTTGTCCCATTTTCTCAAACTTAATACGGTCACATTTTCCTCACAAATTTATTATATTAGAATATTATTCCATTTTTGAGAACACTTTGTCCGCACAATAATCTGTATATCGAAATAGTTATCTTATTTTAGAGACAAAAAGTTGTATGAACACATTGTTCTTACAACAATTCATAGTCTAGACGCATCAGTCAATATAACTTAGGATCTCCTTATCTAATTCAGTTGATGCCGGAGTCAAGTTATTACATGGTTTTAGGTAATTGCCTGTTGGCATTTTCAGAATGTCTCACAAAAACTATTTTAACCTAGAATTATGTAGTAACTCTAAAGTTTAATCACTCAATGAATTCCGTTTTGATCTACCTCAAACTTGTCAATTTTCAATCTTGAATAAAAACTAAAGGTGTGGACATTTCTTTACAACTTTTGATTAATTAATAAAGATTTTCTAAAACAAAATGTGTGAGCGGAGCTTAGACTAAAACTTTAAGCTATGAATTAAAATCTGAATCCCATTTTCCAGAAAACTTTCTAAGGACACCTTGTCCTGACAATAATTAGTTACACTAATATGTTTACCCCATTTTAGAGAGAACATTATAAAGACAACTTGTGCTCACACTAATACGTTAGTAAGTTCTGAATATTAGTGCAATGTACAACAAAGTTCTTTATTAGTGAACAGTACATCCCCTTAAAGTACTCCCCATGCACCTCAACGCACGTTCTCAGTCTCATAATCCAATGATGTTTTGTATTCACTTTTTGGTATGTTGTTCATACACTGGAAAACTGTACTTCCAACCTCATTTTTCAAATCGTCTGCCTCTCAGCTCTTTGATAACGGGATTCAACCAAAAATCACTTGGAGCTAAATCAGGGCTGAATTGAGGATGTGGCAAACGTTGAATGCTGTGCGCCTTCAGGACGTCTGTCATGACGGCGGATTTATACGCCGGTATGTTCTCATAGAATAGATGGATAATTTGGGAATCAATGCGCGAACGAGTGGTTCGGTAGTGTTGCAAAACTTTTGTCACCACTTAGGAGGCATGAAAATGTCCAGTGACACCATAAGTGTCAGGCACAGGTACCTAGACGACTGGTTTGTTTTTTTTTCAAAGAAAAATAATGTATATAAAACTCACTTGACAGTCCGACTACATCATGCGATGTATGGTATCTGCTCGTTTTCTTCAATTCAAACTTTATCATTTTCTCTTGAGCCGGTTTAAAAAAGGAGATACATGTTTCATCACCAGTGACAATCTCATTAAAATGTATCCGGTCCATCTTTTCATATTTGGCGAGTAGCTGTTTGGAGATTTAAACCCGAGTCTGTTTTTGATCAGCCGTCAACAAATGCGGGACCCATTTTGCACAAGCCTTTCTGAGCTTCAAATGATTCTTCAGTATATTACCAACAGCTGATTAATTAATGTCCGTGATGATAGAAATATTTTGCACCGTGTATCAAGCATCTTCATCGATTGTCTCCTCCACAGCAGCCACATCCCGCTCACTAATCACAGACAACGGTCTTCCAGAACGTGGGTCATCTTCCATGGATTCGCAACAATCTTTAAAACGATGAAACCACATCAAAATTGTAGGATATGACAGAAAATTACATCCGTAAAATGTATCCATGTCGGTCTTGATAACAGTAAGAGAGTACCGTAAGAATGCCCGGATTTTACAGTATGCTCTTTGCACAGTAGCAGAAGTTTTCCCTGACGACACTTTTAGGTCACAGTCGTTTACCTGTATTACGTCACATGCATATATATGCAGGTGTCCGGCGTGCTGTACTTGCAGCTGGAGACCATTTTATAGAATGTTATTTTGTCTATCGATTGGTGTTAATTTCTTGACTGGTTCAAAGAAACAAAAAGTTATAGCAAAATATTTAGAACTTTTCAGATACCCCGGTTTTAGAAAGAACTTTATATTAAAGTGTTATCCCATTTAGGAGAGAAATTTATTAAGACACATTTGTCCTCATAATAATGAAGATAGGCATTATCTTTTAAATCCCAAATACTAGTGAAGTATATTAAGACATTGTCCTCGTAATGATTTGTACATTAAAATATAAATCCCATTTTAGAAAGAACTTTGTATATTAAATTGTTTATTCAGTTGACAACTTTATGATGACACATTTAACTCGTAATAAGTTGTAAATGAAATGCTAATCACATTTTACAACGAATTTTGTATATTAAAGTGTTCATACTATTGTAATGAGAACTTTATGAGGATACGTTGCAATCAATAATATATAGGTATTTGATTTTATATGCCATTTTAGACATAACTTTATAAGGACACCGTGTGCACATAGCAGTTTGTACCTTAAAATGTTTCAATCACACTTTAGAAAGAACTATATTAAAATGTTTTGCAGAGAACCTTAAAAGGACACCTTTTTCTCGTAATAATTTTTACAGGTATTAACATGTTTATCCCATTTTAAAGAGAACTTTATGAGGACAACTTGTCCTCACAAGAAATTGTTTATCAAACTGTTTTTCCAATTCCAGAGATTCGAATAGGGGAGTAGTGGACGGGGGGCATTGAGCGACAATATTTTTTGGGGGCCTCTCTGGCGACACAATGTTAAAATCCCATTGTCGCCAGAGAGGCCCCACTTGAAAAAATTTTTTAACATGGTGGGGCCTCTCTGGCGACAAGGGTAAAATTAACATGTGTGGTCTATCTGGCCTCAAACGGGAATGGATCATAGCGGGGGTCGAACCGTAATGTAGTGACGAAGACGATGTCTTCTACCATCAAAACTGGGGTGGGGGGTGTTTTGATAGTAGAAGACGTTGTCTTCGTCACTACATTACGGGGGAGGGGGAATAGAATTAATCTTTCTTGAAAAAGGGTGGTCCTTAGAAGGACCGTTGGAGGAGGAATATTTTATTTCCTCCAACATTTGGTAAAGAAGCTTAGGAAGGTGGTGGATCTTTTTTTCTTTGTTGGAAGTGTTGGTGAATCTGGTAGCCAGTCAGGATGTTTCATCCGCCTGAATTTATCTTGGATTTTCATCCAATTTAAATTCAGCCGTTGAAATTCCATTTCTTTCCTGGCTTCTTCTTTCTTCTTTCTTTCAAGAGCCCACAAGATTTTAATGTGGGCTACTTCTTGCTCTAAAGCTTGTTTTAACAATAGGGTTGTCGTGTGAAGATTTATCTCTTCACGTCTGACACAACTAGTGGGTGGATACGACCATTCATCTTGTTGAACAAGGTGAAGGAAGTATTTCACTTCATCTAGTAAGTCAAGGGATTTTTTGATAAAACCCGCACGACAAGGAGCACAAGAAGAAGAAGTTTTTAGTCTTTCCTCCACCAAAACATCATTCACCAACCTCCTCGCTGAAATGAGAGCCGCTAGTTGGCTGGTGACAAATGGTTTGGTGGCAGGATATCTCCACCAATACTCCAACCTTTCCATCAACGACTCCACATCTCTCATTTAAATTTTTTTTGTTATTTTATATTTTTTTTATATACAAACCCAAATAAACCCAAAACCCAAACCCAAACCTAACACACTATCCCAAATGCCTTGTGTGCTGCCTAAAAACCCCAAAAACCTGCTATCAGACGAAAGGGTATGACAAAGGGATGAAATCACGCCAACATACTATCCAACATATAAACCATCCATTTTTTTTACTTTTTTAAAATTTTTTTTATATCAAAACACACACCACAAATATACAATTTTTTTTATATCAAACACAAAACTTACACATACCACAAATATACAAGAGAAAGGTTTTTTTTGGTTTGGTGGGTAAAAAACAAACCACACAACACCATTCAGAGATATACATCAATAATAATAATTATATTTTATTCAATGTATATACATTATTTTACTCGTGGTAATAAACAATTTCATATAAGTCCAATACAGTTCAATACACTTCCATATTTACCATTTCATTCTCTTATTGTTCTGACACTTCAGGAAGATTCTTGTCTACAATTCTCTCATAACTTTCTTCTTGACTCTCATTGATAAACTCCAACTTAATAAAATGTCCATTATCATCTCCAATCCACTTCCTTTTTTGACAAATCCTTTTTTTGATTTTTTATTTTAAAAAAAAAAAAAAACAAAACAACCATTTTAAAATTTTTTATTTTTTATTTTTTTTATAAAAAAACACAAACACACTCTATACAAACACACTCCACACAACCATTTTTATTTTTTTATTTTTTATTTTTAAATCAAACACAAACACACACACATACACCACACCATCCATTGCACGGACCTAAAAATAGGGTTCAGATCGAGAGTGAGATAATAGATAGAGGGGGGTGACTTTAGATCGATAGAAAGAGAGACAGAACATAATCATTATTATTTCAAATTCAATAAAAAACCACACAACACCATATTTTTTTTCAACAATAACCATTTTTTTTAATGAACAATAACCATTCTAACATAAAAAACTAACAATCAACAAGATATTAAACAGGAACATATTTACAAGGTTGACAACGTTGGGGTGGTAAACTAAACCTCCACCTTTCTACATCTATATTGGGTGTCTTTGGGGCACAATTTCCATTTAGGACCAACTAAGAAGTCTTTTGGCGAAAACCCTATGTCGATATGACCATCAATTCTGGAGGAGTAATGATAAGATTTTCAAGATGGGTGTCAGATCTGCATCATTTTCATTCAGGATCAACTAGACACCATAACAAGTCTTATGATGAAAACCCCATGTCGATGTGACTTTCCATTGGGGGTGGGTGGGTGGATGGGTGGGGGGTGGGTAGCGACAAGAAGATTTTCAAGATGGCTGCCATTGCGACAATATTGAGGTTAGATCGGCATCGTTTTCATTCAGGACCAACTAGATATCATAATTAGTCTTCTGGTGAAAACCCCATGTCGATATGACTTCCATTCAGGAGGAGTAGCAATAACAAGGTTTCAAGATGGCTGCTGTGGTGGTCATACTGGATGTCAGATCAGCGCCACTTTCACTTAGGACCAACATCATAAAAAGTCTTTTAATGAAAACCTCATATTGATATGACCATCCATTCAGGAGGAGTAGCAAAAACAAGATTTTCAAGATGGCCACTGTGGTGGCCATATTGGATGTATGAACGAGAACATTTTCATTTAGGACAAACTAGAAATCATAAGACGTCTTCTTGTGAAAAACCCATGCCAATGACTTTCCGTTCATTAGTGATAACGAAATTTTCATGATGGCTGCCATGGCAGCTATAATGGACATAAGATCAGCACCATTTTCATTTAGGACCAACTAGACATCGAAAGTCTTTTAGTGAAAACCCCACATTGATATAACCATCCATTCAGGAGGAGTAGAGATAACAAGATTTTCAAGATGACTCTTGTGGTGACCATATTGGAAGTCTGACCAGCACATTTTTCATTTAGGACCAACTAGACCTTGGGATGAATACATGTGTAAAGTTTCATGGCAAATCTCCAAGTAGTTTAGGAAAAGTAACGATAACAAACTGGTGCTAACGGACACACAGATGTCGGAAGCTGGACAACAGGCCATCACATAAAATGACCTGGAATATTTTCACACTTCATTGTCCTCACAATCTATAAAACAAATGTCTCTAAACTATCTCTTTCAAATCATTATCTTAATTAGTGATTATGAACGATGATTTGACCAATAGGCTATGGCCCCACATCTGTAATATTTGATTGGCTATTTCCAACACCTATGGGCTGGAGGCTGCTTACATTTGTGTCCGTCCGTTAGGTGTTTGAAAACATTATTTATTTAAAAGGAAAAACTTTAGAAAAACTACACGAGTGAAATAGATTTAATATTAATTCTAGTAATTTGTGCCTTTTAATGAAATTAAATGTTATGACTAAAGAAAATGATGTTTTGCTTTGTTTTTTTTTATTTGAGACTCCTAATTTTTGAGCTTCTACCTCTGAAATACAAATCTTAAATTTCTAACTGTTGCCTATTTTAATTTCTAATTTCAATTTATTTGTATTTCAATCTTAAAAATTTAAATATAATAAACCCACCAAGAATAAAAAAAACACAGAAATAAAACGTTATGAAACAAATATTTCTTTTTCTTTCATAAATATGATATAGCCAAAATCAAAATTAACAGGCTGGTGTATAAAGGATGGGCATTTACATCTATCCATATTCATTATCTTCATTTATTTAGTATTCACAAACTGACTATTATCCTGTGAAAAATAGTCAAATGTCCCAGATAGCTCAGTTCTCACCTGAACAATTTTGTCTACATATATTTGGAGGATTATGTCTCAATAGTCTACGTTCAATAACTTTTTTCGGCATTGGTTACTGTTAGATGGACTTGATGTGTAGCATTGAATGCACTGAACATAGGGTCTTTCTTTGTATGAAAACATTTCACTCAACATCTTCTGATAAGCAACCAGTCAAATATGTGTAGCATTGAATGCACTCAACATAGGGTCTTTCTTTGTATGAAAACATTTCACTCAACATCTTCTGATAAGCAACCAGTCAAATATGTGTAGCATTGAATGCACTTAACACAGGGTCTTTCTTTGTATGAAAACATTTCACTCAACATCTTCTGATAAGCAACCAGTCAAATATGTGTAGCATTGAATGCACTTAACACAGGGTCTTTCTTTGTATGAAAACATTTCACTCAACATCTTCTGATAAGCAACCAGTCAAATATTGTCTTTACTATACATAAAAGAAAACAAAGCTTAAGTCACCATGATATGCGTAATTGGATTGACGTACTTTAAACTACATGATGATGAAGACATTCGCTATATAAGGTGCGGCACCAAGTTGTTTCATGCCTAGTGGTGGAAGCTTGTAAAGTCCTTATGGGTGATATTTATTAATTTGATGGTTTGCAGAAGAAAGATAATTATTTTTGGAGAATTTACAATGCGACACGGCCGCAAGTTGCTGCACTCAAAATGCGCTATTTTGTAACAAAATGCGCAAATAACGCATGGCAAATGGTATTACTAAGCATTAGCATCATCCCTTCACTTGCAAACAAAGTGTTGGGCTATTGTACGTCCATATGTACGGTCATACGCGTGTAATGTCCTTGTTAAAGCTAGACACATGAAACTGGGATCTAGTCCTATAGGTGTAGAATGTGACAACACTTCTATCAGGGACTAGTTGGTAGTGGTTATTTTACATACATTTCTAATAACTATTAAATTGTATGCCTCATATATATATATGAGAACTGGCATATATGATCAGTGATCCAAGTGTTGACATATTTTATATTTATTGCGATAACAAGATTTTCAAGATGACCACAATGGTGGCTATATTCAATGTTAGATTGGCACCATTTTCATTATTTAGGACCAAGTAGACACCATAAAAAGTCTTTTGATGAATACCCCATGTTGACATGACCATCTCTAAAAGTAGTACCGATAATAAGATTTTTAATATGACTGCTGTGGTGGTCATATTCAATGTCAGATTGGCAACATTTTCATTCAACACAAACTAGACATCATATTAAGTCCTTTAGTGGAAACCACATGTCGATATGACCATCCATTCAGAAGAAGTAGCGATAATAAGATTTTCAATATGACTGCTGTGGTGGTCATATTCAATGTCAGATTGGCAACATTTTCATTCAACACAAACTAGACATCATATTATGTCCTTTAGTGGAAACCCCATGTCGATATGACCATCCATTCAGAAGAAGTAGCGATAATAAGATTTTCAAGATGGTCACCACAGCGGGCATATTTGATGTCAGAGAGGCACCATTTCATTTAGGTCCAACTAAACCTTGTGATGAAGGTGTTTGTAAAGTTTAATGGCAATTCTCCAAGTAGTTAGGAAGTGTAGCGAGAAAGAAAGGAAGTGTAGCGAGAGAAAAAAAAGGAAGGACGACCTAAGACAGACAGATAACGGACAACATGCTATCGCTTAAACTTTTCTAGTCTATGACCGGTAGCTACTAACAACAGCACACAGACAAAACCCACCAGTATGCTCATCCTATCTGATTTATGTATCTGATAAACAGAGGAAAGAAACTCATACACAATATCCATCAATAGGTCCATCCATCTGTATAATGCATATACACGAGTGCTACATGCAAAACACCAAAAATAAAGATTGCAGGCAGCATCCATCAACAGGTCTGACATTTATTATATATTTGTTTGATTGATACACATACACAAAGCAGAAATAAAGATGAATAGGCACCATCTATCATTAGGCCATCTTATATCAAATATGTCTCCGATTGATATGCTCCCTTATACGGATTAAATAAATACACACAGACAACATGCATCAGTATATATATATATATATATATATATATATATATATATATATATATATATATATATATATATATATATATATATATATATATATATATATATATAAAACTTATACACATATCCTAAATATAGCCTTAAAGACAGCATTCATCAGTACGCCAGTCCTTGATTATAAAATGATCTTATCGATACACTTACCCAGACTAAAAAAAAAAAAAAAAAAATAGAGACAAAAATCTATTAGTAGGCCTGTCCTACATAATACCTATATATAACTGATAAATGCTCATACCCCCCCCCACACAAAAAAATAATTTACATACAGCATCCATCAATAAGCCCATCCTATGCAATATCTGTATCTTACCGATTCACGCACTTGTCTCAATAAAGACAACATCCAACAGAAGCCCCATCTCATATTACCCTGTTTATTTTGATTTCACCAATACACACACACACGCGCGTGCAAAGCGCCTTTATAAACATGTACATACTCCAACATTCTAAATAAAGTTTATATTTGCATGGTGTTTTATGGCATATAAACAAATGAAGGTTATATCATGCCGGAGCCATGAGAGTTAAGTACCTTGCCCAAGGATACACAGAGGCAGCAGATACTGGCTGGTCTGGACAGGTATTGAATCCTAAACCGTGGATATCGAGTCCAAGATTCTACCAAGTGAGCTACCACAATATCAGTAAGTCAGTCCTAATTTATATATTTATCTGTCTGATTTACATATGTATATATTCCAAATAAAGACGAAAACCATTCAATAGTAGGCATGCCTATAATATATATGTATATAAAAATACACACTCTTACACAGCCTACGTAAAGACATATAGACAACATCCATCAGTAGGCCCTCCCAATACACACACTTAACTGGACTAAATAAAGATGAATGGACAGCATCCATCAATATAAAATTTTTACACAAGTCCAGGAAAAAGTTACAGGAATACCAATTTTAAAAAAAAAAGTTTTGCCCCAAGAAGAGACTACTTCACGACGTGTTGTGTGTGAGGTCATGACTGAACTTCTTTGATATGATTTACCAGCATATTCCGTTTGCCAAACGTATGAACATTTCCTCAAAAAAGCATTTTTGTGAATGGATAGTTTAGAAGAGCACATTCAGACTTTACCTTTGGAATTGCGAGAACACATTTACAAGTATTTTGTACAGATTAAAGTGAAATGCAAAAGACAAATGATTTAAACTTTTTTAATCTGTTGCTATCTGAATGGCATAAGAAGGTTAATCTCAGGAAAGACTATGACAGACACAAAACTCTATGTGGATATAAGGTTCTCTATGGGACGACTTCTGCAATTAGTTTAGTAACGAATTACATTTTTGTTAATAGACAGTTTAGAAATGCACAATTAGAATCTACTCTTGGAACTGCGTGAGCACATTTACAGAGACTTTGTACAGATTCAAGTGAAATGCAAAGAACAATTGCATCAGAAATGGCATAGATTTTGCTTATCATTGGTATTTATTACTATAAAAATGCTGATTACTTCGAAAATATTCAAATGGTGAGACATTGATAAAGGGCGAAAACGTTACAAGACTCTCCATGCCATGACTCTGTCATCAGTATTACACCAAATTCCATGGAAGGAAGTCAATGACAATATTCATAATTTAGTGGATTACCAAGTACTTTTAAAAGAACTCATTCCACAAGTCGATACAATTCCTTTCAATTTTGGAAGATGTGTCGTGCGCGCGCATGTGTGTGTTAGTGACACATTTCTTGGATTTCGTTTACCAGCAGATTCTTTGTAGCCATTTTATGAACAGTCCCTGCAAAGACATGACCACCAAACTTCATATGTGCACGAAAAACTCGCTGTGTTAAAACCATTCGTTGCACTTTATCTACTCTTCATACTTACCAAGAAGTGTGTATCACTAGTTGGATACACCAAAAGATTTACCACTGGAAGGATGTACGTGACTGGAAAAGTATTGTATTCGACACTTGAAACAAGAGGTGACTGATTATGCCAAAGATATTGTGGGTGACTCATGAAAGAAAGAAAACATGAACTTTGTTTGTTTTTTAAAAGGTAAATTTGTTGCACCATGCAAGAAAAAAGAGGAACGTTGTGTTTGAAATGCAAGTATGTTGCACCATGAAAGAAAAAACACGAACAACTTTTGTCCCATATATATCTACCTAAGAGAATATACTCATGCAGTTTCAATCTGTGAACATGGAAGAGCCCCAATAGATGACGCGTTTGGTTTGAGATTTACAGAGAATCATTCCAAAATACACTTTCAACTAGACTTCTGGTGAAACTCCAGACTACTCCTATCAAAATAAGTCAAGATACTTGTTGTGTCTGTCAAGAGCAAACACACTGTACATCAAACTATCCACAACGTCAAAGAAACGAAACCTCTAAGACAGAAGAAAAGAGAAACCTGTTTTCATTGTCAAGAAAAAGGACACTGGTCTAAAGAACGTGTCAAAAAGTGAAAAAAGAGAAAAAAACAGGAAATTTCGGAAGAAGAAGAAACAGAAGAAGAACCCATTCCAATAAAGAAGTTTAAAGCAAGGCAAGCAGAAGAAACAGCAGAAGAACCCATTCCAGAGAAGAAATTAAAAAAAGTTAAAGAAGAAGAAATGGACTTTTGCGATATTTTACAATTTCATTGTGATTCTTATTCAAAAGAATATACCAAAAAATGTAAGTGTATCTATGGTCTTGATTTTTTCTTTAGTATTTATAAGACTCTCAAACACACTTTTATAGACAAAAAAAAAATTTTCTTAAAAGTACAGGCACTCCATGTACGACACACAACTTGACGTACTTTAGTTTTGCCATTTTAAAAATCGAACAGAAAATGTTACAACCTTACAGTACAAGAAACTTTAGCTGCACACCAAATTCAGAACTAGTTTGACAATGTGGCAAACTTAACTCTCTCACAACAGAGCCTATGTAACATTTCACTCAGCATATTAAATCGAAAGCAACAAAAAACCTTCATAACAAAGTGAACCAAAACTGACACTGAATATTTTGCAACACTTTCTGCTAATGTTTATCAAGTGACAATAGGATGACAAAAATGAAAACAGTATAACAAACTGTAAATTCCACTTGGCTCCATACATCATTAATATCAATGCCAGATGTTGTAACACACTTCTTGGATTGTAAAAATAAACCACTGCCTGACCTCGAGTATGTTTGTTCATCTCTCCATCCTGTTTAATGTCTATAGAAGGCTATGTTCATGTATGTGTGTAAGTACTCCTACGCATTTCTCTTTCTTTTCTTCTTTTATTCTATGAATGATAGCATATAAGTATGTTTGTATGCGTAATATGTGCATAAGGATATAAGTATGTTTGTATGCGTGATATGCGCATAAGCATATAAGTATGTTTGTATGTGTGATATGTGCATAAGCATATAAATATGTTTGTATGTGTGATATGTGCATATTCCTACCCTTTTCTCTCCTTTCACTTCACTGCTATGGTTGTAGGGAGTATAAGGGTGGTAGGGTAGGGTATTGCGTTTATCAGGGGATGGTAAGAGAGTTATAGGGAAATAGGTGAAGCAGGAAAATTGAGTTTTGTTTAAAAAGGGCTTAACTTCTTCTTCATCCACCTTTTTTTTTTTACATCCTACCCCTTGTGTGATAGTATAAAAAGTGTTTGTGTATATAATGTGTGTGTATATTCCTATCCTTTTCGTTGGTTAGTAAGTGCGGGTGTTGGTCACTCAAAATGGAGTGTTGATGGTATAGTGTGCATATATTCTTACCCTTTTCATTGGTTAGTAAGTGTGGGTGTTGGTCACTCAAAATGTAGTGTTGATGGTATAGTGTGCATATATTCCAACCCTTTTCGTTGGTTAGTAAGTGCGGGTGTTGGTCACTCAAAATGGAGTGTTAATGGTATAGTGTGCATATATTCTTACCCTTTTCATTGGTTAGTAAGTGTGGGTGTTGGTCACTCAAAATGGCATGAATTTATTTTATACTATCTTTCACAAAATGTAAAAAGTTATTAATTTTTAAATTTTATTTTCAATTTGTTTTTAAAAATGTGCAATTTTTCTATTTGTCCAGATATTTTTCGGTCTAGGCTAAATTATAATTAGTCTCTGCTAACTTCCATATTAGTTTAGGGATTTGAGTATTACTTTTAGCCTCAGCCATATTTAAAGAAACAAAAAAATCCAGATTTTATTTAGTCTCTGCTAAAGTCCGTGACAGTTTGGTAATTTTAGTGCTACTTTAAGTCTAAGCCAATTTTATTTTTTTTGGTGAAATTTTTCCAGATTTTTATTTCAGTCTCCACTCAAGTTCGGGACAGTTTCGGAAATGTAGTACTAATTTTAGTCTAAGCTAATTTAATCTAATGTTTCAGATTTTGTTTCCAGTCGCTGCTAAATTATGAGGCAGTTGGGGAATTTCAGGGCTACTTTTAGTCACAACTATTTTAGTGTTATTAGGAGTTGGTTCCTTTGATTATAGCTATTTATAACATCAGTACAATATGCAAATTTACCAACACTGCTAACATCTGAGCTATAGGTAATGCTTTATATATAAATCTCAGATAAATGCATATAGCCACTTGGCAGCAGGTCACTACACACATCGTGCTAATGGCAGAATGTGTGGTACTGGATAGTAGATTACCAGGTGTTGGTCACTACACACAGCATGTTGAATAGTAAGTGTGGGATATATGTCACTAAACATGACATGTTGGATAGTATATGTTGGGTATTGGATAGTAGATGATTGAGTGTTGGTTACTACATATTGCATGTTGATGGTATAGTGTGGGGTATTGGTCACTACACACATGTTGATAGTATAGTGTGGGGTGCTGGATAGTAGATGACTGGGCATTGGTCACTATACATAGCATGAAGCCCTTTTGAGGTCAACACGTTCTTACAGTCTAACACTGTAGCCTCAATGTTAAATTCTCTTTAGAGGTCACAGGGTCCCATTTAAGGTCTACAACTTCTAACAATGTAACAATGTGCTCTTGACAGCATAGATGTCATAAAACATATGACATAATACAGCATTTCAGTTAGAGAGCAGACCATCACATAATGAAACACTGTTACAAACATACATTTCAAAATGGTGGCCAAATGTTGATTTCCCATTAAAGGTAGAAGTGCCACACATTACGACTAGTAGCGATAACAAGATTTTCAATATGGCCACCATGGCCATGAAAATGGAAGTCTGATTAGCACCATATTCATTTACAACCAACTAGACATTATAAGAAGTCTTACCAGATGTCTGAGGGGCAACATTTTCATTTAGGACCAACTAAACATCAAGTCTTCAAGTGCAAGTCTCGTGTCAATATAATCATCCATTTTGGAGGAGTACTGTGAACAAGATTTCATGATGGCTGCCTTGGTGGCAATATTTAATGCCAGATCAGTACCATTGTCATTTAGGACCAACTAGACACCATATGAAGTCTTTCTGGGACCAACTATTTAATCTTTGGTTAAGCCCCCTCCCACTTCTGCAAATTAAATGGTTGGTCCTTTACTGCAATGGGGGATACAAAACATAAACAGTAACAAAGAACATTATTTTCTATGATATGGAAGTAGAGGTACAATAATGAAAACCAGAGATTTTGCTCTTTTTTTTAAATCATTGTTTTGAAAATCTGCTTCAAAAGCTATGATCATTATCCACCACTAGCTGTCTGATTTTACTAGGTGAAAGTCACAGGTTTTGAGTAACCTTGGAGTGACAGCCAGTATAAAAGCATAGTTCATGCATCAGTAATTACCTTGGTTAATTACTACAGCTGAGGCCTTGTACACACTTCTAATTCCTATGCTCATTCACATGTACAAATTACACAGTTAACCTGTTGAGGATAACCTATGACAATATACAATGTATAGTCATTAATATGAAAAGTTTACCACTGAATATACATTTATTCCTACTTCCAAATGTGCTGGTCAGAAAGGGCCTTCTGAGTAGGCTAGGATGCAGAGGGATTAAATGTTAAAAAAGCTTGGTTGCCCTGGGAAGACCAGTTGCTCAACGGAGCTAACTAGTTGCCCCAAATTTCCAAAGTTTCAATTGCACTATAATTCAGCTTTTTATGTGTCACTTGAACTACTCAAAACTTTTAAACAATTATTAAGTGAAGAGCAATTTGGTTTAGACAGCAATGAATAGTATCAAAATTTCTTCTAATATGAAATAAAAATACATATTCATTCAAATTGTATTGTGTAATGGAACTTTAGTGCATCGATTTAAGAGGACAAAATATACCACTTATTAATAGAGAGGTCATGTATTCAAAATATAGGAATTTATTTAGCCATGCAAAATTTAATAAAGAAAAGAAAAGAAATCTTGATTAACTACCAATTACTTTCAAAACAAAACAAATAACTTCAAAGACATAAAATAAATAAATACTACAATTCAAAATCCACCTTGTAAGCAATTAGCTAAGAGGTAAGTAAGCAAATGGTTTTTGCAGAGTGTAGTGACCCCATTCAAATCACATATCAATTATCATGTAATGTAAATTTCTCAAAAAAGATTAACAGAGAAGTTATGAATGAAAAAATAATTTCTTGGTCAATCGTTGATTTGTAAATAACCAAGGTGGTCTGAATGGTAGCTATTGGCATACATTCAAGGTATGATCTATAGGACTGACCGCGAAGTTATGAATGTCTAAATCAATTGATCAGTAGATAGCATTTGCTGATGTTTTAAACTTATTATTTTTTCACCTGAATGGGAACAGTAAAGTTTATTGGTTGTAGTGGGGAACTCTGACCAATGACAGTTTGTTTGCTCCTTTTATTTTAATTTCTTTTACACAAAAGCAACGTCAAACAACAAAACTTTTCAATTATGCAAATATGTTAGTACAATGGTAAATTTTCAATACTAGTTTTGATTGAAGGTTAAATGATTTCATAACATTGTCCACAGGTAATCCAGTTGTTACCTGTGGCAACAAGATACTGAATTCAACCATGCTCCCCATGGGATGGCCTCACTCGATAGCTTCCAAATCACAGTCACATGTCAGGATACTCTTTGAGAAATGATTCTTTCTTCCTAGTTCAGTCTTTCCAATCCTGTCTCCAATGCAGTCTCATAAAAACTATTAGCCACATTGAATTAAAATTTGAGGGGACTGAAAGAGCATATTTTAAAGAATCATTTTATGACATAACTAAACAACAGTATAAAAAACCTTTCCTGTTTTTTAGTATCCTCTATGTAGGCACTAGTAGGGCAAGGTAGACTCTGGAGACCTTTGGTCAAGGGGTACAGTCTTGAACTAAATTTACTGTGCAGAAACCATTCATTTCTTATTAGACAAACCATGACCATGACCTCTGACCTTTAGACCCCTGACTCAAAAGATTTCTTTATTACCCAAACTCCAAGCCATCCACAAAGTCTGGCCAAGGAACTTACTCTAGAACAAAATGTTATTCTGCAAAAACTCATTTTTCTTTGAGCCACAATGACTTTTGACCCCCAAATCAGTAGGCCTCTTCCAAGTGCTCCAAAATGTATTGACTCCTTCCTTACGCAAAGTGAAAAGCATCTACAAAGTTTGGCAACTGTAGATGGAGAAGAACTTAAGTTATTATGCAGAAATGAAATGGGGAACAAATGTATGGATGGGTGGACAGACAGATAGATGGACATCATAACATAATACATGCAGCTTTATGGCGGGCGTATACAAATCTATATTTTTTCACCAAATTAACCACCCATCTTATTTTAATGCTATTTTTGCACTGTGATAATCTAGATAAAACACACAAAAATCTCTGCATTGCTACTTACTCATCATACAAAAGATACATTTCAGATTGGGACTTCTAGATAACATGAAAATTGTGGCAAACGATTTTTAAATAATAGCATTCTGTAATACACATCTGAAACCACATAAATAAACATCATGAATTTAACACAAATAACTCCTTTGAGATTAAAACATAAAAAGTGGCATCAAATACTCTATATATTGCAAACTGATCAGTATTTTATCTGATGACAAGCCCATGCAGGAATGATAAGCACAAACCAAAAGAGTCCACTTCACCCTGTACCAAAGTAGTACATTGTTAGCATTTTTCTCCCACAAGAAAGGCAGTCTATTTTTTAGGCCACTTATGAACTGCAAAAGGGTTAGTCTCATAATTAGGAGATGACTGTATAATTACAAAATCACACACAGATCAGCTTTCAATATGGACACATATACATATCTTTGGAAGTACATTTCAACAAGAATAGCCCTGAGTAAATATTGTACTGTAACATGTGTAGCATCTAGATGTCACTATCTGCATTTTAGAGTGAATAACATGCACCTACAGCCAATTATGTAGATCCTTATCAGCAGGGCCATTGTAAGGGGTGATTGATAATAATGCTCAACCTTTTCAAAACTTTTTATGTAGAGATAAAAATGATTGGATAATCCTTAAATATTTGTGATTCTAGCCCCTTTCAGTATGAAATTATAAAAGAATACAATTTTTTCAAATCTGAGCACATGTTGAAATTTGGTGCTCAGACTATTTCGTGACTATTGGGCCTGGTCTATGATTATCATAGCTGAGCACACATTATACTTGAGTTAATGCTCTATCTGGACTAAGATACAGCTCACCCAAACACTCTCATATATCTCTGTTTGGATCCATTTGACAAGCTGGAAAGAGCAAGAGTTTTAAATGCCCAACATAAAGTTAGTGTAAAAGGTCGGTGACAATAAATCCTGAATTGCTCAGGTGACTTTGGTAAAATTCAAAGTAACAAAAATAATAGTGAAATGAGCTGTATTTTATCGGGACTGCCTAAAAAATGGACAAACAAAAATTTCACCATCAGTCTAGATAATAAACATTTCGCTGTTTAAATATATTTATACATTTATGCCATCTTGGCACAACAAAAAAACCCCAACATTTTCCTTCTGGTATATTACAAGTTTTCTTTTCTGCATTTACAAAACAAAAACTTACAATTATGGTTAAAATCTCAATTAACATGTCTCCTCAAATCATACTCTTCTATGAGTAATTCTGTTCTTATGAAAGAGGGTTATAATAATGGGTCTATGTTGCTTGTTCTGCTGATTACACCTAACAAACTGCATAGACTCAGATCTGCTGGCACATTATGTGATGGCAGATCTGGGTCTGTGCAGCTTGGAGTTTTATCTGACCTATATGCAAGTATAAATACGGTACTTTATGAACAAGTGTACAAATATGGAGGTAACTGCTAAGGCTGATAACATTATCATTCATTATAATGCCACTACTTCAATGACTCTTATTTACCATATATACAAATATACAACAAATTACAAATTTGCATTCCAATGCATTGTACCATACAAATTAAACAGATTAGAGTAACACAAAGGAATGAGATCTAAAAAATGTACATAAATAACATCTACCACACTTTTGGAAAGATCTTATTAGCAATAACTACAAAATAGTATTAAAAATAATAGAGATCCATTTACAAAAGTACAATATTGGCAAACATATATACAAAACTATTTTTTTTAGAAATGGCAAATATTATACCCAAAGTCAACACAGAAACTATGGCTTAAAATAGAGTAAACTTTTGTGCAAATACATTTTATAACATTCAAGTGTTCTTGGTTTCTACACACACACACACACACAAAAATGGGAATTTAACCTAAATGGCTCTATATAAAATATGCATACCATATATACATGCTTTTAAGTCAAGTCCAACTGCAGACTGCACATACCCAGGTCTGCCATTGCATAATGTGCTGGCATATTTGGGTATATGCAGTTTGTTAGGAGTAATTAGTAAAACAAACAACATAGACCCTGATCTGCTGGGGCATTATGTGATGGCAGATCTGGGTTGATGTTGTTTGCAGTTGGATCCAACTTATAAGCAAGTATATACAATATTATATGCAAACAAATTGACTACAAATGCATAAAGAAATTTTTTAATGCATTCAATTTACATAAAACAACTGTAAGGATTTAATCAAAATTTGCCCGCGTATAGCTCCTTCCATAAGCAGAGTCCATATTTTATGATGTTGCTTTCGATCAATATAGACTATGCTATTGGAACAAGTTCTGGATGTTCTATGCATATCTGAAATGATTGTACTTGTTCACTGTGAAAAAACGCCCTCAAAAACAGCCATATAATGAACCCACCCTGATTTAGTCTTGGTCACTAAGCCATCTGATACATTCTAAAAGGCTTGATTAACATCTTAATGATCAAGAGTCAGACTGGTATCACAAGTTTGTGTTTTGCAATGGTCACAAAATACCCTATTGAATTTCACAAATGCAATTAGTTACAAACCAGGGAGTAAAATACCCAATTTATTAAATTCTTATCAAGACCTATGGCCAATAAATACAGTCTCATGCCTCAACTGTGAAACTTCTTGACTATAACGTGAAACTGAAAAATGACATGAAATCATACAATTTTAGTGACTCAAGTACTTTTTACTTTGATTTAATTTTTATTTGTGGTGTATACATTTTCCTGGATTTCATGGTTACTATAAACCATGAATTGAAAGACTTCAGGAACAAGGATCCATCTGTGAGAACAGGACCCCCTCTCCCTACAAGGCACATATACAAATTTATGCACAAATAAAAATGTATTTTTTTCCCAAAAACCACAAAAACTAATATTCCTACAAAATAAACACATTCACAATATTGAACATATATTGTAAGGGATAATGAAGAAAAAAAATGATTACTATGTTGTGGTGAAGTCTTAATTATGAATAATATACTTGCCAATTGCTTCCTTGCTAAATTTAAAATAAATTTCTGCTTCTGGAAAGCAACTTTTTTAGTACATTATGTTACTCCAAGAATACTTACCTAATCACATTAACATTAGGAACGTAAGCTTCACTACCTCTCGAATCCAGCAAATTTTAGAAAGACAAAACTTTCATCTTTCATGTCTACTGTATATACCATACTGACTAATGGAAGAAACTCTTACCCATTACCTCCCCTTACACCCACCAGGTGGCACTGGTAGTAAACCAGTTTAAGCTGAGCAATACATCAACGAGGATGATTACATTTGTGGGGAGGTGTCGGAGGGTCTACTAATAATGTGATTGGGTAAATATTCTCAGAGAAAAATAATTTACTAAACAATGTGCTTTCTCCTTCGTAGACATCCCCAATCACATTAACATTAGGAGAATAGGAGAATAGAAGAAACAGTTGTGTCATCAAGAACCACAAAACCATCTGATCTGAAATGGAAATAGTTTGAGTCCACAGAAAGAGCATGCAACTCACTCACCCTGCATGCCAAGGCTAGCACTATCAGAAAGCAAGTCTTGTAATACAGCAGCTTCATCGAGATTCTGGCTATGGATTTTAACTTCTCCAAGTTGAGCCAAGTCATGATCCATGGAAGGTTCCATTTAGGAAACAAGGTGACTGATTTAAGCCTATTCAGGTCAAAGTTGTCCAGCAGGTCTGACATATCCTTGTCGTGACCCATATTTGATCTACCACGATGCTTGACTGTGTCAGAAATCAATTGATATCCCCTTATAGTAACTGGAGCCAACTTTTTCTCCTTGAAAAGCCAGAAAAAAAAGTCAGCCACCTAAGAAATCAAGGAATTCAAAAGGAAAATCTTTTTTGTCCTTGCACCAGCCTTGGAATGTGTGACATTTCACCTCATAGGCTTTCAAAGTCGAGGACTTTTTTGCTCACAAGATTCTCATGACTGAAGGTTGAAACTATTCTCTACACAAGGCTCTTCTGATAAGAGCCAGGCATGAAGAAGCCTGTCTGAGCAGGGATGAAACACATGCGTGCAGGGTTGTTTGAACAGACTGAATTCCAACAGGACTTTCCTGGGGATGTCTACTGCTATTTCAAGCAGATTGTTCACCCACTACTTGTCCCACCTGAGTGGGGCTTCTAAAACCTCTTTGCAAGCCTGGTGCCTGATTTTTTAATGACTCTTGGCTTAGAACATTTGGAGGGAAGACATAGCCCCAAATCCCATCCCAACTGACTGCCAGAGGGTCCACACTAATGGGGTCTGGGACAGGAGAGATGAAGGTGTGCAGAGTCTGACCCTTCTTGATTAAGAATCAGCTAACACAATCAGTCTGCCCAGAATGTGTCTGATCTGGACTGTTATCTTTGTGCCAGAAGTACCATCATATAAACCCTCAGACCAGGATGCACAAGTCAGGTGAATTGTGACATTATGAGGACCACTTTCCCCGCACAGGTTCTCTTGACAAGAATGAAAGACATTCATTACAGCCTTCACTTCCACAAGGTTTATATGAAGAGCTTTTTCCCCTGGGCTCCAGATGCCACTTACTGTGGTGAAGTGAGGCAACAGGTGAGCACACCAATTGGACAAACTGGCATTTGTACAAATCATTATGTCTGATTCAGGCTTCACCAGAGAAATTCCTGCTGTAAGCCAATCCTTGTCTTGCCATGATCACAGAAAATGTTTTATGTTGGTCAAGATTGATCTAGATGACCTGAAAATGGGCACCACTGAGTGAAAAACGCCATCTGAAGAGGGCACCAAACGAGATTGAGAAATTCCACATTCAGATGGATGAAGTGTTTAGAGGGGATAAGATCCAACTTCTCCCAATTCGCTAGAAAGCCCAGGTGGGTGAAAAGGAAGATTAGGCTGTTCCTTTGCTGCAATAAAACAGAACTTAACCACATGTTTCTGAAGGATAATGTCCAGGTAATCTCAAGTCACTGTCTATGAGGTGGTCCTGAACAAGGAGGCAACAGTGTTTAATGTTTTTGTCAACACCTATGGACTGAGATTGAGTCCAGAAGGCAAAGCTTGAAATTGGTAAACTATTCCTCTTAATGTGAAATGATGGAACTTGTATGAAACTGGATAGGGAGTAAAATCCCCAATGGAAAGGCGAACTGATCATGACATTTCCATCTTGAATTTTGGTGTTTATATGAATTTGTTTAGCTGGCTGATGTCTATCACCAGTCTGAGTTTTCCATTGGCTTTTGGTACAAGGAAAAGCCTTGAATAAAACTCCCAAGAGTTTGGGTCATGAACTCTCTCCGCCGCCGACCAGGAGAGTAATGAAGTGACCTCTGCCATTAAAATCTCTGCCTTCACGGGATCTGTTGGAATCTCCATTGTTAAAGGGGAACATGAAAGGAAAGGTTGCTAGATAAACAAAATCTGAAGCCCCTCGAAAACTACTTGGATCGCCCATTCAGTCTTCGGGAAAAGATTGATCCAAGCATGACAAATATGGAGAAGTCTCGCTTCAACCATGAGACTGTTCATGATTGGTTGGGTTAATAACTGGCAGTGTTCGGAGGGCTTAGAGAAAGAGAAACTTTGTTTCCTTTAACTTTTATTAAATTGTTTCTGAGACTTAAAAGTCATCTGAAGCTATGTAGCAGACAAATCTGTTGTTGTTGAGTGGGATACTGCCATCTATCCCTCCACCTCCAAACATCTCCCCTCTGTGGCAGAGACTATTGGGGATGAAAGGTTGGGGATGAAATAGGAGAGCTGGAGGAGCAAATCTTGTGTCGCTTGCTCCATACCGCTTTATCTGACTCCCACACAAAAGCAGGGAGGCAAACGGCAATGATTGTAAAGCCAAAGAGTGATGCAGCATCAGTAACGATGAATATAGAAAGTGTCATCTTGTACCAAATCGAAGTGAGGTAAAGCTTCACAGGTGTTGGCCATGGAATGGTGAGCTGCCCCATTAATCACTTTGGCCACATATGCTGTCGATTCCAATGCATGCTCATTTCCCATTTTTTCGGCTAGGTGAACAATCGCCAACAATGCTAAATCTAGCATTGATGACATTGCCACCAAGCTGCAAACAAGTTTCGAAGTTGCCTCAAATACTTTGCAACTGACTTTACATAATAGCAGTGTCGACATCTGTACTGCTGCAATGTTCTTATCAATTCTTGTAATGTCAGTATTGTATGTGTCCATGTGTGTGCAATACCATCATGTGTTATAGAACACTGATAATAGGCTTTCAAAGAAAAAAGCCTCTTGAATTCCCCGGGTCACAGATTTTGTATGAGAGATGACTGGAAATCTCACTGATTAACACCAACTGTGGAAGAAGGTAAAGAAGGTGAAATGACTGATTCTCTTCCTCATCATCAACATCTACCAAAACCCTGACTTTGTAGTTCTGGCTCAAAGACACAAAGACAGAGGTGGTGGGCAATCGGATGGCATTAAGGTCGTTAAAATCTGATATATTTCCTCCACCATAGTCTTGAAACTTAATTCCATCCTTTGAATGATCGGATTTTAATGAATCATCAGATTGAGGTTTTCCTTGCCATCTCGGGGGGGGGGGGGTTGTCCTCATCTGGCAAAGCTTCCATATCTGCATACAACATACCAAGCAGCATGGAAGTAGTCACAGTATCATCCTTGGGTGTAGGATGGTATTTCTCCAGTGGACAGGCCAATAATGTCAGGCCTGCCTGCTGTATTGGAGGTCAGGCAACCGATAAAGTATATTCCACCGGGCCGAAAGGCTGTCAGGAAGGTCTGGAAAGCTGGCTGGAAGGAAGGCTCAGTGGTCAGCTGGAAGGCCAGCTGGCTGGTAAAATGGATGAACTGGTTACACTGATCCTTGTACAGTTCCATATTCAACAGATTAATAGGCTGGTATGAAGCATGTTCCATTGACAAAACTGATTTCTGATCACCAGGATGAAAGGAAGGCACAGCAGGATAGCTACTGACTGGGATGGCGGTGTGTGGTGTCAATGGCTGGAAACCCACATCATCCAAATCAGAATGATACCCCATGCGCCTCGACTTACAGACCTGAAGGCCATGCTTGGGCATGCAATGGGACTTGTGACCACTGTGCTGTTTACATAAGGGAATGAAGTACAAAATAAAATCTGAGAACTTTTGGCCAAATGTGCTTAGCCAAATTCATTTCATTAAAGAAAAGTAACCACATGCTAACTTCTGTATTCCTTGACTACCATCATTCTTCAGCAAACTGAAATGGCGTACAACAGAGTTGGAAAAACTCTACTACTTGATTATGCTTGGATATATTCTCGGAGAAACATAATTTACTTAAAAATTTGCTTCCTCCTTCAAATACGTTCTCCGATCATTAAAGTTAGGAGAATAGGTAATAGGAGGAGGGAATACTGAGCATCCAACCTCTACCTCAGGTATCCTCTAGGGAATAATGGCTGGATTCCCCATGTGAACGATAACCCGTTGTCCAAATTTGATAAGCAACACAGCCTAGGGTAATGTGATCTGTTACCCCTATATCCGGTTAAGAAGATGATTATTGAAACCTTCTTACCGACCAAAATTTCACTGGCGAATCCAGCGAAGCTGATAGGCTGTGTTGACTTTTAACAATGTCTGGTGGTCATCTGGGCCGCTGCCACTAGGCCCACCAGATTCCAAGTTTGTCTCTGTGAAGCTAAATCTCTGAGATAAAAACCCGAGAAGGTTGACTCGGCATGCCAGTCAACAGCTTCTATTATGTCTCGTATCAAAACATTATGTTGAAACGCGAGGCTTGCAGAGATTGCTTTAATCTTGTGAGCAGAAATCTTCATGAGGCAACTCAGATCTGATGTGACCTCAGAGTATGCCGAGCATATAAGTCACTTAAGCCAAGAAGATAGGGCTTGAGTGGTGATATCCTGCTTCCCGGCTTTCACCAGGAGCAAGAGTCGCTTGCTTGTGCCACGACTTGCCTCTGTGCGCTTCAAGTAGTGCTTGAGGGCACGAACAGGGTATTGCATGGCTGCTGCTCTCGACATGTCTACAGAAGAGAGCGAGCATATGACTACTCATTGCTTAACAACTGATGGCAACCTATTTTTGGCTATGGAGTCTGGTTGCGTCAAGAGGACCAGCGAACCAACTGATCTGAACTAAAGATAGTTTGGGTCGATGGAAAGGGCATGTAACTCGCTAACCATGCATGTGCAGTTACGGCTATCAGGAAACATGTTTTGTAGGATAGTAGCTACAGCAAAGTGCCTGCTAAAGGCTCAAATTTATTTGAATTGAGCCATGTTAAAACCCAAGACAGATTCTATTTTGGAAACAGGGTGAGAAATTTTAGCAGATTCAAATCAAAATTGGCGATAGATCTTTATCATGACCAATATCATGTCTCCCACGATGTCGGAATATGTCAGATATCATGGAGCAGTAGCTTTTGATAGTAAGTGGGGCCAACTGTTTCTCGTCAAAGAGACATATATATATAAAAAGAGTCGGCCAGTTGAGGGATTGGGGCATTCTAAAGGATGATGTTATTGATTTGGCACCAGTCCCTGAAAACACGCCACTTTCCCTTGTAAGCCTTCAGACTGGAAGGCCTTATTGCTCACGAGATTCTCTCCACAATCCAAGGTTTAAATTCTTTGACTTTGTGTTGCAATTCTGTCTGGACAAGAGCCAGGCATGAAGGAGATGATGGTCTGAGCAGGGGTGGAACACCCATGACTGTGGTGGTTTGAGAAGATTTGGCTTGGTCAGAATCTTCCTGGGTAGATCTATTGCTACATCGAATAGATCCGTGACCCAGGACTTGTCCCATCTGAAAGGGGCTATCAGAATCATCTTGCAGTTCTGACCCTGCAACTTCTGGATTATTTTGGTACCAAGACCGTGGGAGGGTAAGCGAAGGGTCAAAACCCCTCCCAGCTGATTGACAGTGCATCCATTTTGTACACACAAGGCACGACTCGTGCGTGTCTTCCTTTGCCATGAACTTGTTGCATTTATTACACTTTGTTGACAGGTTTCACTGAAATGACAAGCTAAAACAAAACACAAAAAATTTTAAAAATTTATGATGCAGCGTGTTAATCAGTTGCTAAAACAACACCCGTTACTAACTGGGTGAGAAAGCAAAAGGCAGTGTGCGCGAAACTGTGAATAACAACATGCATCAACGATAGCATATTGTACCATACAATCTAAAATTGACTAAGTCAGAGAAAGTGAAAAATTTCACAAAATATTCTCAAAATAAAAAAATAATATTTATTACCTGTTTAGGAATGAATATTAATCCAAATAAATCCAAAATCCTCTATGGATGGTTTGATTTGACACGAATTTGGCTTGGATTGACAGGTTTCACGTACGAAGTTGATAATACGGCAGCAAAGCTTAAAAACTAGCAACACCTAGTGGTGGCAAGGGGAGGTAATGGGCAAGAGTTATTGCCCTTTGTCTATATAATATAGACAGAAAAGACAAATTTTCGTGTTTAAGTAGGGCTGGATTCGGGAGGTAGCAGGCTTATATCCCTAACATTAATGTGATCGGGGAAAATATTTGAAGGAGAAAAGTCATTACAGTAAGTATAGTACGACTAAAGCAATTAGACTGTAATCAGTGCAACAATGTCAATATGGGCTGCCAATTATGTGAGATATTCCTAAAAATTTGGCCTCTAGTTCTGGGGTTGACTGACCAGGGAACACGCATCACGCCACTGCTTATTCAAGCAGTAAGACTTCAACCCATCCCTATTGTCAATACAAGGGTCAACATCTTACATTGTAGGAATACAGTTTATACTTACTGCTGAAACAAAATGTGGCCAGTAGTCCGGCGGGCTTTACAACCCACGAGATGGATGATTCAAAATCATGAAGATCTTGAAGGATCTGACAAGGCTATGTTTGACAATGTTACTCATACCACAATAAAAGTTTCAACTGGTTGACTACCGGAGCCACCTGGCAGGGGTAAGGGGAGAAAGATGGTGGGGATAAGCGGAGGTAATGAATAAGAGTTTCTTCCCTTTGTCTATATGGTATATAGACATGAAAGACAAAAAGAATTGCTAGATTTTAGAGGTTGTGAAGCTTATATTCCTAATGTTAATGTGATCGGTGAAGGTATTTGAAGGAGAAATGTTGCAACTTCCAGTATTCAATTTGCCTGATTATACCACAACATTCAGTTACTTCTTCCACTGTGGAATATCAGTGCAAAAATTTCAAGTGTGGACATTTGTTTTCAAGTACATCAATTTTTAGTTATTAAATTTGAAGGAAAATGTAACCATTGTTAATTCTCATAGTTTCCTTGCATTAAATTAATGACATATGCTCTCGTAATAGTAGATGGGGAATGGAAGTTTGTTGAAAATCTGGTGCAAGTGAAAGTGAAACTAAATGTGTAATCACAACCAAAATGAAATAAACAATGCATCAAAATCCACTCTTTGTGAAAGACTTTCAGGTGTATATAACACTAAAATAATCACAACAAAAACGATAACAATGACTCAATGTCCCTGCCAAATTCAAAGTTCATGATACATGTATGTAACACTTTCAAGTTCCTGAGACACAATTACAAAACAAAGACATTACATTTCTTATTTTTAAACAAAATTGAGAAGAGAAAAAAATGGACAAATGAGGTGGGCTTAGTTGCAGTGTTTCAGACAGGCCGGAGAAAAATGGGGGTAATTGGACCTGTAATTTGAAAAAGCAGGCCAATGGAGTGATTATAATGGGAAAACCTCATAATAAAATGAGATCATTTACATGGTCTATTTTACCCGTTATTTGCATGAAAAACCAAATAAATTACCTTCTTTACTTTAAAATTCTCCTCTCTGATGCCTCTGACCATACACTAACAGTCCTGGAAAAGTCAAATTCTTCTATTTTCCGCTCCTCCAACATTATGGTCATCAGTCTTTGCAATGTGTCAGCTTTTATGCAATTTCTTGAGGGTATGTGAATGTTGTTTTGACAGCTAAAGCCTCGTTCATGATCAACTGATTGCAAAGGAGTCAGAAGGGCAAGCCTTGCTAACATTATCAAGTTTGAGAAAGTGTCATTATGGTACTTCTTCATCATTTTCCATACGTTTGAAAAGCTATCCCTAGGGTACATTTGGTCTAAGACCATCTTCTTTACAAGTGACCATTCTCTTCTACATGCTTCAGCATCTACAAGGGATTTTTTTAATAGTTCCATCTGCTGCCTGCTTATCCTCCCCATAGAATTTCACAAGTAGATTTAAGTTACAATTTCCAAATGATTCTGTTTGTTCCTCAGGAAGAAGTGACAGTGGATGCATTCATGGAGATTTGAAAGAAAAGGCTACATCAGTGGAATCCTTAGAATCTCTTGTTCACATTTGCTGCAAGTTTTTCAATAAATTCTGTTCTTATTTTGGAACTTCAATCTGAAGCAGCCTTGGTGTCAATGTTTGATAGCTTTGTATCTTTGTACATGAAGTCACTATGCTTTTACACCTGTTTCTCCTGTAGTTTGTCTGGTAGTGTGATTTACCACTTTTAGCTTTCTTTGTAGCATTAAGAATACTTTGCAAAGCAGCAGGAACAACAGCTATATCCAAGTTCTGCTTTTGAAATACAAGGTTCAATTGAGTAAATGCTGGTATAACATCCATTAGCATGTGCATGGTGGAAATAAATCTAAGATCAGTTAGTGTTTTTAGAATTCTCTTTTCCTTCTCATTTGGTTTCTTTAGCTGCTGGAAATATGCAACAAACGGTTTCCATGACAACTAAACAGCATGTAATGCCTCATAAAAAGCAAACCAACGAATCTCATGGACTTCCTTTAATTTAACCTCTTCATGTTCTAAACGTTTCTGAACTTCCCTTAACTGTCCTGTTCTTTCTGTGGATCTTTTGAAATAGTAGAACATATCCATTAATGTCTCCTGGAAAACTTTTTCTATCTCTGATACATCATCAGCTGCTCTAGATGTGCACAATGCCAGACAATGGGCAAAACAGTGAACATTAATTGCAAAAGGGTTCACTTCTTTGAATTTAGCCTAGACTCCATTTTTCCTACCAACCATAACAGAAACTCATCACTTCCAAATGAATAAACATTTTCACCATTTAAATACTCTAGATTCCATGTAGGCTTTCAATTTATCAAATATGATTTGTGCAATTTCATGAGGTTCCACAACTTGTAGATTTCCCACAAAAAATGTTTTCTCATCAAAAGTTTCTTCATTTATTATACATGTATACACAACTAGCTTCTTTGTAATATAAATATGTGCTTTCATCTATCAAAATGACCAACAATGATCCTCTCTGAAGCTGCTGATTGATATCCGATATTACAATTGCAATAGCCTCCTGAATTTGCTTAGCACTTTGCCAAGACATGTATATTGCATTTCTACCTTGTTCCAGTTTCATTTAAGCCTCACAACCCTGTAAACGACAGAAATCAATCAAAGATCCATACTTTATGGTTGACTATTCCTTCCTTAGCTAACAAGTATACACAACACATGGCACCTATCACTGCTTCAGTCTTCTGAGTGACTGCATTGTTTGCTGCAACAGCAAAATTACTGCGCAAAGCATCGTATCTAAGAGGTTGCTGATGGTCACTGCACTTGGTATGGCAAGATAAGGTTGAGGTTCTAAAGTTTTGACATCCAGTCATCACAGAGTTATTTTTCTTTGAACTTCTGTTTCTTGGAACTTCTGCATATGTTGCAATACATTTTATTTTCATCTGAATCATATTCTAATCAGCTATACTCACGTTTCCAGCCTTCTTGGAACATGTGAATGAATTTTTTCCTTTTTTGTTCCTCCATTTTGTAATCCAAATCTTCGTTGGAAGTTTCATTTTCGGTTAATCTTTCATCTCAGCTTTCATGGGTTTCCCCATCTTGTTCAGTGCATTCATCATCTCTGTGGTCATTCTGATTGCTGTCACAATCTAAGCATGATACTGGGGACAAGAAATCTGTTATCTGCCATTTCATATTTGCCTCTTAGTAAAACTTTGCCGGCCACACAAATGCAAATGGAACTATGTCAAGGTCACATCATGTGACTGGTAGCACGTGACTTATAAAAATCACAGAGACTACAGATTTTCTTTGATAACAAATGTTAATAAAACTGAGGTGGAACTTACCTCAATACATTATTTGAAACATTTGTTTACTATTTTCATTGAGGCTATTACAATTCTAAGCCAAGACTGGTTACCTGTTTCAAGAAAAATATATTAGGATACCTAACGTCGGGACAGGGTACTGGTCTAATTCTAAACCTAGAAATATTCTGGGACATAATGAGTAGACAATTATTTCAGGACAATCCATGGTTTTACTATATATATATATATATATATATATATATATATATATATATATATATATATATATATATATATATATATATATATATATATATATATAATACAGATCAATAATATTATCATACAGGTTAGAGAATTTTTGGTGCTTACAGGCAAGGCGATGGGTGCTGTAACCCGCGGATCCGGGTTAGAATCTCCATAGAGTATGAATTAAAATTCTCTAACCTGTATGATATTATTATTTATTCGTATTTTAAAAAATTCTGTTAATGTTATCAAGCATTCTCCTGTAGAATCCAGGGATAGCACTTTCCACTCTGTTTGGTGTATATTTGTAATTCTCTCTCTCTCTCTATGTGTGTGTATATATATATATATATATATATATATATATATATATATATATATATATATATATATATATATATGTATATATATATGTATATATATATATGTATATATATATATGTATATATATATATGTATATATATATGTGTATATATATATATATATATATATATATATATATATATATATATATATATATATATATATATATATATATATATATATATATATATATATGATTAAGAGAATTGGGAAAATATGCAGGTTGAGCATAGGTGCAATAGGAACAGATAACTAGATGGAATTTATTCATTTTCATTAAAACAATAATTGAGAAATTAGGATATTTATTGATTAAATGGTGCAACCATATCAAATTAAAGATAAAAAATGCACCTTGTCCATTTTATATGCACCACTTTTGGTGGATTGATTTGCTTTTTTGTGGTACACAGTCTACTTTGTGTGAATCCCTCAAGGGCTCATCCTGACTGAAACACTGCAGTTGTAAAAAAATGTGGGTTGACTCTCATGGGAATTTTGTGGAATATGTCAATGTTATAATGATATTTTGCAGAAATGGATCTCTTCTATATGGCCAAACAATGATAACAAGGTTAAAGTCTATGTGGATATACCAGCTGTGTACATTCAAGTGTGTTTCCTTGTGCTGGCAAAGCTTCAGTACCTCAGTGGTGTGCCAGACTACTGTCTATGGGTTGCGAGTCTGAATTGTGCCCTTGTTGTCTGCCATGGTGTGTCTGTGGCATTCTACTCCCTTTGCCTCTATATGTTCTTTCATGTGGTGCTGATCTGCTGTTTAAAACCAATCAATCAATCCATTTGTTGAAAGATGAAACACATGATCACATACAGAACAACATGGTCATGCTAATGTATTTCTACAATGCAAGCATCTGGGTAATCAAATATGCAAAATTTGAATCAAAAAATGAATCTAGAAATCTACATATCAACCCAAATCTACAAAATAACCCTTCCAAAGAACCTATAGCCTCGGCAACATTTTGTGGCTGAATATTGTTTTCCCATAAAAATCAGAGTGCAGTTATCTCCCTTCCTCCATCAGGGTGGACAGCAGACGACACATTCAGTTTGTCTATTTCCTCAATTTTTTCTGGCAGAGGGCGCTGATGAGTCTCTGGTAAAGAGAATGTCAGGATACTACCAATCAGTGTCAGCACCCCAAACAATACAAGTGGAAGCTGATTAAGAGATGATGCCTGAAATACAGCATAAAATTATAAAGAAATAAATACACTTACTAAAAAAGTGCATCATATGATGTTACAATAGGTAAGCATGTAATGTTAGCAGCACCCAATTTAATTTCTGGCTAAATCAATGCTATTTTCAAAAGATTTATTGGAAATAAATATGTGTTTCATCATGGGATAAATAGAATCCTATATCTGTGTTCATTTCAAATGAAATTTACAAAATGAGGTGAATGATTTACCGTATATACTCGTGTATAAGTAGGGTACAAATGCAAACAACATAGACCCTGCTCTGTCATTGCATAATGCGCCGGCAGATCAGGGTCTATGTTGTTTGTTCTACTGATTATTCCTTACAAACTGCATTGACCCAGATCTGCCGGCACATTAGGTGACGGCAGATCTGGATCAATGCAGTTTGCAGTTGGTATCGGCTTATTCCCGAATATAGATTGTAAATCTGTTGTTTACCACACAAACGATATCATTCATTTCCTTTAATAAATTTCATATGAAATGAATTCTTATGTAAGATCCTATGTGTTATATATATATATATATATATATATATATATATATATATATATATATATTACTACACACTAAGAATGTATATCTTCTTTATAACATTAAATACAACAGTAAAGTATTAGAAGTTACAGTGTACATGGGTGATTAAAAAAAAAGGTCATATGCTTTATTTATTGATAGTAAAAAAAGATTTTGCTTAAAGTGAATACTGATCATTTGTGAAGTTAATCACCTGAAAATCCATTTATAATGTGAATATGTTACAATGCAATATCATTCAAAATATGTAACCTGGAAACAGAGTACTAAAGGTCTGATGAATGAACAAACTCATTTCTTGATAAAGGAAAGTTCAATGTGAAACTACATGTATCCGAATTTAGGTTAGACTGAAATATTTATTACCCAATCTCTGACTAGTTTCTTGCATTTTCACTAGTCAAAGTGAGTCATATGAAAACCTGGTATGAGACCATATCTGGTCAGGAGAAAAAGTACCGTATATACTCGCGTATTAACTTGCCAAGCAACTGCAATCTGCATAGACCCAGATCTGCCATTGCATAATGCGCAGGTAGATCTGGGTTTATGCAGTTTGTAAGGACTAATTAGTAGAACAAACATAGACCGTGATCTGCCGGTCCATTATGCAATGGCAGATCAGGGTCTATGTTGTTTGCATTTGGACTTGGCTTATATGCGAGTATATACGGTAACATGTTAGTGTAATGTGACATCATGAATGATGTCAATTTGTCATGAAGTCGCTCAATAATTCCCAGTCATGGTTCCATATGAAAATAACAAAATAACATGAAGTTGCTCAATACTTCCCAGTCATGGTTCCATATGAAAATGATAATAAAATAACATGATGTTGCTCAATACTTCCCAAGTCATGGTTCCATATGAAAATGATAATAAAATAACATGAAGTTGCTCAATACTTCCCAGTCATGGTTCCATATGAAAATGATAATAAAATAACATGAAAAGAGATCACTAGGGTCACTGGTGAATAATTTCCTGTATGGTTTTTTAGTGACCTGTTATAAAATTATACCAAATCAATAGAAAATTTACCTGCACTTGGTGCAAGAGCATCATACAGTGAGTTTACTACTACCATCATTAATACAAATATCTGGATCCTCCACTTTTCCAGACACCATATTTTCACATTTATTGTACTGTATATACTCACTTATAAGTTGAGTCCAACTGCTAACTGCACAGACCCAGATCTGCCATCACATAATGCACAGGCAGATCTGGATCTGTGCAGTTTGTAAGAGTAATCAGTGGAACAAAACAACACAGACCCTGATTTCCCAGCGCATTATGAGACAGAAGATCAAGGTCTATGTTGTTTGCAGTTGAATTCAACTTATAAGTGAGTATATATGCTAATTTTAAATAGAACATACAATTTCTGGACACCAAGTTTGTTTTTTTAACTGACAGAAAACAAAAATTCAAGCTGGAACATAAACTAAGGAATGCTGTACTCAGACTCAAAACATGTGATTGAATAGACAACCATCAGACCTTGAAACTTTTTTGAATACCCTAATTATAGCCCAAGTGTTTCTGGCCCTCCTAGCTTTTTTTAAACTTTCTACTGGTTGAGAAGAGACTACCAGGTTACCAAATCTGAAGATATTTATTCTCTGTGGGATCACCGCATTCTCACCACTATGTCCCCTTGCCTTAATAATTTCTATTCATGAAATACCAGTAGCATGCAACATTAAGAATAAAACTATATTTCCTTTCCTATGTAAAGATCATCAAATTTTCAGGACAGAGGTTCATCGGTTCTGTTTACTGTGACACTTGTTTTGGGCTCATGAGCAAAATGGGAGATGTAAATCTTACCATAAAGACAACTCAGTTTGAAACACATGTCCAATACAGTTAGACCTTTTTGCACACTATGACAGTATATCTACATGAACAAATAGAAAAACAAACACCAGAATAGCAACCAGTATTCTTTATTTATCAAAGAAAACACCAAAACATTATCATGTGTTATTTGCATGCAAATATATAATGCAACCTAGTTTACCAAGCCCTCTTCTGACTGGCACTAAACATGCTGGGCACATCAGTACACAATGGAGATTAATTTTCCAGACCAGATAGTAGTGAAAAATGATAAGTTTCGTTTGCACAGAAACTATTCAAACAGTGTGAAAAGATTTTTTTTTTTTTGTCTGTAAAATTTGATAAATGACTGCTGCAATTCTGTATCATTTCATACCGAGTCACAAACTAACCATGTAACTAATAATACTAGTAGAGAGAAGGAGAACCATAATGTAATCAACAATTACATAGCTGGCTTCTACAAAGCTTTTAGTAGTCTCCAGCAGCCATCGTAAACACTGACTATCATACATAAAATAAATACAGACTGAAGTAATCTTGACAACTAAATGTTGGCCCGTTTGACTGCGCATAAGATGTAATAAAAAAGAACATTCTTTTCTATGATATCAAAGAAGAAGTACTATAAAGAGTTAATACAAGAGTCCCTTGAAGGGACTGATGCTTTTCTGTCCAAAAAGAATCTCTAAGAATTCAAGATAAGACCATTTCATCTTTTCAACTGCTAAGTGTTGAAACCATCTCTGATATTCTTGAAACGATAAGATTTTCAAATTAGCCACTGTGGCTGCCATATTGGATGTAAGATCAGCACCATTTTATTTAGGACAAATCAGACACCATTAGAAGACTTTTGGTGAGAATCCTATGTTAATATGACTATCCATTCAGGAGAATTAGAGACAAGATTTCAATATGTTCATTGTGGCAGCTATATTTGAGGTTAGAACGGCAATATTTTCAACAACAAAAATAACTAGATATCATAATAAGTCTTCTGATGAAAACTCCCATGTCGATATGACTTTCCATTTAGAAGGAGTAGCAAAAACAAGATTTTCAAGATAACTGCCTTGTCTGATCAGCACCATATTCATTCAGTACCAACTAGACATCATAAGAAGACTTCTGGTGAAAAACCAATGTTGATATGACTTTCTATCTAGAAGGAGTAGTGATAAGATTTTCAAGATGGCCATTGTGGCAGCCATACTGGATATCAGATCAGCACAATTTTTATTTAAGACCAACTAGACACATTAAGAAGTTTGCAGTGAAAAACTCATGCTTATATGACTTTCCTTTCAGGAGGAGAAGCAATAACAAGATTTTCAAGATGGCTGCTGTAGTGGACATATTGGATGTCAGATCGGCACCATTTTCATTTAGGTCTGGGTTGGTTTTGTGGGGTTTAACACCATTTTTCAGCACATTATAGGCTATATATGGCGGCCAGTATGGTGGAGAAAGAACCTGGAAAGCCACCAGGAAGAACCACCAACCCATGGGAAGCTACTGGCAAGCCTTCTCACATACCCATGTTGGTTGAGCCAAGACTTGAACTTGTGTCGACAGAAATGCGATGTGTGAGTGATCTTAACAGTGAGCGCTTTAGACCCCTCAGCCACCTGGGGCCCCTTTTCATTTAGGATGAACTAGACATCATACCGTATTTTGGTGTGTATAACGTGCAGTTTTTTCACCTAATTTTATTATCTTAAGTCGGGGGTGCGCATTTTATACAAGAACTAAAAATAAAAGGGATTTGATGCAATAGATTTAACTCTATCAACTAGACGAACCTTTAAAGGGCCCTTTTAAGGGCCAACCATAAAATCGGAAAGATCCAATTTCAATATTGCCGCTTTTTCATTCACTATCCAAAATGATCGACTGTTGTTGCACTATGAAAACGGAGCGAAATACTGGTAGTCACGATTTTAAAATGTATTATATCACATGCGCGTTAAATGGCAGAACTATGTTTTTTCCACTCATTTTGGGTCGAAAATCGGGGTGCGCGTTATACATCAGTGTGCATTATACACACCAAAATATGGTAATAAGTCTTTAAGTGAAAACCCCATTTTGATATGACCATCCATTCAGGCTGAGTAGCAATAACAAGATTTTCAAGATGGTTGCCATGGCAGTTATATTGGATGTCCAAGCATCACCATTATCATTTGGAACTAACTACACCTCATAAAAAGTCCTTTTGTGAACACCCCTTGCTGATATGACAACACATTCAGGAGGAGTAGCAATAATAAGATTTTCAAGATAACCACTGTGGTGGCCATACTGGACGTCTCTGAGGAACCATTTTCATTTAGGACCAACCAGACATCATACAAAGTCTTCTCATGAAAACTCCGAATTGATACAACTTTCCGTTCATCAGGAGTAGTGATAACAATATTTTCAAGATGGCTGCTGTGGGAACCCATACTGGATATCTGAGCAGCACCATTTTCATAAAGTTTCATGACAATCCTCCAAGTAGTTTAGGAGGAGGATTAGCAATAACAAATTTGTTCTAATGGACAGATGGACATCAGATGATGGACAACAGACAGCAGACAACTGCCATCCCATAAGCTCTTCTGGCCTATGATCAGTAGAGCTAAAAAAACAGATTAATTAATTAGGAGGGGAGGGTGATAACATTACTGTTCTTAAAATCTACTTCAGAAGCTATTATTATTGTCCACACCTACAGGTAGAGGCCAGATTCTATTGAAAGTTATAGGCTTTGAGTAACCTTAGAGTGACACCCTGTATAGCCACTATTAGAAGCATAGTTCTTGCATCAGTAATTACTTTGATTAGCCACTACAGTCAAGGACTCACTTGAAATGTATGTAGTCCATTCATCTAATTCCTATATTTATTCATAGGTACAATACACAGTTAACCTGCTGAGGGTTACCTATTACAATACACAATGTATACTCATTAATACAGAAAGTTTAGAACTGAACTACTTCTATTCATGAACTACCAGTAGCATGCACATCAGTATATTTGCCCAATACTGAAAGACCTTTATACCAGGATACTTTCTGTCAGAGTTGGTCGAATTCCAGCATTCCCACTCACTTTTGTAGTTGGGGACACATGCACCCCATAATGGTCATAAGTGATGGTATATGGATATGTTAGGGGGGCATAGTGGTAACACAACGGTGTAATGTATGTCAATCATCATGTCAATATTGCACCCAGGATTCCAAGAGCAGGGGACACTGTGTCCCCACACTCCAGCTTTGGGGGATTCACAACATTTTAAAGGGACAAAGGAACATTGTAGTACATAATGCACTACTAGTGCTAAAAACAAGAATTTTATTTGCTTCGACAGTTTGCCACCTTAACTTTGTCATCTACTCTGTACAATCATTTTTTTCTTGGACACATACATTATTGCAATAAATGTTTTATCATGTGCTCAAGTAACTCATGAAAACATCAACATGTTTGAATATCTTGTTAACCTGTAATGAACTGCACCCTGAAATTTTCTGTTCCAGATCTTGCTCTCATGTTCACTCACTTCTACCAGCATTTATTAAAATAAATATCAATGTTCTCTCAATTACTTTTCTTTTCAAATTTATAAATCATTAATTAAATGACAAAGTGTGAGTTCACTTAAATTTAGTCTCTTTTGTCATTAATTCAACCTAAAAGAAATTAAATCTTCCTTGTCATAAGTGTGACTTTAACCTCAAAAATATGTTACACTAGTGACTGTCAAAGACTTTACCTTGCAACCTAACCGGCTGCCACAAACCTTGAATGTTTTCATTGCCAGATACATTGTTTTAAAGTGGATATTCATTGCCATCTTACAGTTTTTATCACCTTCAGCAACTTTGGCCATTGCTAGTACCAACACAGATGTGGATGGACATCCACTAAAGAAAAGTTGTAGGCGTATTTTTTGATTTTTTTAGGACAAAAAAGTGCTGCAAGGGAGGTGCCCAAGGTCAAGATTTAGGGGCAATAGGAAATAAAAATGCAGGAAACCCATGATCCCATGTTTAAGGTGCAACACTGCATGTAATATGTGCAATTCGTGACACAATCTATTCATTAAAAGTGACTTAAGGTCTTTTTAGTATTTAAGGTGCTTCTGCTTTCATTGTTAACTCCTAATCATGATCATAATTTTGATAATATGTAACATCTGATTACATACCTTGAAACATTCCCATTTTATATTATTCCAAGAATAACTCACATGTCCTACTTATCACCACATGTTTTGGGAAGTAGTTTCCAGATCTGTTTTGGTCATAACCTCAATAACAGACCCATCATATGAATACTCCTGCTGTTCAGTAGCTATCTTTTTAAATAAATTTCTGTACTGAACAATCTTCATACATGAAATAAAAAGCCATCAAACTCATCTGCATAACATGGCCACTCTAGGTACATGTTAATGAATGAGCAATATGAAAATGGATAACAATGTACTCAACAATCAATGGGTATAGATGTTACATTCAGAGCAAGAGTATCTTGGTCAACAAGACTCTTGATAGGTAATCCAGCAGACAAGAGGCAAGCAGTTGGCTGGTCATGATAACAGATTTGTATACAGATATGTAGTGAACTTCATAAATAAGAAAAAGTATTTCTTTTACGTTTACTCCAAAAATTACCATAAACAACAGCTTACTTGATATATGTGTCCTTTGATTTCTGTACACACAAACATGTAGTCATCTTTAGAAATGAAGGAACACAGCAGTTTTTGTATGTGAATTATGTACTGTAGTACATGAAAGTGAATGATAAATTCTGTAGAGTGCTTTTTCTGATAAAGTTGTTTAAATATTTTTGAGGGTTTTGTAATCGCACCCATATCTGACTGCAAACTGGCATCATTTGTATAGAATTGGAAGGGCTTTGAACAAGGACACTTTCTAACAAATTTGGTCCAATTCTATTCAACTGTATTTGAGATGGAGTCGTTTAAAGGTTTCCCTATCTTTAATAAAGGTGGCTATATTTGATGGTGGATTGGCATTATTTGTACAAAACTGAAGGCCCTTCATGGCAGAATCTGGTTGAAATATGTCCAGTTGTTTTTGAGAAGTTGAAAATTGCAATTGTTGGCATGATGAATGACATATGCACAACTGATGCAGGGCCATACCATAAGCTCACTTGGCCAGATGAGCTAATTATAAACTAATTTGATTAATTTACTGATAAATCATTATGAACACTCACCCCAAGAACTATGAATGGGGCAACTATGGATCCAATGTTCTCAAAGAAAGAGGAGAGTCCTACTGCATGGTTCCTAAAAGAAAATAATTATAATAATAATGATGTTGTACTGATGATGATAATGCTGATGGTGGTGATCATTATGATGATATAATAATAATAATAATAATAATAATAATAATAATAATAATAATAATAATAATAATAATAATAATAATAATAACACCTAAAATATATATGACTATGCTGCAAGAAAAAAAACAAGAAACCCTTTTTTCTTGAGCCCGACCTTTTTTTAGTTGAGTAAAATTTTTTAACACACTGAGGTTAATCTAAACTATATTATTTAGGTTAGTCACGGGTGTGGATGGACACACACACAGATGCAAAAGTGATCACCACGTCGAAATTCTGCTAAGGCAGGATCTACAAAAAAGAAATAGTTCAACACAGGTAAAAATCAAACTAAATAAGCACAACTGGCCAACTGTAATACATGATACTTACAAGATGAAATAATAATTACAGCATTAGATTGGTTGCTTGGGAAACATTAATTACAAGAAATGACTTAAAGTCACAATATCTGAATTTGTTGATTACTCAGAGGTCAATAACAACTATATTTCATGGTACATGGTTTATATACTTGGGCATATTTGACAGAAAGGACATTTTTTTAGTAAATAATTTTTCTCTGAAAATACTTACCCAATTATATTAACATCAGAAATAACCTCTGCTACCTCTGAATCCAGCCTTCCCTGAAAGATGAAAATACTTCTATCCAACAATACATCACATAAAGGGAAGTAACTCTTACATATTAACTCTCCTTGCCCTCACTGGGTGGCCAACTGTATACTGGAGGTTTATCAGTTTAACCTCGAGCAAAACCTATCACCTAATGCTTGTATTTGTGGGGAAGAGTGGGAGGTATTGATAGTAATGTAATCAGGCAAGCATTTTGGACAAAAGCAATTTACTAAAAAATTTCCTTTCTCCTTCAAATACATTAACCAAACACATTTATATTAGGAGAATAAGTAAGAGGTGGAAATGCTTGAGCATCCGACCTCTACCCATGTCACCCTGTAGGAGCACTATGACTACTCTAATGAAAGGATGAACTACTCCTAACATGAAGGCAGCACAACCAAAGATTATGTGTTTATACTCATGCAAGGGAGATTCCGTGCAGGCAAAAGTTTCCTGGGAGAATCCAGCAAAAGTTGTAAGGTCATGTCCACTGCTGAGGTTGTGGTGTCATGAATGGGGCATGGCAAGTATCTGGTCAGCTACCAGTGGCCGCACAAAATTCAGCTTGCTCCTTTGCGAGGTCATGTCATGTAAATAAAAACTGGAGAAAATAGACTGAGCATGCCAGCCAACTGACTTCACTATGTCTCAAATTGAGACATTACATTTGAAGGCCAGGCTCATAGAAATCACTCACATTTTGTGAGCTGAAATCTTCCCAAGTTGTACCCTATTCCTGTAAGAGTTCAGAGCATGCTGATCTAATAACCAACTTTAGCCAAGTGGCAAGCGTTTGTAGGGTTATATCTTACTGTCCAGCCTTAATCAGTAGGAAGAGCCTTTAATGGCCGCCACGGACGTTCTCCATCTACCTCAGATAGCATCTGAGAGCGCGTTGTGGGTCCTGCAGCTTTGCCTCTCTCTATAGGTCAATCGAGGAGAGAGAGCGAATAGTTATTTTTTTATTGCCTGTAGATGGTAACCTATTCTTAGAGATGAAACCAGGTTGTTTAATTAGTATGACTGAGCCATTAGAATGGAACTGCATGTAGTTTGGATCCATAGACGTGTATGCAGCTCACTCACCCTGCAAACTGAAGCTAGTGCTATCAGGAAGCAATTCTTGTATGATAACAGCTTCAATGAGGTCCAAGACAGGCTCAAATATGGACAAGCTGAGTCACTTCAAGACCCAGGGGAAGTTTCGTTTGGGGAACAAGTTGAGCGAGTGTGGCTTGGATAGGTCAATATTAGCCAACAGGTCAGAAAGATCCTTGTAACTCCTTTTTATGCAAGGCATTCCAGACAAAAGCCAGGCATGAAGGAGGAGTTTCTCCAGACAAGGATAGAGTATTAATGACCTTGCATGCTTCAGCAGCATGGGGGTCACAACGATTTTCCTGGGTATGTCCATTGCTAGATTAAGCACATCAGTAACCCAGGACCTGTTTCAATGGAGAGGGGCAATTAGAACTATTTTGCAAGTCTTGCCCCTAATTTTCTGGATTACTTTCAGTATTAGAACCGCTGGGGGGAAGATAGAGGCATATCCCCTCCTAGCTGATTGAAAGGGAGTTGACAGCCTATGCCTCTGGGACTGGGAATGGAGAGATGAAGTTGGGCAGTTTGTTGTCCCACATCATCGCAAATAGATTGATCATTGGTTGGCTCCATAGAAAGCAAACTTGATGAAAGATGGACTGATGGAGAAACCACTCTATGAAGCAGATGTCCTCTCCTTCATAATGAATCAGCCAGAACATTAAGCCTGCCTCGTCGGTGTTGGACTAGTATATATATATATATATATATATATATATATATATATATATATATATATATATATATATATATATATATATATAGTATTGCCTGGGAGGTGTTGGACTAGTATATATATATATAGTATTGCCTGGAAGGTGTTTGACTAGTATATATATATATATATATATATATAGTATTGCCTGGGAGGTGTTGGACTAGTAGATATATATATAGTATTGGGCACACCAACGGAGGTACTCCCATACCATAATGCAGAGCTCCTGTGATTTCGTTCTACTGTGTTTGAAGAGGTAGTTCACTATGACTGAATTGTCTGACATTATAAGAACTGCCTTCCCTTGGATGTGCTCCATCCAAGCATGGGAGGCATGGAGAGTGGCCTTCATTTCCAAGGGACTGATGTGAAGATCTTTCTCTTGCACCATCCACTTGCCGCTGACTGTTGCAAAGCTCTGTAGCAAGTATGCCTTCCAACCTGACAAACTGGTGTCTGCACAGATTTTGACTTCCAGTTGGGAGGGATTCTAAAGATATTACCACTGTTAGCCACTCCCTGTCTTGCCACTGAAGCAGAAGTGTTTTATGTTGATCAAGATCATAATTTGGTGATCTTAACAACCTGAGATTGGGTGCCACTGTGCCAGTAGGGCCATCTGCAGAGGATACATGTAAAGGTGGCCGAGGCAGAGCAGGTCAGCCACTGCATTAAGCTGGCTGAGGAGTTGAAGAAACTCCCTTGCTGAAATGAATTTCATGGCGAATTACGTCTTTGACACATAACCAGTATGACCGATGTGTTTGGGAGGAAGGCAAACCAGGCTGATGTGCTTTCGAAACTCCATACCTAGATGAATGTAGTGTTGAGAAGGGACAAGGTCCGACTCCTCCTCACTGACTATCCACTCTAAACTGTGAATAAGGTAGAGAAGGTTGTTCATATCATGAATTACAACTGAACATACTGAGTGTTTTTGCAGAATATATCATCCAGTTATGCTGCCATTGTTGTGGAGGTGAACATCCTGAAGTGGGATATGGTGCAGTTCCATTTAAGGACTGAGGTTGAGGCTGAATGGAAGGGCAGAATTGGTACACTACCCCGTGGCAGCTGAAGTGAAGGTACTTGCATGATACCATGTGAATAGGTATGTGGAAACACATGTTGGACAGATCAAGATTCATCACATATTTGTTTTGCTGCAGAGACAGATGAACGGACCTGGCCATCTCCATCTTGAACTCCCAGGCAGCAATAAACTGATCGAGTCTGCTCAAGTCTATGACTGGTCTCAATTTCCAACTGGCTTTTCTAACCAGGAAAGGTCTGGATAAAAACCTGCTGGTCCAGTTTTTGGACTACCTATACCTCCCACTTTATGAGCAGATGTTCCATCTTCTTCTATTAACACGTCCATCTTCGTGGGATCACTTGAAATCTCCGCCATGAATGGGGATGATGAAAGTGGAAGGGGCTTGATGAACAAGATGGCAATACAGCATACTGATTTCCAGGTGTGGCTACTCCCTGCCTACTCAGCTAGATAAAAGATCACAAAAGATGCCAAGTCAAGTAGGGAGTAAGTCAACACCAACTCAGATGAGGCATGAAGCACTTGTCTGTCCACCTCATAAATGATGGGAGTAGACATGTTAATGGCAGTAATGTCTTCATTTGAACTAGGCACATCCGAGTGGTAAACATTGATATGTGACTTGTACCAGTGGGGTGAGAAAGTTGCAAGCAACTGACTCACCAAAAAAATATGCCCTCAAATTACCAGGGTCGTGAATCTTATCTGAGAGATGCCCAGTAATTTCAACAATCCTTGCTGATTGTGATAAAATCCTGAAGGACGGATGTTCATCATCTTCATAATGGTCCACTGAGGCCTTGACCTTACATGTGGTATTGACTGTCGAAGGAAGAGGGCTTTCAGACAGAGGCAAAATTATGCAGATATCTTCAATTGTCATCTTAAAACTGAACTCCGTCCTTTCCATGATCGGATCGGAATGTTCAGGCAAGTCTGTGTTATCGCCCTCATTGACAGGGGGTTGTCCTCCTCCTGTACGTTCTGCATATTGGGATATAACATTCCATATGGTGGTGATGATGCCATGTTGTCACAATTTGTAACATGGGCCTTACCTGTTGGATATGCTAGAAGAACCCTTGGTGTCATGTCCAGCATGGAGCATGGTCCTGCTGGGGGATGTTGGTCCAGAGTGGTCAGTCAGGCCAGGCCGCGCAGCTGAATGGGTGGCACTAATTGTGATGCTGGTGTGCCATGTGTCAGCATCATGGATATGGTTGATCAGGCTGGTTGGCAGGCTGGCTGGCTAGCCAGGGTGGTTGGCTGGGTGTAGCTATTGGAACTGTCAACCGTGGTTTGCCAGTCTGAAATGATAGTCATGCCCACCAAAACCATACACTGATTAGCAGCATTGCTGGACCAGTTGGTCAGCAGCTGGGATGGCGTATAGCATATGATATATAACTTGCAGGCCAAGCATGCCAGAAAAGTCGGATTGTTATCCTGCATGTCCTCTTTCAATGGCACTAAGTCCCTGCATGGGTGGGGATTGCAACTTATGCCCAGTGGGTTGACTAAATGGGGTAACAAAGGTCAGTTTCCTACAATTTGCTCATTGACAACCCTGAAGACGGAGCTTGTTGTATTATGCCTTGTATCTGCGATTCCAACAGAGCTTGTCTGGAATTGCTTGCTATATCTTCGATGGGGTCAGAAGTCATTTTCGCTGTAGGTGCTGTTCTGGGTCTCTGGGTATCTTCATCAGGGGTAGGGGCGTCATCTCAATATCCCCCATAAAAATCGCAAACAATTCTGAATTCAAGTGGATACTTAACACTTCATGTTCCGATGATTCTGAATGTGCCCTTTCCTCTCGGCCCCTCAACCGCCATTTAAGATACTGGACCATGTCTTCTGCCCACAATGCACATATGCTGCATGGGTGTGAGAATGAACTTTTCCTGCAGGTAAGGCACATCTTGTTATTATCCTCAGTGACTTTCAAGTGCTTGCATTTCTTGCACTTGCTGAAAATCTCAGAAATGATATAGAGAATAAAAAACAAATGCACACAAGAAAAATAGAAACTATTCAACAAGATGTATAATAAATAAACCGAAGTTTGACAGCGCACTACAAATACACTGGTGAAAACTACATGCAAGTGTTAACAATCAAGCATGTATATCAACCTTCTGACTTACTACACCACTGGTCTAAAATTGTAATAAATTTGCAATATATTCTGGAGGTACTGTTAATAGTTTGAGCAAAAGTTAAAAACTGGTAAACATCTGGTATTGGGATGGCCACATTGCTTGGGCAAGGGGAGTTAAACTGTAAGAGTTTTTTCCCTTTATCTATATGCTATATAGACTGAAAAAGACTTTTTTTTATCTTCAAAATAGGGCTGGATTCAAAGGTAGCAGAGGTTTTATCCTATTGTTAATGTGATTGGGTAATGTATTTGAAGGAGAAATAGGGATGCTGTCCTACTGAACATTATTATCAATTAACACTACATATTTAGATTTTTCCAGTTACATGTAAATATTCGCCGATTTACCAAGAGGCTAAGCAGAGGAGTTACCTGGTAAGATGATATATCAAACAGACAGAAGATCAGTAATGCTGAAACCAAAGAATCTTCATTTGTCCATGCTCTGCCAACATACTGGATTCACAATGGACATATGTACTGAATCTTCTATTATTGTGATGGGTTGCCAACATACTGGATTCACAATGTACATATGCACTGAATCTTCTATTATTGTGATGGGTTGCCAACATACTGGATTCACAATGTACATATGTACTGAATCTTCTATTATTGTGATGGGTTGCCAACATACTGGATTCACATTGTACATATGTACTGAATCTTCTATTATTGTGATGGGTTGTCAACATACTGGATTCACAATGTACATATGTACTGAATCTTCTATTATTGTGATGGGTTGCCAACATACTGGATTCACAATGTACATATGTACTGAATCTTCTATTATTGTGATGGGTTGCCAACATACTGGATTCACAATGTACATATGTACTGAATCTTCTATTATTGTGATGGGTTGCCAACATACTGGATTCACAATGTACATATGTACTGAATCTTCTATTATTCTGATGGGTTGCCAACAGATGATAGTCATGACAGAGATGCTGGGTTATACTAATAAACTCACTAGGCTTTGTACCAAATAACAATAATGAAATGAAAGTCAAAAGACAATTTAAGGGACTGATATTCACCCAGATGATATAAATTTGCAGGAATTTACAAGAAGTCCTTTTCTTCCATACTTTTATTCTTTTTAACTGCCGAGTGTTGAAATCATCTCAGATAATCTTCAGAAAAACTCCAACATATCAAATCTGAGATTCTGTCATGATGTACCCACATATTAGGTCTGGTTAAATCTGTAATTAATATTTCTTGGAAACAAGTTCATTGAAGGAACTGATGCTCTACTGGCTGAAAAGAATTTCCAGGAATCCAAGATAAGGTCATTTTATCTTTTTAACTGCTGATTATTGAAATCATCTCTTATATTCTTGAGAAACCTGGACAAAACTATTTTCTTATGTTTCAGTTCACATGTTTAAAAGATATCTCTAAGTGCAGTACAAATTCTTTATCAAGACCTTTGACCTTGAACCCATGGATAGAAGATCACTAAAATCATCTTAATGTCAAGATATATTAAGTTTGCTTACATTTGTAAGTAATATGTTTTGGGAAAAAAAAGTTATTTTAAGGGTATAATTCAAGGTATTCTTCAGTTATATCCACAAACTGGCTTATATGATAAAAATCCATTCATACTTCTTTCTATTATTATACTTACAAGTGAGTACAGCTAAAGACCTATGTAAAGACCATTGACCTTAAAATCAATGTCAGAGTGCTGACTTATCAACATGTTCATTGGAATGCAACTAAATATAAAGCCTGGTCAAAATTCAAATGTATATGTACAAGTCACTGTGTCATAAGCTCAGTGAAGTACAACAAGAGTACTGTGAATGGCACATTATACACCTGGCCCATGTTTAATACTTCTCTATATATATAACTGAAATTTGTGTGTACAAAACAATATTTCTTCTTTCAATCAGAATTACTTTGACCTTTGCCCTTCTGACTACCAAATTGAAATGCTTCTTTCTTACCCTAAGTGCAAGCCATCCTCAAAGTTTGGGCCTGGTCTGTGATGTAGAACTAATGTTTTTGTGTGGAAACCATTTTTTAAATTCTTTTGGCCAGTGACCTTGACCTTTGACCTTTTGACTCCAAGATCAATAGGGTCTTCCTTTCACCAAGTACAAGCCATGCATGAAATCTGGTAACTGTAGATGATGAAAAACTCAAGAGATTGTGTGGAAACCATTGTTCTCTCAGTCACTTACCTTGACCTTTGACCTTTCAAGACTAAAATTAATAGGGTTCTTCCTTGCCCTAAGTACAAGCCATCAACAAAGTTTGGTAACTAGATGGTGGAGAACTCAAGTTACTGTGTGGAAACCATTTTTCTTCTTTCAGTCACAGTGATCTTGACCTTTGCCTTTTGAACCTGAACTTTCTTATCCAAAGTGCAAGCTATCCACAAAGTTTAGTAACTGTAGATGGTGGAGGACTTGAGTTATTGCATGAAAAGCATTTTCCTCATTTCAGTAACAGTGACCATGACCTCTGAGCTTCTGAGCCTGAAATCGATAGTGATCTTCCTTACCCCAAGTGCAAGACATTGGTAACTGAAGTTGGTAGACAAGTTATTGTGCAGGAACCAAATTGGTAACAGACAGATGGACAGACATCACAACATAATACACTCTGCCTTATGGCAGGCATATGAAAATGCAAGCAATGACCTTTGATTTGACCCCAATGTAAATTAGGTCTGGTTTTCAAACTCCTTCACAAAAGTGTGGATATGTTGGTTGTCAGATCTGCACCATTTTCATTCAGAACCCGTTAAATATTGCAAAAAGTATTTGAATGAAAACCACATGTCAACACCACCATTCTTGCAATGGCTATGGTGCCATTTTGGAGGTCAGATTAACACTTTACATTCAGAACTAGCTTTGTTTTGCTACAAGTGTTCTAGTGAAAACCCAATGTAAATATGACCATCCGTTCAGAAGTATCTATTTTTAGGAAAATGAATGAAACCACCATTTTTGAGGCTTTATCAGCATTATTTTTTTACAGGAACAAATATATATTACAAGAAAAAAATAGTCTGTTTTTTTAACTAAAATGTTTTGTAAGGTCATCCATTCTGGTGAAGTAGCTTTTACAAGATTTGTCAAATTCTTGGAGGTCCAATTGATAAAATTATTTTAAGGACCATCTACATATAGTAAGAAGTGTTTTAGTGAAAACCTCGAGTCAATATGACCATCCTTTAAAGAGAACCAGTGATAACAAGATTATCAAGATGGCAACCATGACCATCATGTTGGCAGTCTGATCAGCACCATTTTTATTTAGAACCAACAAGATATCATAAAAAGTCATTTAGTAATAACACCATGTCACTAAGACTATTCATTATGGAGAAGTTGCAATAACAAGATTTTCAAAATGTCCACCACAGTGGTCATATCAGATGTCAGATCAGCACCTTTTTCATTTAGGACCAATTAGACATCATAAGAAGTCTTTTAGTGAAAATTACACGTGACTAAAGCCATCTGTTTAAGAAGTAGCAATAACAAGATTTGGTGGCCATGTTTGAGGTTTGATCAGCTCCATTTTCTTTTAGTACTGTGTAGACCTCACAAGTCTTTTAGTGAAAAACCCATGAATATATGACTACCATTCAGGAGGATTAGTGATAACAATATTTTTAAGATGATGCCATGGCAGCAACACTGGATGTTGATATGACCATCTTTTTTTGCAAGTCATTTTTAACAGAATATTCATTCAGCATTTGTTAATGTAATAATAACCTTCATAAATGGACTGCAAATACAAACATTTCCCAGAGAACTAAGAAAAGATTTTAAACCCTTGACCCCCAACTGTTCCCCCAAACTCCAGTAAATGCTTGAATTTAGTTAACTACGGAATATTCCCTATAAAAAAAATCCCCAAATATCCCAACGCTGACTACAAATGAACTCTCATTCAAAAGTTGCCAAAATTCTTAAAACTCATCTCTTCAGGTATATTTCTGCATTTACTAGAGTACATTCCTTGAAAAAGTGATAAACTGATGTGCTGCTGCAATACAGAATTTACTTTTTAATGTCAAATAAAAATGCCCACCTGGTATACAAACCATGAATTTATTTATTTTCTTGAATAGTTTATTTTGGTGATCTACAGAAAAAACATTTTTGTTGGCACTTTAATTCTTGGATGTGGAAGTGGTTCTATCATCTCCATATATAAATCTTCATTCATTGAGTTTTTAACTTGATGGATTGTAGCAAGCTTGCTCCAGTTCATGAAAATGAGTGAGTTCACAGCACACTGTCTAGGCCATGCCTAGCTACTAAAGTACAACACAATGTACCAATCAGATTTTACATACCTGACTACAGTTGGGAACATTTCTGTACAGTACAAGTACACTGTCGAGTAGGCACCTGTAATTCCAAATTTCCCAATCATCACAAAAGTAATTATCAGAGGACGTAAATCTGTACCTGCATCTGAAAACAAACAGAAATTTCTTAAATATATGACCAAAGCGATAATTTTTCTGCAATCAAATTTGTAAACAAAAGTATATTAAATTCTCTTTGAATCAAATTTATTTTACAGAATACTTTAACTTTTGATATTTTGCTTGGGTTGCTTTTGACCTGCTTCTAAATAAACTACTGGGTATTAAAGTTCATCCCAACACATTCAAATTTATGCAGTGCTGAAGAAGGATAGAAAATTGTAGCTTCTTTTATGGTATGAGAGATACCTGAAAATTTAAGAATATTTTGTTACATTTGTTTTGTTTCTTTGAACGTGTCAAAAATTTTAACAATAATCGATAGACAAAATAACATTCTATAAATGATCTGCAGCTGCATATGCAGCATGCTGGACACCTGCAGATATATGTATGTGACGATACATAGGTAAATAACAGTGACTTAATTATGTCGGAAATGGAAAACAATTCTGCTATTGAGCAAAGAGCATATTGTAAAATCCGGACGCTCTTAAGGTACTCTCCAACTTATATTAAAGCCGACTTGGATGAAGTTTATTGATGTAATTCTCTGTTATATCCTACAATTTTGAGGTGGTTTCACCATTTTAAAGATGGTTGTGAATCAATGGAAGATGACCCACATTTTGGAGACCATTGTCTGGGATTAGTAAGTGGGAAGTAGCTGCCATGCTGGGGGCAACTGATGAAGATGCTCGATACACAGTGGAGGATATTTCTATTATCACGGGCATTAATCATCAGATGTTTTTAACATGTTGAAGTAACATTTGAAGCTCAAAAAAGTTTGTGCAAGAGGGGACCTGCATTTGTGAATGAGTGATCAAAAACAGACTCAGGTTGAAATTGCCACAACAGCTACTCGCCAAGTATGGAGAGTCACCAGAGAAATTTTAATGAGATTGTCACAGGTGATGAAACATGGATTTACTGTAATGAACCTGACTCAGGAGAAAATAATAAGATTTGGTTCAGAGAAAATGAGCTGAGACCACAAATCACTTGATGTAGTTGGACTGTCAAGAGAGTTTTACATGCACTATTTTTCAATGGAAAGGGTCCTGTTGTCCAGGTACCTGTGCCTTACTCTGCCAGTGTAATTGGACAAATCTATGCCTCCAAAGTGTAGCCAAAAGTTGTGAAAAATTACGAAACCACCTGTCAGCATACGAGTACCCGAAGTATCCATCTTCTCCATGACAATGAACTGGCAGTATTCTGCCATCATGGCAGACTTCCTGAAGGGGCACAGTATCCAAACTTTGCCACATCCTTCTTACAGCCCTGATTTAGCTATAATACTTTTGGCTGAATCCTGTTCTCAAAGATTCACCGAGGGGCAGACGATTTCAAAGCCAACATGCAGTTGGAAGTGCAGTTTTCCAGCATATGAACAACATACCAAAAAATGAATACAAAATAGCATTTAATAATTGGATAATTTGAGAAAGTGTGTAGAGGTGCATGGGGAGTACTTTGAGGTGATACACTACCATACTGTTCACAAATAAAGAACTTTGTTGCACAGTGCAAATAATATTCAGAAATTTTTAAATATTCATCGTATATGAAAGAATAGAAAACCTTTTTAAATAGTGCACCATTGGTTGGCTGGTTGGTGCTTAATGGCATAACAGCACATGAAAGGTTACATCATGTTGAGGCAATTGGAGTAAAGTGCCTTACCTAGGGATCACTGATACCAACCTAGTTTGGTCTGAACAGGATTCGAAACTGCACCCTTCTGCTCATGGGTTAAGCACCATAATCCATTAATACACTGTGGCTCCCTTTAATTAGAGATATTTAATCTATATATATCTCAAACGGGGGTTGGGGGCCACAGGATTCTCTTCCTAAAATCATGGATGAAGTTTTCATAGCACATGACAAAATTCACATTTACAGATTGTCTATCAATTAGTATTCATTGATAGCGACAAGGTAAAAGGGTAAAAAAGGACTTTTTTTTGGCACAAAAGCAAAATTTATATGTACTGCAAGAAAAAGAAATAAACAAAACTTCTCATATACCTGTTTTCTGGGGTATACACACAGTGGCTATATTCATCACACCACATATACACAGAAAAACTGCAAGAGGTTTCCTTCTTCCAACCCTGAAAAGTGAAGACTATAATTTAACTTTCCTAACAAACAGTTTAAATAATACTTTTCATTATTAATGTGCTGCATAATTTCCTACTCAAATGGATGAGGAATGATGGATCATAACTAGAACTATTATCAATGGGCACATTGCAAAGTGCTCCGCTGTTTACAATTTATTCAGCAGGGTCTGAGCAGAGGAACTTTGTGGAAGCAAAAGAAGGTATATGTGACAATGATGGGCTATAATGTTACAAAATGATGATGTAAAGTTCTGGCAATCAAACTCGTGCATGATTTCAAAAATTTGAAGCCACCCATAAAATTCACTTAAAATCCTGGATAATCTTCTGCAAAATCAAATCTGGATAAAATGGCACTAACTCAACTAAATAACAATTATTTAGCTTTACAAGGAATCTCATGGGAAACAAACATCTGATAGCAGCAATCCTCTTGTATTTCTCAGTTATCACTACCCTCACCAGTCCCCTTACACATATATGCATAGGTGTCCCCACCCATTAAGACTCCTCGAACAGGGGACGAATCCCAATTCCAAAACTGTGGTGTACATCTTACACACCACCCCCAATCATATCCTACACTCTGATGTCTCTATCTCTAACAGTGCATGAGGAGTTATGGAACCTGTGAATCTGACTCATTTGAGGTCTCATCAATATAGATCTGCATACCAAAATTGGTTGATTTATCCCAATAAAGTTATCTTGCAGAAACCAAACTTTGGAGACAAGACAATCATGGACTATAACTCTTGTAAATGGCATCAAGGAATGCTGGCAATAGAACTCATTCGAGATCTCATCAACAATGTTGCAAACCAAATTTGGTTTAAATCCAACGACTCCCATTAAAGTTTTCTTGCAAAAACCAATTTTTGTATAGACAGACAGATGGACATGATTACTATAAGGCTCTGCCAACATCATCGAATGGGTCCCTAATTACAGTGGACCCTCACTATAAAACACATCAGCATAACATGGTCATGATATAACATGGGTATTATCATGGATAGCTTAAGTATATTTTTTGACATAATGTAGCTCATTATAAGAAAACCTTGCCTATAACATGGAACACTTATATGGTTCCATTGATCAATGTTATAGTGAAGGACCACTGTATTTCTAAATGTATAAAACACAAAGGCTATTACATTGTTTTTCTGCCAATCATGATTGGAATATCTTTTATCTAAATCTTATAGGTACCATATTTACCCATAATGCATAATGTTTACCCTGCATCATGCTCACCCATGCATAATGCTTACCCAAATGTGAACAACAAAGATACAGATCACACAAAACGCAGGCTGATCAAAGTCTACACTGTTTGACTGAATATGTAATGAGAATTAACTGGCATGAACTGAGAATTATGCGATGGCAAATCTAGGTCTATGTTATTCGCAATCTGGCATGTGTTATACACAAGCTATAACAAATAATATAGATTTCCATTTGTGTGTTGTATCAAGAAAGCTATTGTTGGTCGTCACAGTAATTTTTTGGAAACATAACTGGACAAATCATCAACTTGTTTACGATGAAAAACTTTTCATTCATTATATTTTTCTTTTCAAATTTGGTCAAAAATTAAAATGGTTGTAGCTCTAAAATTTACAATCTGAAATGGTCAATATTTAAAGAAAGTCACTATTATTTGTGCTAATTTGAAAGATTTCTAGATTTCAAAGTTTAAATTTACATAACTTGGTAAATATTCTAATACTCCATATCATATTATCTTAAACAAGAAAACTAAAATTTGAGATGTCATCTGATTGAATAAAAGATAATTCATTGGTCATCAAGTATACTATGTATGAGACTGACTATGCAACATAATTCAAATAGTTCAAGTACTAAACAAAATTACAATACTCATTTATGCACAATTGTCTGATCAAATAATTAGTGTTTGGTATTGAAAGAAAAGTGCAGTTTAGGTCACAAACATTTACCAATTTAAAGCAAACATGCATATCAAACAGGCAGGTATCTCAACTACTCCACTTATGAAAAGATTAAGAAACTGGTTCCCATGGAGGATGGGTGTGCTAAACATAATCCCCGTGTATCCAAGGCTATTTACAAACCTGAAAAAAACAGAACAATCAATATTAAATTGATACTATAGCAGACAACACAAAAGCAGCATAATGAGAGAGAGAGAGAGAGAGAGAGAGGGAGAGAGAGGGAGAGAGAGAGAGAGAGAGAGATAGAGAGAGCAGATGAATACAAAAGAATTCTGTATTTGTAAAGCATGTATACCCTTGCTTCCCTGTTTTGACCAGCACACCACAGTTTGAGATTCTTGGGAAGGTCCCCTGAGGGTAAGGACTGCCCTTGGATAAAACACCTGTTGGATATGTGCATTCGACTTTCATGCCCTGCAAGCATATACATGGTTAAAAGGTGGTAATCTCAACAGTTCTGAATCGTTGACTCTGGGGCAAGGTCCCTTGGGGCTTGAGAACAGACCCTGAGGCCAAAGTAAGTTGTATCTATAAATTTGTCTTTTCATGCCCAGCAAGTGTATAATTATATGGTTATGGGATGGGGATCTAAACAGATATATAGACAGATTCACAGTTGTATGTATCTATGTATATAAATTATGTACAGGGTTTAACAACATGTCAGCACAATCCTGGTTATTTAGTGCCAATTAAAAATAGTTTAAAAATATAACGGGAAAAACTGCACAAAATCAGGAAGATAACATTGCAAATAAAAGTAAATATGTAGTTCTTCAAGATAGTTATGGGTCATATAAGCAAGTGCTAACAGACAAGTATAGACATGGATACAGAGACAGAACAGTACAGCAGTTGTCTGGAAAGGTTTTTATATGCTTTTGAACATTTGATTTTTGGTAGTGGCAGGGGTAGTGAAGGGGTGTTGGGGGAGGGAGGAGGGGAGGGCTATGTGGTGGGAGGAAGGAATGTGATCACATTAAAATTTCCAGCAAACTGTTCAGTTGTATATACTTACAATCAATTTAATCCATAATGAGACTAAAAATTTACTCAAATAAATCCATTTTCACTTACAACTATGTAATATCATTTTTGCTAACAACTATGTAATATCATTTTCACTTACAATTATGTAATATCATTTTCACTTACAACTATGTAATATCATTTTCACTTGCAACTATGTAATATCAATTTCACTTACAACTATGTAATATCATTTTCTCTTACAATTATGTAATATCATTTTCACTTACAATTATGTAATATCTGTAATATCATTTTCACTTACAATTATGTAATATCATTTTCTCTTACAATTATGTAATATCATTTTCACTTACAATTAATATATCATTTTCACTTACAACTATATAATATCATTTTCACTTACAACTATATAATATCATTTTCACTTGCAACTATGTAATATCATTTTCACTTACAACTATGTAATATCATATTCGCTTAAAAACTGAAAATTGAGATCACTGCATCCACAAGTTTGACATTACTTGTGTAAAAATGACAAAAAGTTAAGAAAAATACAAAATACCTGTATTTTTACTATAAATATATTTATAGCATATAGTTATTTGTATATATTTATAGTATGAAGTTATTTGTATTTATTTAGTAGATATAGTTATTTGTATATATTTATAGTATAGAGTTATTAGTATATATTTATAGTATAGATACAGTTATTTGTATATATTTATAGTACAGATAGTTATTTGTATATATTTATAGTACAGATAGTTATTTGTATATATTTATAGTACAGATAGTTATTTGTATATATTTATAGTAATGATACAGACATTTCTATATATTTATAGTACAGATAGTTATTTGTATATATTTATAGTACAGATAGTTATTTGTATATATTTATAGTAATGATACAGACATTTCTATATATTTATAGTATAGATAGTTATTTGTATATATTTATAGTACAAATAGTTATTTGTATATATTTATAGTACAGATAGTTATTTGTATATATTTATAGTACAGATAGTTATTTGTATATATTTATAGTAATGATACAGACATTTCTATATATTTATAGTATAGATAGTTATTTGTATATATTTATAGTACAAATAGTTATTTGTATATATTTATAGTACAGATAGTTATTTGTATATATTTATAGTACAGATAGTTATTTGTATATATTTATAGTAATGATACAGACATTTCTATATATTTATAGTATAGATAGTTATTTGTATATATTTATAGTACAGATAGTTATTTGTATATATTTATAGTACAGATAGTTATTTGTACATATTTATAGTATAGTTATTTGTATATATTTATAGTACAGATAGTTATTTGTATATATTTATAGTATAGATAGTTATTTGTATATATTTATAGTATAGTTATTTGTATATATTTATAGTACAGATAGTTATTTGTATATATTTATAGTATAGATAGTTATTTGTATATATTTATAGTATAGATAGTTATTTGTATATATTTATAGTATAGTTATTTGTACATATTTATAGTACAGATAGTTATTTGTATATATTTATAGTATAGTTATTTGTATATATTTATAGTATAGATAGTTATTTGTATATATTTATAGTATAGATAGTTATTTGTATATATTTATAGTACAGATAGTTATTTGTATATATTTATAGTATAGATAGTTATTTGTATATATTTATAGTATAGTTATTTGTATATATTTATAGTATAGATAGTTATTTGTATATATTTATAGTAGATAGTTATTTGTATATATTTATAGTAATTTGTCTATATATATAGTATAGATACAGACATTTCTATATATTTATAATACAGAAAGTTATTTGTATATATTTATAGTATACATAGTTATTTGTATATATTTATAGTATACTTAGTTATTTGTACGTAATTATAGTATACTTAGTTATTTGTACATATTTATAGTATAGTTTTTTGTATATATTTGTAGTATAGATACAGGTATTTGTATATATTTATAGTATACATACAGGTATTTGTATATATTTATAGCAGGTATTTGTATATATTTATAGTATACATAGTTATTAGTACATATTTATAGTATACAGTTATTTGTACATATTTATAGTATAGTTATTTGTATATATTTATAGTATATATAGTTATTTGCATATATTTATACTACAGATAGTTATTTGTATATATTTATAGTATAGTTATTTATATACATTTATAGTATACATAGTTATTTGTATATATCTATAGTATAGAAAGTTATTTGTATATATTTATAGTAAAGATAGTTATTCATATATATTTATAGTATATTTTCATAATATAGATACATGTATTTCAGTTTTTTCTCAACTTCTCATTTTTGTTAATGCATGAAATGTCAAACTCCTGTGCTTCATCAGTGTGACACGTGTTTTCTCTCTAGAATGTTGAGCTTCCAGCGCTCATTACTATAGTGGTTTAGAACTAGCACTTGATGCAGAAAATGTACATGTATTAAAGGTGTTTCAAAAAATAGCATTGTCATTGCTTCATCGTCTGATATTTTGTCCAACATAGTAACAAAAGTGTTGCTTTTTACCACAGTTTCAGCTTTTGAGGAATGTTCTTTACATCATACATGGTTGAAAATACTGACTTTCAAAAACTTTAAACACCTGGACTGACAAATTATTCTTCTGCTTGTGCTTTTGACATAACGCACAAAACACTGTATTCAATGTTTTGTCATACCTCAGTCATGAGAACCGATTCAACCACTGGCTTTGAAACTTCCCGATCTCTACAGAGTTTCATCTTTATCACCTCTCTTTCTCTTATTCATGATGGTTATTGCCTGTTGCATATGTTTTAGATCTATGATAACTCCAGCAAAAATAACAGTGCTGCATCTTTCCTATGATATTATTAAATGTTTAATACTTGATCAGTCATGATTGGACATTTTTACTACTGAACAACCAATTAACAAAACTTGGATAGGTGCTTTGTTTGCTTGATTGATCTTTACTCTCATATTGTTCTCTGCATTAGTACTTCCATTTGAAACAAAGCTGCAATGGTATTTAATGTTCAAGCAATGCTGTCAATTTAAAGTGGAGATTCGGTTTGATGCTTGAGAGCATGTGTAGCAATACAGATGGAACTACCTGGACGTGGCATTGTATACTTTAATCTGCTTGTTGGTGGAAGTGCAAAGCCAATATTAGGAAGCAATTACAGCTGATGCTGAAGGCAATCTGACACTTGTCATACGAAGATTTGTCATCCCGTGCATGTTTTGTCAGAGAAGGGGTTTTAAATTATTTGATTTTACAGTTTGAAGTTAAATATAAAAGCAAGAATAAGAGTTATGTTTACAACTATGAATGTCCGACTGGAGTATTTTGCAGTCAGTCAAAATATTGTTACTATTGGACAGGCATGTATAACATATACAAGGATATATATATATATATATATATATATATATATATATATATATATATAAAATGTACTCACATTAGATAAAACATAATTAAAGAGTATCTGCGGATTTTTGGAGTCCTAAACAAATCTAATATGGTATATTCATTTTCATTTGCTAAAGCTGGCTTGTCTGCATTAGAACAGCTGTCTGCTTCAGAGTCAGTCACTGGCTGTGATTGTACACAATTTTGGTCACCAGTTACTGCCTGCATTTCTTTACAATTTTCATCCTTCGTTAAGAAAGGCTCTATTTGTGCACAGCTTTCAACATCAACTGTAACCAGCTCTGATTCTCTGCTCTGGTCCTTGGCTATGATGGACTCTATCTGCACACAGTTTTGGTCAATGGCTGTAGCAGACTGTAAATGGTTTTTGTCACATCCAGACACAGAATGTAATTTTATGCTGTTGTGATCCAGTGCTTGAGATTCTGCTGTGGAATTATGATCCCTTTCAAATTTGTTTTGATGTTTAAAGGGGCAAAAATCTGACATAGTTCTGGTAGCTGGTTCTATATCTTTGAACATTAGGTCTGGTATAGGTCTCTTGTTGAATTTAGCCACCCTCTTTATCACCGTCTCTGCCTCCTGTAACTTTCTTTTGGCTATCAACCAGGAAATAGACTCAGGCAAACATCTGAAATTACAGATGTGATTGGTGAAGAAAAAAATTTATTAGACAAAAATATCCTTAAAAAAAAGCAAAAAAACAAAACAAGTTCCTTGAAGAAACAATCTACCGTCCAAAAAGAATTTCATAGAATCTAAGACAAAATCATTTCTTCTTTTTAACTGCTGAGTGTTGAAACCATCTCTGTTATTCATGAGCAGTGTTTATTCCAGAAATGGAAAAAGTGGGGCCCAATGGCCCCTACCAGGTCAAAAAGTGAGGTCATTTTGAAACAGAAAGTGGTCACAGATTTCCTTACCTTGTTTATTCAAGAAATTCACAGACATGTCATTATCACATGCACTTGCATCATGGATTTATTAATTTTTGCAATAAATATTCAATTATATGCTTTTAATCGGTTGTTGCTGAGTCAGACTACAGCACAGTTTTCTACAAATCTGTCCACTATTCAGAACATGTTAGTTTTAGTGGACAAGGAAATTGTGACTCAGCGACTCATTCAATGTATATTATGCTGGAAAAGTGAATATTTATTGAAGCAATTAATGAATCCATGACCTAAGTGCCTGTGATCATTATCTGCCTTCCCTGTCACAAGCCTTCTGTCCTGGGATTTGAATTCCTCATGCTCGAGTAACCATTCCCCTCTAGAATTTCTTTTGAAGATTTGAATCAACATTTTAACCTCCTTTACAATACTTTTAAAATAAATGTCACTGTGTTTTTGCTGAAGATGTCATCTTTTCTTCTTTACAGTTTCTATCAATGATCTTCAATGCTGTGCTCATGACTGGTGCCCAAGCTGATCAAAATCAGCAAGACATTTCTGTCAGCTAAAGAAATTGATCATCTTATACTTCTTTGGCAATGAGCACACTATTCAGTAAGCATGGGATACATTTGATTCAGTTTAAAATCTTCTGTAACAAACTTCTATCTTTATTTTTGGAGGTCTTTTTTATACGCCTTTTGGGAACCATAGAGGGAACTTTCTTGCACCAAAGATGACAAGTAAGCATCAATGGCACAAGGGCGCAGCCTAAAATGAACCCTTCCACAAGTCAAAATCATGATCTGGTGTTCCAGTGACTTTGACCTTTTCACTTTCAAATCATTATGGCATGTCTCTACATTAGTACAGGTAATCTCAGAGGTCTAATGAAAAATGGTTGCAGGAAACATTACCTGCAGAGCAGATACTAAAAGATACTGAATTACAATTTCAGCTACAGTAACCCGGACTTTTGACCTTTTGACATTCAAATCAATCAGTAGCTTCATCTACCATATATAAATATATATATATATATATATATATATATATATATATATATATATATATATATATATATATATATATATATATATTATATATATATATATATATATAAATATATATATATATATATATATCAGAGCTGAGCAAATCCCATAGCCCGACGTCCCGGACTATTCATTTTTGAAGTCGGGCAAGTAAAATATTCCAAGTCGGTAGTCCGGGACAAGTGCTTTTTAAAAAAGTCGGGCAAATCCTTATTTTCGTGCTTTTAATCACTATATCTACCTTTATTTGGCCAATCATGCCCTCCGGGCATACTGAATACTTGATTCTACCCCTCTTCATGTATACATTTACATTCTGTATAACACATAAATGTGGTCTGTGATAATTTTTGCATATGCGGCACGTTCAGTTACCGCTTGACTGCACATTGAGCTAAGCGACCAAATTATCGGCAAATCAAAACACGTCAAACAAAAGAAAGCCAGTATGATCAATTAGCAGTGTTTTAAACGACTTTGTTGCATTGTGTTTACTCAAGCCAGATCCTCATGAGCGTCTCACTATGATTTTAATCCAGCGAGTCTGTTTAATTAAATTAATGAAAGGTACTTTACCGACATCAGTGTTGGTTTCCTTTATGAACTGATTAAATGACAGTAATGATTCTTTAAATTTTAATTGATTATACAGATGATTAACTTCCACGTGCGATATTGCGTTTGAAGCGAAACAATTGCGCTAATTAATGAGCTGTCTCTGTTCGTATATAAAAGAGAAAATGTATGTTATGATCATTTTAGAAGTAGTTGTCAAGCAAGCTGATAGTTACTCTGTGGATAAAATGAGTTTGCTAAATTATTTTCGCAAGGAAGGTAATAAGGGCGATTCAGAGAAGGAAAATTTTTGTGAAAGTGGAGGGATAAAATGTAAGACTGCTACTGAATGTGTGGTAGCTATTTCTCCAAAGAGACATAAGCAGAACCTTTGAGATGCTTTAGAGCATTTGACTACAGGCACTTTCCTCATGAGAGGGCAGCTCTGTTGAAATATGGGAGGGAAGACTTGCAGGTTCTTCTTAATCATCTTCAGGGCTGAGCAAATCCCATAGCCCGATGTCCTGGACTATTAATTTTTGAAGTCGGGCAAGTAAAATTTTCCAAGTCGCTAGTCCAGGACTAGTGGATGAAAAAACAATTTGCTCAGCCCTGTGTATATATATATATGTATAAAGGAGACTCCTTTCAAGTTGACACCCTTATTCAAGCCTGCAGAAGTTTACTTTTTCTAACATCCTTCTAAAAGCCTGGCTACAGTCTGCCATAAAATCATTAAGAGGTCATGTTCTCTTAAAATCATTCTGAAATGATGCTTTATCACAAGAACAGCTGAATTTTGCATTGAAATAATTGATTCAGCAAGCAGTAAAGTGAGAGGTTATCCTACAAGATCTGGATTATATAGGTACTTTCTTTTCATGGGCAATGTTTGTAAATGTTCTCTAATGATGAAATTGGAGTAGACAAGTTACAATCATTAAATGCTGGTATGAAGGGTTCACTTACTGGTACATCTAACTCACCAATAAGATTTATTTGCAAGTTATATACATTAAATTTACAATACAGGTATAATATTTCATTTATCCATTACTCTTTTATATTATTTGTGTTAAAACACATTATTAACCCAAGTGATATTACATTTGCATATGAGGTCAAATTCAACAATGATGCAAAATTCTGGATCCATTAAAGTGACACTTAATTTAAAAATAAACATTTAAAAAAATAAAGATGACTTCTTGACATAAACTATAGTGAAATTCCATTAAAAACAGTTGAGAATTTCTTAATATTTAAGTTTTAACAAAACTTTAAAGGCAGAAATCCTGTTTCAAGCTTATTAATATTCATGAGTTCTGATGTTATAAGATATTAAAGACTTTTTAAAAAGCCTGATCATTTCTTATAATACAAATTAAAGAAAAGTGAAAGCAAGATCTCCCAAATCTGCCAACTCTACTGACAATGTACTGCATCATGACAAAAATGAATGTCTAATTTTAAGCAAAAAATGAAATTAAATAACAGATTTTATTTACCTGGTCATTAGTGCTTTGTTACATGTCCCTTAGAATAAATAACTTTACGTATTCTCATTGGAACAGACTAGTATAAATATCATATGTGGCAAACAGGTATTGTCTATTAAGTTACAGCAAGCACCCTCACGAGGTCATCTGTGGATCTTATCACATCAGTATTTCACTGATGCCGGAATATAAGGGTCCTCCGGTTGTTCTCATTAATAACTAGGCTCTGTGAGGATCATGTCAAACAGTTAATGCCGTGATCAGTCTTCAATTGACAAGTCCTCAAAGACTTGTGAAAGGGATAATTGTCATCCTGAAACAAGTATCTCTGGCTGAAACTATTCAGAGTAACTAACAAATGACTACCCAGAATCTGGATATATTTGTGACTAGTCATACTGCCATCAATCATCCCATTCTAGAGTATATCAAGCAGACTCACACCATCACATACATTTTCCAAGACACTGGGTTAGGCAACATTCGCCAATTTTTTTCCAAACACTTATCCAGTTTTCATGACCAGCCAACACTCTTCATTAAATAATACCCTATCCTATCCATTCTGCAAGGTCCATCCTAATTTTCCCTAACATCAATTAATTCCCCAAACACCGTTCCTTTTGAACTTCTTCTATACAAAATGCTTAAAATATCCCTCAGAAGGCAAATAAATTGGAATAGTTTTTGTGCATACTGGTATCAGGACTTACTTAATTCACTTGACAAATCCACCAAACTCTTCATCCTGTTTCTTTTTGAGAACCAAAATAGGACTCAGTCACCTGAACACCAAGACTATGTGACCAGCCACTTCTATGGATATTTTCTGCAGATTCTATTGCACTGAATTTCTTCAAAACTCTTACAATGATAGATTGAGCTTTTCCGACAATTTTAGTAATACTTTGAGTACCTTCCATTTTACAGTACAGTGTGATGCTTTTCATTAGGTGTAATATCTTTACATTCTTGAGGCATTTTCTTCCTATGATACTGATTTACTTACAGTACTTAGCAGATGACTTATCAACTTTTGGATAGCCTTATCACTGTTAGTACTATTTACTTACCTATAAATTTCTACTCAAATAAAATGAGAATGCTACATACCAACAGTAGGGTCAAATTGCATAACTTTTTTACTCTTATGCAATGTAAATGTTGTTACTGTGATGCAACACTTTTGTCATGATGCTGTATATACATCTGACCCAAGCTCTAAAGTCTGCAGCACCAGTTATATAGCAAGGGACTTGTAATATTAAATATCTGCTAATGCTGGAAAGACACAAGGAATTAGTAGAATATTCTTACAGACAAAAGAATGCCAAAACAGCATTTGGCACCGTGACCAATATCTCCAGATATCTCCAGTTCCTGAGAAGATAGCCAAACAAGGCAAGTGACATTATGCCTAGTGACCAGAATATGTTGACGAATATGGATGGCTTGGTCCGCTTGGTAGAAGGAAACAATTCTGTTATCATCACAAAAGCTGCAAGGTTGACTGCCTGGAACAAAAAAATTTACAATATTTCTCCAATGATAAGCAGACCTTGTAATTTGTTCTTCGTCTTAAAGTGGGAGTAGACTTATTATAGGAAAAAGCCTTTACTGTAAATGAGTAAAAAGCAAAAATTAACTTTTACATAGTAAGTTTAAATATAATACTGTAAAATCAGGATAATGCACACTTATTATATACCCATCATTACAACTCCTGATGAAGGCTACTAACCCAAGGCTGATCTGAAACCTTGCATCTCATGAAAAACGGATAGATTTATATTCCTTGCCATCAAGGATGATGTCACCGAACAACGGTCACATGAAGGGAGTAGACAAATTTCAAAAGTTCTGGTATTTTTTCAAAACCGCTTACTTAGCAGCAACGGTGCAGAGCGGGGAGTAGATGGACGGAATCAAAGTCAAACAACAGCAACAGCATAAAACTTGTTTTTTTATTGTGAAATAACTGTTTAGGGTATATAATAAACACATCATCAGTACAGAAACTTGATCAAGGGACTTGTATCGCATTTCATCTGATAGCAGAAGGATATCAGATCACAATATCTAATATCTTTCCGCTGTCAAATTTGAAACGATATAAGCACCCAGATCAAGTTATTGTACTGATATCCTGTATATATTGAAAATATATCAAATATAAATGCACATAAACCTTTCCATGTTGTAGTAGTTTTTTAAGTGTACACCCAGAAATTAAATACAGCAACTACAAAGACATTTTTTCTTCTGCAATTGGTCATTTATCTAGTGGCCATAATACTAATTTCTACTCTATAAAATACCATGTCATACAAACTGCAATTTTATAACAATAACTTTTCTATTCAGATATTTTAGACTAATCAAAAAGTTATAGCAAGAAAATAATAAAAGTATCAAGAATAATAATGGGTTAGAGCAGGTGTCGGCAACCTCTGACACGCATGCCAATGATGGCATGCCAAACTATTTGGAAAGTGCCAAGTCTTTGGAATATGACTTGCCTCATGGCACACAGCACTCTACACAGCACTATACAATTGAGTGGACCTGGCACAACAGTTCTAAAATGTTACCGATGCCTGGCTTGGAGGGTTCTTATAATAAGGTACATTCATTAGGATCAACGAGATAAACCTAAATTGCAAGATCAATCACTTACATTGAGTGTTCAAAATCAAACACCTGTCTAGATCAATCACTTACACTGAGTGTTCAAAATCAAACACCTGCCTAGATCAATCACTTACACTGAGTGTTCAAAATCAAACAGCTGATGCAGCCATCAACACCAAAACAAGCGGTTATTGAAGCACATCTATATGGTCTTCTACTTAAACTGCTGTCCATGACGATTATGGTATTAACAAGGTGTCTTAAAAGTGATAAAATTCAAGTTACATGGACAATGTTATCATTTCATATATGAGCTAAACCAGAGTGTAGTCAATAATTACATAGCTCACTTCTACTTTCACTAGTCTCCAGTAGCCATTGTAAACATTGTCATGTAGAAAATAAATTCACACTAAAGTGATCTTGGCTCATTTTCATACTAAATATATTTTTTGGCAAGCATGCATCTTTATATATGAATTTTTAATCAATTTAAAATAAAAAATTTGAACTATGAATTAGCACTATATTGTGCTGACATACTGTGTAATAACTACCTACCTACCTAAGCACCCACCCACCTACCTACCTACCTACTGTGACAGGGCATAAAAGACATAAAGGATAAAAAAGAAGATTCTTTTCATTCATATCAAAGTAAAGGTAGTAAGTTGATAAGAAAGAGACTAATGTTGTTTTTGTATTAATTTTGTAAAATCTGTGTTCTTACAATGTTCTTGAAATGCTATTATCATTGTCCACCCCTAGAAGCCAGATTTTAGTGGGTGAAAATCACCAGTTTTGAGAAACCTTGGAGTGACAGCCAGCAGTATACAGTTCATGCATCACTAATTACCTTGATTAACCACAGGTGTGGCCTCTCATGAAAAGCATGCAGTCCTATCACCTAATTCCTATACTCATTCACATGTACAATACAGTTCAACTGCTGAAGGTAATATGTCACAATATACAATGTATAATCATTAAAATGGAATGTTGACCACTGAATAAACATATTTATTCCTAATTTCAACTGCATTGGTCAGGAAGGGTCTTCTGAGTAGGCTATTATGTATATAGGTCTAGCATGCATGAATCAATGTAAATGTAGGTCACCGTGACCATCTCTTATTTTAAAGGTGAAGAAGGAGTAACAGATGCATCCAATTATCAAGTTTCATGACTAGAACATAAACACCACCCAAGAAATGAACCTTTAATACAAATTTTGTTAAGAAAATCGCTGAGCATGAAATTTAGATCACTGAGACCTCTTCTGGCAAAAAGGATATAGAATTTATCAAGGTGCATCCACTCACCAAGTTTCATGATTCTAGGTAGGAGAATATGCATAGAACATTCCAAAAACTCATGTGGGCATGAGCTAAATGCAAAAGCTTAATCAAAGTCAGTAAAAGATGAAATAGAGATCTCAATGAACCTCTATTGTTGTAAGAGTGTGGCAGTAACGGAGATGTGTATCATCATCAATTTTACAATTCTATCATGAACAGTACCTGAGAAATGAACATCAAACTCGAAATTTAATCCAAGTCAGTGAAGCATAAAATATAGTCAATATTGACCTACTAGTGAAATGAGGGAGTAGTGCTCATAAAGATGCATCCCCAAGTTTCATGATTCTATATAGGATAGTATGCATAGAGTGTGAAAAGCTCATGAGCTAATACAACAACTTAACCCAAGCCAGTAAAACATGAAATATAGGTCACAGTGACAATTTTTGGTATGGGTGTGGTACTACAAGAAATATATACAATCACCTAGTTTAATGAATACAGCATGAATAGTAAAAACATCAAATTGAACCAAAGTCAGTGAAATGTGAAATGTAGGTCATGTGACCTACTTTTAAGCTGAGGGTGTAGTACTCATCAAGATGCATCCTCTTGCCATATTTCATGATTCCAATTATAGCAGTATTGTACAGTAGATAACACACCAATGTGGGCATGAGCTACATGCAAAAATTTAACATAAGCCAGTAAAATATTAAATTAGGTCACAATGGCCTTCTTTTGTTGTGGGGGTGTAATACTAATAGGGATGCATATAATTACCTAATTTGATGGTTCTGGCATAAACAATGTTGAAACCAAGTCAGTGAAGCATGAAATATAGGTCACAGTGACCTACTTTTGTGATGTGGGTGTAGTATTCATAAAGATGCATTCCCTCACCAACTTTCATGAATCTAGGTATAACAGTATATATACAGGATGCAAAAAAACAGCTGGTTATGAGCTAAATGCAAAAGCTTAACCCAAGCCAGTAAAATGTGAAATGTAGGTCACAGTGACCTTCCTTTGTGGTAAGGGTGTGGTACTAATAGAGATAAATATAATCATATAGTTTGATAATTCTATCATGAACAGTGCTTGAGAAATAAACTTCAACCACAAAATTTCACCAAATTCAATGAAGCATGAAATATGTCACAGTGACCTACTTTTGATGAGGGTGTAGTACTCATGAAGATGCATTCCCTAACAAAGTTTCATCAATCTAGGTATATATATATATATATATATATATATAATATATTTATATATATATATATATATATATATATATATATATATATATATATATGGTACAAAAAACCTAGTTGGTCATAAGCTAAACACAAAAAATTAACCTAAACCAGTGAAATATGAAATGTAGGTTGCAGTGACCTTCCCTTGTGGTAAGGGTGTGGTACTAACTGAAATCCATACAATCATATAGTTTGCTCATTCTATCATGAACAGTGCTTGAGAAATAAACTTCAACCACATAATTTAACCAAATTCAGTAAAACATGAAATATGTCACAGTGACCTACATTTGTGATGATGGTGTAGTACTTGTCAAGATGCATCCCCTCACCAAGTTTCATGATCCCAGGTATAACAGTTTTTATACAGGTAACACAAAACCTGAACTAAACAAAAACTTAACCAAGAGTGCACAACCAATGTTTTTTGTATCTACAAATTTAGCCCCCTCCCCTTGGGGTAGGTGCTATGAAACCCAATCCAAAATCTTGCCTGGGACTTAGGATGAAAAAATGGTTGATATTCAGTGAGGGTGTACATATGTATATGTTTTTATCTGTGCAGACACCAATGCCAAGGGTAGTACAATAGCTTACCTCTATTTCTTAATGGTAAGCTAAAAATGTGACTAACATCCCCTTGCTCAATGCAATCAGCAGGATTGGCAATCTTTGAGGTGTACAAAGGCCATCAAAGTGTTAAGATGCTAGCTACACTGAAAGATAATGGAATTACTCCTTTGTTTGTTCCTGCCTCGTATATGAACAATCTCCAACCATTAGACTTGGCAGCAAACAAATATTACAAAGAACAGAAATTACACTTCCACTGATATGCAAAACAGTTCATAGAGTCTATGAGGGGAAAAAGGAAGATGTCACTGATGAAGATCATTGCACTTTATCAGTGGACCTTCAAACATTAAAATGTGGGCAGATTCATGCTAAATGGATGATTGTGGCTGGTGAGGAAATGTCTGATAAATTGAATCTAATTATCAGTGGCTTTAAGATGGACTTGAGCAATTCTGAAATTTCAGGATTATTATGTGACAAAAGTTTGCGTGTACCTGGAGACTTGATTGACAAAATGTTTATTCAGTAGTTTTGTCAAAAAATCAGTGCAGTGCAAGCTTTAGTACTGTGCTGTAATTTGTGCATATACATAGTGTTTGATAATACTTTGTGCTTAAAGCAATACTTCTAGTATTTGGCAGTTTTGTTGTTCCTTTGGATTAAAAATGTGTGTATAAAATGAGATCTGCTTTCATAAGAATTTATATTTTAACAGGAAAGTTTGCCACCTGTAATTAGAAGTATAAATGTTTTCATTTATCTATGCTTTATGTAAATTAATCGTTTAGAGGGATCAAAACTGTGGTTAAATTTTAAATCACAGACTACTGCATAAAAAAGTGCAATTATTTCATACAAGTATTTTGAATAACAGTTTCACCTGAATGAAGGAAAGATGTAAAATCAGCATTAAATCTAATTTTGTTGAACTTTTTGTTATTTGTTCTTTCATTTTCAATAATACTAGTAGTCAAACCTGTCCTAGTGGTCAGCTGTGTTCAGTGGTCACCTGTGTTCAGCGGTCATTCTAATTCCACCCCCCAAATTTCCTATATAAATGCCCTGTATTTAAGTAACCTGCTTTCAGTGGTCTGCGGCCAGGTGTTTCTTAACCAAACCATGGTTTTACCCTGCCTTAAGTGGTCACTGAAGCGTATCAGCAGTGACCACTCCAAGTATGCAAATTAAACACTTCTTTTGCTTGATGAGCAAGGCATTGTTTAGATAAAGTATACCATGTGAATTGATGTTTAAGCATTTCATATCTCGACTGTACTTACCGTACTAGAATCATACTGTCAGTCAAACTCAAAGGTGTCAACATGTCAGCTTTGAAAGCAAAGCGGTTTTTGTCCTTACATGAGAGAATCGAAGCAATTTGTTTCCTGGATAGTGGACAAAGTAGTCATGTAGTTGCAGCAGAAATGGGAGTCAGGCAAACTCAGATTCAAGGGATTATTAAGCGTAAGCAAGATATTATGGCCAATTTTGAGAACAACGTTAATCCGGAGTGTAATATATTACGTACAATCACACCAAATGAGTAGAGATACATGTACACTGCACTTGTGATATCCCTTATGGTTTATATACTACTAATGATAGACGCAGGAAGCTTCTTTTCATTCCCTAATCATCAAAGATCTCACACAAAAGCAGACTGTCTTTTGATCTCGGTGACTTTGAGCAACTGCTTAATCCATCAATTGTTTGAAGTGTGAACATCTGTTTTCATGCTTAATTATACCAGCTGGCCTAACAAAAAGTCAGTCCTGTGTTTGACAATCACAGGAAAGCTGTCAATTAGTAATTTTATTTAGACGCCATTTTTACTGATAAGTGATGATTTAATGTACATGATGGATTAAAAGTGGAACTTTTTATTTTATTATTTTGTTATTTTTCTTTTTGCTAATTAGCTAAACTAAATATATGTATCTTGATAGCATACTACTACTCCTCCTAATAATGTTAGTGCTGTTAGGTGCATAGTACATGTATTTGTCATGAACCAAGTTTGAGAGCTGAACCGGCCTTCAGAGGTAACCTGTCTTCAAAGGCCACTTTGGCCCTTTCCTATGGGTGACTGCCGAACACAGGTTTGACTGTACTTGAATATTTCATGATCTTTCTCTTTTCTGTCTATCCTTACTGTTCTCACAGCACATAAATTTAGGCAGTAAGTGGAACTTACAGTTACTGGATACTTTATGATGCGAACTGGGCAGTGAGTGGAACTGACAGTTACTGGATATTTCATAATGTGAACTTGGCAGTGACTGGAACTGATAGTTACTGGATACTGCATAATGTGAACTGGAGCAATGCAACATGTTTTATAATCCTTTTATACTTTTCTTTCACCAAAAGGGTTCAGACAAAACATGCACATATAAAAGATAAAAAATACTGTATTACAGTAATCAAACTGAATTAATTTATGATTGCTAGGAATGTATCAGTAAGAAATGGGGATGGGGACTTTCTGCATGTGACTCATGTTTCATTGGGTCTTTAAATGCATGGTTCAAAGCAACCACAAAATACATTAAATCTGATACTCCATGAAAATTAATGAAACTACAGTAATGTGTGACTTTGCGCAATTTTCAGCACCTTTCTTTTTGGAAATTAACAAAATCCCAAAATCGCACATCCTAGAACAGACCATGCATGAAACCAGATATAAATGTTTAAAGTCTTTTCTTCTCGTTATCTCTAAACATGGATTTTAATTAAAAATTCATAAAATCTCTGTGAGAAAATATTTAAGCAATTAGCTTTTATAATAATTTTTTATTGAAATGAAAGATTGTTTTAGCAAGGAAGGTAACCACTATGAATATAACTATTTCCTTGTAGGATTAGAATTTGAGTTTTGTCCATTTATACAGCCTCGACTGACTTTTTAAGACCAAAAGGCTAATAGACCTAAATATAGAAAACTGCCTATTATTAGAAATACAAACTATTCTTAGTAAAGAGCAGACAGCATGCCATAGGCTTGGAGGGATACAGTGAAACCCTGTTTAACATGCTTTGTTATAGCACAAATTCGGATACAGCACAATCGTGACGTGACTCCCAACATTTTTAAATAATCTTACAAATTTATCTCAGTAATCCAAAGTTTTAGTGCCAAAATAAGCACAAGTTTGATTTAATAATTTGGCATGTTGCATTCTTGCAAGAAATAATGTCTTATCACGACATCTTTCTTTATGTGAATAAAACTGTTAAAAGTTTCGATTTGTGAATGTTCGTTTCAGTTGTGTTAATAGTCAATAACTACAGTTTGATCTTAGCATAGTTTTGAAAAACATCAGCTCTTTAAAAAGCTGATAATTGTTAATCTAATTATTACTGAACCATCAACAATAAAGCCATCCAATCTTCTTTGTGTTTGTCTTCAATGCATCCTGTGTACAATCATTACTTAGTCCAAAACAATAGCCAACAGATGTTTGCTCAGTTGCCCAGCATGTTTGCTCAGGCAACTGGCATACACAACCAAGAACAAAACAATGTGGTGATCAGAACAAGATTTCTCACCTGAATTTATAATTCAGTTAATTTATCGACCTAATTAAGTAATTGCTAATCATGAGTGTCAATCTCACATCTGAAGTTCGTTGAAATTATCAGGCACTGCTTAATAAAAACATAATGTTCTGTTGTCAGACAATCATCACACAGTCAATTGTCCAGTGAATCATACAGCCCCTTTCCAAGAAGAAAAAAAAATGACTCCATTTGTTCGTTAACAATTATTCATGCTGTAGTCAAAAGATTTACATACATTATTCAGATTTGTGAGAAATCTAGCAGAAAAAGTTTTAGTGATTTGAAGTGTATACAGACACTGCTTAATGACCTTGACATGTACGCATATACTGAACCATAAATGTTCTTTATCTTTCCTTATGTTATTTTTGGGATTAATTTTTTGGCACTGAATTTAGACACATCATGATCTATGCTGAAATTACTAAAACATACGCTTCTTCGTGCACATTTTCAATGGAATTATTATGGATTCACTGTTATGGATGGAATGACATCGGACAGTGAGTACATGTATCAATACTTTAACTACAGTATTCATCCTATACATGTACCAACACATGGTACACAGCTTAAAATCAAATATTAAATATACAATCACTGTATTTGCATGATTTCTCATTAAATATGCATTGATTTAAGATGGTAACCATGCCATTGAAAAACAAACTTGGTTCTTATGCTTATACCCACCCCACCCCACCCCATTTGTAGAGCCTAGGGGATAAGCGCATCCCTTTCTTTAGTCAAGTGACGTGGCGTGCCTTTGCACAATGTTACATAGCATGATGATACTCTGTGGACCCTAACCATCATGCTATAATGGGGTTTCACTGTACCTCCAAGTAAAAAAAGTCATAATGTGGCATAATGTGCAGTCATTGCAAGTTCCACTGTTGATAAAAAGCACATCCAAACAATCCAAAATATGCTCACATGTTCTATACTAACTTCAAAAATTGGTATATACACTTGTCCCACACTTTAGAGTATCCTTTTGATCTATCTATATTGATAGTGTCATTTCAAGCAAGTATGTCAATAGAAAAAATTGATTCAATATCATCTCCATACAGGTATATGAAAACACATATGCTTAACTTCCTTTGACGGGACAAAACATTGAATATGGACAACATTTATTAAAAAAAAGAAACCCAAGTCAACCTGGTTAATCTGTCCTGATATGGCCAGTACTCAAACAATGAATAAATGGACAGTGTGCTCAAACAATAAATAAATGGGCAGTGTGCTCAAACAATGAATAAATGGCCAGTACTCAAACAATGAATAAATGGCCAGTACTCAAACAATGAATAAATGGCCAGTACTCAAACAATGTATAAATGGGCAGTGTGCTCAAACAATGAATAAATGGGCAGTGTGCTCAAACAGTGAATAAATGGCCAGTACTCAAACAATGAATAAATGGGCAGTGTGTTCAAATAATGAATAAATGGGCAGTGTGCTCAAACAATGAATAAATGGCCAGTACTCAAACAATGAATAAATGGCCAGTACTCAAACAATGAATAAATGGGCAGTGTGCTCAAACAATGAATAAATGGGCAGTGTGCTCAAACAATTAATAAAATGGACAGTGTGCTCAAACAATAAATGTACTTCCTAATGTAAGCAGAGGATGATGAATTAAATTCCCATGAAGGGAAATATAAATCAGTAATATTTTGGGCTCACACTGCATTAGTTTAACTTTACTTTGATTGTGATCGTACAGTGTTTAACCACACTAGACAAAACTGCAATATAGTCCAACTAGTAGGTTGTTTTAATTTAAAAGAAGAAAAAGGTATCAGGTTAAGAAAAGTATACTGTATACAGGTTCATTTACAAAGAAAGCACAGTAGTGTTAAGTTAATCTTATGGACTAAAAAACTGGGAAAAACTGAGCTTATACAAATAATCTTAGGTATGATATGTTTTAATCACTAGGTTGTGTAAATTAATTCAGTGATAAAATATACTTTGAATAAATGTTAAATGTCTACTGTATTTTGTAACTTCAGTAAAATTTACCATGTTAAAAAATCCAACTAAGAATCGCAGAAGTATAAACAAAATGATGCTGTCAACAAAGGCCACACCCACTCCTATGGCTGCCTGGACAAATAGACAAACCAGCATGAACATTTTGCGACCAAACCTGTCCGAGAGTGAGGTCAGCAGGGCAGCTCCACATGAGTTTCCAACCATGTAGATTGTGGTGGAGAGATCTACTAGGTACTCCTTCCCACAGACAAGGTCCCACTGTCAACAGAGTTTTACAAATGTTATGGAGCATAGGTAATCAAAGCATGATATCAAATGAGTATCAATATTTTATTTTTGTTCTCAGATGATTCATATCTGAAACAGATGTACCCTTATGTTTTAATGTCCACTTTTTCCAGTATTCTGATGGCACTTGGTAGAAAGCCATTTATTGTGAAACCTTTTTAAATGTACTGTATATACTCATGTATAAGCCCATACCAACTGCAAACTGCATAGACCCAGATCTGCCATTGCATAATGCACTGGCAGATCTGGGTCTATGCAGTTTGTAAGGACTAATCAGTAGAACAAACAACACAGACCCTGATCTGCCGGTGCATTATGCAACTTCGCTTATATTCGAGTATATACAGTATTACTTCGCCTTTTAACAGGTGCAGTGTTGGATGGTATGTTTCTGTGAGTTTAAATAACTCCAAAAGACAATTGTAAGTTTTGTTTACATCTCATCATATTTGTCCAACCTGGCCTTTTTCATCCATTACCACAAAAACTGATGTTTACTAGTCACTTGTTTTCTGTTATTATCCATCATTCAAGTATTTCATAGGTAAATGTACTTTTTCGTTAAGGATGAAGATATTAAGAATGGTAACCAAATACAATGAAACTATGAGTGCCTCTAAAACCCAGCTTCCAGACTAGCCTTATATTTTGACCTCAAAAAGGCTTTTTGGATACAAATTAAACCTCTTTATTCTGATCACCTCTGTAAAACAGCCAAAATATATGGTCCTGTGAGTTTACAGTTCTGTGAATTTTTACTGCAGTAAATCAATAATTGATAGAATCCCAGTTAGTAGAGTAAAATGCAATTATCTAGACCCATGAAGATATGATTTTGTCCAGAATATCAGTTTTCTGGATAACTGATCTTAATGAATTAGGAGTTCAAATTTTCAGCAGATATGGTGGGAGACCATATAAATGAACAATTAGGAAAATCCACATCTGGATAATTGGTGTTTGTAACGATTTCAAAAGATGTACACAAAATGAAGGGTGATTGTAGTAGGCCTTATTTTAATCTGCATTGTCCTAGATGTCCATGGACAAGTACAAGGGTTGTATAACCCAAAAGTGTTGTTTTTTAAGAACTTTTCAAGGAGTTTTCAAGAATTCCAAAAGTTTTGAAGGAGAACTTTTTCTTACGGAAATTGAACTTTCTCTATATGTTATTTTTATTATCACTGCATATATCGGTACGAAATCATACAATCTTTATAGAAAAGTGGTAAATATGTGGTCATTAAAAGTATACTCATGTATGTACCGGGGTATGTGTGTATTGGGTTTAATGGCATGTCAGCACAATCCAAGCTATATAATGCAGATTATAAAAATAAATGGTAATAATTTCAAAAACATTTTGGACAGAAAATCCCTTCCAAATAAACATAAACATGTTATTGTAGTCATACAAGATAAAAGACAGAAGGTAAATATTTGAAAATTCTTTAAAAAGTATATAAAATAAAGGGTAATTGTAAAATAATATAAAATCCTTAAAAATGTAGGTGAACATTTTTATATCCCAGTAAATCACATTCTTTTTATAAAAAAATCCAAGATTTTCTTTGGTGGTACATGTACATCATCCAAAGGCTTTTTAACCGAATTCATATAATAAACTTCTGTCTCACAAGGTGAAAGTTGGTATACTCTACATGAATGTGTTCCACTGTCAGTTGATACACCACTCCCTTGATAACTCAAGCCCTGATAACTTGCTAAATAGCTTATAATGCGGGACCAGATGTGGATCCCATTTTTTTCACTAGAAAAAATGAAAAAAAATTGGCCCCTATTTCTTGAACATGAAGAAAATTGTGATCAAAATTGGTAAATGAAACCTTGATATATTGCTTGTTTTATCGTCGAAAACGGTGGTTAGTACCCAGAAATTTGAATCAACATCATGAAATTCTCAACGTTTAATAAAGTCATATATATTGTTAAATTTTCTTTCCAAACAACATTCTCAATACACTGTAAATAACAATATTTGACGATATTTCGATCAATGAAAATGTTACTAATGCCTACTGATGGCAACACTTTAATAAATAAATACTAAATAAGTTTTGTCAAGTGAAATTTGTGAGTTCTATCTTTTAATTCAGTTTCAGTGTAATCATCATAAATGCAATATTCCCTCTTGTAAAATGTGAAAAATGTCACTCTACCATCACAGCTATGTCAACAAGCATTTCTGTGAGAACCTAATTAAGTGCCAACCGTGTTTTGATCACTGACTTGCGGAAGTATTTGTTGTATTGCTACACTCAATTAAAAGCAGACCTGCTTTGTATTATCACATTAATATGTCTTGTGAATCAAATCAAATAAAGGGGTGGAATAAAAGAAAAGTTAAAAGGCATGCAAATCCTACATGTGTAAGAGCTAGCAGTCACGGTCATGTGTCAGGTCAACTCATTTCAATTGACCAATCAAACACTGTTATAGATATTACCATGTAATATAATTAAACTACCTTAAATTAGCCTACTCATTCACAAATGTGATCAAAGATAGCAAGGCAACCAAGCGAAATGAGAACTTGGTGAATGAAAAGCTTTGTTTCACAGATACAGTTCATTATGCAGAAGCGAGTTCCAGAGTTTTTAGTGAACTTGAAATTCCTGAATTGGCACTCAGAGATTTCCTCAAGGATGCAAAGAAGTTTCATTATTACTTGCAATGAAATCAAGGCACCAATATTTTAATAATAGAACAATATAAAAATCTAGTTTTGACGTTGACAGTTGTTTCACAAATAAATGTCCCAATTTTAAAAAAAAAGGAATCTTGTTTTGTTGTGAATCAACAACAACAAGAAGCAGTGACATACTACACAATGTTTTAGTGTATACATGATGGTTGTTGAAACCTCGTGGAAAATATTGTTAACAATCTTTCAGAGGTTGGATATCTTGAAAATAAAGGTAATTTATACAAAAAAATGAACAACTTCATTAGAAAAAGCTATTTATCAACAATTATTCCCAACTTGCTTATAAAAGGAGTATTTAGCCAGTACACAGCACCGTTACCCACTCCCACCCCGTGCAGTTTTTCTCGATGTCCAGCAGAATGGCATCCCATTCTTAATGTGTTTTGAGGTCCCTCTGTAACTTGTGCCCTCGCTTATAGTGCGGTCTATGTTTTTGGACCCCGTTGTGTGCGAGTTATCAAGGGAGAGGTGTACTGGTAAGGAATGCTTTCTGATCTATGCACACCTCCTAAAGGGTGATACTGTTGTTGGTTGTTTTTCAACAGCACTTTGAGTCACTGTTGACCATTTCCACAGCATGGTAATGTGCTTAAAGTGCAGTTAAAAACCAAAAACAACAACAAAAAATTGTACCTTCAGGAGGTATGCACAGATCAGGTATGCGTGTCCTATATATTATAGCGGCACAATACCACTTCATCTCTGCAATTTGATCAGTATAAGGGGTGCAACTCTCCAATGATTGGTTTGATGTTCTGTATTACATTTTTCAGACTTAACTTTTTGTTGGCTCTACATAGCCACTTCTGTTGTTTAGGTGCCGTAAAACACTACTACATACATACATACATACATACATACATACATACATACATACATACATACATACATACATACATACATACATACATACATACATACATACATACATACATACATACATACATACATACATACATACATACATACATACATACATACATATTCAAAGCTTGTTTGTGGAGTTTTCAGTCCATATATTTTAACAAGTAGAAAGAGCATGCATATTTGAATAATATCTGAATACAATATATGGAATCTTCCACTCAGACATGGGTGACTTCAGTGCAGCTTGGCTGTTTTAACTGTTCTTTCAATTTAAGTACAAAGCAACATCCTATTACTACATTCAAAAGAAACCCATTCAGAGGAGAACTATTACCATCAGAAAAAATGCACGAATGTAATAACATCAGTTTCATAATTTCAGTGACTAAATTTTGCATCACAAATTTGCTGAATTCACCAAGTCTCCTGAAATTTATTGAATCTGTAAGATTATACATACAGTACCTCTGTTACAATAGAAGGATCAAACTCGGACTCATAGGTGAATCCATATGGACATGTCTCGTCTGTGTTGTTAGGAAGTTTTAGTATACAAGATCCATGTTGCTCCAGGCTAGACTGGTTATGTGTTGTGCCATTGGGGAGGGTGCAGTGGTAACTGTCTGGTTTGGCCCCAAGAAATAATATTACATATGTCTGCCATGCTCCGCGCATGTAAATGAATGACAACAGCAGAAAGACAAGGGTTTGAAATCTGCCCCATCCTCCTAAAGAACGTAAAACTAGATCAGTATCCATAGAAACCATTGTCAGGGTCTTGCTAGTTCCACCTTCTTAGCCCCAAATAGAATAGGAATCTGGAAAAGAAGATCAAAGTCTTAAGAACACTGTTGGCTTGAAGGACTGAAGTGATATTAATTTACAGAAGATCAGATAGAAGAACATAACTCTAGAGATACTGCTGCTCATGGTCTCTTTTACTATCATTAATTGTCTGCTCTAAATAATCTTTATAACATTTTGTTTAATGTTTTCTTTTCTTTATAAGCCAATAGATAATTTATATCAACATTTTAAACATTACTTGAGAAATTATTGTGATTTCCTTTTAAAAGCATTTTCTACTATTGTTTCAAGTATTACCATCAGTGGAACAATTTACAAAGGAGATAACTACTATCAGATCTAATAATTTACCTAAATTTAAAATGCCTCCTTTGACATAAAAACAGACATGAATGGCTCATGGATCAATACTTTCTTACTAATTTTAGTAAGACCATAAAGTCTGTTACTTGTTTTAGTAATACAAACTATTTGGTAACACAAAGCATGTAGAGACTGAAATCCCTCCAAACCAATAAAATAAGAGGCTAAAGTGGAACAAACATCATCCAGTGCCACCTAAATATGAAAATACATCCGCAAGTGACTCCTCTTTACATCCCAACCACTATGTGGACAAGCACCATGAATCTGCCAAATATTTAAGAAGGCATCAAATTTCTTATTTCACACTCCGCCATGATATCCGCAATCTGTAACATCCTCCTGGACTCTATGAGTGCCAAAGAATGAAAAAAATGATGGACTGTATTCTAGCCAAAGCAAATATACCATATATACTCGTGTATAAGCAAATACCAACTGCAAACTGCAAAGACCCTGATCTGCTGTCACATAATGCACCAGCAGATCTGGGTCTATGCAGTTTGTAATGACTAATCAGTAGAACAAACAACATAGACCCTGATCTGCTGGCACATTATGCAACAGCAGATCAGGGCCTATGTTGTTTGCATTTGGATCCAGATTATACGAGAGTATATACGGTAAGGATGCAGGGTCAATTCTAGGATGTGTAATTGCAGGATTCACCATAATTTCTTTTAAAAAATCATGCCAAAAAATCAATCAAATATGTGAATGAATATACAGCAGCACATTATACTTTCAAGCCCTACCTTTATTTCTTCATTGAAGCACTCCTATATTCAGAAAGACACCCCTTTTTTCAAATGAAAGGGGGAATTTCCCCCTAAATTTTCAGTTCTAGAATAGACCCAGGAGGGAAGATTACAATCTGGCATTTTTGATTCAGAGAATTATCAAATGACCACTTTAAATTAGCTATGAAAATAAGCTTATTTAAGGCTAGAAAATGGTGCAAAATTCAGAGTTTAGGATGTCCCATCCATATAATACCAACTTTTTGAACTTGCTGAAGCCTACAATCTATGACTGTATTAGAAATTGTAGGAGCTGTGCAACATTTCCATCTTCACCCGTGAATAATGCACATCAAACTACAAACAGCACTGATCCCAATATGCCATCATATGATGCACACCTGTGATGCTTTTACAGTAATAGACTGACCTTTGACAAAACACTCTGTGAAATTTGAGTACATTCTGCTCGATCTGACTTTTTTAAAGGTCATCCATGTAAATTGAAGCAAAAATGCAAGCAAAATGTTGGGTTTTCACTTGTATCATGTTATAGTAGTTGCAGATTGTGCAGAATATGCACAAAGTCATGACTGAAATGATACAGTACTCCCTCACTATAAGGAACCTCAGTATAAAATGACCCCTTTTATAAGGTGGGTATGATCATGAATCATCTTACATTATGTAATAGTAATACTATGCATACTGTACCCCAGTATAAGGTGGATAATAGTAATATTATGTATAATGTACCTCAGTATATGGTATATAATAGTAATAATATGTATAATGTACTTCAGTATAAGGCAGGTAATAGTAATACTATGTATCATGTACTTCAGTATAAGGCAGGTAATAGTAATACTATGTATCATGTACTTCAGTATAAGGCAGATAATAGTAATACTATGTATCATGTACTTCAGTATAAGGCAGGTAATAGTAATACTATGTATCATGTACTTCAGTATAAGGCAGGTAATAGTAATACTATGTATCATGTACTTCAGTATAAGGCAGATAATAGTAATACTATGTATCATGTACTTCAGTATAAGGCATATAATAGTAATACTATGTATAATGTACTTCAGTATAAGATAACCTCACTTTTAAAACTATGCTCATATGACTCCCTTGAACAGCATAACAGTGAGAGGTCACTGTATTTAATATACCATATATACACACTTATAAGCTGTCAGCGTATTATTGCTCCTTCCCAAGGCACTGTCCATGTTTTATTATGCCGCATTAAATCAATATATACCATGCTATTGGGACAAGTTTCTGATCTTTCATGCATGTCCAAAATGACAGTACTTGATGACTTTAAGAACACTCACTCAAACAGAACTTTATAATTAGAATGTACCCTGAATTAGTCTTTGTCACTAAGCCAATTACCCATTCAAAAAGCATGATTAACATCTTGATTAAGACTTGGTCTTCTAGTGTAAGCTTGTGTTTTGTGGTGTTCACAAAATACCAGTTCATTAAATTCTTATCCAGAGCTGTAGCCTTCATGCCACAATGCTTTCTGTTGAGTTTTGTCAAATTTTGTTGCACAGTTTTTGAGAAATCATTTAAAGGTTTTTCTATTTTCAGTAACTGTGCCCATATCTGATGTCAGATATACATTATCTATATGTATGTATGCATGTATAGGTTTAATGGCATGTCAGCACAATCATGGCTATATGGTTTCAATTAAAAATTTTAACAATGTAAAGGTAAAAACTGCCAAACACTATTGTTTTGGATGACAAACTTTTTGAAATAAAAGCAAACATGTAGTTCTACAGGATGAGAGATATAAAATATCATGTTAAAATTCTTTAAAAAGATATATAAAATAAAAGATAAAGGCAAACAAGAGGCCCAAGTGGGCATGAGATCACTCAACTGGAGTCATCTACCTCAAAGTGAAAGCCAAATTTGGGTCAGTATGATGCTTTTCTACCTGTACAGGTTTTGTTCCATTTTCGTAGTAATGGCAGCCATATTAGATGGTGGAGCATCATCAATTGTGCAAACATGAATGACCTAATAATAGGGTGATTTCTGTGAACGTCAACTATTGTTGATCAGTTTTCAAGAAGTCATTTCAAGGTCTTTCTACTTTTAGTAATGTGACCATATTTGATGGCAGATTGGCATCCTTTGTATAAGCTTGAAAGGCCTTTTTTACAAGGATGCTGTCCAATTTGATCAAATTCTGTTCAGCAGTTTTAGAGAAGAAATCACTTAAAAGTTTTTATATTCTTAGTAATCGTGACCAACTGGCCATATTTGGCATCATTTTGCATGGCCTTCGTACCAGGATGCTTTCTGTCAAATTTGGTCAAATTCTGTTCAGCGGTTTTTGAGAAATTGTCTTAAGGTTTGTCTATTTTTACTAATGGCAGCCATATTCAATGGCAGATCAGCATCATTTGTATAAACTTGAAAGGACATCATGCCAGGATGCTCTCTGCAAAGACTGGTTGATATTGGTCAAGCGGTTTTTGAGAAGCTGAAGATAGCAACTGTTGACAGGTAGACGACAGATGACAGATGCAGGGTCATACCATAAGTTCACTTGGCCTTATCAAGAATTAAACCAATAGAAACATAACTGATAAAACTCTAATATCATGCATGTAATGATATCATAAAAACAAGCCTGACTATCAATGCATCAATCAAAATGCTATTTTTTTGTCATGTGAGATAAGATAGAGAAATCCTTCATGGCAGAGGCTGACATTTTTTCTTGATCCTGGGTCACTGACTTTCTTAATCCCAGTTAGGTTAAGTCCAATCCTAGGACAACTGGGCCCCGGAAATATCTAACTGAAATCACACCAAGCGTGTAAAACAGTAAATACTATTATGTACATGTACTTGGTAAATGTATTTCCATCTTACATCTCACATTTTTATTATTAATCTCTATCTACATCTACATGGATCTTCACAGCTGTTATATTCTGATTAAGACAGAGCACATGGACTTTTCAGTTGGAATAGCTGCTGGTCCCAGGATAACATTTTTAGTTCCCAGATCTCAAGTTTATGGAGTTTTCATTCCATAGAATGGATGTTCCATGTCCACAGACTTTTTACAGTTGGATTAACAGCTGGTCCCTGGGAATAATATTTAGGTCCAAGACCTCTGAGTTAGGAAATGTTCATCCCCAGTATGGGTATTCCACACTGGAAAACATGGTCCTAATTATACAGGAAATGTTCATCCCCAGTATAGGTATTCCACACTGGAAAACATGGTCCTAATTACACAGGAAAATGTTCATCCCCAGTATGGGTATTCCACATTGGAAAACATGGTCCTAATTACACAGGAAATGTTCATCCCCAGTATGGGTATTCCACACTGGAAAACATGGTCCTAATTACACAGGATATAATTTGAGAATATACAGTCTATATGTTTTTCTTCAAAAACCTTGGTTAGGCATAACAGAGTTCTCACAAAAAAGGCACAACACTTAACTTTCATCACCTTTGCTAGCCAAGGGTAACCATTCCACTTTGTTTTTATGTCAATATGGAGCTTAACTGATCAATAACCCTTGCCTAGCACAATAACCCTTGGCTAGTAAAGATACACTTTCCTTAGCTCTGCTTAATTTCTAGACTTTAACCCCAACACCACCTCCCTGTAGTTCTGCTATCAGGGAATAGAGCACAATTCAAATATTGATAGACTGTTGTGCACATTAACAACACATTTCCATAGACAAGTTAGCCCAGGCATGTGCAACCTATGGCCAGCAGGCCAGATCTGGCCTGTGATCTGGTTTTATCCACTTATTTGCAGCTGTCAAAATCACTTGATCAGTCCATGCCCTGGAAGAAGTTGCACATACATGAGTTAGCCTGTATAAAAATTACATGTAATTTTTTAAAAAATCCACTGTTTAAATGGACAAATTGTATCCTACAAGAGCAGAACAGGGAGCAATGGCAGCATAGAGCATAGGAAGAAACGCAATATATATATATATATATATATATATATATAAGTGTGTGTGTGTGTGCTCTGGTTCTCTTATACTGTATCCTGTATTTCTCATTATGCATATTTGCATTTAACATTGGTTTTAAGCAATACTTTATCTTCAAGTAGAAAATTCTCTATGTGATATGTATATTATAAACACATTTTTTAAGTGTATGAATGTATAATACTCGTATGCAGTGTATTCATACTTGAAAGTGTGCATGTTTAGATGGAGAGAAATATGCAATGTATTTTGACCATATGACTTCAAAAAAGCATAGGAGAAACTATACATTGTATTTAATTTTAACTGACAGGAGTGCTTAGATTACAGTATCGTAATTACAAATAGGTAAAAAAATACTTAATTAACTGCCACTAAAAGAACAAATTTTATCTTTGTTTGTTTCTTCACATAAAATGGCAGTCAAAACATTTCTAAACTAGTTTGAAACAACCCCTATATTAGGCTATAACACGCACATGAGAGTACATGTACATGTACATGTGTCTTCAACATTATAGTGTTCATCCATTCAAACCACAGTGGTCACTGATGAGTAATCTCAATTTTACAACTGCATTTTGAGGGAGCTGATTCTAACTTAAATGTGAATCTTTTTTTGGTGAAGTTTTTAAAAGTAGATGGATAAACAGGGAGTTCTTCATATGACCACTCACTTCCTAGCTTTGTTACAACAATCCCTAGAGAGGATTGAAAATGTATGGTTTTAATATTTGTCTACATACTCGTAATAATGTCGTGTATTGGTTGGATACTTTTTTCTTTGCTACTTTTCATCGTATTTTCTCAAAAATGAGTGATGGAAGAAAACAACACTGACAATAAGTTACAGCGCTTATCAATTCCATTGTCCCATACGTTTCTGACCAACACATTTTTATTTATAGGCAAAATCTTTTATCACATAATAGTTACACTTTGCTTTCTACGAATTGTATAATTTCCTTAAATGTATGTGCCCAGTGAATTACAAAAACAGACAGTCTAATGAAGACGTGCTTCCAAGACACAGCGATGTCCGTCATTATTACTCCTTAGCAGGTTCACTTACGGTTTCAAACTGATTTTATGAAGAAGATGATGCAAGCACTGCAGTTAAAATCTTCAAAATATACATTTAGAAAGTGCTTTCACGAATTCTATTTTTCAAACACATTGTTATTTACATACAGATGATTTAGTTTCGAAACACATTAAGTTTTCATCATCATCTGATAACTTGCAGAAATCGGGCAGCAATATCTTATGGGAGGAAAGGGTTAATTGGTCAATCAGCTATTAAAACACATGCCTGTGAATGTGCAAGAGTTTGTTTTGCTGATGCAATTTACATGAACACCTGCCAAGGCAACATGCAATCCATTTCGCCTGGGGATTAACACTAAATACTTGGCCGAGTTGAGGGAGCATCTCGAAAGCCATAAACTCCATAAACTCATGTCACTCTGTGTAGATCTAAAAAAAAAAAAAAATGACTGGGCAAAGTCGTTTTCACTTTCTTAATAGAAGAAGGCAAAGTTTAAATTTTTTCGGCGACTAAGTTGCCCACTTTGCCTGGTATATATAGTAAAGATTGTTTATAACGTCTCACAGGGCTGGGATCTTTATAACGTTATAAAAGAGAAATGTTATATCCAAATTCATAGCTTATTTTTCAGAGTGATTATGTTTTGTATCCATATTGCTGTGCATGTCGATGGCGTTAGACATACATGTACTAAACAAGTTTTATCATCCACTGAAAGAGCCAACATACATGTACCACCTGTGGTTTTTTTATTTTAATCAGAGATTTTTGTTGATATGTTTCTTAGTGACATTCGAATGCTCATAAAAAATATCAGGTGTGTCACTATGAGCTTGTAGGTACTGGTTAATGTACGCTAAGTGATCTAGAACCTTCTTGGATTCTGGGAAAACAGCTGGTATTAGGTCAACCCCATTCTCGCCACTTCCAGTAGCAGAAAAATCAGTTGCTTCCTGGCTATCACTAATTTCATAAACAATATCTTCAACTGTTGGTATTGTAGATGTGACAATGAAACTATCTGAATTAATATAATCTGAGAAATCAACATCCTCGTTACCAGACTCAAGTAGGCATAGCACAGTAGCAAGAGGAACATCATTATCATCTTTGTTATTACTGGCAATTACATCTGTTTGCTCTCTAAACCCTGCCTTAATGAAACAGTTTGCAACACAGCCCATGGAAGCATCACACTTTGGGCGATTCAAAACATACTGACTGTAGACATTACATTTATTTCACACTCAATATTTTTGCCAGGGCTCGCTAGGTATATTAGAATTTAGAGCTTGTTGGTACATTGATTTCAAAATGAAGATGAATCCTTGGAACACAAGAGATTTACTTCAAGCTGTACTCAAATATTTAGGTATATTACGATACCTAAAGGATATTTCTAAATTATTTTGTCCTAAAAGTACCCCCAAAAAACAAGCATTTCTTGTCATGCTTTAATTGCATTGAACCAGCAAAAGGTGATTTTAAATTACCGATTATGAATGAGGTGTGATCATTCTGCTTTTGTTACCTTGCCCCTTTGTTATGTCTTTGTTATTTTAGCAATTATGAATGTGGTGTGATTATCACGCCTTTGTTGTATACCGCCATTGTTATTTAAATGACCGCCATTGTTTACCTGGCTTCATCACATCTGGTGATAAAAACATTATAATTGAGCTAATTTTCTCGGATTGACCATACAAATCAAACGCTATAACCAATTAAACATTGTAAGAAAGGAATGTTATAACAAAGCCTTTGGACTATATAGTAATTTGAAATTTGGCTGGGGAAATTAGACTTGAATGTTGCAACAGAGGAAACATTGAATCCAAGAACATAATAAACAATCTTTACTGTATATATGTATATCTATCTATCAATATATATATATATATATATATATATATATATATATATATATATATATATATATATATATATATATGCAAGTTTTGTTTGAATTACTCAATCTTCTGCATTTTAGAAATGAATGTTAATTATATTTTTTTTACAGAAAAATACTCTTGCGATGTTAATTGCAACTGGGATAACTTAATATGAAATGGTTTGTATATAAAGTAGTTTTTGACTAATATAGGTTGTTTCTATATAGAGTATTACAAAAGTTACGTGTGATGTTAGTATCAATACCAGCACTACTTATGGTGAATATTGTCGTAAACCTAAACAATTTATAATTGTTACAATATGTTTAGATGTGGTAGCTGGGCTACACACAATGCTATGCTTGCTCCTAAATAACCCAAGATGTGCTTTTATCACTTGTATAAGTCTGAATATGCATTAGGCTTTGCACATTATTTTGTTCTGTTGTACCATTATGTGTATTCTTTTTTTTCTTTCTTTTTGAAAATAAAGAACTTTTTAAACTTACAAGAGTCTGAGTGGCAACATAACATGCAATGTACTTGTAATGTAAAAATAGTCCTTAAAAAATAAATTAAAAAACAACAGAAAAACAAACTGATTGTCAAGTTCCTACAAACAGGACAAATTGCATCATCCCATTTCCCATTTTCTTTAAATGATTTAACAATATAAACAGTCCAACATAAAAATCAGATATACAATTAAATACTAGCATCCAATATTTATAAACTGTCACGTCCACAAGAATGCAACATTACTTCACTTTCAAAAACATTATCAAATAAGACTTTCATCACGTAAAGGGCATTTATATCTGTGAAGAGCCCACATGGGCTTCTTTGTTATCCTTAGGTAAATATTTGTGGCCATTCTTTTGTGCGTATATGCTGCATAAATACTTTCTAAGCTTTTAAATACTAGCACAACTTAATTTTGCCTTACAATAAGAAACGGTTTAAAGTTTAAAATAGGATTACCATGGATGTCCTTGTTGATGTCGAACATCGAAAACACGTTGCAGTCACAGATTTCAACCTTCACCTGTTCACATCACTGAGTTAGATCCGTTACATAAATGTCGAGATCCGATTTAAGGAAGCAAAAGATAACTACTGGAGTTAAAACAACAATTACAAACTATTTTCACTCAAAACCAACAAAGTCCTTTATGAAAGTTGGGCACGTGGGCACTACTGTTGTGTTTAAGTTGGATTAGAAAGCTCTCGCACCCCGTCAATATACATGTAACAGTGCGCCGCATTATTTATGCGACTACTGGTGTTGTATCTGTACGCACGAAAAAAAAGAACGTAATTCTTTATGTATACACTGTGTTATATTTTATATATTTATACTAATCTTCTTTCTCAAATTTGTATAAAGACTATATTGGATTGTAGTCCTCAACAACACTAGTGCATGGGCTGTATGGAGTTCGGTACGACGTGTATAGTAGCGTATGAAATTTATGAATATTTGATGCATCCCATGACCTATAATTAGTTGTTATCGGCTGCGTGCTCGAGGCACAGCGTGGTCGCAGGGGCAGGAATTATGAAACTTACTATCACTAAAAACACCTACGTCTAAGGCTTCGGGGGGGGGGGGGGCGGGGGCTTGCGACACTTAAGATGGGGGAGGTGGGGGCTTGTGGATCTAAAAATACACCCTAAAATCAGTCCTTAAACTACCCTTTATATGTGTATGACCTATATATGGTTTATTTAAACACGTGTAAGTGTATCCACGGTAACGGGGGGGGGGGGGGGGGTGGTGGGGGGCTATGAATAATGGCCCCAGGGCACGTGCAGTGGCGGCGCGAGCGGTTCGAGGCGCCTGGGGGCAATGTTCTTTAGTGGCGCCCCTACTTTGCCACAGAGAATAGTTTTTATGTCAGTTGCCGACCCCCAACACCTCTCCCCAATCTACGCCCCGGTTACAGCTGCAAACAAAAAAGGTTCCCGACGGCACCAAATTGACCCCCACGACCCCCCTCGCGCCGCCACTGGGCACGTGCCTTCTGTGCCCCCCCCCCCCCTTAATCCGGCCCTGTATAATTTATTATTTCTTTGTCGCAAAGTCGGCCTATTATCACAGGGTGTATAAATCGAAGTTCAATGCCCAGTTCTATCTTTAAACAAAATCCACGCGGCTTCAACCAGAGTTTACTATAGTAACTGGCACACCCTTTTTCCCCGCTTCCTATCATGTAAAAACACGACTACAATGTTGCGTCAGAACAAACTACTTAGATCCTATATGTTATATATAGACCTATACGTATTTTGTCAATTCAGGAATAACACAAAAAAGTATCTATTATGCAAATCAACGATTTCATCATAATGTGATTAAGAAAATACTTTAGTGAAGGAAACCGCTTATGAAACTTTTGTATGTATATACAATATATGTGTAGGATTTAATTGCTCATTGACACAATCTTGGCTATATTGTGCCAAGTAGTTTTAGTGTTCAAAGTGTATATATGTATGTGTGCGCGCACACACATACATACAATACATAGTCTCAGATGAAACTGCAAAACATTAAAAATACAACATGAATTATTAACCAAGTATTTTCAATCAGTAAATCTATTGTTAAGATGATCTAGAAGTAGCGCTGCTTTTATGTTTGTCTGGTTGCTATTTTTTTTCCCCTCTTGCCGCAGACGCAAGAAAGTATTTGCAAAGTTATCTTTCAAGAGTCAGGGATTGGTGGATGTCGAATTTCTACGCAATACGATTTCCTGTTGCACCGCTCCGTCCCATATCTCACCTCCCATAAACGTTGACTGCCCTCAAAATTAAATTTTCACACCCGTTTCTCCTCTGATACAAAGACCACGGAAAGAAACAAAAAACACGGAGAACAGGATGAGAAGGAATGAATTGGGTTCTGTAGCGTACTAACGGGGGGGGGGGGGGGGGGGGGACCGGGGGGGGGGCGCCATTTATCCTTAGTACGCCACTTATTGGGTGGGTATATATATATATATATATATATATATATATATATATATATATATATATATATATATATATATATGTACGAATGCAGTTTTAATTAGATGTAGCTTTTGGTTAATAAACCGTTTCCTGCTGCACATTTCTACATGAAAATCCTATTTGAACAGTTAAGGAAATGGTTCCAAATATTGTGTGAAACTGGCCGAATCGCAAATTTACCACGCGGTCTGTACTTTTACTGGTAGTATTGCAATTAATAACCTTTTTATGTTGATTTTACCACTCATTTTGTGCGGTCCGGTGCGCCCATGATCGAATTGCAGAACGTTGTTGTTGATGAACAACTAACTACATGCTACGGCTTTAATGAGGATGGGGTCTAAATCTTGGCTACAAATGACCACGAATTAGATCACTCAGTCACGGAGATTTACTCAACAGTATATACTATAAACACAGAGTTTAAATGTATTTCAGAACCTATTATTATAACCATTTCGACATTTCAAATAGAAATTCGGTACATATTATTTTTGTTACAATCCAAATAGACTATTTTCCTACTATGTTGTAAAATCTATGTATAGTTTCAATGATTTTAGGTAATTTTACGACACAATGGTACACTAACAGATCATTTTCCTCCAATTTAGTTCCAACAAGTTTGTTTCTAAACGTTACGCAGTTTTATAGTTGCTTATACGGACTTTCACACATTCAGAGCAATGGAACGATTCCTGCGCTCGTTTTGCAGCATTAAACGCGAGAAGCTGACAGATACAGTAGAGCACTGTACCGAAGCCCATACTAAAGACTTTAAAATATCGTCAGCTAGTTCTCGACGAAGTCACTGGTAAACTAAGGTACCAGAAAAAAACGTCACAATGTAATTGTACCATCATCTCTCGCTCTCAAAGAAATATGCATTGTGCTTCACGAAAACCTAGCTTTCATTAAAGATGATCGTTCAAGAAAGATGAAATTAAATACAGAGACAAAAATCAACGATTGTCGTCAGTAGTAGAGGGTGGGTAAATAGGTTAGTGGTGGCAGTCGGGTTACTACGAGAAATTAACATGGAGGGTGGCACTACGGGGTCCTACGAGAAATTAACATTGGGGGCACTACGGGAATTTTAACATTGGGGGTACTACGGGGTCGTACGGGAATTTTAACATGGTAGGCAAGAATGGAAAATTAATCTTTTCTTGAAAAATGGGTGGCCCTGAAAAGGGCCGTTGGTTTTTTTTGTTTAACATTGACATCTCCTGGAGGGTTCTCTTTTCCTTAAACTTCTACGGACTTCCGGTCAGTACATCAAGACCCTCTTCAGGCAGCCTTGTCTCTCCACATAAATCCAATGTTTCCATGTAGCGGTCTCTGTAATCTTGGTGATGGCCCATGAGGCCTTCAAATACATAGGGAATGCTGGGTTAAACAGCATTCCCGAGATGATACTGGATGATTCCACACTTGTCCACATTTTGTTTTGTTTCTTTAGGAGTAGTCTTGGAGAAAACCGGTGAAGCTCTACGAGACAATCGGTCGTATATATACCTTACGATCGGATTGAAATGCATCGAAATCAACTACCAATCCAAGCGCGCGTTACAAGCGGGTCGGTTTTTCTTCCAATGGGAAGAGAGTAGGGGTGTGACGTCATTTGGGGTATAAAGGCATCGCAGCGTTCGTAGGGTTTTTACTTTTTGGACAGCCTAAATGGAGACTACCAAGACCAGTATGTATTGGGGTGAGCCTGCAACGACTAATGCTGCTGTGTTAAACTTCCAGCCGGAAGAGTTTAATTTAGATTTTCTGTCTGAAGAATTTGAGCCTGAAATCACTACAACTGCTGCTGTACCAGACTCTTTGCTGCCTGTCATGGACGATTTCAAAAAGAGGCAACAAGAACAACTGGAAATTTTTTTAAAGCAACAGAGAGAAGCGGAAGAAGTGTTTCTTCAACAAGAAGAGGAGAGGAGAAGAAAGCAACAAGAAGAAGAAGAGGAGAAGAGTGAAGCACCGCAAGAAGAGAGTCAGGAAGATAAAACGGTGAGTCTTCTCCAAGAGATTTTATCCGAGTTAAAGTATTTGAGAAAGTTATATGAATATTCTTTAACTCAGCCGAAGCGAAAAAGACCATCACGGGCCAAACATTCCAAACCCATCACCACTACTAGTGAGATGCTACCACCACCACCACTACCATCACCATCACCATTCACTACTACAACTACTACCACCAAAGCAGCAGCAGCAGGAGGAATTGGACTGGGTCGTGGAAAAGGATTACGACAATTGAAGCTGATCATGTCCAGTCCATAAGTTTGTTTTAACAAACAAAACAAACACCCCAACGGCCCTTTTCAGGGCCAGCCAGATCTCTAGAAAAGAAATCAATTTTGCCAAATCAAGTAAAACTTAAAAAATCCCCATTCCTTGGTTTTTTTTGTGTAAGAGTGAGTGCGTGCGTGCGTGTATCATCCATACTCTAAAATAACAAAAATAACACAAAAACACTTACTTTTTTTCCATTCTGGTGTATTCTCATTTTTTTTTCTCACCATGAACATATAACACTGCACTCCAAAAAAAGTTCATTGTTCACTGTCTGTCTCTCTTGTTCTTCTTGAATTTCTTCACAGGAATCAAGGGTTCTTCTTCTTCTTCTTCATTCTCATTGTCTTCCATCCATCTCACTTTCTTCTTACTTTTCTTGACGATATCTTCTTCTTCTAAGTTTGAAGATCCTTCGGCTTCCTCCCTCTCTGGTAGATTTTCTTTTTCTTGTTCTTTCTGAGGGCACTCCGAAGACCAATGTCCTTTTCCTTTACAATAAAAACAAGTATCTTTCCCTTTATCTCTGTTTTGGGTTTGTTGACGTTGTGGACATTCTGGAGCCCAATGTCCTTTCTCTTGGCAGATATAACAAGTATCTTGACTTTTATCTCGAGAGGTAGAGTAGGAGGAGTAGTCCTTACTCTTACTGGTAGTATACTTTTGAAGGACTGTCTGCAAATCTCTCACCAAAAGAGCAATCTGTCTTCTTGACTCTTCCATCTTTACAGTTTGAAAGTTCAGTTACAAAGACTGATTCTGAAGGTAAGAAGGTCTCTCTATATATAGTCTCCTCTCTCTATATATAGGTTCCTGTGTGAAACTGAATCAGTTTCAAATCAAACTTCAAGATGAAAAGATCACGCCCAATCTATGAGAAAACAGAAGAAGAAGAAACGAAGAGGCCACGGCGACGAAGACATTCCGTGCCGCCTGAAACACCGCTGGCTGAACTGCTAGCTCAAGTCCATGCTAGCGATTTCGAAGAAGAGATGAGTGAACCTGAAACCCAAAAAACCCAACCCAAAACAAAAACCACCACCACCACCAGAACCCCAGACCAAAAAAGACCTAATACCGTGGCTCCTGAAAATTACTATCGGATTCGAGAGACGCAAAAAATAACCTCTCGAAAATTTAAAACCACAGCCTACACTCACACGGTTCACTTCAAAGACTTCAAGTCCGAAGTACCTCCAGAGAAAGCGGCGGGGTTCATTAGCGATTTGTGGGGATCTGTGTTACAGAACTTAAAACGACAATGCGGAGCCAAAGAAGACGATCGATTGAGACTGTCTATTCATCACAACAATTTGAAGTCCCCTGTTTGGATCGAGTTCAGCACCCCGGCAGAATTAACACCAGACAAAGTCATGTCCAAAATCGAACACGTTCAACAATCTAACGACAAATTTACCATCACGGATGGAAAGGCTACACTTTACATGACTCACGTTGCTCCTCCTCGAGGAAGTGGACGAAGTAGGAAAGCGTTACTGGTGGACGATCTTCGAAGTACCAAACACAGTGTCGTTCAAATTGACAATACCCAAGACCAGATGTGTTTGGCTCGAGCTATTGTGGTGGGGCGAACGTATGCCAACAAGAACGAGAGTAAAGAATGGAAAAGAGCCTGGAATAACATTCGACGATCTAACAAATATAACAAACAACGAAAAGAATCAGAACTCCTGTTGCAACAAGCAGGCATCCCTAAAGAGACCGTGTGTGGCATTTCTCAAATGCAACAACTTCAAGACGTCTTGGCTCCTCACTACACTTTGAAAGTTCACCCTCAAGAAGTGCGCGGAGATATGGTGTTTCGAGGCCCAAATTTCCCCGAAGGAAAATACATTCACGTGTATTACCACCAAGAACATTTCGATGCCATCACCACTATCACCGGATTTTTGGGACACTCTTACTACTGCGAGAAATGTGACCAAGGATTTAACAATCGAGAGCGACACCTTCATTGCGGTCAGAGATGTCGGGGCTGTTTAGCGGACAAACCATGCCTTCCTGAACAACACCACGTCCATTGTGAGACGTGTCGACGCACTTTTGTCAGTCCCTCTTGTTACCAACAGCATCGCAAGACACAAGAGCACCAACAAAAATGTGCTTGCGACTTATTGAAATTGTGCTCCACGTGTGGAAAACTGATTCGCACCAACGACCCCAAGAGACACGTTTGTGCTGGAAAGAAAAGATGTCCTATTTGCAAGCAGATGGTGAACTTTGATCATCAATGTTTTATTCAAAAGTACGATAAGACAGAGAAGAAAGAATTAAAGAAGAACAAGAACCAAGTGGATTTCATCTTTTTTGATTTTGAATGCATGCAAGAAACAGGCATTCACATTCCTAATTTCTGCGTGGCTCATCGGGCTTGTGAGAAGTGCATTCAAGAAACGATCCACTTTCACTGTCCTCATTGTAGTCGGATTCCAGGAGGACGTGAAAAAATCTTTCGCGGGGCCAACACTTTGTCCGAGTTTGCTGAATGGATTTTAGACCCTACCGACGACAGTTGGAGCGAAGAAGACATTCAACGTTACGGAGACTGTCATCGCTATGCCACCGTCATAGCTCACAATTTCTCGGGATACGATGGACAGTTTTTGCTAAGATATTATTCGCAACAAGGTACCGAACGCCCTGAAGTCACCATGAACGGAAACAAACTCATCTACATGAAAGTGGGTCAAGTCAAATTTAAAGATTCCATGAGTTATTTGGCCATGCCTTTGAGTCGAATGCCAAAAACATTTGGCATGACAGAAATGGCTAAAGGCTATTTTGCTCACTTCTTCAACACGGAAGCTAATCAACATGCCGTCCTACCTCATTTGCCTGACCTCCATGATTACGACCCCGACGGAATGCGCCCCGAACAGCGAGAAGCCTTTCACGCTTGGTACCGCGCTCACCAGTCCGATCCATTTGACTTTCAAGAGGAAATGCTGAAGTACTGTCGATCTGATGTGGACATTTTACGGCGTTGCCGTGGAAAGTTTCGAGAGTTATTTCTAGATCACGGAGACGTTGATCCTTTGAAAGATGCGTGCACCCTACCCAAAGCCTGTTCCTTAGTGTACACCAGAAACTTCATGCCCGAGAACGAACTAGCCATCATCGACTCCAACACGTCTCTCTTTGCCAGTCGTCAATACTCGGCCAAAGCCTTACGTTGGTTCCATTACTTGTGCCATAAGGAAGACAAATGGATACAACATGCCAGAAACGGAGGAAGAGAAAAGAAGATTGGATCTTATTCCGTGGATGGATTTGATTTAGAAAACCCGCACACGGTGTACGAATTTCAGGGTTGCTTGTTTCACGGATGCCCTACCTGTTTTCCTGACCAAGACGTGAAAAGTCCTTATTCAAACTCTACCATGGAACAGTTGTACGAACAGATTTACCAACGACGACTCAAGTTAGAAAGTCAAGGATACCAAGTGGTTGAAATGTGGGAGCACGAGTACGATCGACGTTTGAAAACCGATCCTGAATTTAAGAGCATCACCGAAAGTTACGACGTGACCACCATCGAACCTTTGGATCCACGCCACAGTTTATTTGGAGGACGAATCAATGCCACTCGCTTGCTGTACGACGTAGACGAATCCAAAGGAGAAGAAATCAAATACATCGACGTGTGTTCTTTGTATCCTTGGGTGTGTAAATATGCTCGTTTTCCAACCGGACACCCAGAAATCTTGACAGAACACATCGACGTGGAACACATTCGTCAATACGAAGGATTGATCAAATGTAAAGTCTTACCCCCGACAAACTTGTACCATCCCATCTTACCTCACCATTGCCAAGAAAAACTGATGTTTCCTTTATGCCGTACGTGTGCCGAAACATGCAACCAAGATTACCCCTGTGACTACACGGAGGAAGAACGCTCTTTGACAGGAACGTGGGTCAGTGCCGAATTGTTTCGGGCACTGGATCGAGAATACCGTTTGTTGAAAGTGTACGAAATCTGGCACTTTCCAACTACCGCACAATACCAAAAGGACGACGCCACGAATCATCCAGGCATTTTCTCGGGGTACGTCAACCAATTTTTAAAACTGAAACAAGAAGCCAGCGGCTATCCCTCGTGGTGTCAGACTCCCGAAGACCAAGTTCGATTCAAAGAAGAGTACCGTGACATCGAAGGCATCACTTTGGAAGACGTGGAAAAAAAACGAAGGAAAAAGATCGTTTGCCAAAGTCATGCTCAATTGCTTGTAGGGAAAAATGGCACAACGACCCATCTTAACCAAGACGGAATACTTGACAGATCCTTATAAGTACTTTGAACTGGTGGACAACAAAAGTGTACTAGTCAAACACGTCGAAATCGTCTGTGATGATTTGATCTTAGTCAATTTCGAAGAAGAACCCAAGTTTGTAAAACCTGACAAGTTTAGCAACGTAGTCATTGCCGCCTACGTGTCCGCTCATGCTCGTTTGAAATTGTACGACGAAGCTTTAGAAGTCTTGGGAGATCGTGTCCTGTACTTTGACACCGACAGTTGCATGTACATCCATCGACCCGGTTGCCCACACCCTACCATCCAAGGAGATCGCTTAGGAGCCTGGACAGACGAGCACCCTCAAGACACCATCCTGAGTTTTGCCAGCGGTGGCCCTAAAAATTACGGTTACCGATACCGAGACCCGCAAGGACAACTTCACACCCAATGTAAAGTCAAAGGATTAACCCTCAACTATCGAACCAGCCGAGTAGTCAATTTTGAGGTTTTGAAAAATGCTTTGGTGTCTGGACAAGTGGAAGACTTTCGAGTGCACACGTTAGAACCTCACAAGATCGTACGGTTACCTAATCACCAAATTGTCACTCGTCCTTTACAAAAAGTGTACCGAATCGTGTACCAGAAACGAGTGAGACTTCCAGACCACACCACTTTGCCTTACGGACACGCCGATTTGCAGTATAAAAAAGGAACCCCTTGAACAGAAAAACAACACCAAGATTGACGATGACTTCAACAACACCGTGTAATGAACCCACTACAGACCTCAAGTTGAAAGAATACAAATTTCCCGTGGCCTTGCCTCACTATTGTGAGTGTGCCAGTCGCTTGAACACGTTTAAAAAATGGCCTAAATGGCATGGATTACCTACTTCCAACTCTTTAGCCAGAGCAGGATTTGTCTACTTTGGAGAGGGAAACAAAGTGAAATGTTTCAGTTGTGGTGCAACCATTTACATGGACCCTAAACGTTCAGCTATCCTGGAACATGTCAGATGGGGTCCAAACTGTGCTTACCTTTCTTTGGCGTTTCCACCGATTACATTACAGTACTTTGCGGATGGTACAGTCGACAGGTATAAAAAAAGGAACCCCTTCCAAACCTAACCATTCATTCTGACTTTCAACGTTGACCGAGCAAGAAGAAAAAAAAGATGAGTAATTTTGTCATTCTCCCACCAAAGATGAATAAGAATACTCATGCCACCCACCCACCGAGTGAGAAAACTAGTCTGAATTCCAAGAACAATTACGACTTGGAGTGCGATGCAGTGCCATGCGACGAGACGGATTCTGTACGCTTTGGCATCAGCGATTCAGACGGATGCCGTACGCTTGGACATCGTCGATGCTGTGCGTGTGCCTGACCGTCCCTCTAGAGATGCAGGACGACCTTTCTTCTTTATTGGGAAGAATGCTAAACGTACCTGTGAATGTCATAAAGAATTGATGATACCTGTGGCTTTGCCTGGTTATTCCAAGTATGAAAGTCGACTCCAGACGTTCCAAGACAAGTGGCCTAAATATCTACTACAATCAACTACTGACAAAGCTTTAGCCAGATCTGGATTTATCTACTTGGGAGAAAGAGATAAAGTTCAGTGTTTCAGTTGCGGTGTGAGATTTCACCAATGGGAGCCTACCGACTCAGCTAACATTGAACATGCCAGATGGTCTCCGCACTGTCAGTTCTTACCTTTAGTAGCCTTAGAAGAGTACGGGTACGATGAGCATGATGACAAGAAGAAATAACAACATGTCGGAGGATACTTTACAAGAATACATTCGTGGTTTACCTTTGGAGCTGCGAGTACACATTTATCAGTATTTACCTAGCTTAGAAGACCGCATTCGTGACTTGCCTACGAAGTTGCGAGTACGCATTTACGGAGAGTTTGTCCAGATCCAAGTGAAACGCAAACTCAAATTCATTCCTCGATTTGCACACTACCGCGACTTCCACCGTATCAGAAGTCTGATTCTGAAGAAAAACTATCACAGTTATCGTGAAGAACACAAAAGAGAGTTACTTCTTTCCAAGTCGGAAACTTTACCAGAGTACATTCGTGGTTTGCCTTTGGAGCTGCGAGAACGCATTTACCGAGAGTTTGTCAAGTTACAAATTTAACGCAAACTCAAAGTCATTCCTCGATCTGTAAACTATGCTTACTTCCAAAGTATGAGAAGACTGATTCTGGGAAGATTCTATCGCTGGCACCTTGGAGAAGACTATCACAAAAGATACCAACCTTGGGAACCTGGATATAAAAACCCACCACCAAAGATACCCACCTTAGGAATCTCACCCTATAAAATCTCACCATGTCAGGACTGTGGTCTTCACTTGTGAAACGTATTCCGTGGAAGGAAGTCAACGATCGTGTTCAGACCTTAGAGGATTATAAAGACTTGATACAAGAACCGTTTCCATTGAATTTTGGACGCTATGCAGTGTGTGTCTTAGTGGCTACCTTTCTTGGATTTCGTTTTCCAGGACATTCGTTGTGGAGTATTTTTGAGGATCAGTGTTTGCCTTGGATTATTTTGGAGGACCCGTGGTTGTTTTGGACTATTTTGATGAACCATCAAAAAAAACATGACCATTCATGCTTTATCGGTACACGAAAGACAAATTGTACTCAAAGTGTTGAGAGTGGTAATGAAGACAAGTGGGGTACCTCCGTGTGAAGAAGACATTAGTCAAACTTTATCTACCTTTGACACATTTCAAGAAGTGTGTATTGCTAGTGAGTTACAACAACAACTTACCGATTGTAAAGATGTACGTGACTGGAGAAAAATGGGTTTCGATGTTTGGCTACAAGAAGTGGCTCAATTTGCCAAAGATCTGGCCCGTCACTAAGTTTCCAAAAGTGAAATGGGAATCTAAGTAACACAAAAAATGACCTTAGAAACAATCCTGGAAGAAGAAGAACCTGACACAGCAGAGAAAGACCACACCGTCGTTGTCGTCCACATGGAAACACCACAAGAACACACCCCCTCCTTACCGTCAGAGACATTTCATTTTTCTACCAAAACAAAGACGACCAGAAGAATACTACCACCAGTGCCTGGGTCTTCCATTACTAGGACACCAGAATGTTGTACATTGACTTGTTTGTACAGAACTTTAATTCTTTTAGTGGTAGCCTTAATCTTGGACATGACCATTTTTGCCGTTTGCGTTTTTGTTCTTCATTACTTGTAAAAAATATGTTTTTGTTGTGTTGGTTTGTTTTTTAAAAAAAAAAAAAAAAAAAAAAAACGTGTATGAAACGTATAAAATGTCTTGGGTCTTTTGTCTTCTTCTCAAAATTGTTCCTACCTCAGTCATGGCTACATCTTCTTCTGCCTCGTCTACCTCTTCTACTTCCTCTGCTGTGGTCAAAGTGATTGACGAAAAGTTAGATCGTCCTAGTTGGGACGCTTTGTATCTGCGCCATCCCTTTAACATGTTGATTGCTGGACCCAGTGGTTCAGGTAAAACCGAATTTGTCAAACGTTTGATCGAACACAAATCTCATTTGTTCGATCGTCCACCTCAACGTATCGTGTGGTGTTACAAAGAGTGGCAACCGTCTTACACGTTATTAAAAGAAAGTCAAGGAGAAGCCATTTCGTTTGTAGAAGGCATCCCTCGCGAAGACGATGGGATCGTGTCTGACGTGAGTCAAACACATCTGGTCATCTTTGATGACATGTTAGGAGAAGACGAAGAAGAAATTAAACTTTGGTTTACACGAAAAGGACACCATCGAAATGCCAGCATCATTTACATTACTCAAAATTTATTTCAACAAGGTAAAGCCCATCGTACCATCAGTCTCAACGCTCATTACGTGGTTTTGTTTAAAAGCTCCAGAGACAAATCTCAAGTGCAAGTGTTAGCCAAACAGTTAGGTACTCCTTGGTTGAATTATGCGTACGACGATGCCACTCAAACACCTCATGCGTATTTACTCATCGACTTAAAACCGACCACTCCCGACTATTTGAGATTTCTTGCCCAATTGTTTCACCCTTGGTGTCAAGAAGGAGGTCCTGTCATTTACACGTCCCCTTCAGTCACTCTCTGAAAAAAAAAACTATAAAAACATCCACTACGTCATTTCTGTCTCACAGTCTTCGAGATGACTTCCTTTCAATCTCATCCTCCTGCTGAATTGATTTGTGCCTTGTATGGCATCAGTCGCGAAAAAATGCACAAGTCCGTGCTCATTTGTTAGAAGCTAGTCTTAAAGAAGTTTTACGATGGTTTAGTTTGACGGCACGTCAATTACTGCAAGGCATTATTCACATCCCTCATCAAAATCAACTTTTTTTTCAAAAACATAAAGGGGCGTTGTCACAACTAGCCGATCCTAGAATCGATCTACGGACTAAAAAACAAATCATTTTAACCCCTGGAGGAAGCGGTTCTTTAGGAGGGGTCATGATTCGTTCCCTTTTGAAATGGGATCCTAATGCCCAAGCCAAAAAACCCAAAACACCAAAAAAGAAGAAAAGCCCTAAGAAGAAGAAAGCCACACAAAAAAAGAAAAGCCCTAAAAAGAAAGCCCCCAAGAAAAAGAAAAGTTCTGCCAAGAAGAAGAAAACACCCACCACTGCAAGGAGCCGCAAGAGAGGTACTGCTGCCAGGACGCAAACGTACACCCGCAAAACACCACCTCCACAGCCAGCAGTGACGAGGTCTCCTTCTCCTTTTGCGTCCACATCATCTTTGTCTTCTTCACCACCCTTCACGATGATGCCTGCTAAACCAGACTTAAGACAAGTGTTTCCTAATTTGATGCAAAAGTCACCACGTCGGGACCCTCCACTTCGGCTGATCTAGCCATGGCAGCGGCCGCAAACAAAGTACCGTCTCCTAAAACCAAAGTCCAAGAAAGAACCGGCGTGTTACAAAGTTTAGTGGATTTATCCAAAGAAGAATTGAGACGATTTAGTCCATTGAAAACACCTCAGCGTCGAGTGAGGCCTGTCATGAAGATGGTACGTCGTGCAGACAATCAGTGGAGACGTGTTCCAGTATAAAATAGAAGGGTGACCTGCCAGAGACTTCAGACTTACTCCTCACTTCTAAGATGACCCCCAAACGTGCACACCACCACCACCACCAAAAAAAAAAAGAAGAAAAGCAAAAAAGGACTTCCACCTCGTCTGGCGAAACATTGGGACGTCTTGTCTGTCCTGACCAAATCCAATCCTCCCATGCGAAAACAACTTATTCAAACAGCCCCTAAAGAAATCATCGATACCGTGTGTGAATGTTGTTTGAACGTCTTGAAACAACGGTACCTTTGTCCAAGATACAGAAACAAAAATTAGGTAAACATCGGAACGTTCTTCGTCAAATGGTGAAAAAGAAAATACCTCTCCAGCAAAAGAAAAAAATGTTGGTGCAACGAGGAGGATTTCTACCTATGCTGTTAGGACCGTTGTTAAAAATAGCGGGTCCTTTGTTAGGAACGATTGCTGGACCACTTTTAGGAGGTGTCATGCGATAACAAAAAAAAAAGAAGATAAAAAGGACACCCTTCTCTGGAAAGACCACACCTTTTTGTACCTTTGGATGAAATGGAAGGACGAAAACTGACTTTAGTACCTTACAAACGATGGATGGAATTCCATCGTTGGAACGAACAACGGATACCTCATTTACCACCCAATCCTAATCTCAACGAGATGTCCCAGTTACAACAAGAATTACAAACCCTGATGGAACGAAGCGATTTATCAGAAACAGAAAAATCGCAACGGTACGGTCAACTTTTACAACGTCTGCAACTCTTTCACCAAAAAGCTGTCGACGAAACAGCTCCACCCACACTGAGAGATTTCAAAACCCTGATGAAAAGTGAACCTAAAGTCACCACCACTAAAACAGACACCGCCACAGGGATGACCGTAAAAGAAGAAGAAGAAGAGTTACAAACTCCACCTCTTAAAAAAAAAAAAGTTAGCCACACCGGGTTGGATAAAAAAGATGATGTCTACCCCATTGCCATCAAAAGTGAAAAAGGAAGAAGTGAAGACAGAAGTGAAAACAGAACCGATGACCCCTGTTCAAAAATACTCCTTTAAACCAGTGGCTCGTCGGACACGTAAAGCATTGCAATCCAAAAAGATACCCCACGAAGAAAAGAGCATTGGTACTTGGTTGACTTATTGAGGAATCATGGAGAAACTTTTAGCTAGCCTTTATTACAATCCTGGCCATTCTGCTGGTTACGGAGGAGTTCAAAAATTATATCGAGCTGCCAAAAGTAAATTGAAAAGTGTACGTTTGCCTGAAGTACGACGATGGTTACAAGAACAATCGACGTACACGTTACACAAACCCATTCGACGAAAATTTTCTAGAAGTCCAACTCAAGTGGAAGGCATCGATCATCAATGGCAAGCCGATTTAGCCGACGTCTCTCATTTGGCAACCTACAATCGTGGTCACAAATATTTGTTTTGTGTCATTGACGTGTTTTCCAAATTTGCTTGGGTCGTACCTTTGACATCTAAAAGCAGTACCGAATTGGTACGTGCCTTAAAATTGGTCTTGAAGCAAAGTGGTCGTCACCCTTTACGATAGCAAACTGACAAAGGCACCGAATTTCTAAATCACGCTTTTCAAAAAGAATTGAAACAAAGACAGATTCATTTTTTTACTACCGAAAATCCTGAAACCAAAGCCAGTATCGTGGAACGTTTTCAAAGAACTTTGAAAGAACGCATGTGGAAATATTTTACACATCAACATACTCTCAAGTACATCGACGTGTTACCCCGTTTGGTCAAAGCGTACAATCAATCGTACCATCGAAGCATCGGATGTGCCCCCGAAGAGGTCAGCCCTGAAAACGAAGTGACCGTGTTTGATCGATTGTTTGGTACACCCCAGAGGAGCAGACCACCACCTCAGAAAAAAACCTTGCTGGAGTTGAAGATGGGAGATTGGGTTCGCATCGGAAAAACCAAACGCACTTTTGACAAAGGTTATTTACCCAACTGGACCACCGAATTGTTTCGTGTCACTACACCCGTGCGTGGACGTAATCCTCCCGTCTATAAATTGGAAGACATGCACGGTGAAGTGCTCAAAGGAACATTTTACTTGCCTGAGTTACAACGAGTGACTAAAAAAGAAGACACCTTGTACGACATCGAAAGCATTCTCGAACAAAGAACACGCAAAGTAGGCAAACGTCGAGTAGAAGAAGTCAAAGTACGTTGGAAAGGATATCCTCCTAGTTTTGATTCTTGGATTGCTGCTTCCCAAGTCGTCGACTATAAAAAGAAAAAGAAGTAACCCAACATGCCATTCAACACAACCACGACTTCGACTCCTTCGCAGAGTTCTTCTCTTCAAGAATTACAAAAACAACCGCTCTGGGTGTGGTGCGGAGAACGTGTGACTAAAAATCAAATCGTCTTTTTCTGCCAAATTTTTGTAGTGTATTGTGTCATCGGAGCAGCTATTGCCAATTTGAGTTTGCAACAAGGAGACAAACAATTGTGGACCATTTTACTCAGCAGTTGCATCGGTTATCTTTTACCCAGTCCCTCTTTGAAATTTACGACGACGACGGACAACAGCAGCCACAGCAGCAACCACGGGAGTACGACCAACGCCAGTCCACCTTCTTCTTCCAGTCACCATAATACCACTCCTCTTTTGGAACCCTTTGAATATCCTTCGAATTCGAGTGACTCCTCGGAGACCAAAACCACTTTAGACCTACTATGAATGACCAATTTTATTTAACTTTACACAGTGAAAGGTCCATGGATGTGTTTCCCAACAACAAATTATGTTGTTTCACGGCCAAATTACCTCAATCCATCTAATTGGATCACGACGCTCATTGGGAAGTGGCTTTGGTAGAAATCATTCATCCTACGCAAATCAAGAATGTGTCTGGAATTCAAACTGTTTTTGACGTAGCAATCTATAACGAAAAAGTGCAAAAAGAGTTGGACGACAATGATCCTGAAATTGGGAAAAAATAGGTACACAAAAAGGCATTCCTCCCTACTCGACCTATCGCATGAGAATTCCTGAAGGGTATTATTTTAGTGCTCAACATTTGGTGGAGACGATTGCGGCCGTCTTCGAAGCCCAATTTGGTAAAGCCTTGGAAAAAAACCAAAATAGGGTAGAGATCAAATACCATCCTGCGGCACGCCGTTTCGTCTTGCAATTTTTGAAAGGGCATGGGGGGGGGGGGGGAAGCCATTCGACGACAAAGTTGACAAAGAAAACTTTCAGATTCACGAAAGAAAATTCATAACCCTCACTTTTTCTTCTGGGTTGTTTGAAATTTTGGGTGGAAATAAAAGCTATCATGGTGATCGTACAATCCACACCAACACAGATTTCGGAGAGGCTTTTCGCACCCCTATCGAATTGAACGTTGGACTGAATTTAATGTTTGTGTACTCCGATGTGGTGGAGTACAACATGGTGGGCCACACAGCCGCTCCCTTTCTGAGAGTCATTCCTTTCAAAGTGGATACTGCTGCTGGTGCGTACGAAGAAGGTGGAAACACGTTTCACGTTCACCGTGAATTTGTACATCCTCATTATCTTCCAGTCAGTAAATCGTATTTTGACAGTGTCAACATTAGTATAAAAGGAGATTTGGGACAAGATGTGCCATTCATTGACAAAGGAAAAGTCACGGTGAAACTACATTTTCGAAAAAAGTTCTCTAACGAATTGTAACTGACCCAAACAAAAAAATGTATCCAGTGTACCGAGGAGTGGCTCGACAACGAGGACATGGTTTAGGAGATATGTTAAGATCGGCTTTTCGGACGGTAGCCCCTATTTTGAAACCGATGGTGACTCGAGGATTCCATGCCTTAAAAGATGCCGCTTTGACGCAAGGAAAAGAATTTTTGCAAAACGTCCTCATTGACAAACAAAATCCTAAAGAAGCCTTTATGAGACCAGGCAAAAATGTATTGATGAACACTGGCAAAGATCTTTTAGGTCTCCGAGAGAATCCTATAAATTCGCTTCACGCTTCAGGCCCTGGCATTACTTCTTCCTCCACTTCACAGCAAGGACAAGGCAGAAAGAGACGACGTCGAAATCCCTTCAGAGTTCATAAAAAAAACACGGTGGTTCAAAAAGAAGTAAGAAAAGAAGAACAGTCAGAGAATTAGACGTGTTTGATTACTAAAACCTTTGAAAAAATGATGCACCGAGATTCTTGCGAATGTACCAAGTCAGAACTGGATATGTTTACCATGCCTTCTACCATGATGACGATGCAAGAATCCCAATGGGTGGAATTTCATCCTGTATCGTCTTTGACGGATTCAGCTCCTATCGAATTTGAAATCAAAGGACAAACCGAAGATTACATCGATCTGAATAACAGCTACTTGTACTTGAAACTCAAAGTGGCCGAAACGAAGGATGGTGCCCCTCCAGATGCCGATGACCTAGTGGCACCCGTCAATAATTTCATGCATTCCTTGTTCAGCGGAGTGGATTTGTTCTTGAATAACAAACTGGTAAGCAGCAGTTTGGATACTTACCCTTACCGTGCTTGCTTGGAAAATCTCTTGACGTACGGAAAAGAAGCCAAGAACACTCATCTGGATGCTTCGGTGGTCTGGAAACCTGACACCGCAGGAACGAGAAAGGAGGCCCCCCCCCCCCTAATACAAGATTGTTGATATCTTCAACGACACACTTGCGACTGTACCGGCAAAGGTTACGAAGGCTGGTGACGATCTAACTGAAAATATAACTCCAGAAACCCCGTATAATGTGGGATTTAATGCCCGTCGAGAGAAAATCAGAGGGCAAAGTTTAGAACTGATGGATCGTTTGCATTTGGACATGTGGTTGCAAGACAAGTATTTGTTGAACGGAGTAGATGTACGCCTGAGACTGAATCGCAGTAGTACCGCTTTTCATTTGATGGTCGCTGGTGACGCCCACCTGTGCAAAACCTTCATCCAAGAAGCCAGACTTTACGTGCGACGTGTAGAAATCTTACCTAAAGTAGCCAACGACATCAGTCAAACCTTGAGCAGAACCACTGCCAAGTATCCTGTGCGACGCGTGGAAGTGAAAACCTTTACCATCGGCACTGGAGCCCAATCCAAAGTCGAAGATTACGTCTTCCAAGGACAGCTGCCCAAACGTTTGCTGATTGGCATCGTCAAAAATTCAGCCTTCAATGGATCCCACAAAGAAAATACGTTCAACTTCAAGCACTTGGACGTCAAAAAGATAGAAGTCAGTCGAGATGGCAAGGCATTGTGTACCAGACCTTTTGAACCTGACTTTACCCAGAAAAATTACTTGCGATCTTACTTGAGCCTGTTTGAAGCCACAGGACAGTTAGGCACCAACACCAGCCACGGTATTTCGTACCAGGATTATGCAAGAGGGTATGCCTTGTGGGGTTTTGATTTCACTCCTGACCAAGGCAGCGAAGAAGGACATTTCCACCCTATAAAATCAGGCCCACTTCGTGTGGAACTTCAGTTTGCAAATCCTCTACCCGAGACAGTGAACGTCGTCTTGTATGCAGAATTTGATAATACTCTAGAAATCAACAGCTTGAGAGAAGTGATTCTAGAGTATTAGGAGAAAAGAAAAAAAAAAAAAAAGATGCAACACGTAGAAGAAGAACCTATGGAGATAGACGAGGGATTTTGTGAAGTTCAGCAGTCACAAACTACCACGGATGATGATGATGACGAAGTGATTCATTCAGAACCTAAAAAGAAGAAGAAAACAATCCTGTTCCCCAGTTTGTTGGATTTATTCCATGTATGCCATCAAGATGGCCAGAACACGAACAACATTTAGTCTCTTGTTTTGCTACTGCAATGGGTTCCAAAATTACAGAACTGTCTAGGAAAGATTGTCATGGATGTCAAATTGATCATCTCAGTCAGAAGCAAAACGACAAATGTTTGATGATGACGGCCGAAGAAAAAATGGACGAATATATGGAGGACGCCTTGTCTCAGATCTCGGAAGAAAAGGTGTTGAGACAATGGTATAAAGACTTGCAGCATTCTTCTTCACCTCCACTCACTCCTCTGGAGATCCGACGCATCGAAGCTCATTTACAAAAGGCTATAGCGACTGTCCGTGATTCATCGACTTACTTGAGAGACACATTCAAGCATAAAGTCAAGTGTGAATTGATGACTTTTCGTTACCTGTGAAAAAAAGGGATACCAGGGAACTTCATTACCTGTTGACTCGCAGTTCCTACACTTCTTCTTGGAATCCTGTGGTGTGTGCTAAAGATGAACTACCTCATCGTAAACCTAAAGACGTTCATGCCTATGTCATCAATACCGACGACAGTCATCGACCAGGAACCCATTGGGTAGCCGTGTACTTTCCCAACGATCACAATGGTGGTGTTTAATTTTTTGATTCTTATGGATTACCTCCTTTGGAAGACGACATCATCGACTTTATGAGAAGAAATGCCATCACTACTCCATTCAATAATTCCCGATTACAAGGATCGGATTCCATGGTGTGTGGACAATATTGTGTACATTTTCTTCATCAACGCAGTCTCGGATATTCCTTAGAACATTTAGTGACTTGTTTTGATAGAGACTATGCTCGAAACGATGCTAAAGTAGAACGATGGTTTTGTGAACGTTATGGTTATCTCTTGTCTTTAGCTCAGAAACGTAGTGTGCATCAGAATGATGTAGATGTAGAAAAGTGGAAGTTTAGTTTACCTTCCCAACGTTGTCAACCCTGTAAATACGTTCCTGTTTAATATCTTGTTGATTGTTATTACCTTTTTATGTTAGAGAAGCTTTTTCTTGTTCATTAGAAAAATGTTGATTTTTTGAAAAAATGTTGTTGTGTGGTTTTTTTATTGAATTTGAAAAAAATTATTATGTTCTATCTCTTTCTATCGATCTGAAGTAACCCCCTCTATCCATTTTCTCACTCTCGATCTGAACCCCATGTTTTCCATCGCGTCCGCGCTTCGAGCATATAAAGCGGTGCATTGGCCAGTGTAGTCACTCTCGTTGACTCGTCAAGATCTCAACAACAACACTTCAAGAAGATGGCAGGCAAGATTAGTAAACTGAACGAAGCTATGGTGAACATGCAGAGGGTGAAGCATCATTTGATGGAGACCAAGCCTGAGAGAAAGACAATGATCTTCCTACAAATGGCTCATGATCTGGTGGAAGAAGTCCTGAGGGAAGAAATCATTAGGGACAGAACGGAATGGGAGGAGAGACAAAGACTGCAGCAGCAGCAGCAACAGCAGCAACAGCAAAGACAACAACAACAACAACAACTCTTGCAGTCCATGAAACTACCCGACGGAGAAGTCAGCTGTAAGATAGACTGCGATGAGTTTGATTTCTCTTTTACCAGAAAGGGAGCTTGTCTTAAAGCCGTGAGACCGGTGGCTAAACGTGGCCGCCCTGCTGCAGCTGCTACCGCTACTGCTACTAGAAGTTAAACAACATAACTTCTTAACCCCAACGGTCCTTTTCAGGGCCACCCATTAATCAAGAAAAGATTAATTTTCATATCATTGCCATATATATGTGTTTGTATGTTTGTGTGTTTGTGTTTTACCCACTCCACAGAACAAAGCCCTTTCCCCAAAAAGAGATAATGTTTGTATAGAGTGTGTGGTGTGTGTTTGATAAAAATAAAATATAAGAAATAAAATAAGGATAGTGTGGTGTGTTTGATAAAAATAAAATAAAAAAAATAAAAAAAACATTATCAAAAAAAGGGTGGTGTGTTTGTATGTGTTTTTTTTTATATCAAAAGTAGTTTCTTTTAGGTCCGCGCACTGGGTCTGTGTTTCTTGGGGTAAGGGTGATAGAGTGCAAAATCCGCGAAGCCTAGAATGACGTCATAGGGATGACGTCAGACGCGGGGTAGTGTGAGTAATTTTTTTTTTTTTTGGAAAGGGATGTTTTCCTTCACGTCCGCGCTTCTAGTATATTAAAACAACACCTTCACACTTGAGCTATCCATTTTATCTATCAAGATGAATACCATCGAAATTATTCGGCAAATTAGAGTTCATCTCGAGGTGGCGTGGCACCTCCTCCAAGACCTGGAGAAGAATGAGAAGGAGGAGAGGGAAAACAAGGAGCCCATCAGACCCCACCTGATGATGGAGGAGGAGGAGGAGAAGGAAAAATGGGAGTCTGAAGTAACCCATCCTCCATTTGTTTTGAAAATAACCAAGCGCTGCATGAGTGCAGCTACATAGAGGGGGAGCTGTCCCGCTTGTCGGGCAAAGCCAGGGAGGTGCCCACACCTCTAGATGAACTCTAAAAAACCCAACGGCCCTTTTCAGGGCCACCCATTTATCAAGAATAGATTAATTTTCATCATTGCCATAGGTGTTTGTATGTTTGTGTGTTTGTATAGAGTGTGTTTGTTTTTTCCCCACTCCAAAAACAAAATTCCCTTTCTCAAAAAATGTTTGTATAGAGTGTGTTTGATAAAAAAAAAAAAAAAATTAAAAGGATGGTGTGGTGTGTGTTTTGTTTGTATGTTTAATAAAAAATTTTATGTTTTGGAAAAAAAGGATGTTTTCCTTCACGTCCGCGCTTCTAGCATATAAAGCAGCACCTTCCGCAGTCGCGCCATTCACACCTCAACAAGAAGATGAATACGATCGAAATATTGCAGGAAGCCTGGGATGTAATGGTGGGTGTGGAGTCTTTGGTGGAAAGGTTGGAGTGTTGGTGGAGATATCCTGCCACCAAGCCATACGTCACCAGCCAACTAGCGGCTCTCACTTCAGCGAGGAGGTTGGTGAAAGATGTCTTGGTGGAGGAAACCCAAAAAACTTCCTCAACCCCTTGTCGTGTGGGGTTCATCAAGACGAGCCTTGACTTACTGGATGGGGTGGAGTATTTTCTTCACCTAGTACAACACGATGAATGGTTGTATCCACCCCCCAGTAACGTCAGGCGCGAAGAGGTGAACCTTCACATGGTGAAGGAATTGTTAAAGAAAGTTTTAGAGAAGGAAGTAGCCCACATTAAGATCTTGTGGGCTCTAGAAAGATCAAAGAAGGAGCAGGCCAGGAAAGAAAAGGAATTCCAACGCCTGAATTTAAACTGGATGAAAATCCAGGATAAGTTCAGACGAATGGGACATCCTGACTGGCTGCCTGATTCTTCACCACCACCACTCCAAAAGAAGAAAAAAATCTCACACCACCTTCCTAGACTTCTTTACTCAATGTTGGAGGAAAAAGTAATGCTCCTCCAACGGCCCTTTTCAGGGCCACCCATTTTTAAAGAAAAGATTAATTTTCCATTCTTGCCTACCATGTTAAAATTCCCGTACGACCCCGTAGTACCCCCAATGTTAAAATTCCCGTAGGACCCCGTAGTGCCCCCAATGTTAATTTCTCGTAGGACCCCGTAGTGCCACCCGCCATGTTAATTTCTCGTAGTAACCCGTAGTGCCACCCTCCATGTTAATTTCTGGTAGTAACCCGTAGTGCCACCACTAACCTATTTACCCACCCTCTACTACTGTCGTCGCCATCTTGAGTTTAAAAGCTTGACATCAAAAGGAAAAAACCAAGAGGCTACATGCATCGATCTAGAAGAAAGTGAAGAGAAAATATCAGACAAAGAAGAAGATTAAAATTATAGTCATATTTCATCAGCAATGAATGATATGTTGTCATTACTGCTTGAGTTCCTGCAAGCTGTCCACGAGGAAAATCATCTCAGTTCGTACATAAAATTATTAGACTACTAGTGGAAAATCGTTTGCCATTGGATAATATTTGCTTCATGTTGTTTCTCGATGAGGTACCGAAAAGAAACGGTTAAGTTCAGGCAGGTAGGGTTTTCAAATGTCTCATGGAAAATTCCTTAGATTCATATCGGGTTTGCGAAACTTTGGACAGATATTGGAGGGGGAAGCAGAAATAGGAATCATTGACCCAAGAGAATCACTTGTAAACTTTGCGGTGCCAACGCGCAAAAATCTGTATTCCAATGAAAATAGAATATATCTTGTTTATCCCTGCATATGTGAAGAGAGTATAGAATCAGTTGCTAAGCAATTAGTAGGAATGCCCATGAAGCTTTGTGTGGACAGTAGAAAGATAAGCAGAGATGAAGGCAAGAGGATGTATGATATTGACTGTTGGGGACATGAATGAAAGCCAACATTTAATGAAAGAAAAGAACAACATGCTCACGAATTAGCATACATAGATGAGTTCCATGCCAAGTTAGATCTGCTTGACTAAAAAGGTTGTAAGAGTATTTACAGCATACCAGGTGGCATAAGCAGTGCGATTCTGGAAGGCCTAAAAGAGCTTGTGAGGCGTTTTTCTGGAAGGCCTAAAAGATCTTGTGAGGCGTTTGTCAGAGAAAAAATAAAAAATAAACCCAAAAACAAACAAACAAGAAACGAAGAAAAAACAGATTACTGCAGGAAAAATATCTGCAGAAACTAAGTTTAAGAAACGGCCTGGATGAGTTCTAAGTTCTACACCGTCATCTGCGTAATTTATGTGAAATAAGGAGTCAGATTACAGACAGTCTGACACTTACAAACAAAACTTGCTTATTACTGTGCTATAATTAATGGTTAACAAGAAGTTTACCGCAAAGATGACGCAGTTGTTATGTCAAAACAGATCAATTTCTGTCAACTTAACGAGCAATATCCAAGAGATGACACTAGATGGATTAAAGAAATGACAGAAAAATGGATGGATTGTCGAAATCAGTAATGGTCGCCGGAAGTACTTGCCACAATGCTCAAGGATTAGGAAGTTAAAACAGCAACAAGAGCAGAAAGACAAGCTTGAAATGAGAAATGAGATTAATTCCGGAATGAAAATCTATTCGTGACACGAAATAGATCTCTTAGCAACACTTTGTGGAAAGGCCGGTATGGAAACACTAGTATGATTTTCCAGTCTCGCTCACGCTCGGCCTCACCTGAAAAATCATACTAGTGTTAACAATACAGGCCTTTCCCGATACTATTATCGTTATAAATGGCATTTTATTTGCAGACCGGCTTGATGGAAATATTGGCGCACATGAGGTAACTCCCTTGATTGCAATCTATTTTTAGGTACACACAAGTATCCAATTAGCCTATTCCATAAACCAAGAAACATATATATATATATTGAAGTCTATGTATAGTAGATAGCTATGGAAAGGTCTGTTGTCTCACAGGGATCGCCACTCTGTCTTGATATTCAGACCGGGGTCCAGGAGTAGTATGATAAAAGGCCGTTTCTAAAACACTTTTTGTCTTTTTTGACATAGAGGTTTTCATTTTGCAAACAAATTGCTCTATCTAAACCCCATAGGGTGCCCCAAAAGTGTGGGCATCAAGTTGTTGAAAATCGCCGGAAACAACTCCAGCAAACGATCCACAAAGTTGCTAAAAAAATATTTTTTAATGAAATGAAAAGTTTTATAAATATAATGTAAGCGTATTATGTTTTAAATTAATTTTCATTATCAACATCATCATTTTCATCCTCAGAATCATCGTATTTGTACACAAGATCTAATTCTGCAGCATACGCATTAAGATAGTTTTTATTTTGGTATTTTTTTACCCTAAATGCAATTTTTCCAGTTACTTTAAGATTTTGCGATTGTAACATAGAATAATCCCTTGGTGGAATCTTTGTTCTTGTATCGCCTTTTTCGAATACTTTTGAGCTGTTGTCTATGTTTATCTTTGTGAATTGATTTTTTTTGATTACTTCTCCAGTGTAATTTTTTACCATAGTTTTAATCTCTGTTTCAAGATTTTCTATATCCTTGTAATATTGATCCGTATCACAGATACAGATTTCTATTTCAGTTCTTCCTGAATTATGATAGATTTTATTTACATCCATTGAGTTTATCTCCAGTGTGTAAAATTTATTTTTAATCATAACATGATTATCTCCATATTTTTGTACGAGCGTGATTTTTTGTTGGGTTGTCATTATACATAATACATATAAAATTATATCTTTAATTGATTGTTAATAATGAAATTTAGCTTTAGATTTTTAAATTAATAGTTCTATCAAACATATTTTTTTGAGTACTCGTCGATGTACTTTGTTGTTCTATTAGGTACAACATCGATTAATAAGTCTTCCTTGACTTGTAATTCATGTATTAGGCTTATAATGTCATATTGTTTGCCTCTAAGATACGCTTGTAATTGTGATAGTATTTTTGAGTATACCGCTGCTGCTAATTTACATGATGCTTTTTTATGCTCGAGCTTTGGTTCAAGTCGTTTAAATCCAGTACTGATAAATATTCCAGATGCAGATAATATTAGAAGAAAAGGATTAAATAAACTACCTGCTGAGATGATGCCACTTGTTGTAAGCAATAATGGAGCATAAAATATTAATTTTATTAGCCGGCTGTAGTACTTGCTTGCTTTCTTTGCACAGTATAGCTTTTTGTGATATGTTTTAAAGTATGATATCAGCTGATCTCGTTCATATTCTGGTATTGCTTTAGAAATATGATTAAAGTCAGTAATTTGTCTCATTATGATAAGGATTATTTTAAATTAGTCATCAACGGAATTTACAACGAAGTTAACTTGTAATTTTAAATGTTGCGGCATTGTTAGAAATTAATGCAAGAAAATCTGCGTTCTTAACATCAGCAAGAACTGTTTTGTATTTGTCGAACAATTTGGATTTAGAATTTCGCAGACGTCGGTCTTGTTCGTCATCGTATTCTTTTGTTGGTTTGTGATCTAGTGTTTTTTGAAAACGTTGCAATATCATTTATTTCACCGATATTATGCTCATGAAGGTCAATGAACTCTGTAGCTGCTTTTATAAAGTCGATGTTAATATTACTTGGAATAAAGTATTTTTTGAGTATTATATACGCGGTTGCAAATCTTTCTTTTACATGTGATTGATCAGGTTGATCTGATAACGTACCATTACTTAAATCCGTCATTACTTCACCTATTTTACCATTACTATACTTAAATCGTAAATTTAGCGAGTTAAGATTTTTAACATTAATATCTTCAGGAATTAAATCACCTAAACCAATTATATGTCTTGCTGGTTTAGAAAATCCATCTTGCAAAGACGGCCTTTCACTTGGTGCATTTCTAAACATAATTTTACTAATATCTGTCCATGTTTTTATCTTATGTAGATCATTAATTATTATTTTATTTTCTAAATTTTTATTTTCAAGATAATATTTTTTAGCGTCATTAATATTATAATTAAAAATCGTGACATTTTGTGTTGTAAACGGATATGAACCTTGCGGTGTACTATTTTCGTAATCAATAAACTTTTTGAAAAACCAAAGCGCAAAAATCGTATCGGTTAATTTGCTAAGTTTATTATAGTGTTCGATAACCTCCTTGAATTCTAAAGTTGCTGCAGCGTTTTCAATTAAGTCTTTGAACTTTTTATTTGCAGGATTACTGAGAATATCCCTGTATTTGGCGAACAAAGCAGATCTTTTATCTTTTAAAATATTTTCCTGTTCTTCTGTAAGGGTTAATTTACCTTCAAACTCAAATGTTTCTGAGACCATATTTATCTTATTTACGTCAACGCCTTGATTTGATTCAATAAATTCAACAGCTGATCTTACAGCACCTACTGGTATAGTGTCAAGCACTAAGTATTTACGTAATATTGCGTATGCTGCAGCGTAATCTCCTAGTATATTATGCTCAGACAAAAGCTTGTTTACTTTTAATTTTTCTTTTATTAGTTCACGTAAATCTTCGTACAATGGTTCGTCCATAAAGGCTTGCAATACACGATTCTCATCTCCTTTGGTTATTATAATATTATATGTTTTTGAACTTTTATCAGGCTTCCAAGTTATTTTTTCTTGTATTTCAGTAAAAGAGCTTATTTCATCGTAAAAAACCTTTTTCACAGCATCTGTTGCTGGTTTTAATTTCTTTTCAATTGTTTCTACTGTATCAAATGCTATTTCTATATCTGTACCATCATATTTGTTTTTAAACCCTTTTGTTTTTGATGATACTAGTACGAAGTAACTTGTGGCCAGCGCATGCGCATCGTCAGGTTCATTGTGTACATCAAGAATTGTTTCAACGTCATTGTAATCTAATCCAAATTCTCTGAAAACACGCCGTTTACTAAAATTATTAAACACTTTCAAATTTCTTTCTGAACCTAGCCGTTTCTTTTCAAAAATATTATCTAAGCACTCCATTCTGTTTTTGTGCTCTGTTTCTTTGAATTTTAGTTTTTGTATTAATTTTGTTCTCATTATTGTAAAAGCATTATCTCTGGTAAGTTCTAAAATTACATCATGAAGGAAATTTTTCATTTGTTCCTCAAGCTTTTCCGCTTCCGCTGGAACACAAAATTTAACGAACATGTCATATCTATCCAGTAGTTCCTTCATCTGAGCCTTTCTCATAACAATAACTGATCTTAGGTTTGTAATATTATCATTTGTCTCATCTAGATTGATTAACATATTTGCCAGATCACGAATAGCTGCTCTAGAAGTTATCTCTGGTTGTTTATTTGTTTGAGTATTGAATTCAGGTTTAGTTAATTGTGAGTGGTCAAATTCAAATATTTTATTGTAGAACTCGCGACACACTTCAACAATTTCTTTTGACGCGGCCATTTACGTTTATATATAAACGCTACATTGAATCATCAACTGTAAATATTTGCATTAGGGTTAGTCCAGGTTTTGTTAATTCTGCAGCAACCACAAATAGCCTAAATAACCAGTATTTATTGACTGTATTAGCTGCTGCTATATTAAAACTTTGTACAGAATTTGAAATGTAGTAGTTAGGTACACACATGTAAGTCTGTCCAGTTGACATCATCAATTGAGCCCTGTAACTTCCAGTTGTAAATTCGCTCTGCACCACCTACGCGACCACGAAGTTGAAGTTTCCAAACTGCTACACTTGCAGGACATTCAATCTTGATCCAAAGTTTGTTGAAACACCATTGGTTGCCCATTCGTTTGAATACACCGCAGACTGTAAATGTGAAGCAAATACATTGAAAGGAGCGTAACCAGGATACGCTGACGATGATGATACAATAAACCCAGTACGATTTCCAGTGTTTCCTGATAGTGGAGGAATATATCCAACATTGTTTTTGATCCGGATGCTTCCAAGTACTCGTGAATCAACATCTGATTTGTTTGCGAGATCATCTGATGCTGTTGGTGCTGCTGCACACTTTATAACTGTGTTTGTTCCCATGATAAGATTTCCTGTCATTGTATCTCCGATTTTGTTTACAACTGAGCTACTGAGATTCAACAGTGATGAATACGGAACAGCGTCACCTGGATTAATTGGCACTGGTAAGTTTTTTAGTATTCGGTTGTTCATGTCTAGTGTTCCTGTCATTATGCTGCCAGTTTTAAGTACAGCATTATCTTGCATATACTGGACGTTAACAGCGTTGTCAAGTGCCCCTGACAAGTAAGTATTTATTCCATTTAGAACAAATCCACCCATGTTTAATGATCCGATCATTGTAAAACCTCTACGTGGCACATAGTCAGCGAATTTGGTTTGCATTTGTGCATAAGAAGTTGCATCACTTTGGTCGGTTGGCGGATAAGCTGTTGGTAGACCAGTTATTTTCGCATTGTTTGTCATTGATAATGTTCCAGCCATTGTATCTCCTGCGCGATTGATGTACTGAAATGTAACGTCATCCACGTACGTTTTATTTACAAGATCAGTAGGTTGTGTAGGTAACGCCGATGACTTTATTTTATTTACGCCCATGTTAAGGTTTCCTTCCATTGTATCTCCAGCTTTTCTAATATGCGAATTATCAGATGATACCAATTGGTTTAGACTGACCGCTTGCGATGGATCAATGTCTGCTGGTGGATAATCTGTCACCAAACCAGTAATTTTATTGCCTGACATGTTTAGTACTCTAACCATTGAATCGCCTGATCGTTTTAAATAATTGGTAAGATCTGCGGGTTTACTTGTATCCACTGCTGAAGTTGCTGAAATTGTTGTTCCAAATTTTGTATAATACGTCATCGTTGTTTATTATAATCGTTTATACTATAAACGTTGATAGTATAAACGACGTTGTTAAAACAACGAACATTGATTTTTTATCAACGTTTATACTATAAACGATTATAATAAACAACGATGCCAATAATAAATTTTGATTCAAAAGAAGTTATTACGAACAAACATAATTGTGATCTACCTAACTGCCATTATTTAATTGTTGGGAGAACTGGATCTGGTAAAACTAATCTTTTACTTGATCTTTTGCTGAATAACAAGCTGAACTACGATCGCGTCTACATTTATACGGTTAATCCACAACAAGATAAGTACAATACGTTAAGCGAGTACAATGAGCCGCTTAAGGAAGCAATGGGTTCCACCGATGACATCTTTATTATAAAATATCCTGAGGACGTTATTCCGATTACTGAACTTGACGCTGATGAAAATAAAATTATTGTCTTTGATGATATTCCGCTTGAGCATGATGAAATTGAAAAAATTAAGTCATACTTTTCGTTGTCGAGAAATAAGCGTTGTAATTCAATTTTTTTTGGCTCAGGGCTTTTTTAACGCAAATAAATTTATTAGACGTAATACTGGTTGCTTTATACTTTTTAACGGCCTTGACAACACTGATTTTGAAAAAATTGCACATGACTTTTGCGGCGCTATTTCCAAGGAAGAGTTTATTAAGAATTACCATGAGGCTACTAATGGACTCCACAAGTTTTTTATATTTGATCGAATAACAACAGATGCTAATAAGATGTTTCGTAGCTGTTTAGATTAAAAACATTGTTAACGATGTCAAAAGCATCAACGGGGTTAATAACACGGTCAAAGACATTAACGTCAACAACTTTGTTAAAACAACGCGCATTGATTTTTATCAGTCTTGCTATCCTTATCAATGACAAGTGTGATGGTAACAAGGATTATTGTATCATTGATTTTATCAACGTTTATAGTATAAACGATTGTATAAAAAATGTCCGTTGATAAAAAAGTACTTGAGGGATTGATTCAAGCCAGGCAACGAAATAAGAAATTAATACAAGAAACAACCATTGGAAAGGCACGAACTGAAGAAGAACTAAAAGAAATGTTTAAGCCTATTACGAGTGCTGTTACAGCTTCTAAAGAAGAATCGGATAAAACAATAACAGATAAAACTGATTCAATCAAGAATTTAATCAATTTACTTTCATCAGGAACAACTAAAAAAATAGAAGGCCTTAGAGGTCTAATAGAAACATCAGGTGAAGATATGAAAACAAAATTTGCAAAATTGTTTACAAAAACTGATATTGCAAGCGTTGCTGAATATGTTAAAAATTTAGTGTATCAGGTTGAATATCTTGAAGATGAGTTAGCGAAAGAAACGGATCCTACTAAAAGGCAAGAAATTCAAGGTAACATTGAAAAACTAAGCCAACAAGTTAATGAGTTAACTGAACAACTTGGTGAATCTAAACAACAAATTGAAGCATTAAAAAGTGATTCTATCAGTGAAAAAAAGAAAATTGAGGAGGAATTTGAGGAGATACAAAAAAAATTTAAAGGTAAAGAAGCTAGGGCGGTTAGATTACCTGTTAATGTATTACCTGCTAGGGAATTTGATGACATTATTTCACAGGTTTTTGAGAAATCTAAAAAATCGAGTATTATTTTTGATATTTTACCTCCAGATGATGTACTTGAACGTATGAAACATGATCAGTTATTAACTCTGATGAAACAAGTCAAATCTCATAACCAGCGAGCTGGTAAGCTTAAAAGTAATCCTTATATTAACGAGGATTTAGAAAAAACAAAAACGTATTATCAGAATATTTCTACTTGGTATAAAAAAGCAATAATTTTTGCTTTAAAAGATGCAGAAATAGTTGAGAAAACAGGAACTGGAATAAAAGTGTTCTCATCACCATCTGAGGTTTTTGACAGATTTATGTTAATTATCTCATCGAAACAAGCTGGAAACACTGGTGTAGAAATTGACAACGAAATCACTGAGATGTTGGATTACTTTCGGTCAAATAACCTTATCACCACAGATGAATTCCAAATTCTAAGCAGGGATTTAATCGATTAGTTTTTTGTAAACGTTTATATATAAACGCTTATACTTAAACGATGAACGAAGAAACGTTTTTTCTTGATTCGTCTCAGACTAAAGACAATAGCGCAAATTTTACTGTATCATTTAATCCGCCAGTTATTCTTGATCCAATCCGTAAATACCGAATTGGCCTTATTTCAACTACTATGTGGAACAGTTTTTTTAATATCAAAGGTGGTGTAAACAACAATTTCGTATATAGGTTAAATAATGCATCACCCTGGGTGACTAAAACAATTACACCTGGAGCATATAATTTACTTGGTATCAACCGTGTTATTACAACAGTATTTGGATTAACTGACTGCACCTTTGAAGCAAATTATAATACATTACGTGCTTAAATTACGCTTAAAAACGGGTTTGCTGTTGATTTTGGAGCACCGCTTTCACTTGCAAGTTTGCTAGGATTTGAACAAAAACAGTACAGCGCCCCTGCAGGTGGTGGAACAGCTTCATTTGAGGGTGAAAAACCTGTGAACATCACTGATGTTAATTCCATCCTGATCTACTGCAGTATTGCAAATGGATCGTATTCAGCATCTGGATCACGTAATCGAGCGATCTATAGTTTTTCACTTGATGTCCCGCCTGGATCATTAATTCAGGTTAATCCTAAGCAAATTATTTATTACCCGATTAACGTTGAATCGCAGATAAATTCGATCACAATGAAGCTAACAGATCAAACTGGACGTCAAATAGATCTTAATAATGAAATAGTAACGTATTATTTACACTTGATCGAACAGGGTTGACTTATCAACGTTAATTTTATCAACAACAACCTTGCTATGATGTTATTAACATCGCCAATGACAAGTGTGATGGTAACAAGGATTATTACATAATTGATTATATAACATTATTAATAATGGCAATGGAATCATCAATGTTTTCAACATCGACAATGAGCAATAGAAGAAAAATATATCGGCCACACACGATTGGTGGAAGCTTACTTGGAAACATTTTTTCAAAGATAGTTCAACATGGGCCTGGAATTGCTACAAAATTAGCACCAGTGGTATTTAAAGCACTTGAATCAGCTGCAACAGCATCGGCGAGTAAAATTGGTGACGCTGCCGGCAACTTAATCGCTGATAAGTTTTTCACAACAAAACCAAAGCCACCAGAACCTGACAAAGCACTGATTAGGGAAATAGCACCATCACCAGAAGCAGCATGAGCAATGATCAAAACAGCAAAAAAATTATTGTCCAATGATAGTGAGCGAATTATTAAATCGCTAGGCGATAAAATCACCATCACTAATAGACCCGTCAGTAGTGTCAAAGGCACCGCTGATATTGCTGCATTTTAACGTTGTTGTTTTTTTATTAACGTTGATTTTTATCAAAGCAATATTATATAAACAATATTATATAATGGCATCAACAAGCATTTATTTTAATATTGATGAGCCGTACATGATTGATAACACTGCTGTAGAATTTGAGTACACTGAGTACATTGAAGGTATCAATGACATGAACATAAACACTGAAAGAAAAATAAGCACCAGAGATGAAGACGTTTGGTTGTTACCTCATAAAGCATATTGAGATTCGTGGAAATTTAAGGACATCTGCTAATGCTGCAAACGCGTTTCCTGCAGGTAATAATATTACACTACAAAACAATGGATTTGGTTTATTTAAAAATGCTCCTTACCAGCTTAACAATCAGACAATTGAGGACATACAAGATAATTTACCAATCGCAAGCACTATTTCAAATATTTTGTCATTTAGTGAAGATTACTCAAGATCAACTGCGACAAATATGTTTTGGTTTAAGGACACTGGGGCAGGTACTTCACAGGCTATTGAATTTCCGTATTTTACTGTTGCAGCAGCAGGTGCTGGCGATGCTGCAACTCTTGTTATTCTAAGAAATAAAATAAATGAAATTACGCCTTTTTATGGAACTGAACCCGCGGATGCGGCTGATGCTTTAAATGCAGTACGTCTTGTTATTAATAAGGTTGCAGTTGTTCTTGGTATTGATGCCCTTGGTTTAGGAGCAAATACCGCAGCAGTGTTAACTCATCTTAACAATGTTGTTAATAGAGCTAAAAAAAGCACGGCGTTCAACGAAGGGTTTTACAAAAGAAGATATCTGACTGATGCTGGTTCACAGATCACAATGTTACTTCCATTAAGCGCAATATTTGGCTTCTGCCGCGATGTTAACAAAGTTTTTAGAGGTATAAAGCACACCGTAATTTTCAACAGAAATACTGAAAATAATATTATTTTTAAAGCTGACGGTATTGATGATGGACAGTTTGTTATTAGCAATCTTTCACTTTGGATGCCAAAAATAATTCCGTCACTGACAAAACAACTTGAGCTTCAAAACAAATTAGAGGCGTTCACAAAGAAAATTCATTTCGAGCAAAATAAGATATATTCGCTGACAATAACCCGAGGACAAAGTTATACATGGAGAATAACATCAGCTCCATCAGAACAGCTACCACGCCATATATTTATAGTATTTCAAACCGCTGCAAGGTATACTGGCGATCAAACTCTTAACAAGCGTATATTTGATAATATGAGAGTTACAAGTGTAACTGCTAGAATAAATTCCCGACAATATCCAGAAAAAGAGTTAGTTTGTGATTTTAATGCGGCGACGAGAAACGTTTCAAGAGTATATATGTCACTGATCGAAGCAATGCAAAAATATCTTGATACTGACGCTGGTAGTCAAATATCAATTGAGGAATTTAGAACATTGTACCCAATATTTCATTTTGATGTCAGTAAGCATGCTGAAAGGCTATCATTATCAATGGCTGATATTGAGATAACATGGAAGCTTGCAAATGATCCACTAGCAGGATATCAAGCATTTGCATTTGTAACATCTGATAGATACCTAACTCTTGATGTGTTGAAGGGAAAGATGACAGTAACCGTTGTTTAACAGTTACACAATTTTATAAAAACATTGATTATATACGATGCCTACTAAAAAAGTTTAAAAAATTAGTGCTAAAAGTGATTCCAAAAGGCATCTAGCAAATATAAAACAAACCATAAAAATAATTGGGCAAATAAAGACTTTGACAAGTAAAATTGAGCGAATACTAGGAGCTGCAATTACTGGTAATGGAATTACCACTGGAGGGTTTATTGGTCCAGCAGTATCTGTTTTAATTGAATCATTGTTACCAAAAGTTTTGACAGTTCTTGGAACACTTGGAATTGCTGCAGCATCTGGTGCAATATCTGGTGCAACAAATAAGGCTGTACAAGGTTCTGGCATTAGAACCGGTTCTGGTATTAGAACTGCCACGTTGTTGTAACAACGGTTATAACAATGGTTGTAACAGCGCTTTAGCAATGCATTGTTATAATTTTAGTCTAATATATTTTAATAATATGTCATCACCAGCAAAAAAACCAAGAAAGAAAAGAGCAACAAAAGCAGAAATGGAAATAAAGAAAGCAGAACTTGCTGTAAAGAAAGCAGCAATAAAATTAAAGAAAGAAGCAGCTGCTAAAAAGAAAGCAGACCGCGCTGTAAAAAAAAAAACACCAAGAGCACCGCGATCAAAGAAACTGTATCACCTGAGGTAAAAAAATCCAGAGAAGTTCAACAAATAGTAAAAAAAATGATCCCGCTGTTTACCAAGCTGGACAAGCTAGTGACACCGGAAAAGAAGGGAGGCTTCCTTCAGATGATACTTCCAGCGCTAGCAGGATTACTTGGAGGCCCACTGATATCAAAACTGCTTGGAAACGGCCTGACACTGCCAGGAACAGTACCAGGGATGTATTAGCGCGATCGATGCCGACGATGATGGCAACGCCATTGCCGTTAAGCAACTTCAACATCAATGATAAGCTTAAAAAAGTTCCAGGATTCAATGGTGTGTTTTCCAAAGACCAATTAAAAAAAAAATAGCGATGGAATCACTACCCACTGTGTTGTAAATATACAGAACTTCAATGACGGATCAGGAACCCACTGGGTTGCATTATACGACAACAATTATTTTGATAGTTACGGATTTCCTCCGAGCGATCACATTAAAAGATATGTTCAATCATTTCCCAAATTTGCTAGTACACCAATCAAATACGTTAGTAATCAAATTCAGCAAAATGGTACCAATGCGTGCGGGTATTACTGCATAATGTTTATTAAAGAGCTTTCCAAAGGTAAATCAATGCTGGACTTTATTTCACAGTTTAATCCCGTTTCCTCTGGAAATTCAAGCGCCGCCGGTGCCAAAGGCACTGACGTAGGAAGTATCAATAATGATCGAATCGTCATTGAATCTTTCAAACATTGATTATCATCGCTATCATCATTGTTTTAACAACGTTATCAAGGATTCAATTTTTTGTGTAATTGTTGATTATAACATGGCAGAAACGTATTGCTTAAAATGTAAGAAGAAAACTGGCAATCTAAACGAAATGATTGTGAAAACAAAAAACAATCGAGCAATGATAAAAAGTATTTGTACGGTTTGTAAGAAAAATAAAAGCATATTTATAAAAGGATGATGCGCGATGTCAAAGACATCGGATGCAATTGTGAACATAGTAAGATGCTTTCTATTGAGGGAAACAAACTAGTCTGCTATTGCGACAAATGCGAACATCGCCAAATACTTGGAGGTGCTATTAATATTCATAATCTGATTGGAAAACTACCAAGACCAAAAGGAGGATGGACCCTGCCTGGACATAAGTACACAGGCCCTTGGAACCCGCTAGACGAACAACTTGATAGCAATGATCAACCACTTCCTGGACAAGAACCTTTTAACCAGCTTGACGCCATTGCTATGAAACATGATATTTGTTACCGAGATAACCCCACTGATAAACACATGTGTGACAAAGAAATGTTGGACAAGCTCTGAGAGATGCAACCGGAAAATATAAGAGAAAGAATTGATCGGCGATTTGTGCAAGGAGTAATCGGAGCAAAATATAAACTTGGGCTCGGTGGTGATATCGTCGGTGATAATATCGATGACGTTGTCATTGGCGATGGGATAGCTGAAGATATTGTTGAAAACGTACTTGGAATAGATGACGATAGTTTATACGGCGATGGAATCGGCGGTATTGTTAATATCGATGACGTCATTGGCGACGATCAAATTCGTTCTAATGAACTACACGCTCCAATAAAAAAAAGTTCCAGCGCAGGCGTGTTGTAGCAAATGCTGTCGATGACATTTGGTCTGTTGATTTAACGGATATGTCGTCGTTGGCTTCCAGCAATGATAATACAAATTTTTTACTTAATGCGGTAGATGTACAGAGCAGATATGCTTTTAGTGAACCAATACAAAATAAGATGGGTAACACAGTTTTAATCGCACTAAATAAAATTGTTACTGATAGTGGCCGGCAACCAAACAAAATATGGACCGATCATGGCCCAGAATTTTATAATAAGCAGTTTGATGATTGGCTTGATAAACATAATATCGCCAAGTATATGACAGGAAACGAAGGAAAGAGTGTAATAGTTGAACGATTTAATAGAACACTCAAGGAAAAAATCTACAAGAAAATGACAGCAAAAAACACTGATAGGTACATAGATGACCTGCAGACGATTGTTTCCGACTACAATAATACGAAACACAGGACAATAAAAATGACACCAAATGAAGCCGTAAATAATCCTGTTCTTGCAAATGAAAACTTGTATCGAAGGCATAAATTTAATGTTGGTGATCGAGTCAGGATTTCAGTGGTAAAAAAACAATTTGAAAAGGGCTATACGCCTAATTATACCGACGAAATATTTATCGTTGATGAAATACTATTGACAATTCCTGTCACGTACAGAATCAAAGATTTAAAAAATGAACCTATCATAGGAAGTTTTTATGAGCAGGAACTATTAAAAACTAGATTGTGATCCGCCGACATTGGTCGCAGCGATCACCGAATTATATATTTTGTTATACTTTGGTAGTAATCGATTAGACTTTAATGGCTTACACATCTTAATCAACTCATTTGCTCGTTTTGAATCTATAATACCAGTATCCTCGAGTAATAAAAATATCTTAGCGAAAATAAAATCAAATTTAATATTTTTTTGTCTTCCAGGAATATTAATATTCATAAATATTTTTATGCGCTCGCTAAACGCTTCCTGCTCACATGAAGTTAGCCTAAACTTTTCTATTTTACTTTTAAGATGATATTTAACATTGTATCGTTGTGGTTGCTTTCTATAACACTTATACGAATTTGAATCAACAGCGCCTTTGGTATTGTCTTCATTGTTTTCAACAATGCCGATATTATCAGCCATGTTTACAATTGGTGTATCCATAACAATGCCATCCAAAATATTTTGAAGTACATAATCGTCATATAATAACGGATCATTTGGGTAAACCTGTAAATAGTCACAAAAATATGAATAACCTTGCAATGGCTTTTGACGAGGTTTATTATCAACGATGGTGTCAATATTTTTATCATTAATCAATAAAATTAATTTTTCAAACATTGATGTTGACGTTGAAAACATTATATATTTTATGTAATTATATTAATATGGAAAAATATCAAACTAAAGGATATATACAAAATATTAATGATCTCAACGAGGCAATAAGGGTTTGTTTTTGTGTTCCAATAAACCTTAAACTTAAAATAAGTGATAAACCATCTGAAGTTCACAAAATCAATAATGAAAATGTTTACAAGGATATTAAACCTAATAACGTACTATTAACATTGGAGGAAATGAAAATTTTTAAAAATAACGGAACAATTGTAACTACGTGGGACGCAGACGCAATAATGAATTACAGCCACAGCTGCATAAAGGTTGAAGAACTAATGAAAATACTTGATTCAAAATAGTTTAGATGTACTCGAAAGAAAATCTGCTATCGTATTTCTTTGAATAAGCTGAATTACAAACATGATCAGCAACAAATTTTACAGACCTCATATTAATATCAAAATATAATGCAGCGGATTTCATTGATCTAAACGATTGATTTTCGCCTGTAAGCAAATCCGTGGACACCACAGGTCTAGGAGGTTTATAACATCCATTTGCCCCCTTACCGCGACGACAGTACTCCTTTTGTGTAACAAATCCAAATTTTCAATTCTATTATCAGTTTTGATACCATTAATATGATCAATAACTAATCGAGGACCTGTAACATCAATAAGGCCGTTAAACACCTCATAAACAAATCTGTGAGCGAAAATAGTTTTTTCGTGATGGCTATCCTTGCCATTAACATGAACACTTATTTTAAGATACCCCATATTGTTTAAATTACCAAGAGGATTTTGATTACATTTATGCCTAATAACTCCTTGTGAATTTGCTTCGTAATTTTCGTACACTGGGTGTGGATACAAATTATTGGTCATTATATAACTGTCTGTAAAAAATAAATAAATAAAATCAATTAAATATTTGTAAACTAAATATAATGATCCGAAATTTACGTGAACTAGCAGCGCAGACAGTGCTAAGCCAAGCAAAATTTACGATGCGAGAGACCGATAAGGCGTTTGCGGGCTCTGATAAAAATTTTATTTTTGATGATCAGCAAGTATTAAACGCATCTTCGGAGACGTACACGTTGAACACAGAAAACTTTGGAATAAGACCTAGCGATATGATCACAATGGTTAAACCAATAATAACCAATCAATTCAGCCAAAAATATGCAATAAAAATTAATATTCAATATAATGTATTATTCGTAATTGGTGAGCTTATTGTGTTGGAGGAAGAATCAGAATCATATAAAACAACTAAAACAACGTTAATAACACGAGGATTAAACATTGATGAGATTTTAATGAAATTACATAAAGATCTTAGTGACCAGATTGAAAACCATGAGGGAGCTGGATCTGGATGGAAATTCAAAACTATTACTTCAGTTTCGCTTAGCACACACAATGTTAAGCCAGCAGGTGGATCAAGTTTTATTGAGTTGCCTGGCCATTACAAAAACTCAAAGTGCATTGTAAATGTTAAAAATAACGACGACAAGTGCTTTCAGTGGGCGGTTCTTTCAAAATTGTATCCAGCTGAATCAAACCCAAATAGAGTATCAAATTACAAAGAGTACACAAATAGATTAAATTTTGATAAAATTGAATTTCCAGTACAAATCAACAAAATTGAGAAGTTTGCTCGGCAAAATAACTTAACAATAAACGTATTTGGCTTGGACCGTGCAAAAATCACTGGAGACCTATTTTCGTATCCATTGATAATAAGTGAAAATTTAGAAGATAAAAAGGTACATGCGAGCGAAGTAATTAATCTATTATTTAAAAAAATCACTATTGCTGGATTAAAAACTTTAATGGATTTAATTTCAGCCAAAATAATAAGCATAAAGGAAAACTTTATTTCTGTTATCGCTGTTTAAGCAGGTTTACCTCACAGGAAGTATTAGATCGACATTTAGAATACTGCTCAAACAAACAAAAAATTACTATGCCTGATATCGAGCATTCGAAGTTAAGTTTTAAAAATCCTGAACGATGTGGGAAAATACCGTTTGTAATATACGCTGATTTTGAATCAGTGCTGGGAAATATTGATGTTGCAATAAACAACCCAAATATATCATCAACAACAAAAATACATAACCATATCCCCTGTAGTGTTGCTTATAAGGTTGTTTGCGAGTACGATAATTCAAAATCAAAAAACATTGAGATATACCGCGGTGTTAATCCAGCAGAGTGGCTATTAACTAATTTGTTAATTGAGATAAAAGAAATTAAAAAAGTATTAATCGACGATAACAAGTACGATAAGTCCAAAATGTTTGTTCCAGTGGTTTTCCGCAACTTTAGAGGATATGACGCACATATTATCGTTGACGCGCTTGGCAACAAAAATTTTAGTGTTAAAACAATCAAATGTATTCCAAATAGCACTGAAAAGTACTTATCAGTTACTTTAAAACAACTTAGATTCATTGATAGCTTTCAATTTATGAATTACTCTTTGGATGATCTTGTAAAAGCTTGTACTGTGTTTGATAACTTAAAAGAATACTTTGGGACTGATTCTAGTTATTTAACGCGTAAAGGTGTTTATCCTTACGATTTCATAAACGATTTTTCAAAATTCGATGAGACATCGTTGCCAGATATTTCAAAATTTTATTCAAAGGTTCGTATCGAAGGAATAAGCCAAAACAAGTACGAATACGCTCAACAAATATGGGAACGATTTCAATGCAAAAACATTGGAGATTATCATGACCTGTACTTAATAACAGATGTTCTCCTTCTAGCTGATGTACTTGAACAATTTCGCAACACGTGCTCGCGCGACTACGGATTGGATCCATTGTGGTATTTTTCATCTCCAGGGCTCGCTTGGGATGCAGCATTAAAAATAAGTAATGTAACATTAGATTTGTTCACAGATGCAGATATGTATTTATTTATTGAAAAAGGTATCCGTGGAGGGATATCAGTAATAACAAAGAAATACGCAAGCGCTAACAACAAATACTTACCAAATTATGATGCAAGTAAGGAATCAAGCTATATAATCTATTTGGGTACAAATAATCTCTATGGCTGGGCAATGAGTCAACCCTTACCAGTTGGGAACTACAAGTGGATAACAGAAGAACAATACCTAAACGAAAAGCCAAATAGTAAAATCGGATATTTCATTGAAGTTGATCTTGAGTATCCACCTGAATTACACGATTTACATAACGACTATCCGTTCTGCGCTGAGCAGATTAAAATCAATAGTTCATGGCTTTCTCACACCCAGATTCAACACGGTTGTAAAAGCACTGCAGAAAAGTTAGTTCCAAACCTTATGAACAAAACAAGATACGTAATACATTATAAAGCGTTAAATCAAGCAGTCGCCGCTGGTTTAAAAATAACTCGTATTTACCGGGTTCTAAAGTTTAAACAATCTTGTTGGCTAAAAGACACATTGAATTTAACACACGTAAAAGAGCAGTTGCAACAACAGAATTTGATAAAAACCTTCCTAAGCTAATGAACAACAGCGTATTCGGAAAAACCATGGAAAACTTAAGAAAAAGACAGGAAATTGAACTTATCAACAATGAGGCACGACGAGATAAAGTAATAGCAAAGGATAATTTTATCTCAAGAAAAATATTTAATGAAAATTTAATAGCAGCCCATATGCGTAAAACAAACCTAACACTGAATAAGCCGATTGCAGATGGAGCAGCTGTTTTAGACCTTTCAAAAACGTTAATGTACGACTTCTACTATGATGTTATCAAAAAATTATATCCAGGCGATAAATCACAATTATTATTCACAGATACTGATTCGCTCTGTATTCAAGTGTTCACTGACGATGTTTACCAAAACATGTACGATAATCGTCAATGGTTTGATTTATCAGATTACCCTGCTGATAGTGGATTTAAATCCGATGAAAATAAGAAAGTCATAGGAAAATTCAAAGACGAAACAAACTTCGTCCCAATATCTGAATTCGTTGGATTAAGAAGTAAACTTTACAGTATTAAACTCGCTGATGGATCAGTAAAAAAACGTGCTAAAGGAATACAAAAGACTGTTGTCGACAAAAAGATAAATTTCAGTGACTATAAAGATGCACTAACCGGAAAGCGTGATCATGTGTTAATGACAACATTACGATCTGATAAACATAAAATTACTACATCGGTGATAAATAAAGCAGGATTAAACAACTATGATGACAAACGATGGTGCGAAGATGGAATAAACACGTACGCGATCGGTCATTATAAAACTAACCCTCAGTTTACTGAACTAGACTTTTTATTTACTTAAAACATCGTAATGCACGCGAAATTAATTTTTACAAGGGGGATTTTTTACCTTAAAACAAATAGTTGATAATAATTTTAGCAGTTGGCGGCGGCGTTTGCTGGAGTTGTTTCCGGCGATTTTCAACAACTTGATGCCCACGCTTTTGGAGCACCCTATGGGGTTTAGATAGAGCAATTTGTTTGCAAAATGAAAACCTCTATGTCGAAAAAAGACAAAAAGTGTTTTAGAAACGTCCTTTTATCATACTACTCCAGGTCCAGGTCCAGGTCCGGAATCCTGCAGTAATAAGGAGGCATTCAGATCTTAAATGACAGATCATGTACCGACCTAAACTTCCGATGTGAACACAACTGAAGAGTTGCAGGAAGTTAAAAGGTTATGAGACCTCCAAAGCCGTTCACACTTGGACTGTGCGCAGGTGGATTAGCGATTCCGATATGTACCTTATCTGCTGAGGAACTAAAAGATTTAGCAGGGCTAGCATCCGGTCCTAGACTGGGCTTTTGCAAAAATATTACTTTTGTTTGTTTGTTTGTTTCTGGGTCATATGTCCTCACCTGAAAAAAAAACATACTAGTGTTTTCGAGAATGGCCTACCAATGAGGAGGCTGCATAATTATGCAAGCATATATATATATATTGGTTTTACATAATTCTTCTAATTGAAGAAATCATATATTATAATAATGTATTTGAAAGCTATCTTGGAATCATTTGTCAAAGTGCATCAGCTAAAACAGAGGTTTTCTGAATAGTATTCAGTGATGTGTACGACACTGGGTATTTCAGAGTTTGGCTACATTTCTTGGAATGTGTATTTTTGCAACAGCCGAGGATATAGCTAGAAGAAAACTTAGCATACAACCATCGTATACAACTCTGACTTGTCTTTGGGCAACATTATTTGAGCCAGTCATTAGAAGATACACTGAGATCACCACAAATAAAAAAGTGATGGGCAGTGATATATGCATTCAAATTATAGATGGCTTTAAATACAGTTCAGATGGTTACATTCTACGAATCTACTGAGGCGGAATTGTCCTCATTTATGAAGAAAGACCTACATAAAGAACATGATTACATTATTGCAGACGTTCAAGACCAGCCTGGTTGCATTTCTGACGCGATTGATGATATCACTAAGAAGTGTCCAAACAGGAATCTGGTTGCTGTGTTACCGTGGAAAATATTCAAATGACCTACAACTATATTGCCAGCGAACCTTGCTACAGCAAACAATCAACAGAGCCATATCAAAACTGCAACAGATTGTACTTGAATTAGAGACAAAAATAGATTATATATATTTTTTGACTTTGGGTCAAGACGAATAATGACTGCTTATGAGATCGCTGATGACTCCTCAGTAACTTTTCCACCAGGCTGGAACAAAGAAGATGTCCATTAATGACTTTAGAAATCATAAATGGCGCCTACAAATTTGTCAAGGACGCTGTCAAGATGATTTACCAAACATCCAAAGAAAATCCGAAGTGGTTTGATTTTTACGCATATCGCCATAGAATTTTGAAAGATCCAGACTCATATTAGGAGAAGAATACAACAAACTTGGCAGTAAAAGATCTTTGTATTACTTTGTCAAAACCAGGTTTGATGGAAGCTTAGTTTAATGTTGACAGATTTATGATGACATGTCGACAGAAGTATGTTTAATGTAAATGATTCATATAATTTATGCAAATGCAATAATAGCTGCATACAAAGAAGCTCTTTGTGCTTACTTTCCGCCAGAACTCAATTTTTATAAGCCTAGACGTAAGATGTCGGTGAGCACTGCTTATGGCGTTGTAAGAGACGCTTTTGATATGACTTGAAAATTAGCTGAAGACAATTAAGAGCATTTTTACTGTTACGCCAAAATAGCTATAGAATTAAACGAGTTCTGATCTATCTGTCAAAAGAATACGACAGACTTGGTGGTGAGGCGATGTTTACTTCAGCCAGGGTTTGGTACGTGCTAACACAAGCGTCTATTATTTTTTTGTACTTTGCTATTTTTTGCATACATTTTTTTCGTATTTGTTAATACATATTGGACTTAAATCTACCACATTGTTGTCTACAATTTTGAATTCTTTAATTAAATCAGTCATGTTAAACACAGCACCTCGTATGCAGGTTTTAATTTGATTCAGAATTTTTGTGTAGGTGATGTAAGCGTATTTACACATCTCCCGCTTGTCTTGAAGTTTTGGTTCCAGTTTTCTGAAAGCGGCTTGTGCTGCAATCCCAACGCCAGATATAATTAGCAGAAATGGATTTAAAAAGGCGCCAGTGCCAGCAATACCTGCAGTGCTTAATGTTAGCGGAATGGCAGACAGCAAAACCAACAAGCGCTTTTAATATCTGTAAGACCGCTTGAAACAATAAGCCCGTTTGTGATAACTGTAGTAATACGCAATAAGATCTTTGGGCTGTTCTTTTTCGAGATGGCTGCTAATGTGATTGAAGTCTATGATATCTTTCATCGTGTACAACAATGCTCGCCAATTATTTCTTCGTCCCCTCGCTGCATCTTTTCTTCTGAAACAGAGGATTCATCCCGTGGTTGCTCTGCAGCAAGTTAGCTCATCAGTTGCTCGTAAAATTTTGGATTGCTCTGGCTGTGGTTGCTATGGTTCTAGTTGTAGTTGCTCTTCCGGTGTATATAATTTGCCAAAGATATTTTAAAAAGCTCGGGCGAGTTCTTTGTAACATGTCGTAGAGCCATAGTGTTAACGCTGTTTCATGCTTTTGAAAGCCTTCTCGCCAGCTTTTTGGTGCCTCTGGAGCGCCAGCAACGTTTCCTCTTGGTATTTTTTTTTCTGCCGAGGAAAACCTTTTAAGCATGTTTGTTTTATCTTCATGACTCATCTCAAGATAATCAATTGCAACCATAAGCTCATTAACATCATATTTTTATGCTTGAGGTGATATTTAACAATGAGATATTAAGCCTCAATTGCTTTTTGCAAAAAGGACAACATCTCAACATCTAACAGGTCTTTTATCAGTTTAAGAAGATTTTGTGCATTTTTCTCAAGATAATTTTCATGGTGCGCCATGTCATACTTGCAATTGAGAAGGAGTTCTTTCACACTTATACCTGGATCTGGTGAGAACAAAGTGTCCGCTAGGTATGTTTGTGATCCTGTCACCAAACGCAGCAAAAACCAACTTGTCTTCTGGCGATAATTGTCCAATGTGCTCAAGAACTGCGTCAAGAACATTAGCTTCGTATTCGTCATAATATTCGTACTTTATGATGCGATAATGAGCTTCAGCAGCTTTTTTTTTTACAATCTCTGGAATGTCATCTTTTTGTGGCTGCTCAGGAAGCTCTATTTTAGAAATTTCTGGTTGCGGTTTTGAGGCGTCAGGCTGTGGTTGCGGCGCTTCATCAGATTCAGAAAAATCTTTTTTTATCAGGCAATGCCATAATTTCTATAATCGTTTCTGTGTCGTCATAATCCAAACCAAGTTCTTTGTAAAAATACCGCTTGTCGATTTTTTCCCGAAGTCTTTCTTGGTTTTTAAAGTTTTTTGCCAGATTTGATTATACATGCATGCGTAGTCAGCATCTAGATCTTGTGCTTCTTTTTCGTTCAATTTTCTGCGTTTTATTTTTTGGTTAGATATTCTAATTTTAAGTTATCAGCAGTCAATTCGTTTAGTATGTTTTTAAAGAGCACTCCTGTGTTTCTAGCAGCGCTGGCCAATTCCTTGTCATTGCAGAATGTTTTGCAGATCCGCCAAAAACGTTTTATGGAGTTGTTTTTTTCAGCAATTTTGTCATAATACGTCTTAGTTCTCACTTCATCAAAAACCAGATCATGTTTTTCTTCAAACAACAGCGTGTTTAATTTGGGTGCAATTCTTACGAATTCTGACATCTTATGTATGTTGTTTACATAAGATCATCTAGCGCAAAAATCTGAAAATAGGTCAGACCGGGATTGATTGGCATCGCAGAACAATTTGTAGAGGCGATATTTTGTCGTGCCAGGACTTGCAATATCAGACGTAGTCAGAGCTGACCCTAATGTATTCGTACTTGTGTAAAGCGTGGTACAGTTAGTACTGTCATTTGACACTTCTGGACGCCAATTGTTGATGCATTTACTTGCAACTGATCTGCCTCTAAGCTGAAAGCACCAAATAGCAACTGCCACGGAACAATCTATTCTGATCCAAAAATTATTATAAACGCCTGCTGTAGCCCATTCGCTATTTGACGTAGTAGATATGTGGTCATCAAAAGCCAGATGCGCTCTAAAGGCTGCTGAAGATTTCAGTGATGCAGAGGTTACAAATCCGTTGCGATTATCAGAATTGGACGACAGCGATGGAATATGCCTAATCGTATTTTTTATTCGCTTGGAATCCACATACAGTTTAGTTGTTGCATCTGCATCATCAGTTGGCACGCCCACATTTTTTATCTGAGCAAAGGTCGCATTGATTCCACCGCAATTAACCTAAAAACATAACTGAGTTTACATTGTTGGTAATTCTAACACCTTCTGGCGCCTGAACAATGATTGGACCATAAGATACCCCAGATGATCTTTGAACAAAAATCCGCCTTGTCAGCTAATCAAAACCAAAACACCAGGATTTACCCACTGGCAGATCCGAAGTCATTCCGATATATATTTTTTCTGTAGCTGACGCGTTAACCACAATGTCGCCATCTGCGCTAAGCTTTGTATCTGCATACTCTATGATGGCCGCGTTTTTTTTCTTCAGTTTCTGGTGTGGTTAAGTTTGTATTTTGTTTAGAATTTATGTCGATGTCGCCAGTCGTAGTTCCACCAGTTAGCAGCAAAACATATGGCGCTGACACTAACATTTCATTGTCAAAGATTACCGATGACAAGTTTTGTCCTACAGAAAGTAAGCATCCTCGAGGAAAATTTGTATTGGCATCTGTTAACAACAACTTAGCATTTACATACTTATCTGCATACTGTTTATTGGCTGCATCTGCGTTATCTGCTGGTGTAGCCACATTTGTAATCTTTTGCGAAGACATGTGTAGCGGTCCAAACATAGTATCACCAGTTTTCAGCAAGCGTTTGTTGAGTTCTGCATCAGAAATGACTGTTGTTGTGCTCGATTCAGCGCCGCCAATAACTGTACCAAAAGCTGTATAATGACTCATCATATATACTCTGCTGTATAAAATAAAATGCGCATCATCAACTTTGACTCAGAAGACATAAAAAAGTCTAGACATCACTTTTTGTTTCCAGGTTGCCATTACATTATCGTTGATCCAGCCGGTCGCGGCAAAACCAATCTGCTTTATAATATGGTTCTTAACAGTGGGGTCAATTATGACCGGGTAGTCATTTACATGTTAAATCCAAGTAAAGATAAATACAGGACTCTTGGGGACTTTTACGAGGCTGTTAGCATTTCTGCTGTTGCTGATCACAACAAGACCGCTAGCAACATAACGTTATAATATTAGAGCCAGAAGAAATAACGCCGGTAGAAGAACTTGATGGCAACATTGACTCTGTCATAGTTTTTGACGACATTAAAATTGACAGCGACAACATGAATAAAATCAAAGAATACTTTTCTCTGTCATGAAACAAAAACTGCAAGGCTATCTACTTGGTACAATCTTACTACGACGTGCCAAAATACATTCGCCGCAAAACAGATTGTTTTGTATTATTTTCAGGCCATTACAATCGTGACATAGATTGTATTGCGCGTGATCATTGTCGTGGCATAGACGCTGCTAAATTTAAGCAATGTTATCACGAAGCTGTTGCCAAAAACAAAAATGACTTTGTGGTTTTTCATAGAGATGCGAAAGTTGTTCCTATTATGTATCATCGCGGTTTTGATAAGTTTTATTTGCCAGATTAAGTTGATAACAATGGCAACACTATTTTATCCTAATACATTGTACAAAATGAAATTTGTACGAGTAGAAGATCAAAAGTACAAAGCAGAAGTTATGCGTAAATATGTAGATCAGCAGCAACAACTACGTGGCCGCATTATAGCAGAAAAACACCCCAATAGGTGAACAGGAATTTCAATGCAATGTAGCACAAAACAACTTACGCCTGTAACATCAGCAATATCTGAATCGGCATCTGCACATGACATAAAATAAGACAAGTGACTTGATGAGCAGCTATCCAGCATTGCTGGTTTAAGAAGAGCGTTGATTTCCATAAACGCTAAGCAAATAAAGCAGGAGAAACTTTCACAATATCAACTTGACGCGCTAAAAGAAAATAGTCAGACAAAATGAGTTGTCAACGGACAAATCGCAGCCTCAGGAGGTTTTTAAAGATGCAGTGGCAGAAATCAGAAGAATGGCAAATCCATAAAGAATCACCCGTTGGCATACTTTATAAAGGTATAAAAAGCACTAATCCAGTGAAATACGAACAGTCAGAGTTGTATAAAAGTCCAGTTAGAATATTTATAAAACAGTGGCTCGAAAAAAAATGTCATCACAGGTAAAAGCCGATATGACAGAAAAGGAGGAAAAAGATCTGTTTTATGGATAATGGTCAAAATCATCTGATGACTGGCAATACTCGGAAAGTATTGATGAAATATTTAAAAAACGCAATGCACTGGAAAAAAGGAAGCCTTGGACTAGTAAAGGATACAATACTTTAAACACTCATCGCGATCAAGTGTCTGAGCTAAGCCAATACTTTGGCAAACGAATTGGACGTTCTAAATCTTCTGAGCTAAAAAAAAACTTATTTCAATAGGTGTGGAATTGAGAAGATCACTGGCCAGCGACATTAAAGAACTCGAGCGGACGCTTCCATCCACTGCTGCAGCTAAATCTAAAATAAAAAACTGGCAAGGGCAACAAACGCGGCGGCAACATCAAATATTTTTAAAATGTGGCAGAATTAGTATCGCGATTGAAGCTTCTGGCTAGCAGTAAAGAAGCGGGCAACGTTGGTGTTGAAGTTGACAATGAAATCGTGTAAATACATGACCATTTACTTCAACAAAGCATAATTAGTAATGCGGAACACAAAGTGTTGTACAATGAGCTGATATAGACAATATGTCAAACTCTTCTCTTCGATTCCATGTTGGCTTAAGGAAGCAGCAGTAATTTTACCGTCAGATATAGCACATCCATAGGGTTCTCGCAGGATACTCGCTATGAGATCGCTTTAATTTCCGCACAAATAAGGAACTCGTTTCATAATATTACAACGAACAATAACCATTTTTAAATTTTTTTTTACTTCCGCTAATGATGCAGGAACATTACTCACCATCATTCCAGGTGCCTACAACATTGTTGACATCGCTGATGAAATATATTAAAAGAATGATGACAGAAAAAGGTCATGTTGGCGAAAACATAATCATCGAACCAGACTATTCTATGCTTAAAACACGATTGACGCTTAAGGGTGACTACCGAGATGACTTTACAAACGACAACAGCTTTAGAAACCTATTAGGTTTTAGTTCGTGAATTCTACAAGAAAATGGTGTTTACGACGGCGACTTTCCCGTAAACATTAGCGATATAAACAGCCTACTCATAAATTGTTCCATAGCTGAAGGATCATTGACACGCGAGGTCATAGCCACGTCATTTATAGCTTCGGTCCAAACGCTCCACCAGGATCATTGATGACTATAAAGCCGTCGCCGCTCATTTATTATTCCATCAATAAAGTCTACATCATACAAGAAATCACCATGTCAATTACTGACCAATCTGGAAGCAACGTCAACCTTAATAATGAACGAGTCACATTTTATCTGCATTTGCGAACGCTAGCCAAAACTATGTAACCGGCTTGTATAAATGAAGCCAATACTCATTAAGCGCAAAATGATCATAGGAGGATTGCTTATCATCGCTGCTCTCAAAGGCTTCTAAGGCAGTGTCTGGCTTAGTTAAACGAATTGCTCCAATTGCCTTTGATGCTGCAAAAAGTTCCGCTTCAGCAATAGGATCAGCAGTTGGACAAAAAAATTGCAGACAAGATCAAGGGGACGCCACCACCACCTGTTGCACTACAGCCGCCTCTTATATTGGAGACTGCCAAAGAAATCATCAAGGAAATTGCGCCAACTAAAGAAGCTGAGAACGTAATGACTAGTACTGCCAAAAATATTGTCTAAGCGCGGTGAAGAAATCATAAATGAACTCGACATGCGCACACTAACAGCCAATACAAGAGCAGCAGCCAATACGAGAGGAGCAGTGTAAAATATTATGACAGGATACGATGTAAAAATAATTTTTTTGTAACGAGGATGTAGAAACATGTTGTCATGCTTTACACCACAATATTTCAAGCTTTTTGACGAAGCACCCATCGATGAGTCAACCACAGAATATGAGTACATTGAATAGTTGGATGAACAAGCCTGGAACAATAATTATTGACACGCATAATGAAGATGTTTACTTGCTGCCTAATAATGCTTTTCTTGAAGTCAGAGGTTATTTGCAAACCAATGCTGCTCCACCCATTTCTTGCTGGGACAAACGTATCGCTAACAAAATCGGCGGGTGTTTGTTTAAGACGGCGCGATATCAACTTAATAATCAGACCGTTGAGGACATTAGCAACTATCTGCCTGCTGCCAGCACTATCATGAATTTAATTTCGATGAGCGATGACCACATCAGAAATTCAGCAACAAATATGTTTAGGTACAAGGATACGAGCAATGCAGCAAATAGCAACGAGTATAAGCATGGCATTGCACTTCTTCAAGATGCTGTTTCTGCTATGCTTGGGTCAACTCAAGCAGAAATTCGTACGGCCATTCATAATGCCTTTATTGATCCAGAAACCGGAAATTATAATCTTGGCTTTGTATTAAGGCTCCATCTCACGAATGGTAATAATGAAGTTTGCATGCTCCTGCCACTAAGCTCCATTTGGTTTTTGCCGCGGCATTGATACGGTTTTCAGAGGCATTAAGCACACACTGGTTTTGGAACGACCTGATCCTAATATTTATATGCATCATGAAGCTGGTGGTGTTGATGGACAATTCACTTTTACCAAGTTCTCGCTTTGAATGCCAAAGATAACGCCCCCTATTTATCACGCGCTAGAATTGGATAATCTTTTGTTATGGTTTAGCTAACAACTTTATTTCGAGCAAATGCGCGTTTACAAAAGTGTTACATATTTAGCCGCGCAACAGCAGACAATATCCTGAACGTGATCTTGAGTATAATTTTGATTCAGCCAGCCAGCAAAAGTTATTCGCTCGCGTACCTTATGCTTCAGGAAGTCATGCAAAAATACCAGGATGTCGACATGGGAACTCAAATATCTCTAGAGAACTTTGCAAACCTGTACACGATTTCTCACTTTGACGTTTCCAAGCACCTGGAGCGCATAAAAGACTTCATGGCAGATGTTGAAGTCTAGTGGGCTCTTCAACCTATCCCACTTGCCATAGCTGTAAACTCTCACATTTATGCTGTAATTAGCTCTGACAGATTTATCACACTTGATGCTCTTAGTGGTAAGATGACAGTTATTGTTTAGTTGAAACTGATTTCAGATAATTGTCGAAAGATATCATATAAATGAGTTACACTTCAGTAAAAGTTATTTTGATTCCTTCGCAGCAGCAGACCATACAAAGTGCGAATAAAAAGTATAAGGGCATCTCCATCAGACTTGGAAGCAGCCAACTGCGCCAGGGGCAACATGTTGTTGCGCTCACGAAAAAACAGTAGCTAGATTTTAACGCGGCAATACGTTCCAATACTGGATTAGCCCTAAAAGCATCGGCCAAACAAATATCTCGCATAGGTGGCGCTTTATCTGCAATGTTACCACTTCTTGCAGCGTGGGCACCAAAAGTATTACTAATTCTTGGTTCGTTAGGAATAGCAACGGCATCTGGAGCAATATCTGGTGCAACGGAAAAGGCAACAAGCGGCAGAGGACTGCGAAGCAGACATCTGCTGCAGAAAGTTTTGTCTAAACACTCTGTATAGAAATGTCGTTTCAGGAAGTTATTCCATCTCTCTCTGAAGCTCAACGTAAGAAAACTGCGCTGACCTCTTCTAGAGGTTGCCCATTGTCAATAAGACTATCAGCAAAATAATTATCTTCTGGCAGCGATAAGCTAATGCTAACAAAACGCCAACATGACAAAGTGTGAAAAACAAAGTGCAGCAGGAAAAGGTGTTGTACTTGATATGTCTGCAGCACAACTTAAAAAACTAGGCGGATTCTTATCACTTCTACCACTGCTAGCTGCTGATAGTGCAGGTGCGCTGTTGTCTGGACTTCTTGGTAAGAGTTTTGGACGTGGCATGGAAGGTAAAAAAAAGAGCGTGAGATTTCATTACCCGGGAACACAGCGCCGCTAAGAAATTTTGACATTGACAAAGAGCTTAAAGAACGTAAAATCATTTCGCGAAAAAAAAAAGAAAAAGGAATTAATGCTGCGTTGTAAATATTGAAAATTATTTTGATGGCTCTGGAAAACATTGGGTTGCCATTGTCAACAGACAAGATAGTAGTGCCACAAAATATTTTGATTCGTTTGGTCTGTCACCATGCGATGCCATAAAAATATATTTCTGGTGCGGCGAAGTAGTGGATCAAACGTTTTTCAGGATTGAAGTATGGACAGTACAACAATCACCAACACAGACTATTTTACTGCAGAAAATGTCTTCATGGTTTAACGCGTGAAGACTTGCTTGATGAGCATGGCCAAGATTGCGTCAATATTGTACGAGCTATCATGCCATACAAAAATATTAATATCTTAGCATTTAAAAATTTCTGCCACATCATAAAAGTTCCGTTTGCTATTTATGCCCATTATTAGGCACTCATTGTTCCAATTGACGACGCAAACAATAATCCAAATTCTTCTTTTACCAGAAAGTAACAAGAGCATGTTCCTTGCGGCTATTCATACAAGCTGGTCTGCAATAATGATACTTTAATTAAGCCAATCCAATTGTATTTCGGTGCTGACTGGAGAACATTTCATAAAAGTTTGTTCGGCGAAGTAGATTATGTGAACAGCACTTTTTCAGCAAAGAAGATTTATACCCCAGAAGGTAGAGACAACTTTTTGTAATCTGAGTTGTGTTCGATCTGTGAACAGCCACTTGGTACTGACAGAGTACGTGATCATTGTCATTTTACTGGAAATTATCGCGGCGCTGCTCATGACAAGTGCAATCTTCATTTGAAAATGCCAGAATATATTTCAGCGGTGTTGTATAATCTTCGCGGTTATGATTCGCATCTCATTGTAAAGCATTTTGGAAAGTTTTCTGAAAAAATTAACTGTCATACCTAATATTGCACATTATTGACAGTCTTTAATTTTTAAATGCTTCATTTGATGAACTTGTCAAAAATACAAAAGCGTTCAGCTGAAGAATTTCCTGGCGACAAACTTAATTTGGTAACTCGCAAAGGAATTTACCTATATGACTATATGTGATCGTAGGATAAATTTAAAGAAACAATTCTTTCAACAACAAAAATCATTTTCCGGTCAACTTAACGATGTTAACGTTTCTGATGCTGACTATGACCACGCCTGCAGTGTCTGGTCTGTTTTTAACATTAAAAATATGGGTGAGTACCACGATTTGTATTTAAAAACAGATGTGTTGTTGCTTACAGATGTATTGGAAAACTTTCGAAATATCTGCATGTCCTGTTACAAGTTGGATTCTGCTTGGTACTATTCAAGTACTGGCTTGTCATTGGATGCCGCACTAAGTTGCCAAAGGTAAAGTTGGAGTTGCTCACTGACATCAACATGTTTCATTTTTTCGAAAAACGGAATTCGTACCGGAATCTCTGTCATTATAAATATACATTCTGTGGCCAACAACAAATATCTGCCAAATTATGATTCTGCGCAGGAGTCAAAACATATCGTTGATACTGTTTCCCATAATCTTTATGACAGGGCTATGTCGCAAAAAAAAGTTTCCATTGGGTGATTTCTCGTGGATGAATCCAAATAAGTTTACAGAAAAATTGTTGCAGAGTGATGCTGATATTGGCTACATTCTAGAAGTGGATCTCGCCTATCCTGAGAGCTTACATGACTTGCATAATGATTATCCATTAGCACCAGAAAGCTTAACAGTGGATGACGACATGTTAAATCCCCATATTGTATCGCTTACTGAAAAACTTTGCGTTGGCAATTTCAATGTTCCAAAATTAATTTAAAAAATCTGATGGATAAAACGAGCTTTGTGATTTATTACAGAAATCTAAAACAATGTCAAGACTTAGGTTCGCAACTCATCAGAATACAGCAAGTATTAAACTTCAGGCAAGAAGCCTGGTTGAAAACTTACATCAACTTTAACACAGCAAAGAGAACTGCGGCAACAAATTACTTCGAAAAAGATTCCTTCAAGTTGATGAATAATTCTGTCTTTTGGTAAGACAATGGAAAATATCAAAAAAGCGAGTCAATATAAGACTGGTCAATAATCAAAAGCGCAGAGATAAATTGGTTGTGGCACCCACTTTTGCAGCGATTAAAACATTTGACGAAAATTTAGTGGAGATTCATAAAAGAAGACTTATTTGACGTACATAAACCGATATACTGTGGTTTTACTGTATTAGAACCAAGTCAAAGCAACGTATGACAAAAAAGCCAAATCACCTTTTTACTGATATGAATTCGCTATGCTATGAAATCACAACAGAAGATGTCTATGCAGATATGTTTGTCTCAAAATAAGTATTTGACCTCTCAGATTATCCACGTGACAACAGCTTTTACGATGCTAGCAACAAAAAGGTTATAGGCAAGTTCAAAGAGTAAACCTTAATCCGATTGCAGAGTTTGTTGGCCTCAGAATCAAAATGTATTATATTAAGCTTGAAGACGACTGCATCAAAAAACGTGCTAAGGGCATCGAGAAAAATGTAAAAAATGTAGTTACTCACGAAAACTCTTTAAGAGCGCTATCTGGAGAAAAACATTATGTGACAATGAACACTATCAGATCTAATCACAACGTTCTGCATACTGTAACGCTAAATAAAATAGGGCTTTCTGCGTAGGATGACAAGCGGTATGTTCTTCATGGTGGCATTAACACACTGGCTTACCGACATTTCAGAAGAAAAAATAAATAAATAAATAACGCAGCTATTTGTACAGAACTAAACCTAATCTGAAGACAAAACTTATGCCGCTGTAACAAAACAAAATGAAATCCAAACGTTGCGAACTGGTGAATACGATTTATTTCTTATGCCGCTGCAACAAAAAAGAAAAGTTTGTTGCTTCTACGGGTCGTGATGTCTTTTTATGTTTGCCAACTCCGCTGCGCAGATTATTTATTTGTCTTGTAACAGCTTCTAAGTTTGCGATCCTGTTATCAGATTTATTTCCGTTAAGGTGATCAATGACAAGATCTCTTGGTATGATTCCGTGACAGCACTCAAATACAAATTTATGTGCGCTCAATATCTTCTGGCATTTATTAGTGCTACAAACTGCAATGACGATGTAGCCATTGTTGTTAAGATTATTGGCAAGAATGTGTTTTGACGCAAAACATGTCTTATGTCTCCGTTTTTCTTTGCTTCATACAAGTTGTAGACGGGATGCTTTCTCCAAACCATTATATATAAGTATCTTTATCTCTCTAATTCGACCTTCATTATGCTTGAAGATATAAATTATGTCCGCATTGATATAGAGGACAAAAAAGATGGTAGTATGTAAAAAGGCCATTCTCGAAAACACTTATGATTTTTTTTCAGGTGAGGCCATATGTGCGAGAAACATTGTTTTTTTTTTTGCAAAAGCCCAGTCTAGGACTGGGTGCTAGTCCTACTAAATCTTCAAGTTCCCCAGCAGATAAGGAACATATCGGAATCGCTAATCCACCTGCACACAGTCCTAGTGTGAACGGCTTTGGAGGTCTCATAACCTTTTAACTTCCTGCAACTCTTCAGTTGTGTTCACATCGGAAATTTAGGTCGTTATATGATCTGTCATTTCCCAACTGCTTCTGAATCCCGGACCTGGACCTGCACCCCGGCCTGAATGTCAAGAAAGAGTGGCCAACCCTATGAGCCCTGTGAGACACCAGATCTTTCCACAGCTATCTATGATGATGAACTTACATTATACTCGCGTGCGACCAATCTGGTCATATGCGAGGATCAGCTATCTATACATACGAGAGATTTTGGATTAAAGACGTGTGCAACGAATTTCGTCATGTACGTCTACAGTAATCTATACATACGAGAGATTTTGGATTAAAGACGTGTGCAACGAATTTCGTCATGTACGTCTACAGTAATCTATACATACGAGAGATTTTGGATTAAAGACGTGTGCAACGAATTTCGTCATGTACGTCTACAGTAATCTATACATACGTTCGTTCGTTCGTTTGATTAACGACGTGTGCGGCCATTCGGCCATTTACGTCGACTCAATAGATAGATAGATTTTGGATTATCCTCGTGTGCGGCCATACGGCCATTTACGAGTAGTTAATGTGCGCAAGGCGCACTATTTAATTTGCCCCCAAGCTAGTGCGGTAGCACTAGCTTGGGGTTCGTCAGGTCATTTGCAATTGCAAATTCACCTGCGCATTAATTACACACCACTCCATCGCTGCATGGTTGCCCCACTATGGGGGATCATTGTAGGCGCGATATCGGAGGGTGTGTACATTTACTTTGAACCTGTACATAGGATTGGAGCCGCAATGTTTACAGGTTTGAAAGCAATGCATGCACAGCATGCTAGTATTCAGTGTGTCAGGAACAAGGCAGGCGGCTTGGGTTCGGCAAGGGAGACACGAAGCGGAACGGAAGTACTGAAACACCAGGATCGTACAAGGTCAAATTCTGCCCAGTTAACTAAGTCGGGCTGTCCCTATTACCAATTAAGTGTTAGCCACTTGTTCAATTAGGACAATGCTTCAAGTTTCAAAGAATTTGTTATTAAACGCGATTCCTTAAGTTGGAAAAATTTTGTGTACAGAGTGTACATGTTATGTTTCAAAACAATACCAATCTTTGAGTAAGAATTACTCGTATAATTTTCGTATCATGCACACTACAATTTTGAGTTATGATTTTTAGACGGTGGTTCGAAATTGATCAAATTTGTGTTTTAAAAGAGTATAATCAAAAGGGGTTTTCTAAAAATACCAATTTGAAAACCCCATTGATTCAGGCAAAAGAGGCTATTCTGTTTTTTTTTAGCCCTTAAAAGGGCTGAGGTGTGACCTCAGTTGGTGGAACCAGGTGCCGTTTCAGGTGGTCAGGAGGTTCGAACCTGGCTCTGGTGCGGCCCTTGGAGCTACCTGGGCTGACTAGGTCGGCAACCACTAGGTCCTTCATCGGCGGCCAGATGGTGACAGGTTGGGATGACAGTTTCCATGCTGCGATGAGGTGATTGCACAACAGCGTTGCTAATGGGACTGGGCACCCACTGTATGTCTCCCCAAGGGCTTTTATATTCATCGCTGCCCTCGTAAAGCTGTGCTTCAATCCCTGAGTGAGCCCTCCTTCACATCTGTTTTGTTTGTAGCACACAGAGACCATCCGGTAGTCTTCTATGTGCTGTTTTGCCGATTCCTTGTCTGTTTTAAGCTCCCCGAGCCCTCATTCCATTATTTGACCATTCATGTATGACGCCAGTTGTTGTTGTTGTTGTTTTGGGTCAGGCGATGGCGTCGGTAGCAGCGGCCTTTGCTGTTGTTGTTGTTGTTTTTCCTTCGCTTTTGGCGCCACAGGTGTTGTATGCGCTGCAATCTGTCGTGGTGGTTGAGTTTTCTTTTCTGCCTCTTGTTTCTTGGTTTCCTCTTTTGCCCTTTCCTTATTTCGTCCTTCCTTTTTCTCCTCCTCCCTTCCTTGCCTTGCCCCCTGCCGTGCTGTGGTCGTAGCTTGTGGCGAGGAAAACAACCATTTCCCAGCTTCCGGCAATTTAGAAGCTGGGAGCGGTGTTGTTTGTGGAGGAGGAGATATTAGTGATCTGGGCCCTGCGGGTGGGACACTCGGGTGGGGCACTCGGCTCCAGTGTGTGCGGCGCAGGCTCTGGTCGGTTTTGAGTGTGCGGGTATCGCTCCCTCTATGCCGGTGTTTTTCCTCCCTGTCCCTGTCTTCGTTGGGGGCACCATCTTGTGTCGTTTGATGATGTATCCTCCCATATCAGGAGAAGCGTGGTTCTTCGTGATTGAGCCCTGAGGCTCCACCCTGATGCTATACTAAGCCCCAAGCCTTTGATAGCATTCAGGGCCTGGGCTGGTATCATCGTCGACTCTATACATACACTTCAATATATATATATATATATATATATATATATATATATATATATATATATATATATATATATATATATATATATATATATATATATATATATATATATATATATATATATATACTCTACACTACTACGTTTCTAAGTTTATGGTATAGGCAAATTTGCATACTTGTGTGTTCCTAAAAATAGATTGCAATCAAGGGAGTTAACTCGTGTGTACAATATTTCCACCAAACCGGTGTGCAAATAAAAGGCTAATTATAACTATAGTTGTATAGGGAAAGGCCTGTATTGTTAACACTAGTATGATTTTTCAGGCGAGTCCGAGACTGGAAAATCGTACTAGTGTTTTCATACTGGCCTTTGTCTATACTACTACTGTGCTGCCCTTTTATCTACCCAACTCTTCAATACTACGAAGAAGGTTTTGTAAAACTTTAATACCAAGAGCAGTCTTGCTTCATGGTAGTTAGTTGAGACGGAATCTTATGAAAATCTGCGAATGATTTGGTTACCATTGTGTATGAAAATAAATGTAAAGCTCCAGATTCAAACTCCCCGGCAACATATTATACCATTCCACATTATTATGTGGCGAAGTCCAAGGAAGCTCCAATATTTTAAGCGTCTTCAGGGAATAATTGCAACAAAATGTAACTGTTAGTTACTATAGGAAACATTACGGTTGTTTCGAGCTCATTTGGGGGAGGGGGTGGGAGCGCACACTTACTGCGCCCCCCCCCCAAAAAAAAAAAAAGCTTCTGCAGTTGAATTAAGTTGTGCATTATGAGAAACTTATTTATATTAGCTCTTAAGAGAAAAACATTAATCGTCGATAAGATTGTAGTTTTAATATATGTTGGTAAATTTAAGCCAAGAGATCACAGTGACCACATGAAAGTGTTGTGCGGAGTAATGAAAGAAAGATGACATCACTATTGACGGTAAGCAGTCAATGCAAATGCGTTTCCAGTTTATTGTACACATTTCTCGTGGCCTTTGCTCCATAATGAACAATTTTTCCATGGTCATTTTTGACCGAAGACCCCGTCCTTATTAAAACCGTACTATCATAGCATGTAGTTCTTCATTAACAATAACGTTCTGAAATTCAATCAGGGACACACCGGACTAAACAAAATGAGTGGTAAAATCAACATAAAAAAGGTTATTAATTGCAATACTACCAGTAAAAGTACGAATCGTGTGGTAATTTAGCGATTCGACTAGTTTCACGCAATATTTGGAACCATTTCATAAACTGTTCAAAAAATATTTTCATATAGAAATGCGCAGTAGGAAACGCTTTATTAACCATAAGCTACATCTACTTAAAACTGCATTCGTACATAGATAAAAATCGAGAAATATATTCCCACCCAATTCATTCTTTCTCATCCTGTTCTCCGTGTTCTTTGTTCCTTTCCGTCGTCTTTATATCGTAGAAACGGGTGTGAATATTTTGTGTACGCTTATTCACAGCTTTCTATAAGTAAAAATGTTAAATACTTCAGTAATGTGAGACTATAAATTGATCCCGAGTTGGATACAACTCTTATTTTTAATTCAATCTCTGGTCAAACTAATCTGTCTGTCTGACTGTCTCTCTCTATCTCTCTCTCTTGACACAGAGAAAAACTCTTAAAATCTTGTAACATAACGTTATTTGACTACAATTCAGGGTCTTGACTATTCTTAGAAGTCCATAAAGTAAATATTGCCTTCGGAATATGAAACGCCCAACTCACAATTGTGGCCTACTTTTCCTACATTATCAGACATTATATCATTCTTTTATTAATCATTTGCCAAAGTTCATATTATAGACAGAAAATTACACAGGGAACCCCAAGCGATCCAACACATGAGGCAGAATTTTTATATTTAAACTTCCAGAGGGCTTGAAAGTCTTTCTTAAGTGCAATCCTTTTTTATTTTTTTTGTAGGAAGGGGAGGGGGAGAGTCAGATCGATATAAATTTCCTAAAAATGTTGAGAGATTCAGGGTAAATTCTTATTTTCCTGATCAAACATCAACATTGTGTGAACCTTTCCAAATTTGCTCTAGTTCCTCCGCATTCTTTTTTGCATAAGAAAAATACAAAATTGTATAGATTATCGCTTAAAATGAAAGAAAGTCATTTGCAAACATTGAGCAAAATCAAAACAGTAGTTTCTGATTCATTTCAGCTCAAAATTACTGTGTATTTCCTATAATTTAGTTCATGTTGTAGGAATATTCCCACGCGTTGACCCACAATATAGCCTCGAGCAACCACTTTTCGTAGACTTAACGTGAATTTTAACGCGTTCGTTATAATATTATGATAATCTATTTAAATAAACCATAAAGTGTTCAACTATATTTACTTCATTTAATCAGCGTGAAAAAAAAATTTGGCATTCATGTACATAAGTTCATAATTACCGTTTTTCCGAGCGTGTGTATGTTTACTTATTTCCGGAAGTGACATCCATGGTTCGTGTCACTGACTAAAAAGTCGCGTGACATATGACCGGACCGTGCCAGTTAGACCAAGGTATGGATATTATTAGTTTATAGCGTCTCCATGTTTTTGACATTAAAAAAAATTAAATTTAAATATTAATGATTTTTTCCCTTTAATTCTATATGCAGTTTGTGCACTGACATTACTGCTTGCTTGTTCTTTACCATATAGATACATGACTGAGAGAGAGACAGACAGACATGCAGAGAGACAGAGGGAGAGAGAAATTTAAAAATAGACACTAGTGAATGGATACACATTTTATTATAATAGATTCAATGTCTTTTGATGTAGAATATACGTTTATTATGAAATAATAATGAAACGAAAAAGTCCGTAGTGAATATACATTTCAAGTGTAAATTTTTCTTACGTTGTATAAGAACTTCGCGTGATTAAAACCAAATATTTACATTGGCTAACCAGTTGTAGAAATTCCCAAAGTGGATTATCCTGTTCAAAATATGTAAACAAAGCCAACATGTGATCGGCGGCGCTGTCTGTAGCATACAAATAGAATATTCAACGTCAAAAAGTCGGACACAAAAAAAGGCATTAGTGAAAACGTAGATTTTCATTATGATTTTTTTAAAATTACATGAAATTACCTTTTTGAATTGCATTTTGTATGTTTTTGCTATAAAATTATATTCTTTCGCTTCTGAAGAACGCTGGTGACACAGCTGATGACGTCATTATCTCGAAAAAAGCGCGTTATATCGCGAGAAACATGGCGCACGATTGAAGGAGTCCCACGACAACTGGCCGTTGGACGATATAATATGATGCATCTACTCACCCGATGCTTAAACTGATAACCCTCCCATTGGCCATATGTAATTAAATAAGTAGGCGATAAGCTTTGCTAACTGACATGTCAAAAATGTCCATTCTCTCATGTCGGAGAAATTAAAATATGATTCTGATTCAAAGATCTTACTAGGTTCAGATGGAAAATGGAAACGGACGGCATTATCATAACCTGATGATATATACAATACCTTCTTCCTTACAGGTATCGTCATCACACTACCTGAAGGCAATACACAAGATCTAAATGTAAACACCTGAACCCATACAATACCCTCTTCCTTACAGTTATCGTCATCACACTACCTGAAGGCAATATGCAAGATCGAAATGTTAATACCTGATCCCATACAATACCCTCTTCCTTACAGTTATCGTCATCAAACTACCTGAAGGCAATATACAAGATCTAAATGTTAACACCTGATCCCAAAGAATACCCTCTTCCTTACAGTTATCATCACCACACTACCTGAAGGCAATATACAAGATCTAAATGTTAACACCTGATCCCATACAATACCCTCTTCCTTACAGTTATCGTCATCACACTACCTGAAGGCAATATACAAGATCTAAATGTTAACACCTGATCCTATATACAATACCCTCTTCCTTACAGTTATCATCACCACACTACCTGAAGGCAATATACAAGATCTAAATGTTAACACCTGATCCCATACAATACCCTCTTCCTTACAGTTATCGTCATCACACTACCTGAAGGCAATATACAAGATCTAAATGTTAACACCTGATCCCATACAATACCCTCTTCCTTACAGTTATCGTCATCACACTACCTGAAGGCAATATACAAGATCTAAATGTTAACACCTGATCCTATATACAGTACCCTCTTCCTTACAGTTATCATCACCACACTACCTGAAGGCAATATACAAGATCTAAATGTTAACACCTGATCCTATATACAGTACCCTCTTCCTTACAGTTATCATCACCACACTACCTGAAGGCAATATACAAGATCTAAATGTTAACACCTGATCCTATATACAGTACCCTCTTCCTTACAGTTATCATCACCACACTACCTGAAGGCAATATACAAGATCTAAATGTTAACACCTGATCCTATATACAGTACCCTCTTCCTTACAGTTATCATCACCACACTACCTGAAGGCAATATACAAGATCTAAATGTTAACACCTGATCCTATATACAGTACCCTCTTCCTTACAGTTATCATCACCACACTACCTGAAGGCAATATACAAGATCTAAATGTTAACACCTGATCCTATATACAGTACCCTCTTCCTTACAGTTATCATCACCACACTACCTGAAGGCAATATACAAGATCTAAATGTTAACACCTGATCCTATATACAGTACCCTCTTCCTTACAGTTATCATCACCACACTACCTGAAGGCAATATACAAGATCTAAATGTTAACACCTGATCCTATATACAGTACCCTCTTCCTTACAGTTATCATCACCACACTACCTGAAGGCAATATACAAGATCTAAATGTTAACACCTGATCCTATATACAGTACCCTCTTCCTTACAGTTATCATCACCACACTACCTGAAGGCAATATACAAGATCTAAATGTTAACACCTGATCCTATATACAGTACCCTCTTCCTTACAGTTATCATCACCACACTACCTGAAGGCAATATACAAGATCTAAATGTTAACACCTGATCCTATATACAGTACCCTCTTCCTTACAGTTATCATCACCACACTACCTGAAGGCAATATACAAGATCTAAATGTTAACACCTGATCCTATATACAGTACCCTCTTCCTTACAGTTATCATCACCACACTACCTGAAGGCAATATACAAGATCTAAATGTTAACACCTGATCCTATATACAGTACCCTCTTCCTTACAGTTATCATCACCACACTACCTGAAGGCAATATACAAGATCTAAATGTTAACACCTGATCCTATATACAGTACCCTCTTCCTTACAGTTATCATCACCACACTACCTGAAGGCAATATACAAGATCTAAATGTTAACACCTGATCCTATATACAGTACCCTCTTCCTTACAGTTATCATCACCACACTACCTGAAGGTGACACACAAGACCTAAATATTAAACCTTGATGAACAGACTACTTCCTAGCTTTCTTACTTGGACACTGATTCGTAGACTTCCTAGCTTTCTTACTTGGACACTGATTCGTAGACTTCCTAGCTTTCTTACTTGGACACTGATTCGTAGACTTCCTAGCTTTCTTACTTGGACACTGATTCGTAGACTTCCTAGCTTTCTTACTTGGACACTGATTCGTAGACTTCCTAGCTTTCTTACTTGGACACTGATTCGTAGACTTCCTAGCTTTCTTACTTGGACACTGATTCGTAGACTTCCTAGCTTTCTTACTTGGACACTGATTCGTAGACTTCCTAGCTTTCTTACTTGGACACTGATTCGTAGACTTCCTAGCTTTCTTACTTGGACACTGATTCGTAGACTTCCTAGCTTTCTTACTTGGACACTGATTCGTAGACTTCCTAGCTTTCTTACTTGGACACTGATTCGTAGACTTCCTAGCTTTCTTACTTGGACACTGATTCGTAGACTTCCTAGCTTTCTTACTTGGACACTGATTCGTAGACTTCCTAGCTTTCTTACTTGGACACTGATTCGTAGACTTCCTAGCTTTCTTACTTGGACACTGATTCGTAGACTTCCTAGCTTTCTTACTTGGACACTGATTCGTAGACTTCCTAGCTTTCTTACTTGGACACTGATTCGTAGACTTCCTAGCTTTCTTACTTGGACACTGATTCGTAGACTTCCTAGCTTTCTTACTTGGACACTGATTCGTAGACTTCCTAGCTTTCTTACTTGGACACTGATTCGTAGACTTCCTAGCTTTCTTACTTGGACACTGATTCGTAGACTTCCTAGCTTTCTTACTTGGACACTGATTCGTAGACTTCCTAGCTTTCTTACTTGGACACTGATTCGTAGACTTCCTAGCTTTCTTACTTGGACACTGATTCGTAGACTTCCTAGCTTTCTTACTTGGACACTGATTCGTAGACTTCCTAGCTTTCTCACTCAGGCCTTACTTCAAAACATTACCTTCCTTGTTTCCTGCTTGATGAAATGTCGAAAGTGAGCAAATTCGGTATGCTCACTCAATCAGGGAATATCGTATGTATTCCAGTCCAGAGACCAAGAGAGAAAGGTCATGCAAAGGTCAGAGTCAGACGCTTATCGTGTCAACTGTGGTATCTGCATATCTAGGATATTCAAGAACCATAATCATGGTTGAATAACGTTGTTTAGACAAAATCAACCTATTAGTACGATTCGCAATGTGAAATGCGGTATACCCTGCTTACATGCGTCTAGCTCAAGATCAAAGTACCCTGTCACTTGTTTCTACAAGAATAATATTGTTCCTTTTGAAAATTACCAAGAGAGGACGCAAGAGAAATTGCATGAAAGACTCATGATATAACATTTCTACAACCTCCTTTTCAAACGTTCAAAAACTATTAAAAACAGTGAAGAATGAAAGCTACTTTGTTTTTGTAAAACACATATGCCCCTCTACTGTCAAACAGGTCCAAATCTACAATTAAACATTACCAAAATAACTTAGCAAATTATGTATACCCTCAACCCATACAAATCTTAGTCCAAAAGATTCTAAAACAAATAAAAGTTTCAAAAAGTGTTATTTTAGACAGTAAAATCACACTGTACCTTATAGTAATGCATAACAGCATGCCTACTAAGTTTAAATGGTCTACCTCAAGTGGTTTGTGCAACCGTACTGAACACATTTTCTTCAAAAAAGTTAAGTTTCAAAAGATCATCTCATTATGAACGGGAATATGCCTACTGAACTTGTTTGCCAAGATCAAGCACTTAATGTGTAGTTTTTTTTAACATGGTTTGCACACAAACATTGTTTACTGTCGGTGGCATAAAAAACCTGTACAATTGCCCTACCTAAGCAAAGGAAATTACATGTAAAATATAATTTTGTCAATTATAAAGTTTTCATGCAGTTTTGCTAACAAACTTTACATGCTTTATATGCCCAAGGTATATACATTTATATTTAAGACGAGATAAGGGGGTATGATGTTAAAAAAAGACCAAAAAACAAAAAAATAGCATATTTTCTACTGTTACTTTATTTTCTTCTGTTCATTTTCTAGAATTTAATAAAATTCTGTGTCCGAATCTGTATCCTAGACAGCAAGGTCAGTCTGAGTCTTCTTCCTGTTCTGCTCAGGCTAAAATTTATATATCTGAGTACTGCCTACACATCTAAAGTATGGTTAACAAGTGTAATGAAACTTTCTTCACTGAGCTTCCCTTAGTATCTTTAAACAGGATTGGACGTTAACTTTGAGACTCACTTGTCCATTCGGGCAAGTGGATGCTGAAAACCATTTACCCAAAAGTAGATTCTACTCGTCCCAAAAATTTGCTTTCAATAAAAATGCATATGGAAACTTTTTCCAGATCGGACAGGTTGGATGCAAACTTTAGTTGTCCGAACGCAAGTTTTGGTTGTTCCAGGCAATAGGACAACCTTCGATATTATCTGCAATTTAGAAACGCAAGTACTTTTTTGAAAAAAATATAATGCAAATAAAGACAAATTTCAATCAAAATTTGATGAAGGAAAAGCTCAAACGACAAACATTGTATTTTTCCATCCTCGTTGAGTTGCTGCATACTTGAGAGTCTCTAATATTGCCTCTTAATCTTCCTTGGCCTTGGCCTTGACGTTGCCATTCCTCCTCGGGTACACTTCTGCAAGAGTAACAAGTACGTTTTAAAACAACTTTCACTACAACAGAGAAATTTATTTTTCTAATTTTCATCAATAATTAGTGGAGTATTTGTCAAACAAAATTAGTCTTAAGTTATTTTACGTATATGTAGTTGCAGTAAATATGTGAACAAAACCCTAATGCCTTTTCCATTCATTTAAATATATGTGGCTAGTAATATTAAAGACATAAACTGAAAATCATATCATATTTACTTGTCAAAATCCTGCAGATCATAAACTCTTGAAAAAAAACCTTGCCATTACGGTCCTTGAGACGCTATTCCAACCATTTTTTTTTAATCATTCTGCGGATTTTATAGCCTTTACTATAGCAACCAAGGGAACTCAAGTAATAATAATAATAATAACATCCTTCTTTATCCAGGTGGACAACATATGTTTGAAAATAGTTTTTCTCCATGGCTCTGCATGCAAATATATTTGCACAAACTTTATAAAAATTGAACAATATTAAAATCAGTAAGAAAACATACCAGGGTCTATTCTAAAACTGAAAATTTAGAGGGGGAAATCTCCCCTCCCACCTCTATTTGAAAAAAAAGGAAAATTTACTGAATACAGGAGGGGTTCAGTTGATTTTTCGGTGCAATTTTTTAAAATAGAAATATGCGATTCCTGCAATCGCTCGTCCTAGAATGAACCTGCATATATGCACCGTGTATGTTACACAACAAAGAAACCACAATTTATAAACTAAACAATCACTGAACCTTACAAATAGCAGGGCTGTACGAATTAGAGAGCCCGACGCCCTGGACTAGTCCATTTTCTGTCAGACAAGTGCCTCACGGCAAGAGTTTACTCCCGGGCATGTGAAAGTTTTCAAAAATGAAAAGTCCCAGTTCATTTGCAAGATTTATGCACCGCCTTTTTCTGGTCTCTTTATTCTAGATCAGCATTTTTTATCTTATCTGTGTTATTAATAACGCGCAATACGAGATGGTTGTAGAAGCTTGAGCACGAAGGGCGTGGGTTTCAACACTCCCGAGAGATCCGGCAAACGTTGATATTAGAAATAACAAAACCAAAAAAAACAAAAAAAAAAACAAACAACAACAACAAAAAAACAAAAACATGTATGATCGCTATTCTTACAAAAACCCACTTAAGCTTTTAACTTTGCAGATATAGCTTTACTTACTCCTTTTCTTGGGTGGCTTGCGCTCCCGACAATCAGCTGATGTAACATGAATGAGCGTTTCGCAAAAGAGCCAGATTCTAAGATCTTTTGATAAATAACCATTTTAGCGAATTGTTCAATCTAATATCTGTCATTTTTTTAAAAGAATAAACAACTACCAGATCTTTGGCGGGTAATGACGTGAAATTACTCAGATTTTGACAGTTACGGCGCGAGAGGGGGGTAGGGGGGAGGGCGCCGTGGGGATTTTTTTTTTTTTTTTAGCTGAAATTTTCATAGTGTTTCGCCTCATCTTAGTGTAACGGGGGCAATTCTTGACAAAACTTATATTTAGGAGGGGGGAGGGAGGGAGGTTGGTAACTGACATAAAAACTGTTCTCTGTGGCAAAGTAGGGATGCCACTAAAGAACATTGCACGCGGGCGCCTCGAATCCTTGCGCCACCACTATATTCTGAACCCTCTTTTGATTCATACGCAAATGAGAATGAGTTACTGTGAAGCAGATGAGTTGAGAAATCTCCTTTGCGTGCATCGCTATTTCTATCGATGTAAATCAATAATATGCAATTAAAACAAGAGAGCACGTCCTATTTTTCTGCTCGGAAATTTCTCTCTACTGAATGACTGGATTCCCTGTTTTCAAGTCAATTCACAAACGATGCGGCAGTGCAGAGTCATTGGTGTCCGGTGCGGTCCAGAAAAAAGATAAGTGTAACAACACACAAGGGCATCAATGGTGCATCAGATCCGATATTGATACATACTTACGGCCACATGAATTCACCTCATTCAAAAATGCTGCGGAAGAATTTTTTTATATTTTTATTTTTTTGTTAGAATAAGTGCCTATATGGCGCGCTGAAATGAAACTTTCCAAAACATCGGCGAAAGACGGTCGTTCGCAGGTTGAGAATGTCTTTATTTATCGTGATTGGAATACAATAAAGAACAAAAGTTGTATTATTTTTTTTTTTTGGGCAGTAAACTCAATCTTAAAAATCTCTAAGTATAGTCCTCTATTCAAATTTTTTGGGTAACAATTTTGGAACAGATTCAAGATTATTCTTGTATCCGAGCAGTTCTTTCATTTGATCAATTGTCGGGTTTTCTAAAGAGTTGAAAGTCCGGACGGAATGTGAACTGTTGCTTAGTCATGATATAGTGTTGTTTTGTTCTTTTAAAGTAAGAAGATTGAGGCACAATTAAGTGTCCTTTTAGAAGTTCAAGGTATTCCTAGTCCCCTGCGGGAAGCATCCAAAAATAAATATGGCAAAAAGTGTCTGACAGGAAGAAAATTTAGGTTCAGCATGGTATAATCTACCAGAATATATTATATTTCTGTTTTGAACATCTGATGCGATTTGAAAAGGTACTAGACAAAATATCTTTGATCGGTATGCCGACAGGAACAAGTTTTGTTATTTCAGTGACGCGGGCATCATGGCGGTCGCCATTTTTACCGTTGCTATACCGATCTAAGATATTTTGTTTAGTGCGTTCTTTAATCGTATCAGATATAACAAAATACATTGTAGTTCATAATCAAGTACCTACTAATGAAGAATACAATCCAGTCAAATCCGTATGCTGCCTTTGGGCAACATTATAGACATCAGACACTGGAAAATTAAGAAAATATGAATTAGAAAGACAGCACAAGTCAAAAAAGGTGGCCAGGACAAGTCACTTTTCCAAAGTCAATTGTCCTGCATAAGTGGCTGGGAATTATTTTTTTACAGTCCTGAATGGCATTCACTCCAATATTGAACTGGAATGGCAAACTATATGTAATACTGAATATATTGTAAGACACATGCATAGTATATATTATGGTGCAAAACTGAAAACAAGTTTTGCAAACAGCTGAGCTAGTCTGTGTCTAAAAAAGACAAGAAATTACCGTCTTCTTGTGGAGTTCCGGATTCTCCTCCTCTCTCCGGCAAAGATCCTCTAATTCTTGCATTGTGCCTTAGACAGTGGCGGCGCGAGGGGGGGGGGTCGGGGTACGGGCAATTGCCCCTGAGCGCCAGACAAAGGGGAGCGCACACAAAACTTATAGTTAGGAGGGGGGGGGAGAGATTGGCAGCTAACATGAAAACTGTTCTCTGTGTCAAAGCAGAGGCGCCACTAAAGAACATTGCCCCCGGGTGCCTTGAACCTTAGGGCCGCCACTGCATGAAACAGAGTTGTTACTGGTTTCCCGTCCATAAAATCAATACAAATTCAAAATTTTATCTTCTTTCACGCTTATAATTGATAAAAATGTGAAGGTCTGTGCGCTAAGAATGAACAGACAGGATTTACTTTTGGAATACAATGTCTCGCATGCTTCGTCAGTACACGGTTCAACAGTTTAGCATAGCTACTTTTAGCAAGAAAAAGTAGGACATTGCAACAACAATTTACTTTTATTGGTGCTAACGTAACGTGGGTGTCTAGGAAACAATTAAAAAGTATTTCTTCTCTTTAAAAAATCTAACGCACGAATCCAATCTGATTAAAATCGAGATCTCCTTTAGTACTTATAAATAAAACGGGGTGAGAAAGGTCAGAGGAAATTCAGATTTAAAAAAATACATGTATGCCACCTCTACCTACGTGTCCCTTCTGCCTGCGGTAATTTCAAATGTGAACACACCCATCAAATGTTATGACTGTATATAGAAATGTGTCAGTGATCACTATAGACTACCTTTGTTGATAGCTATTACTTCCTTCCAAGGACAATATACCCTTTAGCAATAACTCGATAGGATTGGTCAGTGGTCACATGGTATTTCGCGCATGCGACACTATACAATATAATTTGATGTATCTACGCACCTAAGTAGTTCCCGCTGCATTTTGCCAAAGTAATTATGATCGTTAGATAAATCTAAGTACAAGATGTTTTAAAATTGTTTTGCACACGTGTCGCTCCTAAATTTAGTTGCTTACATTAAAAATAAAAACGTCGACAAATCAGTTAATTAGTGCTCTCCCACCCCACCCCTTTAAACTTGTCCACTCAAACATATACTGTGTCGGATGAATCTGTACATGCACTATAAAATTAAAGACTGACCTGAGAAGGCAAAGAACCAGATAAAATGAATTACTTAAAACAAATTCTTTAAGATCACGCAGTTTGTTCTATGACTCCGGTTATGCACGATAACCCTATCCCCTTTACCACAAACGAAGAGAAAGCGGATGAGGGACATGAGAAATGTATTTTTTAAAAATAACATTCGCAACTTCGAGGTCAATCTTATGGATAATATCTCGAATGTATTTCGATAGTAAACTTCATAAGTTAATGTTTTTCAAAATCGATCACTTCATTTAGGCATTATGTGACTGCGGACTACATGCAAAATTTACTTTCCTCTGAAATTGAACAACTTGACAACGTGCAAAAACTACGTACCTCCGAAAATGAAGATTTGACAACGGAAGTGCTCCAATCAGCATGGAAAATTTTACGTTTTGCAAAAACACATGTTAAAATATTTGTACGAAAATGTTTACTTAGTTCCGATTACAATCAAGACATATATTAGATTGACTTTTTAAGTCATAACAACAAACAAAGTAAAGGGACCAAGTGTTTTGAACGAGTTTGTTTGATTCTTAACAAACACGCGTGTCCGCCGATCTGGTCGGCTATTTACTAAAGAAGGATTGACCGAGAAGTTGCGAATGCATCGATCTATTTTTGCATTCGCAACCACTCTGTGAATCCTACGGTCAATCCAATCGTCGATGTGGTCCGAACATATTATGGTTTCTTTTTTTTTCTTCTTTTTTTTTTGAGAAGAAATTTCTGGCAGACAAAATGTAAATAACTGCGCCGACATTCATCCAAGGCATAATTTTGTCTCTCAGAAATAGCTGAGGTTGTCAAAATGGAAAAAAAATCCTTGTCGTGTACACTGTCCTCTTTACATTGTGCGTGCTGGGTAAACCAGTCTCTTATTGAAGTCAAATTATTGCTTCAGGTATTAATTATATAAAAAAATGGGAACCAGTCTCGAAATGGGTGAACATAAAATAGAGTAAATACAGATTTGGAGGGCCATGATTGGTTGATAATGAAAAGTAAACTTTTAGTAAAAAGAATCTTTTGAGAGCTTATTCTACTTTTAACTGGGATTTAAAAAATAGAGATCATGAGATCAATAAGCAGTCGTTCATATTGGTTATGAATCTAGCAGAAGCTGGATTGCTTTGTAAAGTAGTGAGAGTATTTTTTAAACATTCAAAAGTTGCCAAAAATACTTTTTCCAAACATCCGGTAGTCGTCTTGAATTCGAACGTTCTCGTCTATCTCGTACCGATGTCCTCATTGATGTCGTCCTGACATCCTCCTCCATGTCGTATGAGACGTCATCGTCCAAAGTAAAGTTCGTTTGGTAACCTTATCAGCCAGGAATTAGGCCATATTTGATGCAGTCAAGAATAGCCAATGTATGTTGCTACCAATGATACGCTTTATCTGCAAATACTTTTCAAACCTTGTTTAATCTTATCGATGGATCGATGTGGATCAGGTGAAGTACTAGGAATTACTACGCTCTTAACAAGGTTTGCAATCAATGTACGAGTGATCATTCCTATAGCTGCAGAAATTGTGGCAATAGTTAGACTCTTCTCTTTGAATAATCGTTTAAGTCTTTCACCCAATGGTAACTTAGCCTTTTCATTTATTATCTCAATTGTTCCCTTCACGTAAATCTCTAATTTTACTTTTGTCCAAGTCCAATGTTATCATCACGGCTGTAAACAACGTGCAGAGTAATTTTCTACCAGTTGACAACCTACACTCTTTCCAAAATGAAATCAAGAATGACGACATGACATATAATGGTATAAGATATTTCAAATGACTGATATCATTTAAAGTAGGCGTGTAACCTTGTCAGCTCTGAGTGCTAGTTTGATTACTCTTAACACACAAAGGTGACAAAGGATACAGAAGATGTTATAGAACGAATCTACTATATTAAATGTGAACCAGCCTCTAAGTGATACATTCTCTAGTACCGATATCAACTGTAATTCAAAATGGCGTAGCGATATGCATACTCATTTATATCTTGGTAAAGTCCAGAAGTGGAGACAGTGTAAGCTTATCAACATAATAATGTCTACAGTACTAGTTTGAACTGATTAACCTTCTTTTCATTTTCAGATGGTATCTTATCGCTGTTACTTCTGTTATCACTTGTCCTCATATATATATATAATGTTGCTCAGGATCGGAGAAATGGAATGATGCGCATGGTATAAGGTTATCAATATCTAACCTTGTATCATTACCTTCTGGCTTGGTGAAATTCAACCACCTCTTAAATAATTATATGTATGGAGTACCAATTGGTTTAAAAATTGCATCTGAAGTCAGGTTTCCCCTTAATAACTAATGATTCTTCTTCGAGTGTTCTGAATTAGTATGTAATATCCATCAGCATGTTATCTGTTTCTGAAGTATTCGTTTACGTGAGTTCTATTTTGTCAGCTCTAATCTTTCATCCGCTTGTTATTGTAATCTGTTTCTTTCTCTCCACTGTTTAAAGTACACACTTTGACATGGTTTGCAATAGCTATTTGGCAAACTCTTGAACACCTTTCACAACTTCACGTTTGAACATCGTCTCGTATCCATTTACATTAAATATTTAATTTCAATACAAGTCTGAGTTAACATATTTTCAAAGTAGTAAAGATTACATGTAAGGTGCTGTTAGAATCTTTCAATTTATCTCATAATTTTGCAAAGTAAATGATTGTGAGAACGATAAAGTCACTGGAAAAGAAGATGGTCCAAGCACAGAGGATGGAGGATATCGAAGTAGATAGTCCCAAGATACTCAGCAGCTCAAATATACTAATTCGCTTGTGGAGTAATTAGTGTTTGCCACTGTAGCATATTTCAAGACGCGAAAGAGACTAATAAAACCCATACCCACCATACAACACATACATACTCATACTTCTAGCCCACTTCAAGAGATGCTGTAATTTTCACCCTCATAAATGAGCGAGACTAACAACCTGATTAACATGGTGTATCACGCAGTGTTGCCCCGATACTTGAAGTTGGTTACAGTATGATCTTTAACAAGCTACTGAAATTCAATATTGGTCCACCACAAAGATATTAATGTAAGAAGTTGTCATGCTAATTGTACATGTATCCTTGAGTGAATTTACATTTGCCTACCTTGTGAAATCGGCTATATTGCACGCGAATGTTATCAACCCCCAAATGGACCAAGGAAATCATTTTTTATTGCAGAAAATCAGTGACATTAAGAATGAGTTGAGTAAAGAGATTTGACACTATAGGGATATGAGAAAGAAGTACAAGGCTGCATACAAATCGCTTAATTGCATAGAGGTAAGAATATCAGCCCTATCACGTGAAATCAGTATAGCAGTTGGTAATTTAGGAGTGACTCCGTGGATACTTCCGTTAGTCTTCGCGGGTTTTGTGGCGATTATATTAGCCCTTGTCGCAAAATCTCTCAGAGATAAGATGGTTGGCGACAAGCTATTAAAACATGATGAGATAATTGCCTCTGCCATGGAAATACTAATTAGTATCGATGAGATTTTTAGCAAGGCAATAAATGAGAATGAGATCGATCACAAGGAATTTACTCAGATACTGGTATATGAAGAAAAAATAAATGAGCGGTCAAAATAAATAGGTCTGCTGGAAAATATATTTACTATACTTGGTGAGATATTGCCTCAGAGGGTAGAACAGGTGTCTAACACGCTAACTCGAAAGATTTCTGAAAAGTTAATTGCAGAACTACTACTTAATATCTCTGGAAAGGTGTCAAAAGATGTGGTTGAAAATGTATCTAGTATCTTAACTGAAAAGGTTGAAAATATAGTATTGCCTAACCTATTATTGCCTAAAGAGTCACAATACTTAGTCATTAATTAACCCATAACTACTATTAGTACAAGTATAAGTGAACATATAAGTAGTGATACTAGTGATACCAGTTATACTAGTGAAACTATAAGTAGTAAACCTGAACTAATGAACCTATAAGTAGTGAATCTAGAACTAGTGAGCCTTGAAATAGTGAAGCTACAATCAGTGAACCTAGAACTTGTGAACCTGGAAATGTAAAGTTCAAGAAGATCAACTGTTCAAATTATGAGAAAGGCACTATCAACCAATTTATCAAGACACAAAAAGAGATGCAAACCTCCTAAACCAAGTGAACCCATCAAGCCTACTGAACGCATTGATGATGATGATGATGGCACTAATTATAACAGTCTAAGTGATCTGCTATATTATAAAAAGAGTAGTGGTAGTAGTCAAAGTAGCAATCAAATACATGCAACATATGGTAAAGCGTATTATGAATAACGTATAAATGCATGTCCGAATTTTAAAAATCGTGTTTTTGCCGGAAAAAAAGTGGATATGAGTAAACGGATATATCTAACATGCTAACCAGGAATGTCTCATTCAAGTACTAGTATGATGGTAAACGTCTAAATTTAGATGACTCTGATAGCAGAATGTTTATGACATTTGTAGCAGAACCAATGCATGGACTGTCCTAATTCTAATAAGAAGTTACTTCCATATATGGGTGATGATGACGTCAACAGCATTTTGTCCATGCTAGAATATTCAGTGGAATGGAATAAATAAGTGAAAGTGGCCATGTGAAATCATTAGCTCTTCTTTAAAAACTTTAATCTCCAGAGAAATATACCACTTTTTCAGCCCTCTAAAGTTCGAAAACGCAGAAACATTTAAGAGATATCTACTATCTAGGGTTACATTGGCATTGACTATCTTTCGAATGGAACATGAACTCTTATAGGATTTGAATTTAACTGTCCGTTAGAAAATTCAATCTTTGCTTTGTCGAAATTCTTGGAAAATGTTAATATGTTTTCCAGACTCACGACGAATGAACCTACACAGAGTTGAGAATCAAATATGATGTTCCCGCTATTGTATTTAAGATACTTTGACAGCAGCGCTTTACTAGCCAAGCAAGTTTTAAATTCAATGCTATCCTCACCTTTCTAGACAATTAAATGATACCCTTCAGATCGTTTAGAGACAGAGAGACAAACATACTGCCCTCGACTTTATTTACCAGGCCTTTCACCTCAGACCAAACTTTGGTGCCGTGTAAATGTGTTAATAGCCATATATAAAAGTTACTTTTGTACAGACATAAAGATATTCATGCTTTAAACGATACGTAGCTGAAATTCTGTGTCCAAAGACTTTTGGCTTCGCTACAATATAGCTCATTTAAATAAACGGAATAAAAAAATTATTTAAAAAGAGGCATAGAATGAAAGTGATGTAGCCTTTACGAATATTCTGTTGCAACGACTCAAATAAGATCGAATGCGTATAAAATATGCTGAGTTAAGGAATGTCTAGACCAATAATCAATTTACGCACTCCACAAGCAAGGTTGAAAACGATTCCATTTAGGAGGGTCTATGTAACTCACGCTGATGACCAAATGCAAGCAGACATTGTTGATATGCAAGCCTACGAAGTAGATAACAGTGGATATAGGCATATTTTGACTACTATAACCTTATGGGCTAAAAAATGAAATCTAAACGTGAAGATGATATATACAATGTATTTCGGTCTATATTTTGTGAACGCAAGCTTATCAAGATACAATTTGACGAGGGCAAGGAATTCTACAATCGGAAGGATAAAGGAACGCACAATGAGGAAGGCATAAAATACTTTACCACTTACTCAGATAAGAACGCATCGGGATTAGAGAGATTTAACCGAATTCTTGAGACTAGGATTTGGAACTATTTCACCCAGAAGGATACTAGGAGGTGGATTGACGTATTGCCTACATTAGTTAAAGGCTACAATGAAAGTTATTATAGATCTATAGATATGACTCCCATAGATGCATTGAAATAGGAGCAAGGTTTCGATTAATCTATACGACTATCTAACAATTGCTCATTTTGGGAACACATCGATTTAAAATTCGCCAAAGTTTTATAATTTCACAGTATAAGTCCATCTCTGTAAAGGGCTATTTGCCAACTTTCGCAGAAGCGATATTTAAGATACTACAAGTACTCTTAGGTGATCCGGTGCTAGAAGATTTAATAAATGAAGATACAGAGGGAATATTTTACAAGGAGGTGTTATCTTTATATGACAAGCAAGATGACATTCACAGTATTGAAAGGATCTTGAAAACTAAAGGAATGAATGGAAAGAAGTGTGTACTCGTGAAATGGAGAGATTATGACAACCAATAAGTTAATGAAGAGAATTGAAAGACAGAACCATACAGAATCATAACTCGCAGAATGCAAAATACATTTAATCGAATTCAGAATGGAGGGTTCAAATGTGATATTCATCAATTACCTAAAGCAACTAAAAGTTCCCTATGTTTTGTACTGCGATTTCGAGAGCATCATCAAAGCTCTACAAGGTAAACATGGAAATACTGTTAAGATAGGTAGGCACATACCCTCAGGATTCTATCTCTACATCAAAGGACCTAAAGAACCAACAAATATGCTCATATAGTGTGTAGAGGTATGGACCAAATTGCAAAGTTCTACGAGTATTTGCAAAAGATTGCATAGATGGTATATGAATCATGTAGGAATAGTGTTAGGATGATATATGGCTAGATGGATAGAAAGCACTTCGACGAAACCCACATACGTCACATCTGAGGAATGAAAATAGAGGTTATAAAGGTTGGAATCACTGTCGTCTAACAGGAAGATATAGAGGTCCAGCTCATCAAGACTGCGATGCAAATTACAGATATATGAAGTATATACTAGTACCTCTTTTCATTAACAACCTCTCATGTTATGATGCCCACCTATTTATCAAAGACTTGGTACAGAATTACCCCAATCAAGAGTTAAATATCATCCCTAACAACAATGGAAAGTACGTCTCGTTTTAAAAAGATTTCATAGTTAACACATATGTCAAAAATGGCAAAGAACTGAGAATTAAAAGGACAATTCTATTCCTGGATGGCCATAGATTCATGAATCAATTATTGGAATACTTGGCTAAAGATCTAAGTGATGACTAATTCATAGAAACCTCGACATTCTGTAAAGAGGAAAAGTATTTATGAAAGGATATTTATGGATTCATTTCAACGATTTGATGAAGGCTTACCACCCTTAAATGCATTTTATTCCTCATTCACAGGTAAAGAGATTACGAATGAAGATTATGAATATGTCAAGGACGTGATGAAGCATTTCAATCTACACTCTCTATGAGACCTGCACGGCTCCTGTGCGATATATTTTAAGTTTTTGGAAATGTATGTATGGAAAATTACTAACTGGATATAGCATATTATTAGGGTTCACCGGGACTGGCATATGATGCATCTTTGAAAGTTAGCAAAGTCGAGTGAGAATTATTAACCGAATATGATAATCTCCTCGTGATAGAAAGGGGAATTAGAGGTGGGATATCCATGTTCCATGCAGATATGTGCAAGCTATGGATGATACATTCTTAACGCATCTAGACTGTAACAAAATTTACGGTCATTCGATGATACAATATGGAAACTTTCAATGGGCAACTCAAAGACAGATTAGAGGCACAGAAGAACGTTGATGTCATGGAAAAACTAGGAGAGAATTGGTGGGATATTGAAAATTGACCTGGAACTACCCATGCATATATATGGCTATTTTAGAGACTGTATATTAGCTCCAGAAAGGTTAACACCTAACTACGAGGAATTATCATCGTTATAGAAGATGACGCTAGATGAGATGATGGACAGGGTAAGAAGCCATCCGTATATGGAAAGAAGATAGAATAGTGAGCATTGAAAATTATGAGTGTACCATCAATAGACTGTCTTGTCGTATGGTTAGAATTTACCAAACCTCCAGGTATAACGCGCGCAGATATTGATCACCTCATTTCTTGTGGTGATTTTGAACTCTCATACAGAGATGAACAACTCCTACGTTTCAACTGGAGTAGTTTGTAACTGATTGATGCAAGGCGCAATTTACCTAAGGGATCTAAAATGATATATATGATGAAGATTGAAACGCAGAATAAGAAAGCAGAGAAATGTCGAAAGTACTTTCCAAACATCCTGACGTTGGACGTAGGACGTCCATATCGTCCGGACGATGTCGTCCAGTTCGTCATTTGTCTGGACGACTTCCGGATGTTTGGAAAAAGTGTTTTTGATAAATTTGAATTTAGTGCGTAATTCTCAAATGGATATTGTAGCCTCATCAGTAACTTATTTCACCTGTCTTTTTTCAATGTTGCAATTGTTTCATCTCTCCTCTCAGATGGTATAACATTATTCTCATCGAATACACGTTCCATTGCTTTCCTATCTTGATTGTAGAAGACAGCGAAGAATCTTACGTTATCTCTCATGTCCTTTACTATGGAAATGTTCTTCCGTACGATGATCAAACACTTATCCCATAGTGTCTACCACTAAATGCTAACTCAGTTAGGATGCTGGTCTTCTACTTTGCGTTTTCGAGGTTCGCACTGTCATCAGTGAGAAACAATGTTTTAGTTCCTCGAAAGATAGCTATCAAATGTTCTAACCACTTATTCAGTGTATTGCCTGGTCCTACAATGATGAATTTGTCATCTCGAAAGAGGCACCTTCTATTATAGGTCCTACTGTAAATGAATGTGGGATAAATGATGATGATGATGATGTAATTGAAGAAGAGACGATGTTCCCCCTCTAGTAGATCTGGTGCAAACTTTGTCTTTCCACAATTAGTCACGCCAGATATTATCGTATTGTGAGGCTCCCTAAGATAGGTCATTTAAATATCACAGAATACATAGTTATTCTCTACGTCGGTATCACATTCACATTCGTGTATCACCATGTTACTGGCATACCTATATATGAGAAAGTCTTCCCACACAAGTTGGTTGAAGTTTAGTTTGTGTCTGTTAATAGTGGGTTTGATGATGGTAACTATGTCACATATAGAGAAAATCTTCTTAAGGATAAAGAGATAATTTGCACACTGGTTTCCATATTTCAGATGCAAGAATATGATGAATGATTTCAATAATTTCGATCATCCTACTAACATTTACCGTCTTATCTTGTGGAGTGCTAAGTATTTCACAGGTCAATTTGTTGTCCCTAATACGATATTGATCTTTCAGCATCTTAGTGGTAGAATCAAATGTGTGAGGACTGAGTAAACTTTTCTCAGTCTCACTTAATATCTGGTTAGGACATTGCTTCCTCTGTAATATTCTCGCCACATTCTTCATGTGAGTTAACTTGTTGCAAACTTGTTAAAATTTCTTCATCTTTATTATCGTATTAAAGTCACGTGATAAGCATAACTTACCACCTCCTTCTTCTTCTACCTACACGAAGAAGTGTTTTCTACATAACACTAACTAAAGAGACGGTCATCATACGAGTCAATGTCATAGGTATATATATATATATATATATATATATATATATATATATATATATATATATATATATATATATATATATATATATATATATATATATATATATATATATATATATACCTGTTGATTTGCAAGTGAATGCCTGTTTTACGTTTGCCAATTTATGGCCACTTCCATGTAACTCCTTATCGTGGGTACTTCTGAGATCAAGCCATGTACAATGATGTTCTGTAAAGAAATTCATAACACTTACATTGTTTAATTCTGTATTCTTCTGTTGCTCAATAAAATAGTACTTAGTACCTTCTGTGAATTTTTGCCTTTGTAGTTACCCTTGGGAATATAACATGCTTGGGTTACTATTGTCTTTTCTATGGCTGGGTTAACATACTTTTCTGTATCTGCCTTTGGGGTCTTACACAATGCGTATACACTTGCGACTCATACGGGGAGAATCCAGTATCATATTAGAAAGTGTTGTGTTGGCACTCACATAAATGATTCTCTCTCTTGTGATGTAGTCATAGAAGAAAAGTATTCCATTTCTATACTTGTCGTTAATCATTTGAGCCATCATTTCAGATGTGATGGTATCGTAGTTGATACTAATGTTATCTAACTCTAAATCTTCGTTTGCACCTTCTATTACATCTAACGCTTGTGCAAAAGGTATGGTAACTCTCAAATCTCAGATCTTTAGGAAGGAAGAGGGTATATAGAGGAGTATGATCTGTAAGATCATATATATGTGTTGAGTGGTATATGGAATAGCTTTCCATACACCACATATTATATAGTTTCCATATTAGTATTATGTGCGTTACCCGCCCCACTTCTTACCTTTCTCGACTTCTCATTCATGATATCTTCCTATTCGATGCGGTTGGTTCTCAAATGGGTTGGCAGCCATTAATATTTAAAGGCCATGAACACGTTGCAATCATTCAGCTAAAACATATCGTCACTACAGTAGGAGATAGTTTTATGTCTTTGACAAGCATTCTCCCAATGAGTGAACGACTTGGATGAGGACCACAGGACCATTCGGATGAGGACATTCGGACGGCATGGACGTCCAGACGACTTCGGGACGTTTGGAAAAAGTATTTTGGGAAATGACATATATCTGTATCCAATCCATATACTAACATCCATCACAGCAGCTATACATATATACTCATATTTAACGATCTCGTTGCTGGAGTCAGTGGCGGCGCGAGGGTTTGAGGCCCCCGTGGCAATGTTCTATAATGGCGCCCCCACCCCCCCACCGAGGCGCCCAGGGGCAATGTTCTTTAGTGGTTTTTATGTCAGTTGCCAATCTCCAACCACCCCCACCCCACATCTAAGCCCTGAAACCGGGGGCTAATATGGGGAGGAGGGGGTGGCAAAAAAGCTCCCGACGGCGCCCAAGGGCAACACCCTCCCCCCGACCCCCCTCGCGCCGCCACTGGCTGGGGTGGTATAAGTCGTTAAGTTGTAGAGGTTTGGGATTATCCAAAATTATATACTTATCTGAATGTGTGCTAGCATAGAGTGAAAAGGCCTCATCCAAGTTGTTTAGGTACTGGGTTACCAGACTTTGTTCTCTCGATCTCTCATTAAGGCAGTCCAAAGTATGGACTGAACATTGCAATCTTCTTCTGTAATTCCTATATGGATCTATTATATCTTTCCATTTCTACCCCTGATATTTGGGGATCAAATAGCTCGAATAACTTATTACCTCCTACAAATGCTAGAGCATTAGCGATTAGCGCCTATTACTGCAACAGCCATTTAGTGCTAGTAAATTTGGATACTCCCACTTTTAAATCTACAGCCTGTAATGTTAGATCCTCCCTTATGTTTCGCTCCGATAAGCAGCATGTTGTTTTCTTCCAGGTTATATGTGCCAGTTTCTTTGATTCTGTACAAACTTTCTTCTTTCTTTATATCTGCATACAATCCAATGTAGAAGTCGAGACTAGTAATATAGACTTCCGTTTTGTATTTAGGGGTACGTTCCATAATCAAGTCAATGAAAAACTGATTTCTTGGCATTGGTTTACCTCCTATCAACCGTGTGAACTTTGTGTTCAGCAAAACTTGATGAGGTATAATCAAGCCCGTGAATATCAACTAAAGCACGCGGTGAAACATTAAGACCGAAAATTTACAACAAAAGTAGATCGGCTACAATATATTCTCCTTTGACCATCGAAATTATATCATTCTGATTCACAAAGATTACCATATCTTCTTCATCTTGGGCAATACGATACTCGCAGAGCAATACCAATCTAGATGTTAAGTTCATGTAAAACTCCTTTTTGTAGCTATTGATCTCTTGTTAAAGTTCTTCAATTTTCAATCTTAGTGGTAGACGTAATGCTCTTCATGTTCTTCATGCTCACCATGCTCTTCATGCTCACCATACTCTTCATGCTCACCATGTTATTGATGATCTTCATGCTCACTATGCTCTTCATGCTCACCATGCTCTTTATGCTCACTATGCTCTTCGTGCTCACCATGCTCTTCACGCTCACCACGCTCTCCATGCTCACCATACTCTTCATGCTCACCATGTTCACTATGCTCTTCATGCTCACCATACTCTTCATGCTCACCATGCTCTTTATGCTCACCATGCTCTTCGTGCTATTCATGCTCACCATGCTCTTCATGCTCACCATACTCTTCATGCTCACCATGTTCTTGATGCTCTTCATGCTCACCATGCTCTTTATGCTCACCATGCTCACCATGCTCTTCATGCTCACCACGCTCTTAATGCTCACCATACTCTTCATGCTCACCATACTCTTCATGTTCACCATACTCTTCATGCTCACCATGCTCTTCATGCTCACCGTGCTCTTCATGCTCATCATGTTCTTGATGCTCTTCATGCTCACCGTGCTCTTCATGCTCACCATACTCTTCACGCTCACCATACTCTTCATGCTCACTATGCTCTTTATGCTCATCATGCTCACTATTCTCTTCATGCTCACCATGCTCTTCATGCTCACCGTGCTCTTCATGCTCATCATGTTCTTGATGCTCTTCATGCTCTTCATGCTCACCATATTCTTCATGCTCACCATACTCTTCATGCTCACCATGCTCTTTATGCTCATCATGCTCACCATTCTCTTCATGCTCACCAAGCTCTTCATGTTCTTCATGCTCACCATGCTCTCCATGCTCACCATACTCTTGATGCTAACCGTGTTCTTCATGCTCACCAAGCTCTTCATGTTCTTCATGCTCACCATGCTCTTCATGCTCATTTCTGCGTTTACTTCAGTTTTTTTAATGTCTCCATGTCGGTTGTAAACTTCTCTTCTAGATCATTTAAATCTTTCCTTTTTCGTTTCGCCCTGCCATGCAACTCATCTATATCACCTTGTAAGACACTTATATTCACCCTGCCATGCAACTCGTCTATATCCCCTTGTAAGACACTTATATTAACATATAAATCCTTGTCAACATACTTCTTGGCATCTTGTATGTTTGAATTCAGTTCATCTTTAAGAGTTACTAAAGTCTGATCATTTAAGACTTCAATTTTGTCAATGAGATCTAGTGGAGATAGGCCACAGGTCAATATCACCCTCCCCACCAACAAAAAACTTGCAGGGACAGGGTAAAACAGACATAAAAGCATTCGATATTCGGATGGAGTATCTCTTAAGCTCTAGCCAGTTCCCTATGTATGGATATCCACATATAAAGTAAACTGCTGTTCCCTCACAATAACGCCCCTCAGTATTCTGCTGCCCCTCTTATAACACATGCAATGTCTTTGACCGCATTAATTTAGTTCAATATTGTTTTAGCAACATTACGAAATTTGAAATATTTATTTCTTGTTCTTTCTAAGCGATAACCAAATTATGAACGTGATTTCATAGTATTCGCTTCCGTATTTTTCCGTATCATTCACTTCCGTATTTTTCTGTCCGTTTGCACTTTGAATTCAAATGATACGATCTGTTTGAAACATTCATCACCATAATAAAACTCCCTCATATATAATATTGGTTACTTGTATGGCTCTCATGAATAGTGTTACAGAAAAGGAGCAATATATGTTGATGCACACTAGAAAGACTAACTTATCCATATAAAATAGGTCAACATGACCTAATATCACCTTTATAGTGTCTTTTCTTAGATGTCATTTGTTACAGCATCAATATCTCGAACTCCCTATTTCACCAACACTCATTAAAGCTGAAATGAAGATGCATCATAGAAAGGCTAACGCTCTTATACCAAAAGCTGGTCACTGTGAACTACTTCCCACAACTTCAGTAACCTCTGCACTTTCTGATCTTCGTTTTTCAAAATGTCAGCCGTATCTCAAACCCTATGACATCTAAGCTCATGAAGACTGATATGTGGATGCATACTAGGAACCCTATATTATCCATGCAAAAGAAGATCACATTGACATACTTTTAATGCTTTAGTGGCATTTGTATTTTCTGAGAGTCATATGTTACATTATCAAATGTGCATTTTTTATTACATTAAATACGTGTATCAAATGTGCATTTTGTATTACATTAAATTCGTGTATCAAATGTGCATTTTGTATTACATTAAATACGTGTATCAAATGTGCATTTTGTATTACATTAAATACGTGTATCAAATGAAATAGATAGTAAAACTTCAAACCAATATTTGCTTTTCAAGAACTTCCACAGAAACTTAAACAAGAATCAATCATGTAAGTGAATTTCTTGTTACTAAAAGTTTATGTATGAAAATAATGCACAATTGTAGAAAATCTAAAGCATATTAAGGTCGATATGAATTTATAAAAATCACACAAATAACAGGACCAATAATAACTGCGACAATTTGAAAAAATACTGATTATTTATTATGGCAGATAACTGATAAAATTCTCGATACGAATTACAAAGGATAGTGAAAATGTATGTATTTATTTTCAAAATACCATTAACTTGAACCTGCAAAACTTACTGAAATTAAAGGCACTACTGTCTATAGTCGATGTACACACACACACACACACACACACACACACACACACAAATTAAAAAAATAACAAACAACAAAATAAAAGAAACAATACTTTATACCCTGCACAACCCTAACAAAAATCAAAAAGCTCTGAAAGTCATTCAAAATTTGCTCCATAAGAATGAAAAATGAAACCTGATCAATAACGTTAATATGAAGATAAATTTTAACTACATTTTCACTGTTACATTATCGATTGTTAAGCCATAATGTACCTACATCTACACATTTGTATAGATTGGTATGCCATAATATACCTAAATCTACACATTTATATTGATTGGTATGCCATAATATACCTAAATCTACACATTTATATTGATTGGTATGCCATAATGAACCTAAATCTCCACATTTATATTGATTGTCATGCCATAGTGTACCTACATCTATACTTGCAGCGCAGTTGGTAAGTTACTTCATAATCAAAAAACATATAATCTTTAGGTAGTTTACACATGTTACCCAATACACACACAATGTCATTTGTGTCAAACCAATAGGTCAGTAAGTGTATATTAATAAGCTAGAAAGTAGGCTTGCATGTACGTATGGAGATAGATAGATAGATAGATAGATAGATAGATAGATAGATAGATAGATAGATAGATAGATAGATAGATACAAATATACACCCGACAGAGCGGAAAGTGCTATCCCTGGATCTAAAGGAGGATGGATGATAGTATAATGTGAAATTATACATGGAGAAAGAGTATTATTATACAAGTTTAAAAAAAAATTAATTCGTCCCACACCGAGATGCGAACCAGGGTCCGCGGGTTATGGTACCAATCGTACGCACCAAACCCCAAACCCTCTCGACTAATAGCGCAATGGCGACACAGTAATGAACTTCCATCTAAAACACAATCACTATGGATTCCTCTTACATAAATAGAGGCATGTACAAGTGAATATAAATACTTACAAATACGTGCCCGATGGAGTGGACAGTTCCCGGATCTTATAGGAGGATACGTGATAATCTGAAGTGATTATATATATATATATATATATATATATATATATATATATATATATATATATATATATATATATATATATATATATATATATATATATCGAGAGAGAGAGAGAGAGAGAGAGAGAGAGAGAGAGAGAGAGAGAGAGAGAGATGATGGGGCGCATGGGAATAAATATTAAAATGTAAAATGTACAAGATAAAAGACATATTAATCTGAAAGAATTCTTATCAAATGTATACAAAAGATGTTTCTAGAGAAAAACTTTAGTCATTTCAATAATTAATGTAAAAAAAAGTATATAATTAATGTTGCTGCTTATATGCCATTCAAAATCAATTAAACATTCATAAAAAAAAGTATTTTTTAAAAAAATTCACTATATTTTGCATCAGCCAAAGTGAACGTGACTGAAACTGTAATAAGGTAAACAAGTTTGGAAACAAAAAGACTTTTTGTGCAATATTTGTTGGTACCTTTTGGTGAGAAGTAGAAATGGTTGATATCTTTGGTTGGGTGCAGTAAACTAGTGTTTCTTTTTATTTTTTCTTTTTTTTTTCTTTTCCTTTTTCTTTTTTTTTTTCTTTTTTACAGGAAGTTATATGTAAGGGTCTGAAAACAATGCATACATTGTATATAGACAAACAGAGCCATTTAGCCAGTTCAGAGGGACAGCTAATCGACTGCACTAATATTATAGATAAATAATTTTGAAATAGCCTCTGTTAACGTTAAGTCATTAGAAGCGCTACTCTTTGTGGCAAATTAAATTTTTCTCTACTAATCTTATCATTTTTTTTTTCTTTCTTCTTTCATGTGGTGGATACTTTTCTATGATGATAGTGTGTGTGGACGTTTGTTCTTCTGTTTTATTACTCGGAATATCATTGTCATTTTCATATACGTTTGGTGCGATCTACTGCAACTGAACAATAGGCAAATTTCAGTGCTTCAAAATGCAATCTTCTTTGAATCACGTCATGAAAGTTGAAAAGTCTTTAGTCATTAATTTGCACGTGAACAAAAATGTGCTTGATGGCTTGATGATTAAAGCTTTTCTTACACACATATATTTGATATACATGCTGTCAGGTAATACCCTGTATAATCAACACAATTATATTTTATTTCCCTCTGTTTGCGTATGTATATCAAGTTTACTATTAAAATTGCATGTTATAAATAATGGAAACACAGTACTGCTACGAATCTCCGTGACTCCATTAAATGTGCAACTCTATACATAACTGCTCGCAGCATAAAGGCCCTAAATGTAATAGATAGCATACAGGTAAACAATGCCATTACACAAAATACGTACAAAGATTCATTTAATTTACTTGGCATACTCATAGATTATGTCAAACTTATGCAATCTTCTCTCCCTCCTTCACCCACCCCATAAAAAAGTAAAATTGCATAATTTATGTGATATGTATTTGCAGCTTGTTTTATTTGGATTTTAAGGAGGAAGACCATTCTAGAGTGATACAGTACATAGTTGCAATGCCTCTGATTGTTTCATGAGATTATTGATTTTTTTTAAAATTTGATTTGCCTGGGTTAATTGAAATGTGTTACGACTCTATGGTCTAGAAAAATGTAACAGAAAGAAAGTGAAACAAACAACTCAAGTAAAAATCAACAATCAATTTATTTCTATATAATTAAGATCAAAAATCAAAAAAGTCACTTACAGTAATGTGTATTAATATCCAAATAATCCAATAAGAATTAGTGTTCTAATCACAAGTCCTAAATATAGAATGTTCCGAATTCACGGCTGTATCCTTGAATTTTATGATGTGCCAATGGTCTTCAAAGTCCTGATGTACTAGTAGTATTTAATGTGCTGATGTCAAAATGAAGTACTCCAAAATATCTCTGAATAAGTTCACATAAATTCCAAAATTATCAATTAAATATCCAAAATCCAAAAGTTTATGAGCACTGTTATAATCCAATGAATATTTTAAATAATTCCTCTCTTAGAAATTTGAATGACTTTCCACAACTGTAATAGCTCTTTACAATACTGACAGTAATGTCGAAACTGAAAAACTGTCCACTAAACATGGTAAAAAAAAAAGTGTCGGAGACTAGTTTGTATAAGATACCTAACTGAAAATTAATTAAGATGAAAAGGATGAAAACTTTTCGCATATACGTCGTTAAATATATAACAAATTAGTGTAGAGAATTAAGAAAAATAGATTGAATGAACAGAATAGACAGTAGTAGCTCGATGGAGGGGGTATGAAAGGAGGGGGCATTTGTCCCCAGACGGCAGGCGAAGGGGGCGGGGGCGCCGTCAGGGGGAGCGTTTTTGCAGCTGAAATTTTTATAGTATTTCACCTCACTTTAGTGTAACAAGCTCAATTCTTCACAAAACTTATATGGGGGGAAGGGAGGTTGGCAACTGTCATACACTGTAGCGTACTAACGGGGGAGGGGGGCGGACAGGGCGGTTGCCGCTGGCGCCAGAGGTCTTGGGGCGCCAAAACAGCTGATAAAAATTTGGGCCTCGTATTCTGGCCGTTTGGGCCATCATCGTCGCCCCGGGCGCCATTTACCCTTAGTACGCCACTGGACATAAAAACTGTTCTATGTGGCAAAGTAGGGGCGCCACTAAAGAACATTGCCCCCGGGGCGCCTCGGTAGAGGCGCCACTAAAGAACATTGCCCCCGGGCGCCTCGAACCCTCGCACCACCACTGAGAATAGATCAAAACACTCTTCGCATCACACTTTAAAAATATTCAAAATTGTCTAATAAGGAAAATATGTATCTGAGCCAAGTTACTCTTTGATGTGGTATGTGCGAAATTGAAACTACTTATTCATGAGATTCGTGCATAACGAATTTTGTCCGTTTTGCTGATTAAAAATGCATGAATGCAGTAGACAACGTCCACTTCCTGTACAGTAGTAGTATAATGTTTGTGGAAGACAGAATATATAATACATTATAATCATTTTCAAATCACAGATCCAGCCATATTGTGTGTCATCAAAGCTTGTTCTTGGATTACATCTACTTGAAATCCGTACTTTGTTTCCATCAGTGGCATAACATTATGTGTTATTTTCAATTTTTATATAATTTATTAAAAACCGGTATTGTTCTTCATTAATTTGTAAACCGCATATGATATTATCTTTGTAATTATTATTTCTAATTGAAGGTTTTGCCGTGGGGTTTCAAATCACTCAACAGAAGAATTACTAGTTAAAGGATCCTTTGTTATTACATTATTAATTTTTTGTTCATCGAAATCATCTTCATCGTAGACAGGATTTTCAAATGTATAATCAAACTCTTCTCTAACACCTTCTTCAATTTTCTGACTATTTCAATGCTGGATTAACAACTTAAAAATGAATTAGGTTTCATGGAAGATAAAAATTACAGCAGGCAAATTTCACATTAAATGGAAGAACACAAACAAATATTGAAAAATTAGTATAGTAAATGGAACACATAAAGAGATAACTGGTAACAGCTCAACTGCAAATGAGTTGGGGAAAATAAATGGACGAAAACCAAACCAAGAAAACCATTTTGTACATGCAAAATCAACTAAAATATATGAATTATTATCAAAGGTCCTTGCCTTATCAGCAAAAAAAATTAATTAGTAAATTTGTATTATTTATACTTGAAGAAATTACAGAGTTAAAAGAAGATTACAGGACATCAAATGGTATTATATATTTAACTGGGTTATTTCATTTACGTTAGGATTACCAATTTCATTAAGTTAGGATTACCAATTTCATTTAAGTTAGGATTACCAATATCAGCACTAAGTGCTAGTTTGATAACATTCAAACACTTTCATTTTTGGAAACGAGCAGAGACAAAAAGAACCAAGAAAAAAAAATTTAAATTAATGCTTTACAAATTCTCCTCAATAATTAAGTTGCCATTTTTTAAATCTTCGACTTTTGTCATGTGTTCTAGTACCTATTTTTTCGATGGCATTTTAGTACCTTTGGATATGTTATTACCGGCTTTAACATACATATTATTTGACCAATGAAAACACCTTTTCTGTCTTGATCAATTAACTCCAAAGAAGCATATGGGAAACAAGGATATATGTTTAAGGTATCATTAGTACCTTGAGGTTTAGTAAAGTTTAACTACCTACGGTAAAAATCAATGGATTGTACACCTAACATGTTTAATGTCACATATCTGATTTGATGTTTTGATTTAAAACTGGTAAAATTCTAACTCTACATATGTGAATTATTTAACATTTTTATCGTTGCTGTATCTTTCTTGAATGTAATTTTTGTAATATTGATTACAGTGTTCTCTGTTTCTCCTTTCTAATTTCTAATATAATTGTATACTCGTCAATGCATGATTTGCAGTTGCAACAAGTAACATTAAACTCAGTTACATCTTTTCCAAGTTTACATTTTGGACATGTCATGATTTTCATTCTTTGTTTTACGTTTAAAAATCATTTTATATTACTGTTATTTCACAACCAACTTTAAAATCATGTTGTTTTCTGCAACTTATTATTTTTTTTTTAAATTAATGGAAGGTGATCAAAGTAAAACAGAGGAAAATAAATCTCAGTCAAAGGTTTAATATGTCACTTCAAAAAGGAAAACAGATCCACATATTGTTGAACTTGGAAGGAAGCCTGGCTTATAATTAAAATTTTAAAAAGCAAACAGAGAAATTTAAGACAGAACAATAAAAATCAACGACTCCAGTTCCAGTTTATGGATTTTTTTCAGGCTACGTCACCGAATTTTCTGAAATTGAAGCAAGAAACTAGCGTTTATCCTTCTTGCTCTCAGACTCCAGAAGACCAAGACGAATTCAAAGAAAGGGACCGATCCTTAGAAGGCATCATCTTGGAACACGTGGAACAGAATGAAAGAAGAAAGATCGTTTGCAAAAGTCATGCTGAATTGCTTGTGGGGAAAACTGACCGAGTTACGAGTCACAAAGAAGGAAGTCAACGTGTACGATATAGAGAGCATTCTCAATCGAAGAATACGTAAAGTGGGAACACATCGACTCCAAGAAGTCAAAGTTCATTGGAAAGGATACGCACCTAGTTTCGATTCTTGAACTGCAGCTTCACAGGTCATCGACTATAAAAGAGGCAGAAGTCACGACCATGTAGTTAAACACTACTGCGTATCCTTCTCCGAGTTCATCTCTCTAAAAAGAGCAACAACAACAACAACCACTGTGGGTGTGGTGTGGAGAAGGTGTTCCTAAAAATAAATCGTCTTTTCTGCCAAATCTTTGTGGTGTATTATGTCACTGAAGCAGGCATTTGGAAATTGGAGTTTGCAACAAGGAGATATACAGCTGTGACTATTTTACTCAGCAGCTGTATTGGTTATATTCTTCCTAATCCTTCATTGAAATATACCGACAGTACCAACAACGGCAGTTACGTCAACACCAGTCCCGACTCTTCACAGTTGCCAGCCTCTAGAACCATCCTTAGAAAATTGTCCTATGACAATGAATGACAACTCGGAGACCAAAACCACTGAACTTGAATAACCAATTGTATTTAACACTACCGAGTGACAGTTATATGGATGTGTTTCCCAACAACACATTATGTTGTTTCATGGCCAAATAACCTCAAGCCATACCATTGGATCACGAAGCTCATTGGGAAGTAGCTTTGGTAGAATCATTCGTCCCACTCAAGTCTTAAATATCACTGAGGATCAAACTATTTAGTTGTAGAAATCCTCAACGAACAAGCCCAATAATACTTGGACAAATATGATCCTGAATTTACGAATCCAAAAGACAAGCACCAATAAATCGCCAATTGAATATCTATTCCATGAGTATTCCTTCAGTAGATTATTTTAATGCTCGACATCTCGTCGAAACGATTTCAGCTATGTTTAACGATCAATTGGGCAAAGCACTCGTCAAAACCAAGACACGTGTACTGATCGAGTACCATCCAATTTCTCATCGTCTCAAATTAAAATGTACTGAGAGCCAAACGCTATCTATCAAATTTTCTATCAGTTTGTTTGCTATTCTGGGTGGAAACACAGATCTCGTTCCTACCAAATAAATCAACAATGAACGATTCTACAAGCATATTCGATCCCCTATCGAACTGAAGGAAGGACTCAGTTTAATGTTTGTGTACTCTGATGTCGTCGAGTACAACGTCGTAGGAAACACAACTGCTCCGTTGCTTAGAGCCATTCCTTTCAAAGTAGATTCTGCCATAGCTACTTACGATGAAGGAGGAAACACGTATCACGTTCACCGAGAATTTGTACATCCACATTATCTTACTGTCAGTAAATTGTATTTTGACAGTGTCAATATTAGTAAAAAAAAAGATCTGGGATAAAATATTATACTCTCTAAAGGAAAACTCACCGTGAACTACATTTTCGAAACAGATTCTCTAGTGAATTGTAACAGATGTATCTTGTGTGACGATGAGTAACTCGACAACGAGGACATGGTTTAGGAGATAGTTAAAATCTGGTTTTCGTACGATAGCACGCATTTTAAAACCTATTGTCACTCGGGGATTGCATACTTTAAAAAATGCAGCTTTGACGCAAGGAAAAGAATTTCTCCAAAACGTATTTATCGACCAACAAAGTCCTCAAGAATCCTTAATGAAATCAGGAAAAATGTGTTGATTCAAGCAGGAAAAGAACTCATGGGTCGCCGAGACAACCCTATACATTCGCTTCAAGCTCCTGAAGAAGGCGTTGAATCCTCTTCTAAGTCACAGCAATGACAAGACAGAAAGAGACGTCGAATACTCTTCAAACCTCACAAACACGTCCAAACAAAATGATAAGAAAAGACGAACAGCCATCAGAGAGTGAGACATTTTTGATTACTTAAAAAATGATGCATCAAGATTCTTACAATGTTTCAAGTGAGAACTCGATCTGTTTGTCATGCCACGGAGGATGATGCAATAATCCCAAAGCATCTTTGACTACCTCAGCAACTATCGAATTTGAAATCAAAGGACAAACCGGGGATTACATTGATCTGAATAACAGTTACTTGTACCTGAAAGTAAAAGTTCTCAAAACAGACAGCAGCAATATAGGGGCCGATGCTAGAGTAGCAATTTCATGCATTCGTTGTTCAGTGAAGTGGATTTGTACTTGAACAACAAACTAGTCGGCAACAGCATTGGCACTTACTCTCACCGAGCTTACATGGTAAATCTCTTTACGTACGGAAAAGAAGTCAAGAAAACACATCTGGATGCCTCAGTGATGTGGAAACCAGACAATTTGGATGTCTTCAATGACACAGCTTTGACTACGGATGACGATTCTCACAAGGTTGGATTTAACCATCACCAAAAGAAAATCAAACAAGGACATGGTTTAGAATTGATGGATCGTTTGCACTTGGACATGTGGTTTTAAGACAAGTATTTGTTGAACGGTGTGGATGTATGCCTAAGACTAAATGGAAGTAGTACCGTGTTTCATTTGAATGCTAATGCTAACAAGTACGAATCGAACATCAAAGAAGCCAGACTTCACGAGCTACATATGGAAGTCTTTCCTAAAGTGGGGAACAGCATTAGTCAAACTCTGACCAAAACGACAGCCAAGTATCCTCTACGACGAGTGGAAGTAAAAATCTTTACCGTTACATCTGGACTCCGATCCAAAGTCGAAAATAATGTCAACTACCAAAACGTTTACTCATTTGCATCGTCAGCAATGCAGCCCTCAACGAAACTATTGATCAAAATCTTTTCGAGTTCCAACATTTCAACGTGTCCAAGAATCAAGCCACCCGAGATGGCCAGATGTTTTGTACCAGACCCTTTGAACCTAACTTTGCCCAGAAACATTACTTGTGATTTTACTTTACTTTTTTTGAAGCCACAGGACATTTAGGAACCAACAATATCCACGGCATTTTGTACGGCGATTATTATGTGGATATGCTTTGTGGGGATCTGATTTAACTCCAGACCAAGGCAGGGATGACGGACATTTCCACCCTATAAAATCAGGCCAGCTCCGTGCGGAACTTCATTTTGCACTGGCTCTCGTGAACACAGTGAATGTCATCTGTATGCAGAATTTGACTGCTTTGGAAATCAAAAAAGTTTGAGAAGTGATCATAGACTATTAAAAAGATGGAACACGAGCCCATTGAAATAGCTGAAGAGGGTGTTTTCTATCCAGAACAGCAGCGGTCACAGACACTAAGTGGAGAAGAAGAAAAGAAAGATGTGGAACAAGGAATCATGAACGTAGACAAAGAGGATGATATTTTGAATCCAGAACAGCGATCACAAACACTAAATGAAGAAGAAGAAGAAGACGAAGAAGTTGCTTTGTATCTATTTGGAGATAGTGTGGATGCAAATATTTCCGGTAAGCAGTGGCGTCACTAGGGGGGGGGGGGCGCACCGGGTGACACCATCACAGGGGGGTGGCACCAAAATGGAAAAGTTTAAACTGTAAAGTTTAATGTTTAATGTTAAAATAAAAAATAACATAATTTTGTTGCAGTTCTTAAACGCTGTTACCTCAAATTTTATTGTTTTCTTCTTATGTCCTTTGTAACTTTAGGACTTAAATTTACAAACATTACTATAGGCGATTCTGTATGGTCTGGTACAGGAGGGCTCGGAGGAGGTCCATGGTGGAAGTCTGGAGAGGGTGACACCATGAGTTTACCGCACTGGGTGACGCCAACCCTAGTGACGCCACTGCCGGTATGTCACGCAGTGAAGACGCTACAGTTAGTTCTGATTGGTGGTTATTGTTTTACCCTGGACTTGAACAAACAATAACCACTAAACAGAACTGCATGTAACTTATTTCACTGCGTGACACACCGGAAGTGTAGCCTTCAAATTCGATCCCAGTAGAAAAGATGCGATGCAACCGATAAACTTCGCGTAAAAGTGGTTATCAAATGATCAGTAAAGTACTTAAATCGTACATGGGGAACAAATCTGGAATGTCTTCTTTCCGTTGATATATGTTATCAGTGGCTGAACATGCAGTCGGGAAAAAATAAGCAGCATGGAATTGGGGCAGAGGGAGGGGCAGATTTCGAACCACGCGTGTTAGTCATCTTGTGCTAATTTGTAGAAGGCGAGTGGGTGTTGTCAATAGTTTTCATTTTTTACTGACCGAAATGAATGCATGTGCTTGCTACGGTTGTCTAAGACGAATTCTCAATTTAAAGAATAAAAAGGCCAACGACTAATAATTATTCATGACTGCTGAAGATTAAAGTAACTTGTACAGAGTAAGTATCGTATTGTATCGATTCTTCACCTCTTGTATCGATACTCATATCGATATGGAAAAAGTATTGATACATCGATATATCGATTAATCGTTTCACCCCTACTTTTTAGTTTAGAAAATATATTCGAGAAATTTTAAGATTTTATAATAGACTCCATTAACATTCAAAAATGTAAAATATTCACATCTGCTTGAGAATCTCTCATCAAGAAGAATTCCATCATCGCCTATATGCATATGTTATCTGATACAATTTATGTTAAGCTTTAGTATTTACCCATTGAATGTCACATTGTTGGTATGTTTATTTTGATATCTTGTTCATCACGGTTTTTTTTTTCATGGTAATATTGTTGATATTTGCCTCTTGAAAACCCTTAACTGGATATAAAACACTCTTCTTCTTCCATACACCAGCATGGGTGGGCACTCTCCCAGTTTGGTGCTATGTTGGCTTGTACTATAGGGGGGTTGTATAACGCATACATTCTACCAGTCTTGCTGTACGGTTGAGACACTTACAGCGGCGATGACTAAAATGCGTAATGCATTTGACTTATGGTGCCTCCAGACCCGCCGACAGAAATTCCGGGCCCCTGGGCAGAGCAGTCATTGACCCCAAAACTAGTTTAATTTTCTGTATATAAAAAACCTGTGTACAGTTTTGCATATTAAACATGTAGTAATCTATCGTAACTTAGACTCTTGCAAGGAAGAAATTTTAATATTTACTGCAAAGATTATTGTATTTTTTAATAACTGAGTTGACGGCGGGCCCCTAGAAATCGCCGGGCCACTTGACAATTGCCCCCCCCCCCCCCCTTTTTCGGCTGGCCTGGGTGCCTCTGCAGCATCCCTCGCGTCACACGCACCCAACATATCACGAATGGAGAGCTCAGAGGAGACAGACCTGTGCTCTGATAAGCTCATGCTTTCTACTGGCTCCCCAAAAGCATATGCTTGTAATATCATTTGACAAAGTTTCTAAAAATAAATATGGTTCAAACTAAACTAGACAGAACAAAACAACGACCGGTCTCAGATACTATCAGGTTGAGACGCTTATTGCTGCTTGGCCACATTGCTAGAGCACTCCCTGATGTGGATCATTATCGAGCAACCGCAATTGGAAAAACAGCACGGGGTCGAAACGCCCAGTGGGAAGACCAACAGGCATCTGTCTCCGAATAGTGGAGTAGGACCTCAAGGAGTTCAACCTCAGACTGCACACCGGATTGTAAAAGGTACAAGATCGCATCTATTGGTACCGATTCGCATCTACAGCAGCGTTGCATCGATTGACACACTAATGACGACGGGTGAGGGTAGGTGTCGATATTTTCGTTTTGTGGTGTGTGTGTGACTGTGAGTGTAACGACTTAGAGAGATCTTACAAAGTTTATAAGATATATAATACTTTATGAGATATCTAGTTTTTCGAATAAATGCCAATATGGCTTACCATACGTTTCCTTTGTGACCGTTGATATATCTCAACAGCAGAGAGATATCAATTACTCTGGTGATAGATGACTCTTGTAACAGTGACCTATTTTATGCAACCAGGTCAAGGTTAATTTTTGAGATCCATTGGTCAAGTGTATATTTTAGGTTAATATGCACTTTTATACCGATGTGTTCTAAATCATGGCAACAGTAGGACAAATTCTAATTATTGTCACAAAAATCTTTAAGTAGAAGAGCAATAAATGCACTCGTGGCTCTCTTGTTGTGAGCTCAAACTTAATCTACATAATAATTAAAAAAAAGCAAATCTTATGAACGGGATACTATATATAATAACTCAAATACATGATACTAGCAAGAATGTGAGTCCGGAACTAGATCAGAGAGCAGACAAGCTGCTAGAGAAAAATAAACGGTCCCTCTTTTGTTTGGTCTAATCGGGAGGCTCATAAGGAGGTATGCAACATGGCGGCTGGTTAAATCAGTTCATCAACTTTCTTACCTTATATCTCTAAATGATCCGTACAGTTACCATGGGGAGTGAAATCTTTCAGAATTTCGTCTCAAAGGTAAAATGCAGAGTAATGCCGTTTACCGTAGGACGCGCGTGAAAGCTTTTTTAAGTCGCGATATCCGCATGACCCATTTGATGAGAATTTTCGATGCCATACCCACCTCAGCAGACCCGCTGCGTAAAAAAGTGAATCATCGGTTCAGGCACGACTGCCTTGTGAGATTCAGTAAATTATGACTAATGTTAACAAATTAGCAACATGTTTTTGGAACAAGGGCACTTCACGAGGCCGTTATTTTTATATGATAGCTTTAATTCGATTTAAATGGTGACTTGAAAAGGCCCAGTTGCAAAATGCCGTGTAAGTGCCCGTCGTCTTGACTCTTCGAGGAGAAATCATTGTTGTGTAGCTTACAAATCTAGATAATAATAACAATAGAGTATTGGTACTCTAACAAAGATGATATAAACATTGTAAAACCAAGAATTACAAATTTTCTTTGCAATATAGACCTGTACATACTAGACAATTTAAGAGTTCAAGAATATTTTAAAAATCAATGCTGCCAAAACCAAACGTGTTGCTTAGTAGAGTTCATTTAGATAATGTGAGCAATTAAAACCTTTTATGACTTTATGTGGAATAAACTTTATCTTGATCCATTCACATACAAAATGTATTTTCTAGTACAGTATTTCATCCCTCCTTGCCCTGTTAGATAGAATTAAGGCCTACATTCCTCTAAAAGTAAAGAGAATTATACTACATGTATGATGGTTATATCATGCTTGACGATGCTTGTGCTATTTGGGGCAATGCATGTAACAAAGAAATTGATAAAGTTTCCAAACTACAATAGAGAGCAACACATTTGATTATAGATGCCAATGTCAGTGCACCATCACTACAGTTGTTGAAAGAATTAGACTGGCACACTGTCAAAAATAGTATCACCTACCACAAACTTATTTATGTGTTCAGATCTATTCATAACTTGTCTCCTTAATACCTGAATGAAGACTTTTACATTGATTACTAACTCCACTTCATATAATTTAAGATCACTCGAAACCAACAATCTTTTTCTCCCATGAGCAAAATCTGACTTTTTCAAGAAAGTCCACAGTTTTCAGGAGTGTTATTATGGAATTCACTACCAGTTAATTTGAAAGTTGAAAGCAGTATTGAAGGGTTTAAGAATAGTTGCAGAAAGTATCTTCTTGAACAGCAATCTATTTTAATTTCTTCTATGTAGGTGTGAAAGAGAGAGAGAAGTGTGAGTCACAGAGAGACTAAAATTATGTGATGAATTTGTGAACTGTGCACGAGTTTTATGAAAAAGTTAGATGGTTTCTTCTTTTTTTTTCTTCAGTTTTGAGGGCTGCAGGGGAGATGAGTGCTTGTGCCACAAACTGTGTTACCCACTTTTAAATAAAGTATTATTAAAGTATAGCTACTTCCATTTCTCAACATAGGAAAAATTCCCATGCTTTTAAATACATATCTTGCCCAACCTGTATGATCCCCTTCTCAACCATGACCTGGTGTTATAGCCCAAAATCTGTTGCTTTTATTGTGTGTTCCCCTGCTATAGACTGCAAGTGTAAATTTTGGTCAACATGTATTCAAAACTGTAACTTTAATTGCAATTTTTGTATGAGTGACCTTGCCTTCCCAGGGACATCCCTCTTTCAAATAGTTACCACATGGGCAACCTATATTGTACCAACTTTTGTGAATTTCCATCAGCAGTTTAGGAGATGACAGTTATCGACAGATGGCTGAATAAAGAGAAGGAGCGCATATGTATCACAGCATCACTCTGCTAGAGCGTGGGGATAAAGATAGGACAACCTCATGGATGCTATATTTATATCAGGGTGTGACAATTCCAATTTTGACCTACTAGTTTGGAAAGGATTATGTGGGGGAAAATGGTGTCAGTATTCAATATTTGTAGTTATTTCTATTCATTTTTCATATTTTTTTCTGCTACTGCCACTTTTTACAAGATAATGCATGGTTTGATGGGGGGTGAGGGAGCATTGTTCCAGTGAATCCCGTTGAGTGAATAAACAAAATGAATTAATAAATGAATGAATAAATGTTTCATATGAAAGAAAAGTTTTTTTTTTAGTAAATAAACTTGCCAATAAATAATGATATGTTCAGTTTTATGAGCAGCAGTTGAAGAGATGATATTTTTAACTGGCGACTGCAATCAAAATGATAGATTTACTTGATAACTCAGCGAACAAAAAAAGATTTGTATGCTTTCACTTAAATAGTTTTAATGAAATGAAGTAAATGATTTTTCATCTCATGTCAACCATCTAATTGAATGTTGAAAAAAAATCATTGACCATTCTTCTGATGAATGATTTGACTTCTCATAAAGAAAAGCTGCAACAAAGGCTGTTTTCATTATCATCACTATTATTCCATGTAAATCATACTTGCTAGGAAAGTTTGACCATATTGCCTCCCAAGCTTTTATAAGAAACACTTTTAAACTATCTGTAAAGTGAGGCAAGTGACCATAATTGCATGGGAATAATAATCTTCAAAGAGAATAATGAATTTTATATTAATCCCCTAAACTAAAATATAATAATTACAATGAATTTGTCAAACTGTTGTGTGATGTTCTAAACATTCAAAATTCAAATGATCGTCAGCAATTCCATGACAGCTGTATCAATTTAACTATTATCCTTTGCCTTAAGATTTATATTTTGGTAAATAATTATTATTTTGACTGCCATTAATATTCTAATTCATTCAGTTTGCAATTTAACTAGAGAGTTTTATAATAAAAATAAATGCACGAATAAACAGAAAAACAAACAGACATTGATGCAGATTAGTGGGTAAGTGAAGGAGTAAACAAGAGAATTATGAAATATCAATTTAATCACAACTTCAAATAAACAAGAAAATAAATAAGTTACCATTACAAGATTGCAAAATTATAAGATCAAATAGAAAATCAAATAAGATCAAATAGAAAACTTGTTTGTTTTTTTGACAAAATGACACTTCATTTGGCAAATGGACATATTAACTATAGTGAAACCAGGAAGGAAGATACAATTGATAAATGTAAATTACAAGACTGAATGGATGTTACTTTTGAATGGGGATTTTATTTTGTGTTTTTTATTAGACTGAGCAATACAATTATCTTCTTAGCTAGTGGCCCTCAGGCACACACAATATAAACCTTCAACATAGGTGACAAGCCACTATGCTTCCTTAATTAGAGAACTTAGAAACAATAAAACAAGTCTTTATTTTAATCGGGGCTGACGCGAGGCAATACGGCGCCCTGTGCAACACAGAAGGTTTTGTTTCATTTAGCTCCCATGTCTGATGTTTGCTCCCCGTTTCTTCTCCAATTTGGCTCCCCTCTGAAAATGGCTCCCTGTGCAAGTGCACTGCTTGCACATAGCTTGTGCCGGCCGTGATTTTATTTGAACTAGATGTACTATGTCTGGTGATTATTTTATTCTTTTATGTTCTTTGTATACATTGATATGAGCAGAGCAACATAATTCAAATTAGATCTTTAACAATTCTCAGGTGATATAATAAATAGCCATCTGGGTTATGTGAAAGTCATCTGTTGAGCTATTTACATGAAATTTCACTTGACCAACAATGGTTTTTAGTGTCAAGGCTAGTTGGACTAGGGAATTGTTCTCTCCTGTTATATGTATCTTTTTCAAAATTCCTATGAAAATTATAAAGAGTACAGTAATTAATAATCCATGATAAATCAGTAGCCAGGCTCCTTTCAGTTGGTTAGATAACACCACTGCCTCAACTGTAAATTTGGAAGTAAAATGACACCTAGAAAAAACAATACTCTTTGATAACTTAAAATAAGTCCAGTCCAATTGCATAATGCACTAGCAGATCTGGGTCTTTAAAATTTGTTAGGAGTAATCATTAGGTCAAATGAAATAGATCCTGATCTGCTGGCACATTATGCAACAGCAGATCAGGGTCTATGTTGTTTGCAGTTGGAGCCAACTTATACACAAGTATATATGGTAACCAGATTGCATCTGCAGTTTACACCTAATGTAGGCCTGTAGGAAAGTATATTATCATACTTGATTATCATTTCTTGGTATCCATGTTTTGTGTTAGACCAGGCATTGGCAACCTTTTAGAACTGTTGTGCCAGGTCTGCTCAGTTGTATAGTGCTGTGTAGAGTGGTGTGTACCATGAGGCAAAAGTCATATTCCAAAGACTTGGCACAATCCAAACTGTCTGGCATGCCACCATTGGCATGCGTGCCATAGGTTGCCGACACCTGTGTTAAACTAGACATATTGCTTTATTGCAGGAAACAAAACTATTATTGCTCAACTGCCATATTTCTAATTTATAATGAATTCTTTAATATACAAGATTTATCTCACTTGGAAATTCTTGCTAAGAGACATAACATTCTTTTTAAAAACAGATTGCTATCAATATTTTAATTTTAATGCCATGAAAGGAAAATATTATTTATCATTTGAGCTTTGAAAATAATAATTCCATTTGTTTCCATTGAAAACAAATTTCACTTCTCTGCCATTGTTATGTTGTTCTGTGTTGACAGGTTTTTTCATATCTACATATGGCTCACCTGATGACGCATATGTGCAACTTGGATGTCGACCAATGAAAATGTGGCTTACATAAAGTCAGAGTGATGATACATAGGTAGATAACAAATGTACTATGTCTGCCCATTTATTCGGGTAATGACTATATTTTGTGTTCAACATAGAAGTCACATATTAATAGGTATATGAGTACCGAATCCCAGTAGTTGAGTAATCTTCAAAGTCTATGAGAAATAGCAGTGACAGGAAATCAGTCTTTAATTTAACCAAATGCTGTACAATCTAATTGTTGGTGAGGAACTCCCAGTCAGTGATCCAGGGGTCAGAATACCTTATCAGTGTTCCTGTTGTGGCTGCATATATTGAATTTGGTCAGAACATATAATTGTAATTTAAATTTATTTACATTTTTACATTTGACCTTTTACCTCATCTCAGGGGCTTGAGGTGCAGCAGCAATGGGTAACACTGAAGCTACTTCCATGATTCACCATGGCAAATCCACAAGTCTTATATTACATGTTTGCCAGCCCAACCCACCCCATGCTTCCCCTCCAGACCATGACTAAGGGGAAATAACCACAAATCCATTATATATAGTATGGGTCTTCCTCCTATGAATGCATGTACAAAGTTTGCTAAACAATATTACAAAATTGTCATGTAATCGCAATTTTTGTATATTTGACCTTTGACCCCCTACCAAAGACCCCAGGGAATGTCCACAAAAATTGTACCCCTCTTGGAGATGGTTGCCACATGGGCAACCTATGTACCAAGTTTGGTGAATTTCCACCCAGTGGTTTAGAGAAGCTGTTGTAGACAGAAGGAAGGATGGATGGACACGCGTAGGGTATCACAATAACATTATTAACCATGATACTTTTTAAAAAGTATGGAATCTACTACTACTACTACTACTAATAATAATACAGTAAAACCTGCCTTAGCAGACATCACCATATAAACAACACCTCAAAATGGAAAACATGTATGGGTCAGATGTTTCTTCTCTGATTTTAATTATCATTTTCAACTTTTATAAAAGGGACATCTGTCCATAAAGGAGAAAATGTTTTCTCCTGAGTGTCTTTTATAGACAGGTTTCACTATAGTAATATTATCCCATTATAATTATATATATAGACACACATAATTTGCAGGTTTTCCACCTGGTTGCTATGGAAGCAATATTGCTGCTGGAGGAGCCACCTAAAGCACAATTCTGGCACACAACATATCCTAAGGAACATTCTTAACAATTAAGTTTGATTAAAATAAGCTGAGCCATTTGGGAGAATAAGTTAAAAATGGGTTTTCTACCTGGTTGCTATGGAAGCCACACCATTGCTAGAGAAGCCACTCCAAACAAAATTCTGGTAGAGCATGTTCTAAGAATCATTTCTACCAAGTTTGATCAAAATTGACTTGGCTGTTCTGGAGAATAAGCAAAATAAGTTTTCCACCTGGCTGCTATGGAAACCACACCACTGCTATATGGAAGCCATCCTGAACATGACTCTGGTAGAGTATGTCCTATGAAAACTTCCTAACAAGTTTGAACAAAACTGACTCAGCCATTCTGGAGAAGTTAAAAATATGTTTTCCACCAAGTTGCTAAGGAAGCCAGACTGTTGCTACGGTCAGCTACCCTGGACACAAATCTGGTAGAACATGTATTATGAATTGTTCCTACCAAGTTTAATCAAAATTGGCTATACTATTCTAGAGAAGAAGATGAAAATAGGTTTTCCATATGGTTGCTATGGAAACCTAACTGCTGCTTTTTTAGGGGCCACACCATAAAAATATCTGACAGAGCATAAGCAATGAAACATTCCTTCCAAGTCTGATATCAAACTGACAGCCATTCTGGAGAAGTTGATTATATGTGTTCCATATGGTTGCTATGGAAGCAGCACAATTACTAGGGAGCCATCTCAAATGCAATTTTGGTAAAGCATGTCCCATGAAATAATCCTACTAAGTTTAATCAAAACTGGCTCAGGTGTTCCAGAGAAGATGTCAAAAAAATAGTTTCCTCCCGGTTCCCAAGGAAACCACATTGTTGCCAGGTAAGCCATCCTCAACAACAATCTGGTAAAGTATGTCCTAAGAATTGTTCCTCCTAAGTTTAAGTCCAACTCAGTTTAATATTGGCACAGCAGTTCTGGAGAAGAAGCTGGAAATAGATTTTCCATTTGGTTGATATGGAAGCCATAATATTACTAGGGAAACCACCTTGGTCAAGGCCAGGTGAGCCTTTTTTCCCCTTAGTGGAATGAGGGCTCACCTCCAGTTAACCAAATGTAAAAACTATCCTAAAACAAAACAAACAAGAAAAAAAGTATGTTTCCAGCAGAAAAGTAACAAAGTAAACTTTGGATACATTTTATGACAAGAGGTTCCAGGGAACCTGATATCGCACAAATTGCTCTAACAGTAGTAGTTGTAAGGTAGGTGCCTTGGATTGAAAGACACCCATATCAGAATAATTTCCAAATACATGTATCTGGTTGAAATTAGTAATATTTGACATGTTGCTTAAATGTGTTTCTACTTTGAGTAACTTATGGTTATAATAATACATTTTGTATCAATATGAAAACTGTTTTCTTTTAAAAAATCCCAGAATCTCCCAGAAAATGAAATGGTCAGTACCTAACTAACTACACTATTGTAGTTTGAAAGATTCACTAAAGCATTAATTGTAGTTATGTGTTTAGGAAACAGCAAACAGTGGTCCATTATGTCATGAAAAATGGACCTATCAGGTATTTCCTAGCATGTGTGTACCTTGACATAATTAGTTATTGAGAAAAAACAATGATACAGATGAAGAAGACAAAAAATTATTGCGGCTGCTAAATTATTCCGCTGATTCTTTAAAGAATGTTCAGAATACCTGGAGTTAGCTCAGGTAACATATCCCTCCGCCTCCCCTCCAACCCTCTTTCCCCCCCCCCCCCCCCCACATGTGTATTCTAGGACATGCAACTGCTGGATTCATACTAATGTCTAAAAATTGTACTGAAAAATAACCAAATGTAGAAAAATCATATCATATTTGCAAGCCCTACCTTTTTATCTTCATTAATATCCTCCAATATTTAAAAAACTTCCTCCACTTTCTTTTTCCCAATGGGAGGGGGGTGATTGTTTCCCTAAATATTCAGTTCTAGACATTGCACATATGCAGAACATGTAGCTACACTTGTAAATAGGACATACAAGGAGAAGTTGCCTCCCATTTCTGTTTATTGTACATGTTCTTGTAGTTACTAAATATAAAGTGTTCTGATCTTAGAAATGCGCTCAAACCAAATGTCATATTAAAACGGCATCTAACTTCCACATGAAACCGCAGTATTCCAAATGTTGTTTAAATTAATCCACCAAGTCCATAAGATATTATAGTCAATAAAAGAATCATATGATATATGGATGTATGGAACAGAATAATGTCAAAATTATGGACAGACACATGTAACACCCCTGGACCCCTATATGGGGGGTGGCAGAGACATAAAAGGTTTTAATGTCTCACTAGTCTAGGCCTGTCCATATTGGATCTGTATAGATAATTTAATATAACATAGTCAGTGTGCACAGAGTTGTTTAGCATCCAAAAATTTTGTGTGCCTTGTTTTCATTTTACATCTGTTTTTTCCCCACGCCCTGGTTTGGCTTTTAGTTGCATAATGATGAAAGCCAAAGTTAGCTGGGTGACCCAGGTTATTGTCTTACCTGCATAAGTGCATGGTGAGACATAGACATAGGTATGACTTTTCCATTGGGTGATTGTGGCATTGTTGTCAATATTAAAGTTTTGACTTAAAGATTTTGGAAGTCAGATGCAGGGGGGATACATTGTTGCATGGATGATGAAATGCCAGGTTCCTATGAATACTTGTTTTCAACTGTAAGGGATCCACCTAATTTCAGGTTTCTGTAGTGTGTGATTTTTTTTATTCCAGATGAAGGAGATGGCCAACATGTATTCCAAAATTAACAAAGAAGACCAAGAGTTGGGTTTAAAACTGCTTGTCTCCATGTGTAAGAATTTTGAGCTGCTTCTAGGACCTGGCCATTTCATGTCAGTTTATACACACTATTCCTCGGAAGGAATTGAGGATTTGTTCTCCAGATTTACATCTGGGTCAGAGAATGCAGTGCAAGATATTTTAAATGATGTTATTGCAGAATCTGTCTCAAAAGCTGAAGAGAAAAATTCAGTTTGGCCCTTGACTAGATTTAGGGAAAGGAGACCCATATCAAAACCAAATGATATAGAGGATTCTAGATTGGCAGAATTGGACGATGGAGGTGCCTTTGACGATATGGATATTGATGAAGATGACACACCAGAGACTAATTTTTATAATCAACCAAAGAGAAAAAGGGAAAATCATAGACGATTTATAGGCTTGAGAAGCAAGACTTGTTCTAGAGTATCAGATAAAACTGTGTTCACCTCAGACATTAAGACAAGGTACCAGTCTACTAAAACTACAAGGCACCAGTCTGGCAAAACTAGATTATCATCATCAAATGAACCTGACCAAGCAGTTTTAAAGACTGATGGGAAGAATTCCATGAAAACTGGTAGAAAAAGGGGTCGCAAGCCTAAGGTCAAGAAAGGTGGCATTGTTGAACCCCTAGTTTCAGGAAAAGAATCTGCTACTTCAAAGGAAAGAGCAGAATTAGGGAAGCTGGACTTGAAGGAAGAAAAGGAAATATCTCACATTAAAGCATCACAAAATGGATCCAGTGCAGACACTTCTAGTCAAGATATGAATTTGAAATTAGTATTACCAGTAAAATGTGATGATGTAAAATTAGCTGAAAATTCCAAAGAGCATACACCCATTCGAATGGTAGCTAAAAGGACAGTAGATGGACAAATAGTCTCTAGCAATCCAAAAAGGCGGCGAGGCAGACCTCCAAAACGGCAGGTCTTCAGTTGTGAAAATTGCCCTGAAACCTTCACCCACAAACAGTCATTGCTTAATCATTGGATATTTGATCATAATTGTGCTCCACGTAGCTGTAAATTTTGTCGAAAGGAATTCATGCATGAAGTGCCTCCTGAACATAAATGTAAGAAATATCCATTATCCAAAATTACCAAAATCTGTAGAGTATGTGGGGATGAATATGCAAATAAAAAACTATTGAAAGAGCACATGACTTCAGAACATGGCATAAAAACTCGTGAACCATCATACTGTTGTAAAATTTGTACAAGGAGCTTCGGGAAAAGAGCATCCCTATTCACCCACTACAAGGATCATGCTGAAGGGAAGTTTGTCTGCATGAGATGTGGGAAATTGTGTGAGACATTTGAGAACTATTCGTTTCACATGGCAGAACATGAAAAGGAGGCAAAGTTCTACTGTGAGAGGTAAAAGAGTCAAAGTTCTGAACCATCTTACATTTGCACCGCTTTGTTTTATGCCTAATATAGAATGTACCAAAATGGCAAGACATTGCTCTCATGTACTGCACTTGTTTGTCCATTTTGTTGTCGACTTATGTTTATAGTATTGTGTGTGTGTGTGTGTGTGTGTACAATTAAGATGACTTTGGTTGTTTTGTTTTAAGGATCAACATTGTCCCATAAGTTTTAAAGAGAATTCTAACTGTCAGTGTGTGCATGGTGATATGCATGGATCATTTTCTGTCATTTCTTTTATGCTAAGTTACAGACTTTATATCTTTGGGCTGTGATTAATTTTAGCTTGTGAAGTTGAGAAAAGTGTGGAAATATGCTGGTTTGTGAAAGATCTCTTGAGTTTTTGAAATGGGTATATCTCCATATTTGGCTTGCCTGGAGAGCATCGGCAAATGATATTTTTGTTTGGAACATAAATTTGTGGATTAGGGAAGGGGTTTTATTTTTTTCACAAAATAAAGAGAGGATATTTGCTTGAAACGAGTGAATAACGGATATATTTCATAGAGTGGGTGAAAATACTTAAGTTTTTCACCCACGAGATGAAATATATCCTTTATTCACTCGCAGCAAGCAAATATTCTTCTTATTTTATGCTCAAGCGTATTGTCTAGCAATTTGTATAACACACTGAAGTAGCTGATTTCTTACTGCATCCCGCGCGATAATGTCAGTAGTTTACCGTTTATGTTCTGTTCTGTTTTGTGTATATTTGCACATAAAATATCAGTAGTTACATAATGCTCCTTCCAAATTAAAGGTAAAACAGCAGATAAAAAGAAAATGAAAAAAATATTTGCCCATTCCTGGATTTGAACCCAGTTCGCCTGGATGCAAAGCAGCTATTTTAACCTTTACACCACGCAAGCATCTTACATAAAGTTCGGAATTTCTTATTATAACGTTATCAATGTTTATTGACGGCCAGTGAAAAAATATGATAGTGAAATATCACAATTATTTTACTAGGAAAATCCAGTAATTCACTGCCTAGCATAAAATAATAACTGGTTTGTTGGGTCCTTAAATTCCTGGTTTGTACCAAACATAAAATCCACAAATATTGGTACAGCGCAAAAAATAGTGAACTCACATTACTGATCACTTTTCTTCCTGTATTTTTCTTGTTGTTGTTGATGATGATTATGATGATTTTGTTGTTGTTGATGATAATTATGATGATTATGATGAATATGATGATCTTGTTGTTGTTGATGATGATTATGATGATTTTGTTGTTGATGAGATAGGCATCAGCCTTAAGTTTATGCATTTACATCTCCATTCTCAAAAACTGCTGCATGTACAGTCATGAAACTTGATGGGTGCACATGCACACCATATTTCTAGTTTTTATACGCTTGCCATAAGGTGGAGTGTATTACATGCATATTATGGTGATGTCCATTAGTTTATCTAAATTTATGTCCATATGTACATCGTTTACCAATATTGTTTCCACACAATAACTCAAATTCTCCACCATCTACAGTTAGCAAACTTTGTAAATGGCTTGCACTTGGGGTAAGGAAGTGCTCACATGTCATTGTCACTATGACTGAAAGAAGAAAAAATGTTTCTGCACAATAACATTAGTTCTACATCACAGACCTAGACCAAACTCTGTGGATGGCTTGCACTTGGGGTGAAGAAAAAGCCTATTGATTTCATGGTAAAAAACCTGTAGATTTTAGAGTCAAAAGGTAAAATGTTATGATCTCTGTGACTGAAAGAAGACAAATGGCTTGTTCACAATAACATTAGATCTACATCACAGACCTGGGCCAAACTTTGGATGGCTTGCATTGGGAGGGCACATAATGTGCATTAATATTGCTCTTGTTTATGATGTTTGAGTTTTAAAAGAGTACAAATATAGTTTACTATAGTTGGATATATTGTTTGTATTTAGTGGGGGAAAAGTATTCATATCATATGGGCAGTTTTCATATGGTTTAATATAACTTGGTCAGGACTTTTTACTTCAAAAGAGGGAGGATTTTCAATGAGAATGGCAAATTTTTCATTGTGGCACATCTTTGACTTTCTTATCCCAATGAAGACCCAAAGCTTGGGTCGCTATGTGAGTAGTTTTTGTCCATTTTCATCTGCTTGTATGAGAACTTTTGTGTGATTTCTGAGTCAGGGAATGTTATTTTGACTAGATCTGATAAATGATCTGCTACCATAAATGGGAGATTATATTCAGCTATAAAATTGGCAAACAATGTCTCCCCACATTTATCTTTATCCACATTTGATGCAGATTCTGCAAACATGGATTTCAGTGATGGCGTATTTGTTGTCATGTTTAATATGCTCCAATATGCTGCATGACGGGTAATGTCATTCTTGCCACCATAGCAGATTTTAAAATCTGTTTTATGGAAGGGCAGAATGCATATTCATGTTCTTGGAACTTGATTCCAACCACTGAAATTCTGTTTCCATCCATCATTGAATTTCGTGTGATATTTTGGTTGCTTAGATTTTGGGGTTTAGCACTAGGAGATAACACACACTTAGACATCTCAACAAACTTTAAAAACTGAAACCAAATGACCCTGTTTTATGCTGATTGAGCTCTTTAGTAATCCAGCCATAATCAATTAATCTCTTTAATTCTTTTGGAATTATTTCTGATCATGCATAGTATAATCTTGTCGACAAACTTCAAACACTGAAACCAACTGACCCTGCCAACAGAATCAAAGGGATGTTAACTCGGTTTCATGCTGCTTGAAATTAGCAACAGAATCATCTTGCCCTGCTTAAGCCAGTTCAGAGTCATGTGATCACAGACAGTATTACAGTAAATATACTACACTGGAAGCAAGGTGTGAATAAAATGGAAAAAATATAAAATTTGTGTACACAGGAGATTTCAGTGAGTGACAGGAGGAACAGGAGACACCCCTCATCTTGGGAGGAAAACCCTCCTATCCGGGAGGTTCACATGTATGTAGACAATGATTATTTAATCCTGCCAAGTCATTTCACAAATACATTCCCAATTACATGGCTGCAGAATTGTGGAAATGAAGCAGAAGATTTTCAAACAAAGAGAACATCAAAAATTTGGAAAACTTGTTACTAGTATATGAAATATCCATTACATGTAAGTATGTTCAAGTACACAGATTTAAAATGTTCTGCCATACTTGGAAATCATTCATACTAGGGCTGGTTGAAGACCAGAAGACCTTATGCAATGGGCCTGTGTACATCATCTGTCATCTGTCTGTTGTCCATAGCAGTTGTTTGTTTTTATTGCTACTCCTGCTAAACCACTTAGAAGAAAGTAAAGAAACTTGGTACACAGTTTCATTCTGAGGTTTACTTGAGCCAGAAGAAAAAAAGTAAATCTTATTACAAATCTACACCAACTGCATATCTAGCCTACAAAGTTTCAATAAAATCCTCTGAGCAGTGTGGGAGAAGAAGCATAACAAGCTTTGTCATGGATGGACAGACTGATAGATAGTCAGATGGATGAACAAATGGGCAGGCAGGCACATGGGGGCAATGACAATATTCATGCTCATTGCTGATGATTTTTCAAGCAGTTTAGGAGCAGAAGCATTAGCAAACCTAATTCTCAGAAGTTCCCCTTTTTTTAAATAATATTTTGCAAAAATTCCCCCAAAATGGACCAGAGGTAAAAAGTAAAACTTTTTTGTGCATCTACTCCAACCACATATCTAGCCTACAAAGTTTCAATACAATTCTCCAACCAGAGTAGGAGGCAAAGTGATGACAAGCTGAATTCTCCACCCCCACCCCCTTTTTTTAAAAATAAAATTTGTTTGGGCAGAGGAAATAAGTAAAACCTTATTGTGCATCTGAACCAACCACATATTTAGCATACAAAGTTTCAAGACAATCCTCCAACAATATAGGAGGAGAATTGGTGATAAACAAAGTTCCATAAATCCCTATTTTGAAAATTTTTCAGGATTTTAAAAATAATTCTTTAGTTTAATTTCACCATTTTCAGCATGTGATGAAACTTAATACATGAGCAAGGAAATAAAGTTTGCATTTCAGTATCAGAGACAAGCCTACCAAGACTTCCAGTTTCCCCTTGTGAACTCTCAGTTTTTATGCAGAGATTAGGAGTCATGCAAGATTTAGAATAGCACACAACTTGCCATAGACTTCTCTAATTTTTCATTTGAAGTTCCTGTTTCTTTTTCAGTATTTACCAAATGTTTATAACAATGAAGTTATTGATCAAATGCAGGATTGCATTCCAAAAAACTACATCGATAAATATAATATATAGCTATAAGGATGAATTGATTGATATATTTATCACCATCACCAATACCTAAAATAATGTTTTGAGAGTAATTAATAAAATTAAAACCATCCCTTTGTATCGCAGTAGAGAATGACCTCCATAACATTTCAGTGACTATACATTCATATAGCAAATATATTAGGCATTTTTTCACATTTACAGAAAGAACAGACAGACATATCAGCTAATTTAAACCAGTATTTTCTCATTGCCAAGATGTGATGTAATACTTTGTATTGGAATTCTCGTAATTTGGTTTCAGGTCTGAAGAAATTTCCCCAAAATGCGTCATAGGAAAGAAATAAAACCTTACTACACATCTACACTAAACACATATCTAGTCTACAAAGTTTGAATATACACCTCAGATGTGGGAGAAGCAAATGATCAACTGAATTTACAAAATACACCTTTTTTTGGCAATTTTTCAGTAAATTCCCTCAAAAATAGCCTAGAGGAAAAATGTAAAAACTTACAGCACATCTACATCAACCACATATCTAGCCTACAAAGTTTTCATAAAATCCTAAAACAGCATATGATGAGAAGCAATGATGAACTAAATTCCCAAAATACCCCTTTTTTTGACAGTCTTTCAAGAAATTTCCCCAAAAATGGGCAAGAGAAAAAAAAAGTGAAACCTGATTGTGCGTCTACACCAATCACATGCCCAGCCTACAGGGTTTCAATAAAATCCTCTAATCAGTGCAGAAGTGATGACAAGCTGAATTCTCAAAATACCCCCCTTTTGGACAATGTTTGAACCAATGTCTTCAAAAATGGGCTAGAGAAAAAAAGTTCATCCTTACTGCACATCTGCACCAACCACATATCTAGGCTTCAAAATTTCATTAAAATCATGCAAGCAGTGTGGGAGGAGAGGCAATGACAAGCTCTGACATGGATGGACAAAAAGATGGACAGGCTAATGCATGTACATCGGATCAAAGACAATATACCTGTTCTTCACAGAAACATGCAGGGATAGAAAGTTTGAAAACTAGACCTACTTGACCTTGGGGTCAAGCTAATGGCTACTGCATGCATTTTTGTTCTTCACTGAGCATATGAACACTGTAACTTATACATATGCAAATGAATTTTGACCAGACTTTATATTTTGTTGTTTTTCAATAAACAAGTTGATTTCTTGGTCAAAGGTTTTTGTCTTTGATGGCTTGTACAAGTTTAAATGGATTTTCTTCAAACCCAGTTTGTGGATATATCTGAAGAATACTTTCAATTATGTCAGTTCGATAATACTGGTTTATTTTTAAAAATATAATTCTGGATTAAACTGAACTTAGCATGTGGGCATATACTGATGGTATCTGAGACGAATTCAGTGGTCTTCTATTCATGATATCAAGTTGAAGGTCAAAGGCCATGCCAAAGATATTTGAACTGGATTTATCTTGTAAACCTGTTCAACATATAAGAAAATATTTTAGTTTCCCAATTTGGTATTTTCGAGTTTCTCAAGAATATCTCAGAAATGATAACAGATAAAATAAGGGAAGAAATGGATTTCTTATGAACTTCTACAAATTTTTTTTTGCAACTAAAGCATCAGTCCCTTTGATGGACTCCTGTGTAAATGTCAGATCCTGTCATGGCACAAAATCACATGCCTCAAACCAGCATGACTTGGTTGGATTATGCTAAGGATATATCATGGACCTAGAAAAATGTATTTGTTATAAAGATTCTTACTAATCTATACGAGTTTATAATTCCCTATTTTTGTCTCTACCTGTGACAAATGTCACAGAACACAAGACATAGCTATTACAATGTCCTTTCATCATTAGTCTGTCTGTCCACCAGGTGTCATCTATTTTTGTTTGAATGAAGTTTTTTGGTCAATGTCTCCTGTTTGTATCGGTGGATTATCATTATACTTTACCCATAACTGCATCGGGGAGGAAGGAACAATCAAGGAGACTGAAGACCAAAAGAGTTCAAAGGTCAAGGTCACATGGTCATTTGGTAGTGTATTACCAAGGCCACAGAAACATTATCGAAGGCAAAAAATGAATTTACATGTTTATGTTTTATGTTGCCAGTTGTGGGAAGTACTTTGAGCGAGCACAGCAGTATGAGCAGCATCAGCTGGCCCATGAACAACACATATGTCTACAGTGTAACAAGAGCATAGCCTCACATAGGGGGCTTGCGAAGCACATGAAGGCAGAACATGGAGAGGAGATTCCCACAGAGGATAGGATTCATAAATGCGAGTCATGTCACAAAATGTTTGCACGCCCAGGAGCATTGATGGTTCATATGAGAATCCATACAGGTAAAGACTTCCAGTTTCTTTTCCTAGATTCTCAGTTTTCAAAATTATTAGTTCCACCACTTTGTAGTTCCTTATCTCTTTACTTCTGGACATTAGCAGGTCCACTGACTGTTGCCTAGGAAGACATTACACACAGTGACAGGGTAAACATTACCCACAATGTCAAGGAAATCATTACACACTGTAACAGATTATTTTGAGAGATGCATAAACTAACAAGGTCTTACAAAATTGAACCATTCCAAGCATAAAGGACATATCAAGTTTAAAATGTAATGAACTGGTTGATGATGTAATAATTTTAGTTTGTCATATATGTTTTTAACATGCAAATTAATGACAGCAAAGAATGGAATAAAGAAAAAACGGCTTTTAAAATCATAAATACAATAAAATCTTTGTCAGGTTGTAAAATCAAATATGATATTTTCATTCACAAGGATCAATTATGTTTGGGACAGCTCATATATAGTATTAGACAGTGTATAGTAACTTTGCACTCAAAATGTATAGATTTGATTTATTTAAAATTATGAATGTAGCTTGTATGCAAACAGTTTGGCAGAGTACATATAATGTTTTGATCCAGAGTCTGTTCTAGGATGCATGATTGCAGAATTCACGCTGATTTCTAAAAAAATAATCTAGCCCAAAAATAAATTGAATGTACAATAATTATGCATCTTTTTGCAAGCCCTACCTTTTTTCTGTGTTATAAATCCCTCCATTATTTAGAACATTTCCCCCATTTTGTCATATGGAGGGGTGAATAATCAATCCATGCATCAACAATTTGGTTTTAATGCAATAACTTGAATTCTGCTTCTTATATCTTCATCAAACTTATGTTTTTTAGTAGTGGGGGTGGGGATGGGTTGTGTGGCTGTCAATAAGTTAGAGGTGAAGGTCACCAAAAGCGTTGTTTGAGACCGTGAATCCAGCATCTTTAAGACTTTCCTCTCCCTCCCATTCTATCGCTATAGCACCAAAACACACCGATTCTATATTTCTCTCGCCGAGAGGCATTATTGTAATTCAAGCGAACTTAAGATCACATCATTTATCCTGTAGAATTCACTCTTTGTGCAATAACAGAAGTTTTACTTCGCATATCTTCACCAAACTTTGCATGTTGGATGTCCTGCAAGAGACAAAAACCTGTTGATTTGGGGGGTCTGAAAACAGAGATTAAGTCCATAACTCTGCGGTTTCCATTCAGTAACTTGTTCTGTTTAACTTACCTCGCAGAACTTTGCATATAGGTTGCCATATAAAATATAAAGAAGCATTTTGATTTGGAGGTCAAAGTTCAAGGTTATCATGACCTGAAAAAGTCAAATGGTTTCTGCACAAAAACTTGAATTATACTAAAGATGTTGCTTCACCAAATCTTACAGACATGCAAACCTTAATGATACAAAGAAGCCTGTTGATTAATTTTATATCTATAGGTCAGATGTCAAGGTCACTAATGAACATTACTGTTTCCACACTTCACAGAAAGGTTGCCCTTAATGAGACAAAGAAACCTCCTGTCCTTAACAAAACAGGCAACTGGCATATTACATACCGTCTGCAGTACTTTTTTATCCACATTTTTTCTTGTTTGTTTACACAGTCATTCATGTGTTTTATTCATTCATTTATTGTTACACCCTCAGTATTTGGACCCTATTTAACCTACACTCATGAAAATTTGGTATGTGACTGCAGTAACTCAGCCATACATAAAGCAGGTCATTGTGACTTGATTTTCATAGTTGAGCGACTTTTATTTTCATCTCTCTTGGTTAATGGTATTGAATCCTGTCCGTACTAGCCATGATGGCATATCTCTATGTAAGGAATGCCCTCTGCTTTGGTATCAATCTTCCATACTAGTCTTTATATTCAGGGTTCATACAGTCTGCAAAGTCTGGAAAAAGTATCGGGGAAAAAAGAGTGCTTTTTCCAGACCTGGAAAAAGTATGGAAAATAAAGATTTTGCCCAAAAGGTCTAGAAAAGGTATTGAATTTTGGGTTGCTGTGTTTTATTTTGCTGAAGATGCTCGACGCCTTGGGCACCATTTGGTCAAGGGACAGTCCTGCTGGTTCAATATGGTTGGTGAGAAGTGTTACCTATCATCCACTTGTGATTGGTGGATACTATTTTATATTATGCGGATGCCACATGCTCATTTATAGTGACACAGACTTCGAATACATGTGCCAGAGGGGTCTGGAAAAAATTGCAAACCAATCTGGAAAAAGTCTGAAAAAGGTCTAGAATTTGTTGTACTAAGAGCTGTATGAACCGTGTATATTGACAGTTACTCCAGATGTGCTTCTGTTGGTGAAGGGATTTGCCATATGTTCTGACGTCTTGATATGCAAGTGAAGACAATTGACAATCATAGTTAATTAAATGTTTTGTTTTTTTTCTCATTGAAAATCAATTGCATGAATCAAATTTCACAAATATTAATTTGTTGGTCTTTATGGCAAAAATTTCAGTCATGATCTTTGTTTTAAAAGCCAGTTGATTGAGGATTATTTAGGTGTGTATTATTGAGGATTATTTAGGTGTGTATTATTGAGGATTATTTAGGTGTGTATTATCAGATATAGTCAGATAATTGGCAAATAAAAATAATCTCTTTTGATTTGTACAACTACAGATTAACCTATTGTTTACACTGGCTGTAATATGTGCCAGTGTGCATGCCAGACTTTGTTTTACTTCATGCATGTTCCTAGGCTATTTCTGGACCCATGGCCAAGCTCATAACTGAGATGTGACAGCTACCTGGCCACATTTTGAGTAAGTTTCGGTTTGTTGTGTACAAATAAAATTTGCTTCAGTTTTCAGAGTAAATAGGTTTTAGTTTCTTGAATAATTTTTATTGAAATTAAAGAATGAAAAATTGGGGAGAAGAAAAACATATCAGTTTCAAGACGATTTCGGTTGAGTGAGGTTTTGGTTTTGAGAGGTTGTACCATAGAACTGTGCTCACCAACACAACACAAGTGTACTAGAGTCAAAGTATAATATGTATACCAAGCTCAAGGTCTGAGAAATTCCAATGAATTTCCACTGGACTACCAGGAAATGAATGAGGTAGCTCAGCTGCAATTTAGTAGTCTAAGGAAGGTACTTTAGATTTAAATTGTTAGTTTAAGGACTATCTTTTGCAAATTGAACGTTCTGGAAATCATGATATTGTGTATTAGCTGAGTGTGCTAATTGAATTCACTTTTTGATAGCCCAGACCCAGGATTCAGGCTCTGGGCACAAGATTTGTTAGATCCTACACTAGTCTAAGTAGTAACCACTTCTTAGCATCCATTCAAACAGCCTTGTCTCTTTCCACTGCAAGTCAAATAACTTCAACTCTCAGATATGGGTCTATACAGTTTGCAGTTGGTATCAGCCTATATGTGAGTATATACGGTACTCATTTATAGGTCAAGACCATTTGCAAACAATATAAACCTTGATCTCCCATCACATAATGCACTGGCAGATTAGGGTCTATGTTGTTTGTTTTACTGATTACTCCTAACAGACTATATACTCAGATCTGGGTCTGTGCAGTTTGTAGTTGGAGTAAACTTATGTGAGTATACTACAGAAGATATTATACTTTAATGTAACTAATTCCTATTAAAGATTTGTATTGTTCCCAGTCAGTCATTATAGCAAGGGACACTGCACTCTCACAAAAAGATAAATAAAACAAAATGTACCATATATACTTGCATATAATTCGGGTCCAAATGCAAACAATATAGACCCTGATCTGCTGTCGCATAATGTACCGGCAGATCAGGGTCTGTGTTGTTTGTTTTACTGATTAGTCTTTACAAACTGCATAGACCCAGAACTGGCGGCACATTATGTGACAGCAGATCTGGGTCTTTGCAGTTTGCAGTTGGTATTTATATTATACACGAGTATATATGGTATACAGATTTTTAGAGCAAATCCTCATCCAACATAATGAGAGGTAAGATTTGGTTTGGTACAAAACTAACATTTTTTTGTTTTTGCAGGCGAGAAGCCAGTTGAGTGTGGAGCATGTAAGCTGTTCTTCAGGACAACCAAAGCCTTGGCCAAGCACAAGCAGACATACACCCACTGTCTGAAGGCAGGAGAAACCGCAAAGGAGAGACGCTTTCTTTGTAATGAATGTGGCAAGGCATATTTTAGGTCAGTATTGATTTCTTGTCAGTGATAGGAGATAAAGAGATGTGTATATCACTTTTCTGGCAGAGGAAAACAATTCATTAGCCCACCTAATCCAAACAAGTAAAACTCATTGTTGGGCTAATCAAATTTTGTACAAGTAAAACTTATTGTTGGGCTAATCAAATTTTATAAGTGGCCCAATTTATTTTTGACCCACTTTAGTGGGCAGTGACACATAGCAGTAAATTTTCCACCAGTGTTGTTGTCATCAAAAGTTTATTAACGTTTTGGTCAAAGTTTTTCATTTGCATATATTTCCTAAACTCCTTGATGGATTCTCATCATACTTGGCATGAATCATTTTTATGATGCTAAGAAAATTCATTCTATGACATGCTCACTTGTCACTTATACCCTGGAGTCAGGGTCCCAGTCATAGAAAATGTGCGATCAAGTTTTGGTTAAAGTATTTTCATTTGCTTAACATTCCTAAACCCCTTTATGGAATTTCTTCATACTGGGGACAAATCATTATGAAGCTAAGACAATTCATTCTACAGTACATGCTTTTACCATTGTGCTATTGGGGTCAAGGTCACAGTAATAGAAAATGTGTGTTAAGGTTCTGGTTAATTTGTTTTGTTTGCTTATATTTTTGAAAATCCTTTATGCCTTTTCTTCATACTTTTGATGAATCCTTATGAATTTAACCTTTTAACCTTGAGGTTAAGGTCATTCATTTTACATCAATACTATGATCATGGACTCAACATACAGGCCCTGGCCTTCTTGTTACATAGAAGAAAGAACAACAATTAAAATTTTGAGACCATTTTTCACACATCATTCTTCCTGGGCTTGTAGGTAACATTGGAATTGTTGGACCCCTGATATTGATTAACAATGGTAAGATTTGTTTGAAAGCTTTTGAAGTCATCAGCATGCTATGTTGCCACTAGGGCTTGCTATAATTGATGAAGGTGATAAAAAATTTCAGATTGCAATTCATTTAAATAAAAACTATATATTTGGCAATACAAATTTTTGAGTCTTTCCCATTATAGATTCTGGTCAGAGACCAGAAGAGTTTATGGGATGACCTGTTGTCCATTGTCCATCGGCAGATGTCCATCTGTCTGTTAGCACCAGTTTGTTATTGCTATATCTCCTAAATTACTTAATGAATTGCCATGAAACTTTGCACACACATTCATCCCAATGTCTAATTGGTTCTAAGGGAAAATGGTACTGCTCAGACATCAAATATGGCCACCACAGAAGCCATCTTGAAAATCTCGTTATCACTACTCCTCCTGAATGGATGATCATATCAACAAGGGATTTTACTAAATGGCTTCTTGTGATGTCTAGTTGGTCTTAAATGAAAATGGTGCCGATCTGACATCAAGTATGGCCACCATGTCAGCCATCTTGAAAATCTTGTTGTCACTTCTCCTGAATGGAAAGTCATACTGACATGGGGTTTTCACCAGAAGACTAATTGTGATATCTAGTTGGTCCTTATTGAAAATGGTGCTGATCTGACCTCAAATATGGCCTCCACAATGAACATATTGAAATTCTTGTCACTAATTCACCAGAATGGATGGTCACCTCAACAGGGAGTTCTCACCAAGAGTCTTCTAATGGTGTCTAGTTTGTCCTAAATGAAAATGGTGCAAATCTTTCATCTAATATGACTGCCACAGTGGCTAATCTTTGAAAATCTTATTATTCAAGAATATCAGAGATTGTTTCAACACTCAGCAGTTTAAAAGAACAAATGGTCTTATCTTGAATTCCTGGAAATTCTTTTCAGACAGTAGAGTGTCAGTCCCTTGGAGGGTTTCGTGTTCTGTCTGATTTTTGCTGTAGAAGGGCACTGCTGACCACAAGTCTAATGTATATATGAGGTTGTACTAAATAGTGTCTATGATGAAAGGGACTAAATTTCTCCATCAAATACATTACCTGATCACAATACATTAGGAATTAACTTCCACTACTGCCTGAATCCAGCCCTCCCAGAAAGGTGATAAAAAATTTCTTTCCACCTGAATACCCATAGACCATAATAAAAGTATGTGTGAAGAAAATCTTCAGAGGTGCCATTATAATTACCTCCCCTGTCTCCACTAGGTGGCACCCATATACCAGATATTCATCATTGTAAGTTTTCACTTGGTACAGATAACACTGTATCTGTTACCTCCAGAAATCTGTTGGATTTCTCATGAATTATTAGCTGTTGCTTACAAAATTAGTATTATTGTATGTCTCTTTATTTTGAGCATGTTGTGGCTTTATATTTAATTTTCATATTTTTCTTCATTGTTGTAGACTTAGTCTCTGATCTTGCTATTTTTCATTTTGTTGTATGCAATAGTTTTGTATTTTACTTCTTAATGTACCTTATTTTGCTATAGTTTGCACCTTTTGTCTAATTGTATAACTTGGTCACTTTTAGCTCAACTGGTCATAGACCAGAAGAGCTTATGGGATGGTCTGTTGTCTATCATCCATCTGTCTGTTAGCATAAGTTTGTTCTTGCTACTTCTCCTATACAACTTGGAGGATTGCCATGAAACTTTACGTACTCATTCATCCCATGGTCAAGTTGGTCCTAAATGAAAATGGTGCCGCTTGGATATCCAATCTTCTTCTGATTGGATGATCATATCAACATATGGGGTTTTCACTAAAAGACTTCTTCTGATTGGATGATCATATCAACATATGGGGTTTTCACTAAAAGACTTCTTCTGATTGGATGATCATATCAACATATATGGTTTTCACTAAATGACTTCTTCTGATTGGATGATCATATCAACATATGGGGTTTTCACTAAAAGACTTCTTCTGATTGGATGATCATATCAACATATGGGGTTTTCACTAAAAGACTTCTTCTGATTGGATGATCATATCAACATATGGGGTTTTCACTAAAAGACTTCTTCTGATTGGATGATCATATCAACATATGGGGTTTTCACTAAAAGACTTCTTCTGATTGGATGATCATATCAACATATGGGGTTTTCACTAAAAGACTTCTTCTGATTGGATGATCATATCAACATATATGGTTTTCACTAAAAGACTTCTTCTGATTGGATGATCATATCAACATATGGGGTTTTCACTAAAAGACTTCTTCTGATTGGATGATCATATCAACATATGGGGTTTTCACTAAAAGACTTCTTCTGATTGGATGATCATATCAACATATGGGGTTTTCACTAAAAGACTTCTTCTGATTGGATGATCATATCAACATATGGGGTTTTCACTAAAAGACTTCTTCTGATTGGATGATCGTATCAACATATATGGTTTTCACTAAATGACTTCTTCTGATTGGATGATCATATCAACATATGGGGTTTTCACTAAAAGACTTCTTCTGATTGGATGATCATATCAACATATGGGGTTTTCACTAAAAGACTTCTTATGATTGGATGATCATATCAACATATGGGGTTTTCACTAAAAGACTTCTTCTGATTGGATGATCATATCAACATATGGGGTTTTCACTAAAAGACTTCTTCTGATTGGATGATCATATCAACATATGGGGTTTTCACTAAAAGACTTCTTCTGATTGGATGATCATATCAACATATGGGGTTTTCACTAAAAGACTTCTTCTGATTGGATGATCATATCAACATATGGGGTTTTCACTAAAAGACTTCTTATGATTGGATGATCATATCAACATATGGGGTTTTCACTAAAAGACTTCTTCTGATTGGATGATCATATCAACATATGGGGTTTTCACTAAAAGACTTCTTCTGATTGGATGATCATATCAACATATGGGGTTTTCACTAAAAGACTTCTTCTGATTGGATGATCATATCAACATATGGGGTTTTCACTAAAAGACTTCTTCTGATTGGATGATCATATCAACATATGGGGTTTTCACTAAAAGACTTCTTCTGATTGGATGATCATATCAACATATGGGGTTTTCACTAAAAGACTTCTTATGATTGGATGATCATATCAACATATGGGGTTTTCACTAAAAGACTTCTTCTGATTGGATGATCATATCAACATATGGGGTTTTCACTAAAAGACTTCTTCTGATTGGATGATCATATCAACATATGGGGTTTTCACTAAAAGACTTCTTCTGATTGGATGATCATATCAACATATGGGGTTTTCACTAAAAGACTTCTTATGATTGGATGATCATATCAACATATGGGGTTTTCACTAAAAGACTTCTTCTGATTGGATGATCATATCAACATATGGGGTTTTCACTAAAAGACTTCTTCTGATTGGATGATCATATCAACATATGGGGTTTTCACTAAAAGACTTCTTCTGATTGGATGATCATATCAACATATGGGGTTTTCACTAAAAGACTTCTTCTGATTGGATGATCATATCAACATATGGGGTTTTCACTAAAAGACTTCTTCTGATTGGATGATCATATCAACATATGGGGTTTTCACTAAAAGACTTCTTCTGATTGGATGATCATATCAACATATGGGTTTTCACTAAAAGACTTCTTCTGATTGGATGATCATATCAACATATGGGGTTTTCACTAAAAGACTTCTTCTGATTGGATGATCATATCAACATATGGGGTTTTCACTAAAAGACTTCTTCTGATTGGATGATCATATCAACATATGGGGTTTTCACTAAAAGACTTCTTCTGATTGGATGATCATATCAACATATGATGTCTTCAGGTAGTTGGTCCTAAATACAAATGGTACTGATCTGATATCCAATATGGCTGCCACAGTAACCGTCTTGAAAATCTTATTGCTGCTCCTCCTAGATGGATTGTCATCTCAACATGGGATTTTTGCTAAAAGACTTCTTATGATGCTTAGTTGGTTCCAAATGAAAACTGTGCCTATCTGATGTCCAATATGGTAGTCACAGTTGCCATCTTGAAAATCTTGTTATTACTGCAGTATATTGTTAATATTGCCATGCAGTTTTCACCAGAAGATTTCTTATGATGTCTAGTTGGTCCTAAATGAAAATGGTGCCACTTGCAAATCCAGTCTGGCCACCACAGTAGCCATCTTGAAAGTCTTGTTGTTGCTACTCCTGAATGGATGATCGTATCAACATCGGGTTTTGACTAAATGATTTCTTAGTGTTGCTCAGACATCCAATATGGCCACCACAGTGGTCATTTTAAAAATCTTGTTATCACTACTCCTGAATGAATGGTCATATCAGCATGGGTTTTTTCACTGAAAGAATTCTTATGATGTCTAGTTGGTTGCAAATGAAAGGTGCCGATCTGACTTCCAGTAATGCCATGACAATAAGTAATCTTGAAAATCTTATCACTGCTTCTCTTAGATGGCTGGTCATATCGATATTGTGCTTTCACCAAAAAGGCTTTTTATGATATCTAGTTGGTACTAAATGAAAATGGTGTCAGTCTGACATCCAATATGTCCACCACAGCAGCTAATTTGAAAATCTTATTATTGCTGAAGAATATCATTATCAGAGATGGTTTCAGGACTCAGCAGTTGAAATGAAGAAATGGTCTTATCTTGAATTCCTAGACATTCTTTTCGACCAGTAGAGCATCAGTCTCTTCGAGGGTCTCTTATTTTCATTGACGTTGTAGGTATGCAATGGTGATTAGGTGCATGAAATGTAAGAAGTTCAAGGTGTGAGATGACACACATGAGACTTGTCTTAGGTGTGTGAATTGTATTTCTACCAACCCTTGCAGCACCTGTTCAAGGTTGTTAGAGGGGACTTGGTCCACAGTGCTTCAGAAACAGTTGAAAGGCAGAGAGAAGTGTGTGAGATATAAGTCATCTGACACAGAAGTCCTGAGCCTTCATCCCAATGTAGAGTCCGTCGCTTGCATTGTGGGAAATGCCCTTGTGGCCCCTCCTCTACCCAAGATTCCTCAGATTTTTCCATCTGCCACAGTTACTTCTAGTCAACCAGAAGAGCAGGGAACAATGGATGTGACCTTTGTGCAACTTTTTCATTCATTGTCAGAGTCCCAGCTGTCAAGAATTATCCAAGAAACTATGTCACAGATTTTGGCCTTGGGAGTTGGGGGGATTTTTTTATCTTTCTTCCCACCTTTGGACAGGTGACTTGGATATGCCGAGACAATTTGTTTTTTGCCTTTGGCAGTCCAGTGAGTGTAAGTTTCCCTGCATGCCTGAACAGGGCCAGAGTGCCTGTCCAACATGCCTGTCAGTGCATCTGCATAGCCAGAAAACATGGTCAGGCATCCATTCAGTTGATTGGCACACAATTCATGTACTAACATGCTACCCTTGGGCATGTACTAACATGCTACCCTTGAAGATTCTCTCCTCCCATCTAATGGGCATGATATATGCAGATATGGAAGGCTTACCAGATGAGGATAAACTCTCCAGTGAAAATGGGAATAACCTTGATCAGATGCAAAATCCAGATCCTACCATGGAATGCACTGAGTTTGATTTTAACCCTTTACCTCACAGTGTCTGTTGCTGTGTAGGCTGTTGCTACACATGTGCCTAAACCACTGAGTGCAGAGTGCTATAAACAGAACACCTTACCTGAATGATTCCATGTGAATAGGCAGTGTAGTAGATGTTAAGTTCAAAACCTAAATTTAAACAATTTTACCCTTTTTGTGTATAGAAAAGTTTTACATTAAAATCTGATTTGTATGGCTGTATAATTATTTTTAACCAAAGAATTTGTATATTCTTTAATATCCTGAGAATTAATTCACCGTCACATCATTGAAGTTGTGTAACCAATTGTAACCTTTTTCAGCCTCTAAATCTACTAGTTTGTTTTCTATCTGTATCACTTAATCATCCAAATATGATAAAATTATCAAAATCAGTGTTGCCCACATTGATATTGGAGCCTATTAGTATATATGTCTTACTGAAGTCTTCATAGTCATAATTCTATCATTCTAATCATCCAAACTCTAGAAAGTGCTGATTGAAGTATGAAGCCTCCATTTTGGATAAGGGAGAATTCGACCCTGTTACTATTTTTTTAACAGCAGATTACAACTTTATCTTAAATTGCAGTCATGTGATGTGACCTCATGATCATTTTCCTCCATGCCTATAGTTTCTAATAGGAATATTCCCTGAAGGTGGTGCTATGAAATTCAGCTCAAAATGGTCAATTTTTACTGTAGGCATCAAAATGTGCCTCTATGCAGATTGTGCACAGGTATCCAAATGCCTGTTGAGATCTGTACAATCTTGTCTCCTGCTGAACACCAACCCTGCTGGTATCTTGTCATACTGGGCCAGGGCATCAGCCAACCCAATTGGCATCTAGTCAGGCATGCTAGGCCAGGGCATCAGCCAACCCTGTTGGCATCTAGTCAGGCATACAGGGCCAGGGCATCAGTACCTGGGGTCAGTGCAGATGACCGTCCTGCCTCCCCCCCCCATGCATCTTGTCAGGCATAAGGGGTCAGGGCATCATTAGTTGTGGTCATTGGGGATGACCATCCCACCCCATCTATTGACTGTCTCAGCCCCTTCGGATTGGGGTAATTGCCAACCATTTGTCAGAAATAAACTATTGGACTCTGGCAATTCCAAAACCTTTTCATGGAAAGCCAGCTGCTGGTGCATTCTTCACCCACTGGTATAACACACATTTGGACTCTTATCACATGGAAGACCCAAATCTAGATAGGGATATTGTGGCAGTCAGCATGTTTGCTCTTATTTTCTGCAAGGTAGATCACTCTGTTTCAAGCAACCTCAAAGGAAGTTATAAATATAGTGGTGACTTCATCCTTGTTGGACTTGGCTTCATTCACTATCTTCATACTTACCGAAAAAGCAGGTAATAAACAGGCATGTGAATCTAAATACCAGAGTTGTTAATAGGGAAGTTCACTAAACTATGGCGAACACCATGACTGCTTCACGCAATTCTGACTTGGTAAGACAAGATGCCTTCCTACGTTCATCATCAATCAGACCCCACCACTTGGTGACTTTATGTTCATTGCCATTCAGATCTCTCTTATTATTCAGAGGCAATATGGAAGATGTTAGGAAGCAGGCTGTACAGGAATTGTCTCTCCAACTTGCCCTCCCTTCTTCATTCTTCTTTCACCAGCATCAGTCTCCATCACAACGTCAAGATGATTATTGCCAGAAGAAACAAATGGCTCAGATCAACAGCAGTTGTATTGACCATAAAAGCAATATCGATGGCAGCAGTCTTCCAGCACAGAAAACTATTGAATAAAAGGAAGAGGAAACCCTCCCTCAAACCTCCAAACAAGCAACAATGGTTCTTTGCCCCTGCTGTCCATGAACAGTATTCCAGTAGGTGCCAGACTACTTTATGTTTGACAGGCTTGGACTGACCTGTTTCCAGATTAATTTGGTGATCCTAGTTGTTCTGGAGGTGTTATGAATTTCATTCATTCACCCTTATCCCCTTTCATGTTCCACTCATCCTCCTCCCCTTTCATGTTCCAGTTCTATGATGGAGGTCCCGACAGACTCGGAGAAGACACTAATTTTGGAGGAGATTCATACCTTGCTTACCAAGCAGGCAGTGGCTGGACTCTCAGGCTTTTTTCACAACTTTTTTCTGGTTCTGATAAGACTTCTGTAAGGAAGGACACATTCAGTGTCAGCCTTGATTGGATCAGAGTGATCTCACCAATGGCAATGCTGATGCACCTGGACAACATCATATGGAAACCCATGCTAAGTTCAGTTCTGTTACAAGACATGAAACATTTGCTTTATCTTCTTTCTCAGCTTGGTTTTCTTGTGAACTGGGAGAAGTCTGATCTGCTGTTGTCCCAGCATTTCATTCATTTAAACATGGAGTTTCTGACTCATCGCAATTTATTGTCTTTTCTCCAAGTGCATTGCATGGATTGTTGAACTCACCAAGACCATCTCTAATAAGAGCTGGTTTTCCATGAGAGAGTTTTTACAGCTCCTCAGACTTTAATTGTGGCTCCATTCATCTGGGCCGGCTGTTCATGCACCCTTTAAACATGGCTCTTTTAGCTCAGTGGTGCTCCATTTATGGTCACCGTGATCATCATATTTAACTATCGACTGAGATAAGGCACTCCCTGCATCAGTGGCAGAGTTTGGATGGGCTATCATCAGGAGTTCCTCCAGAAACCCCTCAACCAAAAGTTATGGTCTGTATGGACACCAGCATGCAAGGTTGGGTTGCCCACCTTTTGCCTCACTTCTCTAAAATCAACGGCAAATGGAGGCTGAAGTGAGGCTTTTCACATAAATATCTTGGAAATGAAGGCCATAACCAGTTCCTTTCATACTTGGCATAACTTGCTTGCAGAAAAACCGCCCTCATAATGTTTGACAATTCTGTGGTGGTCAATTACCTGGGCAGACCAGGGGGTTACCAGATTGCCAGATCTCTGTTATTTGGTCTGGGATTTTCTTCATTGATCCCTGCATCAATTCATTGTTAGGATAAGGTACAATCTGGGCAGGCTTAATATTCCACCTGACTCTTTGTCCAGGAGAGATCAGACAAGGCACACCAATTGGTCTCTCCACATCTCAGTCTTTGATAGGATTTTAACTATTTAGGTTCATCCAGTGTCTCTTTGCGACCAGGTGGAAGCACAAGCTACTCCTTTGTGTCTCTAGTACTGGACCCAGAAGTCTGGGCAGGTGACATTCAGCAGGGACTGAATCTTGGGCTATGCCTTCCCGCCTGCAATGCTAATTCCCAGAGTGATTAGGAAAATAAGGAATCAGAACTGCAAGATGATTATGGTTTCTCTTCTTATATGGGATACATTTTGGATCAGTGACCTACTCAACCTATTGATAGACATTCCCAGGAAGATTCAGGTGTTTCCCAACCTGCTGAAACAGTGAGATCTCAGCATACTAATGGGGGGGGGGGGAGGAGGGGTGATGGCCAGAGGTCTTCCAAAACAGCTACTAAAAATTCGGGCCTCGTATTCTGGCCTCAGGCATCATTTACCTTTAGTATGCCAATGCTTCCATCCCTGCCCAGACAGACTTCTCCTTCGTGCTTGGCTCTTGAAAGGACAGCCCTGAGCAGAAAGAAGTTCAACCCTTCCATCATGGAGAGAATTGCACGACCTAGAACCCCTCCACTTTAAAGGTGTATGTCATTTCATGCTGATGCAAGGACAACTACATTACACTCTTAGGGGCTTTCATCTCTCAGCTGGCTAATTTCATTCTCTAGCTTGAGGAGAAAAAATGAGAATCAATTACTATTAAATTGCTTAATGACTTCTGACACTGACAAGCATCATGGGAGAGTGGATATAGACCATGAGAAGGATCTCTCTGGCTTCTTGACCAATTTTGATCTATGCCAGCCTCGGTCATACATGTTGTTTTTCAGATGGAATCTTTCATGGGTTCTAACCTGGCTCAGTTCCTCTAAGTTTGAGCCTTTGTCCAAGACCACACTAAAGCTGCAATTATGTAAGACATGCATCCTGATAACCTTGGCTTTGACTTGCAGATGTCTGAATTGCATACCCATTTGGTTAACCTGAACTATCTGCAATTCCACCAAGATGGTTCTGTTGTTTAATGATGCAGGCAGGGTTCATGGCCAAGAACTCTTTGCCATCTACAGGTAATCTTACAGTTATCATTTGCTCTCTTTTCACTAGAGCCTTCCAGGGAGGTGAAACTCTATGATCCAGTTTGTGCATTGAAGTGCCATCTTAAACACACTGATAGCATTTGTTGGGGCCATAAGAGACTTTTCCTCCCAGAAAAGGAGGGAAAGCAGGACATCACTTCCCAAGCTTTTACCTCTTGGCTTAGGTGGGTGATTCATTTGGCATATTCCTAAATCTCACAGGATCGGATATGCCTCCTGAAGATATCAGCATGAGATTTGAGTCGTCTCTGCAAGCCTTGCATTCAAATGCAACTGTTGGATCCAGGCTGTATAAATTGGATAGCTAGATGCCCAGGATTAGTCTGTTTCTGTCAGACAAGTACCTGACAGCTAGAGTTTAGTTCCAGGCAAGTGCAATGTTTCAGAAATGAAAAGTCCTAATTTCATTGGTAAGATTGATGCACTGCTTTTTTCTGGCACTGTCTTTTTCTGGATCAGCATTTTTCTCCCTCAACCATGTTACAATTACTGCACAGTCTGGAATTGACTTTTAGTCTGTTCCAATATGGTAGAAAAATGTGACTTTTCAAACTTGATGAAAGACATGATGTAGATACATAATGGCTTTATTTATCAAGATAATCTTGCAAAGCAAAAACATTAGCATTTACTTACCATATATACTCGTGTATTATCTGAGTCCAAATGCAAACAACATAGACCCTGATCTGCCGTAACATAATGCGTCAGCAGATCAGGGTTTATGTTGTTTGTTCTACTGATTAGTACATTTAAGTCGGCCAGTTATTAATGATGTGTGACCATGGTCAGATTTCTTCTAAACTGCAGTTTGTAAGCCAGATTGTTAATCATTAAAAATGGCAGGAGACTCAATTAATAAAAATATTGATTGAGTTATATATTTCTCAGTTTATAAACACATTAAGAGCCATTAGACAGTGTGCTTTCTCTGGCTTTACCTTCAGGATTTATCCATGTAGAGAAAAGAGCTGAATCGGGTGGACCCAGTGGTGGTTGCCCAGACATACATCAGACCTTGTTGATGCCAACACAGACTCATAATGAACATTGGTTTAAAGCATTTGCTGGATTTGCCCAGAAATTTTCTTCAGTAAGGAAACTAAATATGTTTTTCTTTGCCCTTTGGTTAAATCTTGATAGTGATTATTTGTTGCTCATTTACATCATTATCCCTCAGTCCTGCTGCCACTTTGTTAGGAGACTGGTCTTATCTCTCACATGAGGATCACCAGCATTATGTCCTCTGATGGGTTACTAAGGTAGAGGCTGGATTCTATTGCATTGCCTCTTCCTTTTGTCTTTTCTCCTAGCATTAATGTGATCTGGTGTATTTAGCAGAGAAAAGAATTTTTATTGTAAATTGTATTTCTCCAAGAATACTTACCGTTACATTATGGTTAATCCCTCCCACACCTCCCTGAAAATGTGAGCATCCTTGTTGATATATTGCTCAAACTGAAATTGATGAACATATGGTATATGAGTAGTGGAGACTTTGGAAGTAATTGTAGTAGTATCTCTTCTTCCCATAGATACCACTACTATAGTTTGTATGGTATATGGATGAAAAAAAACAAATTTTATCATCTTTCTGGGAGGTATTATCATTTTGGGAGGTAGTGAAAGTTAATTCCTAATGTAAATGTTAAATGTAATTGGGTAAATTATTCTCAGAGAAAAATTATTTATGCAAAAATGTACTTGTTTACATAAAACAGTTTGCAAAAATGCATAATTTAGCATTAAATCAAATATTAATTAGTTATAATTTTTAAAAAAATATCAGAGAAACAGTGAAATGATAATGGGTAAATTCTAACGCTAAATAAAAGTAATATTCAAAACAGAACATTATATAGAGCAACTCTTTTCTGGTACACCAAATAATAAAAATTCTTTGGTGACTACTTATGACATTCTAACACCAACCTAGAAACATGTATCATAATCTTAATCACAGGCAAGATATAGAGGATCTTATAGGAATGCTCATTATAGAGGATCTTACAGGATTGCTCATTATAGAGGATCTTATAGGAATACTCATTATAGAGGATCTTATAGAAATGCTCATTATAGAGGATCTTATAGGAATGCTCATTATGGAGGATCTTATAGGAATGCTCATTATAGAGGATCTTATAGGAATGCTCATTATGGAAGATCTTATAGGAATGCTCATTATAGAGGATCTTATAGGAATGCTCATTATAGAGGATCTTATAGGAATGCTCATTATAGAGGATCTTATAGGAATGCTCATTATAGAGGATCTTATAGGAATGCTCATTATAGAGGTTCTTATAGGAATGCTCATTATAGAGGATCTTATAGGAATGCTCATTATAGAGGATCTTATAGGAATGCTCATTATAGAGGATCTTATAGGAATGCTCCTTATTGAGGATCTTATAGGAATGCTCATTATAGAGGATCTTATAGGAATGCTCATTATAGAGGATCTTATAGGAATGCTCATTATGGAGGATCTTATAGGAATGCTCATTATGGAGGATCTTATAGGAATGCTCATTTTGAATAGAATTTTTTAGCTTACCCTATATACTCTTGTATATGCTAATACCAACTGCAAACTGCATAGACCCTGATCTGCCGTCGCATAATGCACCAATAGATCTGGGTCTATGTAGTTTGTTAGGACTAATCAGTAGAACTAACAACATAAACCCTGATCTGCTGACGCATTATGTTACGGCAGATCAGGGTCTATGTTGTTTGCATTTGGACTCAGATAATACACGAGTGTATACGGTAAGTAAATGCTAATGTTTTTGCTTTGCAAGATTATCTTAATTCATATTGCAGCTTGATTAATATATAAGAGGTTCTTTTATATGAACAAATTAAGAATCATGTGGAGAATGTCACACATATGTTCCTCTTATGTCATTGCAGAAAACATGCCTTGCAACGCCACATGCGTTACCACACTGGGGAGAAGCCTCACATGTGCCAGTACTGTGGTTACAAATGCCGTGAAGCCAACAATCTTAAGCGCCACATGGCCCTCCACTTTGAGGCACAGAGAAATTTTGTCTGTGAGATCTGTGGTTCTGCTTTCCACGCAAAGAAGACTCTGGAGATGCATCATGCATACAAACACAATGATGAGAGAGCCTTCAAATGCCCTGAATGTCCACTGTCCTTTAAAGCCAAAAATGCACTTAGGCGTCATTCCAAAGTGCATACTGTTGACAAAGAGCATAAATGTTGGTGTGGAACAGCATTTAAAAGAATGTATAACCTGCGACGACATTTGAAATCTGTTCATGGAACAGATGAGATGCTTCCACCTGTTCGAAGAGTTTCAACGCTTGACTGCTCCAAAAAAGCTCCAGTTTCAAAAACAGATATTATTGAAAAATTTGAACAACCGGTAGATATAATGTTGAGAGAGGCAATGTTAATGTCTCCAACAATGGTTCAGATTCCAGACACTCTACAACCATCAACATCATCTGCCCCACCTGTTTCTATGGTGATGATGGATACAAGAAATTCCACTCCAGCTCCACAACAACCACAGCAGCAGCAACCTTCACAGCAAGTCAATGGTATGATTCAGTACAGCATACCAGTCTCTATGGCAGAGCACCATCATAATGTTGAACTCCATCATGGAGATCCTCAGCAGCAGACAGATTCACAGCATCACCTTCAGGCTTCAGATCCTCATTCTCAGCATGCATTGCAAACAGAGGATGCTTCCCAGAGATTGAGATACAATTTGACTGATCCTAGTCTCTATGTGAACACGAGCCTAGAGCAGAGAATTTTGGATCCGAATGACCCATACATGCAAGTGAATACATCTATGGGGGCCACAAACATTATTTCACAAGCTGTAGCTTATTCTAACATAATGAGAGAATATGGTGGGCAGTTTCCATTTTTGCAAGATGGTACAGTCTATTCTCAGTATGTTAAGTAGATTGTAAGTTGATGAAATATTTCATTTGAAATGGTTAATAACAATACCATCACTTACTTTGGTTTTCCAATATTCTGTTTACTTTATTCAAAGAATTGATAAGAGTTCTGCTTGAATAAAAAGATTTAGGGGAAATCCATACATTTTCATGAGAGCTACTTGCACAGGAAAATTCAGGAAAAGATCCATTAAATATTTTTGTATACTTATCGCTATAATTAGACATCTCATATTGTGAATTTCAGTTTTTTTTAGGGTTACCAATTTCTGTGGATTTTGTGGTTGCTACAAACCATGAAAATGAAGACTCATGAAACAATGATTCATCTGTCAGAACAAAAGAACCATGAAAATGGGGTCTCATGAAACAATGATTCATTTGTCGGAACAAAAGAACATGTTTTCCAATCCACTAATTTTGGTACCAACAGTAGTAACTCATCGTGATACATAAATCTGTTGTTGTAACAAATGCCATCAAAATTGAAGCACAGCAGTTATAAAGTTTTTTTATTGTTTTCCATCATTTGGCACGTATAAACCTTCAGTTGATGTATTCCAAAAGGTCTGTATCTCCTACTTTCAACAAAGGATTGAACAAAAGTTAAGTTACTTATATATATAATACATGGAAGATACCTTAGGATTTGCTACCAAAATGGTCAGATGTTGATGCAGGGACAGGTAGGGATTTCTTTTGTAAATAATAAATATTTGTTAACCTTGCTTTCAGAAGAAACAAAGGGAATTTGGGATCCTGCACATCCATGCATGTGGTAGAGCATGCTTGTGTCATGTCATGCAACTCATACACCATTTAGGGAAGAAACTTGGCACCTTGGGATCCGACTGAATATATGTAACAGTTTTTCAACTTGATGACACCCCTGGAAATGGTGCTACGGGGTTAGTGTGATTTGTAGAAGGTGGGGAGGAAGGTGAATAAAAAATAACATGTAGGGCTAATGCTGCTTTGCCAGATTATTAGCTACTTTTGTACATGAAGATGCTCTCCTTCTAGTATGTATACTTATTATTGCCAACGTAAAATGCTGCAAAGAATGTTTAGAATTTTCTTATGTGCTTATTTATGTTGTCATGCATTATGTGCTATTGGTTTGCACTGGTCGTAATTATTTTATTGTATTTTTGTCCAGGCCATATCAGTAGAAAGCGACACATAGCAGTTACTTTTCCTTTGGTATCAACAGTTTGTTAAGTTTTGGTTAAAGTTGCTATGCCTTGATTATGGACTTGACATGCAGGCCCAGGGAATCTTATTAGTTATATTGACATGCAGGCCCAGGCCTTCTTATTAGTTAAATTGACATGCAGGCCCAGGCCTTCTTATTAGTTATATTGACATGCAGGCCCTGGCCTTCTTATTAGTTATATTGACATGCAGACCCAGGCCTTCTTATTAGTTATATTGACTTGCAGGCCCAGGCCTTTATCAGAGATGCTACCAGGGCAAAAAATTTGAATGAATTCGCGCACTTGGAAAGCAGTGATGCGCGAAAGCTCCCACAAATTAGTTTCAAGTCGTACATATAAAAATGTACTCTGTGCAGTATACAATATTTATTTCACTGTTAAGTTTAAAGTGCTTCTTGCTGCATTTTTTCCAGCAGGCAACTGTTTACACATCTGTGTACTTCGGCTTGACATGAACGGTTGTTAAACTAAATTTGATTGGCACATTTGAGCCCTGGAACAAGCTTCGTCGAGGTTGAACCTTGCATTCATGAAGGAAGTTTTACAAGTGCGTGTTTAAAGTAAGGGCTCCTAGAAAACCCAAAATGGCTGACTCCCAACATGGTTCATCTTCAGATGACGATTTTGTTTGGCAAATACTGGCTGATGATAGCGATGATGACAATGATTTTTAAAGTTTTGAAGTATATGAGATTATTGGAGCCTGGAAAATGTTACTGGAAATACTAGTGCAGTGGTCCCCAACGTGGTGCCCATGGGCGCCATGGTGCCCACGGTGCCCATCACGGTTTTTTGTGTGCCCGTGGAAGAGGTTATAATGAATAATAAAAAAATGGGTCACGTTAATTGGTTGGTGCCCGCTGCTCTTTCATAAACTCACAAATGTGCACGTAGGCACAAAAGTTGGGGACCCCTGTACTAGTGAGTAATTTTAAACCTGAAAATGATGTTAAATATGAGTCCAATGTACATACTGGATGGACAAATACAGACGGTATGCCGGTCAACCCCCTTTTAAGCAGCATTTTGAAAGTAAATGTCAAAAAGGCAGGATGCTAAGCCTATTTAAAATACAGGCAATTTTAAAGTAGAGTGCAATTTTCATTTCTTTTCTCAAACAATTCTGCCTTGAGGGATCTTGTGCTACAAACTATATAGCACTCTGATCTTGTGCTACAAACTATATAGCACTCTAAGGGTTAAGATAAATTGAATAAATAAGAATCTAAAAAGAAATTAAAAAGTAAGGATATTTATTTTTGATCAAAATACCTCCGTCTAAACAAACTGACTATGGCATTGGTGGACTTAAAACCCTAATACAACACTGTGGAACAGATAAGAAAAATCTGGCATAGTAGTCAGCAAAGCACTGATTCAAGAAAGTGAAACTTTGGCAGAGCTCTTGTTAGTGAAATATATTATTTTGGAGCAGAGATATCCAAGACACAATACATATGAGCTGTTGAAAATTGTACATAAGAACCATAAAAAACAGTTTTCTAACTTGTTCAAGCTGGCTTAGTTAGCTATGCATATGTGAAAGGGGTTCTTAGCACATAACAATATTCATACACAGATAAGGAACAAATTAAGCTCAGAAATGATCAACAGATTATAGTTATCTTGACATGCAGGCCCAGGCCTTTATAGTTATCTTGACATGCAGGCCCAGGCCTTTATAGTTATCTTGACATGCAGGCCCAGGCCTTTATAGTTATCTTGACATGCAGGCCCAGGCCTTTATAGTTATCTTGACATGCAGGCCTAGGCCTTTATAGTTATATTGACATGCAGGCCCATACCTTTATAGTTATATTGACATGCAGGCCCAGGCCTTTATAGTTATATTGACATGCAGGCCCAGGCCTTTATAGTTATATTGACATGCAGGTCAAGGCTTTTATAGTTATCTTGACATGCAGGCCCAGGCCTTTATAGTTATCTTGACATGCAGGTCCAGGCCTTCTTATTAGTTATCATTTTTAACATGTATTATTACTCTGTCATGATTTCATATTTTGCATGTGACATACCCATTGACTTGCATAATAGATTGTTATTATGCTCATAACATCACCACCTCTTTGAAAATTGGTACTAATCTATCAGTAGCTATTTAAGATATTGACCTTGGCATGACCTTTCCTTTAACCCAGTGAAACAGCAAGATTGTACAATTCACCAAGATGTAGCCAATACAAATTTGGATGAAATTGATGTAACTGTTTGTTGTTACTAAAAATTGACTTGTTTTTTTGAGGTTGGCAATAATGACCTGTAAGTTTAACTGTTTAATCAAATACAACCTGTACAGTCAAACCTGCATGAACAGTCACCTTTATATAGCAGTCACCTGATCTCTGGCCATCCTAATTGTCCCTAGGCAAATTTCATATATAAGCGTCATGTATATAATGGTCACCTGCTTTCTGCTGTCTGCAGCCAGGTGTTTTCTAATCAAGTAATGGCTTCTCACTGATTTAAGTGGTCACTTGAGAATATCTACAGTGACTGCTCAGTGTATACAAACTAAAATTTTGCTTCATGGGGAAGGCATTATTTAGATAAAAACACATCATGTGAATCAATGTGTAAAGATTTCTTATTTTGCTTGTACTCACCCTACTCGTCACACTGTCAGTGTAACTCAAAGGTGTCAATATGTCAAATGGGAAAGTGAGGCAGTTTTTATCATTAGCGGAGAGGTAGAAGCAGTATGTTTCCTGGCTGGTGGGAAAAGTAGGCATGTTGTCAGAGCAGAAATGGGAGTCACCTTTCTTGCCAGTGTGACAGGTGTAGTTAGATATCTTCATCTATACACCTATGAATTAAAGCTAGCTCTGATGAAAACAGTTTATCTTTGAGGAGAGATACATCTCATTTTTTTAAAACCAGGAGTTGTTCAGTATTTAAAAATTTCTCTGTAAAGGCAGGCAAAGTTTTGATTCATGTGTTACTAACAATTGCCACATATTGCATCTTTTCATTCCCTATTCATCACAGGCCATTCATATAAGCTGACTGTCTTTTTATCTCAGCGAGTTGAGGAAATGGCTAATCCAGATATTGTTTGAAGTTTGAACAGCTGTTTCTGTTCCTAAGAATACAAGTTGGATGAACCGAGAGGTGGTCTACTGTTTCACATTCATATTTAGGCTGTCAATTTTTTGTGTGTTTTGTTATGGTGCACAAAACAAACTTAGATTAGTACTTTAAGAGACAGTGATGATTTAATTTATAGGATGGATTAAAGTAAACAGATTACAGTTATCTTGTGTGGAACATAAGTTTGGGAGAGAACAACATGCAATTTATTATTTGGTTGAATAGTGTACTAAACTAAATATGTTGATAACATAATAATAATAGTACATGCAATGATAATAATAATAATAATAATAATAATAATAATTATAACAGTAATGGTATTTGGTGCATGGTATTTGTTCAAAATCCAAATTTGAAAGGTGAACCTGCATAGAGAGGTCACCAGTGTACAAAAGTTAATTTAGTCTTTTCCCATGGGTGGTTGCTACTGACAGGTTTGACTGTATATGTAAGCAGAACGGTTTGATTGGTTAATTGGCTAGACTGAAAGCATAAGTCTGATATCATTGTAAAAATATAAATATTACAGCAGGGCCTGTTTTCAGCAGAGATTATACTGATTGATGATCAAATATGGACAAATGTGTTGAAGAGCAGATTCTTATGAGAGTACCATAAGTCGGGTCCAACTGCAAACAACATAGACCCTGATCTGCTGTCACATAATGTGCTGGCAGATCAGGGCCTATGTTGTTTGTTTTACTGATTAGTCCTAACAAACTGCATTATGCAGTGGAAGATTTGGGTGTGTGCAGTTTGCAGTTGGATCCAACTTATAAGCAAGTATATATGGTAACTATTTTAGTTGGCATTATTATCCTCCGACTTTCATAAGCATGGTGGATATTATGATACCTTCTGTTTAAATAATATTACTACATTAAGACATGATATATCTATCAGCATACAATGTGTACCAGACTGCAAATTATGTAGACCCAGATCTACCATTGCATTATGGGCCAGACTGCAAATTGTGTAGACTCAGATCTACCATTGCATTATGGGCCAGACTGCAAATTGTGTAGACCCAGATCTACCATTGCATTATGGGCCAGACTGCAAATTGTGTAGACCCAGATCTACCATTGCATTATGGGCCAGACTGCAAATTGTGTAGACCCAGATCTACCATTGCATTATGGGCCAGACTGCAAATTGTGTAGACCCAGATCTACCATTGCATTATGGGCCAGACTGCAAATTGTGTAGACCCAGATCTACCATTGCATTATGGGCCAGACTGCAAATTGTGTAGACCCAGATCTACCATTGCATTATGGGCCAGACTGCAAATTGTGTAGACCCAGATCTACCATTGCATTATGGGCCAGACTGCAAATTGTGTAGACCCAGATCTACCATTGCATTATGGGCCAGACTGCAAATTGTGTAGACTCAGATCTACCATTGCATTATGGACCAGCAGATCAGGGTCTATGCTATTCACTTTTTGTCATGCCCACCTTGGCAGAAGCTGTACATAACAATCACTTTGGTGTCCATATGTCCACCCATCCATCTACAGCCAAGATTAACCTCGATGTTAAAGTTTTTCTTTTATGTGGTCAGTTTCTCCAGTACAGCTAGCCACAGCATCATGTTACTTGGTATGTGGATAACTCTTGATGTGTACACAGTGCTGGATTACCCAGTAGGCAGACTAAGCATGTGCTTAGGGCACCAGCAAAGCAGGGGCACCAAAACATATGAGAAATTATGGTTTAGTATTGTTTTTATTTTGAATTACATATGGGGGGGGGGGGCAAAATAATCTTTTCAGTGCTTAGGGCCTCTAAAGGTCTTAATCCGACCCTGTGTGTACATCAGTTTAACAAAAGCTTGGGGGAAGGCTCAACATGCAGGCCATGGACAGCTTCTTCTGCTTTTAATCATAAGTTGAATGCACAGCACAGAGTTGGATTTGCCAAATTATGTGATGGCAGATCTTGGTCTGTGTTGTTCACAGTTCATTATGCATCATACTTGAACAAACACAATACCAGTTTCTCTGTCACAATGTTGAGCGTTTCTCTGTCACAAAACATGTTGAACTGTACTACACACTTTAGAACGAATAGAATCTGTTGCCTATCTTTTGATGGAGAGATTGATCTGAGAAATAAACTGTACTTGCAAGGAGCCAAGGTTTACTAAGCTTGCAACAACAGTGTATACATACTGTTTGAATTTAAGAAATAGTGACTTAAAGAAAGGGTATCTATTTCAGTAGATAAATACAGTGTTGCAATGTTAAATAAATGTACCTGAGCAAGGCACAGCACAAGGGTAATATATAAACAAGAGTCCCATGTAGGGAATGATGCTCTACTTTCTGCAAAGAATTTCTAGGAATTCAACATAAGAGCATTTTTTCTTTCTAACTGCTGATTGTTAAAACCATCTCTGATATTCCTGAGCAATAAGATTTTCAAATTAACTACTGTAGTGGCCATGTAGAATGTAAGATTGGCACCATTTTCATTTAGGACAAACTTGACACTATTAGAAGACTTTTGGTGAAAACCCCAATGCCACTATGGCCATCCATTCAGGAGAATTAGCAAACAACGAGATTTTCAATATGTTCATTGTGATGACCATATTTGATGTCTGGTGAGGCACCATTTTCATTTAGGACCTACTAGATATTATAAGAAATCTGTTGGTGAAAACCCTATGTCAAGATGACCATCCCTTCTGGTGGAGTAGCAATAACAAGATTTTCAAGATGGCCATGACGGTGACCATATTGGAGGTCAGATCAGCATAATTTTTATTCAGGACCAACTAAATGCCAGAAGAAGTCTTTTGGTGAAAACTCCATATCAATGTGACTTTTTCCATTTAGGAGGAATAGTGACAAGATTTTCAAGATGGCTGCCATGGTGGCCATATTGGAGGTCAGATCAGCACCATTCTCATTTTAGGACCAACTAAATATAATTAGGCTTTTGGTGAAAACCCCATGTCGGTATTACTTTCCATTTATGAGGAGCAGCAGTAAGATTTTCAAGATGGCTGCCATGGTGGCCATATTGGATATATTATCAGCACTATTTCCATTGATGACCAATTAGATATCAAAAGAAGTCTTTTAGTGAAAACTCCATGTTGATATGACCATCTATTTGTTCAAGAGGAGTTGTGATAACAAGATTTTCAAGATGGTCACTGTGGCAGACATACTAGATGTCCTAGAAGCACCATTTTATTTAGGACCAACTAAACTTGGGATGAATGTGTTTGTAAAGTTTCATGGTAATCCTCCAAGTTGTTTAGGATAAGTAGTGTTACAAACTTGTGCTATGGATGGATGGATGACAGACAACAAGCCATCCCACGAACTCTTCTAGTCTATGACCGGTAGTGCTAAAAATTGCAACACTGAAAACAGATGTTTACCTTTTGAAATAGATGCATCCGTTCGAGTCATTATTTCAATTCTAACGTGAAAAATAAAAAAAATTTCGCTTATTTACACTGATTGCACTTTGTTGACCTATTACTACAGCTGTGTACGCATGTGATGATGTCGGAATGTTACATCATACAGAGCGTTACTGTTGGAGACGTGCAGGCATACAAAAGAAGTGTCTATTTTGCACGATAAGTGCCTCATTTTCTCTGTGGATTTTATAGAGAGACAAATCGGGTTCATGTTAGAATTCCCAATCATCACCAAACATTAGTGATTGATTATACCATTTGCCAGTTACGGCATTATTTCATTCGCTACACCAGTGACAATGCCCATCATGAAAATGGTGCAGAAAATAAGTATTACCCTAATGTACAATGTTACATTTTGTCATTACAGTTGTAAGACATAGGATCATTATAAAACTGTATGTACTCATTTATCCCACGGGTAGGATAGGATCATTATAAAACTGTATGTGCTTATTTATCCCACGGGTAGGATAGGATCATTATAAAACTGTATGTGCTTATTTATCCCACTTATTTATCCCACGGGTAGGATTAGATTTTTAACACTGTACAATGTTTGAATGATTCTACCTGGGAAAACAAAATATACAATGGTTATCTTGACATAATAAATTAAAGATCTGCTGTTTTGCAAAATGATTATGAATAAAATGTAGTTGGCACAATTTTTACCAAACCTGCCTTGGCGGAAGCGAGATATTGTGATCTATTTGGCATCCGTTTGCATGTCAGTCCACACCCTAAATTAACCTCAGTGTTAAAGGTTTTTTCTTGGCCTTATTATTGAAGGTCAGGGGTGAGCGACATGCAGGCCATATCCAGCTTCTTGTTTTTATATGCCCATCTTAAATCAGGTATATTATGTAATGGCATTGTCCATTCCATCTGTCCATCTATTAACATTTGATTGTCCAGCCCATAAATTTGTAATGGTTGGATGGATTTTCATGAAATTTTGCCCAGATATATATCATAACAAGACTGTGTCCCTTACCATTGCCACATCCCTACCTCATGGGTCAATGTCAAGTCCTAGTCTGGAGTATAACTTTTGAACCACTGGAGATATTTTGATGAAACTTTGCCCAAGTATATATCTGGACTATATGATGTGTCATGTTCCATAGCCATGCCCCCTGCCTTAAGATCAAGGTTATGGCAAGGGAAAATGGAATTCTGTGACTTGTATACTTGACAGAGTACAACCTTTTAAACACTGAAGATATTGTAATGAAACTGTAGCTTATTATAGATCATGTATAGATGGTACATCACATACCATAGCCTTGTCCCCATCCTCAAGGTGAAGGTCATAGCAAGGGAAAATGTAAGTCCGACTTGCATCCTTGCCCAGAGTATAATCTTTGAATCACTGATGATATTTTAATGAAATTTGAACCAGTTATTTATAATGACTTGACAGTGTGTCATGTATGACAGCCATGTCCCATGCCTCAAGGTCATAGTCACAGCAAGGGAAAATGTAAATCGTAGACCTCTATCCATATACAGGTATAACTTTTGAACCAGTGAAGATATTTTAATGAAACTTCATCAAATTATATATCCCTACAGTTTTTTGTGTATTTGGTCAGACCCCCTGCGCTCAAGTTCAAGGTCACAACAGGGGATAATGTTGAGTCAGTGGTCTGTTTCCTGATCCAGGCTGTAACATTCACTCCTAGAGATATTTTAATGAAACTTGACCCAGATCCACACCTTATCATAAAATAGTCAAGCCGTAGCTTAAAGGTCAAGAGCATGAAGTAGTGAGAAAGTTACAAGATGTTCATATCATTTGCTGTACTCTTAATATGTGTAGTATACTTGCTAGTGGTTAATTTTGTCGAGTTTTGTTAGTTTATTATTGTAGATGTACAAAATTTCTTTATATTATTCTAATGTTACATCGTTAAAGTTTAGATACTTTTTCATTTGTTAAACAGTTGTTGAATTTTACCCAAGGTTTGATAACTCTATCTTTCCCAAAGGTTATGGTAAGGTCATGTGCAAAGTGTTGCCAATTAGTCTATCGCAAATACCCATTTAACTAGACAAGCTTACGTGTCAAATTATGTCTATTATAGCATACGCTATAGCTGTTCCTTTCACTACATCATCAGGTGAAATTAATGCCCTTTTGAGATGCAACTTTCATCGCTGTATAGGAAGCTCACTACAGTTGTATTTAAAAACATGGTTTGTGGTGAGGAAAATGATCTTCCCTATGCTTGCAAGGACAGGAAAACCCAAACATCAGGAACTAAGATTTGTGACAAAGACTCAGCAAGGTTTGTCCCTATGCACAAATTGTATCCCCTTGGGTTGAATTTTCCTATTCCTGTCCACACACACGAGGAAAGTTCTAATAAACTTTATTGATGACAACATATCCTGTAATGTCTACTGGTATTTGTTTTTGTTCCAGCAACCTCATCATAGCCAGTATTGTATCACCCGATATCATCCATGCTTATTGTTTTTCTTTTTCTTTTTCTTTTTCCTTTTTGTGTGCAAATTATTTAGGGAATGTACAAAATTACCAAATTTTGAATCTAGTCTAAATTCACTTAATGTGTTTTGTTTTTGTGTAAATATCCATGCATGCAACACAGTTTACTCTTTACTTTTATGCACATTATTTTACCAATCCCTGTTAACAATTTAGTTTCCTTAAACAACCATCTAGTGCCTAATTATGATTAAACTACATCAACCTTAAGGGACCAACCATTTAATTTGGGGGTGGAGTGGAGAGGGGGGGGGGTGATTTTTTTTTCTCAACAAACATTTTGGATAGAATTAGCTCCTTTTTTCTACAAGTCGGAACCAAAATTTTTTTTTTTTTTTTTTAAAAAAACCTCATGCAGTGCCCCAAGTGTCAAATGGTTGGTCCTTAATATTAGTGTCATTACATTTTTGCCAGTAGATTCAGCATATTAGCAACACACAACTTTGCAAGTAATTGATGCTTAATACTTACTATATATACTTGCGTATAATGCAATACAAACTGCATAGACCCAGATCTGCCGTCGCATAATGCGCCGGCAGATCTGGGTCTATGCAGTTTGTAAGGACTAATCAGTAGAACAAACAACATAGACCCTGATCTGCCGGCACATTATGCGATGGCAGATTGGGGTCTATGTTGTTTGCATTTGGACCTGGATTATACACGAGTATATACGATAATCATATTTGGTGAAAAAATATTTTCACTAATATCATTTCCTCACTTAATTTGCTGGTAAAATTGCTTTCTTGCTAAAATTTGGTGATACACAGTATTATGTTCATCAACCATCAGTACAGTATTGTAATTAAGCCTGATTTGGTTTTAATTTTGAAGCATTTAAATATATCCTTCTATAAGCTCTAGAAAATAAAGATGATGTAATCATATAATCTGTGTTGCGTTAATGATTGAAATGACAGTTGGATGGCCTTGCATCACCCTAGGATTTTACCCGGTTTCCTTAATTACTAATTAAAAAGTCTGCATTGCAAAGAGCCATATTTTAGTGTCTATAACAAATTCTGCTTATTGTCCAGAACGAATATTTTTTGTTGTTTTTTTTGTTCTATATGAAAAGGTTCCATTATACAAATAGAGTAGTGGGGAGGGGATAACACAAAAATGATGTGTATTATGTGATCTAAGTAACTGAATATTTGTACAGTAATAAATTTAACTTGTATTTAATAAATTTCCACTGATAACAAAGTGCTAATTACAGTCTGTCAGAATAAATACTTGTATTTTGGAGTTTATGACCAAATTATGTTCACAATACAAAAAATGTCTAAGTCTATAGAAGTTCATTACAAAGCAGGTTCACGTGTATTTTCAAAGCAGAAAAAAATAACTGAATAATTATGTTTATTTTGGAATCTTAGTAATAACAATTTACCGTATACTCGCATGCAAGTCGAATCCAACTGCAAAATGCTTTGACCCAGATCTGCAGTCTCATAATGGCAGATCTGGTTCTATGCAGTTTTGTTAGGACTAATCAACAGAACAAACAACACAGACCCTGATCTGCTGGCACATCATGCAATGGCAGATCTGGATCTATTTTGTTTGCAGTTGGACCCAACTTTAAGCAAGTATATATGGTACCGTACATGGAATAATGTGTGCTGTCAAACTAGAGTTTTACCTTGCCTTACCTTTACCACTGTATCTTGTAAAGGCAGAAATATATTTTGAAATACCAGACAATAGGGATAGAGAGATTTACAAATTTAAATAGAAGTTCAAAGCTTGATTCTATACAATAAAAGTCTCAAGGTCATACTACTCTAGGGTTTCTATGAAAGCAAAGATGGCAGCATTAAGGTATTGAAATGGTGGAGGAAACCAGGTCACTATAAAAAAAGCTACTAAAACAGTCCAAATAGAATGACTGTCAAATTACAGTGTCATTTTGAATGACATGTAGCAGCCACCCATCTATTAAAAGCAATAAATGATATTTATCAACCCCTTTTTTATGTTTATTTACATATTTCACTTGTATATAAAGCACACCTGCCCATTAAATTTTTGACTTGTATATAAAGCACACCTGCCCATTATATTTTTCACTTGTATATAAAGCACACCTGCCCATATTTTTCACTTGTATATAAAGCACACCTGCCCATTATATTTTTCACTTGTATATAAAGCACACCTGCCCATTATATTTTTCACTTGTATATAAAGCACACCTGCCGATTATATTTTTCACTTGTATATAAAGCACACCTGCCCATTATATTTTTCACTTGTATATAAAGCACACCTGCCCATTATATTTTTCACTTGTATATAAAGCACACCTGCCCATTATATTTTTCACTTGTATATAAAGCACACCTGCCCATTATATTTTTCACTTGTATATAAAGCACACCTGCCCATTATATTTTTCACTTGTATATAAAGCACACCTGCCCATTATATTTTTCACTTATATATAAAGCACACCTGCCCATTATATTTTTCACTTGTATATAAAGCACACCTGCCCATTATATTTTTGACACCTCATAATATTACCCTATATTTAACCTAATGTTCAGACTACTCGTTTTTTTTTCCCTCCACATAAGGTTGTTCGTGTAACTGTTCAATAAGGAGTTTTACATATTGGAATATAATGTTGACATGCTAATTTTAAGCCCAGTGAACTCTGTCATTTAATTTACATAGCTAAAGCTACTTTTTCAGTATAATAAAACAGTTATTGCCCTTGTTTTGAAGTTAAAAAATGTATTATCAACCCGCAGCCAATGTCATGTTACTTCTGGACAAGATGACAGGTATCTTGGGTGGACAATCTGTCCTATAGGGGGAGTAACCTGAAAACAAGGGCAGTAATTGCATATCGAATATCCAGATTTCATGAAACACCAGAGAAACAAATTGACTGATCGTCTGTTGCATATAGATTTCTCTGCCTGTTTAACTTTTTTTTCAGGGTGGGTGGGGGGTGCAATGAATTAACAAACAATAACATCAGAGTATGTGTCACCTGCAAAGTATGAAAAATGAGATCAAACAAGGAACAAATTTGTAAAATTAATTTATTCCCCAAATTAAAGCATCATAAAAAAAATCCATTAAAATTCAACAAATAATGAAAAGCAGATATAAAATAAAAAAATAAATCAATGGAATAATGCAAGAACAATTTATATCGGATACATCAAAGATATAAATTGAAACTGTTGCATCCTACTACTCTTATCTGCTGTAAATGTGTTGAAAGCTATGAAAGTTCCATATGCAAGTTTTTTTATGTCTTCACTATGCTGAAAGTTATAAGTAGTGTAACAAAATACACAAGTCCCTTGAAGGGACTAACGCTCTACTGGCTGAAAAGAATTTCCAGGAATTCAAGACAAATCTGTTTCTTCTTTTTAACTGGTGAGTATTGAAACCATCTGATATTCCTGAGAAACTCTAACATACCATATTTGGTAACAAAAATATTTTCTTATGTTTGGAAAAGAATTTCCTGGAATCCAATAAAACTCTGTTTCTTCTTTCTTCTTTTTAACTGGTGAGTACTGAAACCATCTGATATTCTTGAGAAACTCCAACATACCATATCTGGTAACAAAAATATTTTCTTATGTTTGAGGTAACCTGTTCACAAGATATCTGTAAATGCAACACAAAATTCTTTGTCATGGCCTTTGACCTTGAACCTGATATAATGGACAAGAGATTAGTGAAATTGTCTCAATGTCAAGATCCCACATGCTAAGTTTGGTTAAATCTATAAACATTTTTTTTAAGGAAAAAAGTTACTAAGTGATATCAATTAGTGTATTCTTCAGATATATCCACAAAATGAGTTAAATGATAACAATCCATTCATACTTGTTATGTTATCATGTTTACAAGTCAGTACAGCTAAAAACCAGATTTAAACAATTGAACTTAAAATCAATTTCAGAGTGCTGACTATCAAATGTTCACTGGAATGCAACTAAATACAAAGGTCAAAATTCATTTGTATATGTACAAATCACTGAATGCATTGTTATGCGATTAATGTTCTTGTGTTTCTTCTCACCCTGACATCAAGAAAATTGTTCTTGGGTTGAGAACTCCTAGTACCTCTGAAATGGAAGTGGACAAAAACAAAGATGGCAGTTGATGCACCATGTTTTTTGCTCAAAGATCAACCCTTGTTGTTAGGGCGAGCACACTCAGGAACATCCAAAACATATACTTGGTGTTTGGGTGAAAATCCCTAACAGGTTACCCAAAGATGGCTGCTGAGTAGTGATATATACTTGTGCTAATGGACACCATGTGGATGCCAGACAAATGGTTATCACATAATGCAAAGAAAAGGAAGACTAGTTGGGAATGTTCCCATGCCACCATGAATAACATTTTGCAGGATATAAGATATATAAGCACAACTGCATCCAGATTTTCCACTGGTTACAACAAAAGTTGGAATTGAACAGATCATTAAAGGTAAAACTTGACTATGTTATATTTGTTTAGATCTAGGAAAACTATCACCAGTATGTTCATTTTGTGTTTTTATAGCCTGACAGTACATTTTAAAACCATGTCATAGTTATTTTCTGTTACAAAATCTTATATGTTGAAACATAAGGAATTATTTATTGGATAGCAAAGAAATTGTAAAGCCCCATATTGCAATGGGTTAAATCCTATTAAAAACAGAATGAAATATGGAAGATTTCAAGGGATTAAATATTTGTGAAGTCAGATCCTTGAAATAACATCTTGCCAGTGCTGTTATTGAGCAAAAGCACACCAAATACCCTAGCTTCTGTGATATTAGTCCGCATCTTTTGACTAATGTTCAACGAACCCTATACAGTAAGTGACCATGACCCTGTTTTGATGCATGACATACCCCCATCTCAGGATGTATCATCCAAGTAAGTTTGGTGGTAACAAGTGACTGTGTATTACAATGAGTGATCAGAAATAAGTTGTAAGCAATCTGGAATAAAACTTGGAAATTAAATCAAAATGACCCTGTTTTCTTTTGTGGCACACAATTATCCCACGGTGAATCTGCAGTGCAAGTTGGATAGTAATAGCTGAAAAGGTATTACAATTAGAGACCAGAGACAACTGTTAAGTAATGTTCAATAAATGTTGGAAAGTAGACAAAAGCGACCTCGTTTTGTGGCAAAAGATGAAAGATACTGAATTGGAGCCTGGACAGGACTTTTAAGCAATTTAAAATAAATCCCAGAATGTAGGTCACCACAACCCAGTTTCCATGAATGACAAACATTCATCCCAAGATGTATCCACACTGCAAGAGGCATATGACCTGGAACCAATAGTACATGAAAAACTGATCTAATAATAAAACATAACCAAAGTCACCGAACCCTGAAATATGGGTCACACTGACCTACTTCTAGTGTAGTGTGTGAGTCTGCGTGTGTTGATATGGAGACACTTACAATTCAATAATAATTGCACTAATAATGACACAAAATCATACAAGTGTACTTAGTCTGTGTATGAAACCAGATCTTTAATGAAACAAATGAACTACTTCCAAAAAGCATAACATATAAAAAGCAATAAAAAATACATTCTATTTTAATCATGTATTAAAAAGCCTTAGGAGTAGAGCCAAAAGACTAAAGTCAACAACCAAGATTCCATGCATTCAATAATACACACATATTTTGTTTATCACAGCAAATACAGAAAAGCTGCTTTACCAAATTTTGGATTAAAAGCTAGCAAGCTATACAACAAAAATAATAATAATAATAAAAAGAACATTTTAAATGATGATCCATGGCTCTGGATCTAAGTGTCAATAAAATATCTTAATAAAATGTCAAAAAAGAAACACATATTTAAGTTATTGTTAAATCATAAAGTTTATGAAATTTTAACACACAATGTTCAAAATGTAAAATTGTGCAGCTATATTTATCCTTGTATGATATGGACATAAACTGTAAACAGCACAAGTATCTACGTGTGTGTATAGGATTTAATGGCATGTCAGCACATTACTGGCTATATGGTGCTGACTGAAAGTTCTAAAAATGTAAAGATAAAGAATTTAAAAAAACAAACTTTAGGGCAAACTGTATAAACTCAGATCTGCTGTGTCAGCAGATCAGGGCCTACACTTGTTGCATCAAATTACAAACACCGTATGAGACCTTGGTCTGCAAAAATATTTGCAGTTGGACATTAATTATATAGTACTAGACCAGCAAATTGTTCTAATTCACTTTATTTTTCAGACATTATTGGCTGTGCCATGGCCAGTAATGTCAGATAAATAAAAAAAGTTGTTGAGAACAACTTGCTGGTAATACAGTACATGCCTATAAAGGAGAACCAGTTTATATACCAGTACCTTAAACAACTTGCTGGTAATACAGTACATGCCTATAAAGGAGAACCAGTTTATATACCAGTACCTTAAACAACTTGCTGGTAATACAGTATGTGCCTATAAAGGAGAACCAGTTTATATACCAGTACCTTAAACAGAAATTTACCATCTTTATCTTTATCTTGCTGGACTATATTTTTACATTTATTTAGAATGGTTTCTCTTCTTCAAGTCTTCTGGAATTTTTAACTACATTTTTGGAATATAACTGTTAATCAGCACTATATACCCAGGACCATACGGGGCCCCGGGTGGCCGAGTGGTCTAAGGCGCTCATCTTTAATGATCACTGCCATTTCACCTCTGTCCGCGTGGGTTCGAGTCCTGGGCTCGGCCAATGTGGTTATGTGAGAAAGCTTGCCAGTAGCTTCCCATGGGTCGGTGGTTCTTCCCAGGATTTTCCTGGGTTCTTCCTCCACCAGATATACTGGCTGCCATGTATAGCCTATCATGTACTGAAAAATGGCATTAAGCCCATAAAACCATAAACCAGAACCATACTGTTTGTGCCATTAAACCCTTATAGATAGATAGATACATACATACATACATGAATGTACAATAGGCATTAAAAAAACATGAATTGTCACCAGCACTCAATCCTCAGCTGAAATGCAATGTAAGACAATACCATTAACTGGATTTGAAATATAAATGCCTGTCTCTTAAAACTCTATAGCATTTCCCAGCATCGCTGTCTTTCTGCCAGTTACTGTATTGTATCATTACCCAAACTGATCATGATAGGTTTTAAATTCAGTATCTGACTAGATCATGAACATGGACCTAGTAGTGCCAACATAAATACTCTAATTGTAAGGTCTCTCAGTATAATATGTTCCCCTTACTATACAGGTACTGTCTATACTCACTTATAAGTAGAGTTCAACTGCAAACAACATAGACCCTGATCTGCCATTTCACAACGTGCTGGCAAATCAGGGTCTATGTTGTTTGTTCTGATTACTCCTAACAAACTGCATAGACCCAGATCTACCAGTGCATTATGTGATGGCAGATCTGGATCTGTGCAGTTTGCAGTTGGACTAGACTTCTAAGTGAGTATATATGGTATGGTCATGGATCCCTTTATACTGGGCAAACTGTTTACATTTTAAAATAGCTACTCAATTTATTTCACTTAATTACAATTATAACCCATTATAATGTGATTGCCCACAAGATGTGACCCATCATAATATGATCTGCATGATTACATAGTTTTGCTTACACAAGGGTTGAAAATTCATTTGCCAAACTTGAAATTTCCAGCGGTGGAGTGAATTTTCCAATCACTCACCCAATTAGGTAAGTACTGATTCAAAGCTGACCAGTGAACTCTTTAATGAAAAGGGCATTCTGTCCAGAATATTGCCAACTTTGCTCTTTGAATGTTCATACTTTCAATAGGAAATTTGTCTTCCATTTGCTTTGATCAAACACATGCAAGCACTTCACTCTTACTCTTGAATACTAACAAACGCTTAACAGTGGAAGAGCTGACTGGTTTCAATTTGTTATTAATTACAACTGGTGTTGGAAAAGTCACAGAATAAGTTCTGGAAAACAACCTTTCACATAACTGAATTTAGGTAATTAACATCATAAACTTGTATAATTTTATAGTAAGAGTTTATTCACTCGAGTGGGCGAGTGGATTTTTAGAGATTTTTCAACCCCTGTTATGATATACCAAAGTACACAAATTCAAGGAACTGATGTCCCCCGCTTTTTATTAGAAGCAGGGCAATGTAGTTTTGTAGCAGTAAGGCTAGCATAAGCAACAATGGTGATACAGTAATTTGTAAAGGAAGACACTACTAATGATGTGGAACACTGACAATGGAACCCAGGTGACGTCTTGTCAATATAAAGCTGCATACAAAATGTGGGTCCAACATACAGCAACCATAATTCCACTGAATGATGATATAGGAAACTGATGATTAAATTCTGCTATACTTATGGCAATATGGAGCTGCATGTAACGAGTTCATGAAATCGAATAATAATTAATTATTTTGGGGAAACAAAAGTGGATGGGTCCAACAATCAGGGGCCACAACTAAATGATGATACAAATCAAATGGTGAAAAATCAAACCAAGCCAAGGTATCATCAACATAAAGTTGCATACCAAGAGATTTATTGTGCAGAAGGGAACATTGGGGATTACGACAATCGGGGTCAAAATTCTGCTAAAAGATGATGTTCAAGCCTAAACATGTACCATATATACTTGCTGACAAGTCGAGTCCAACCAAACTGCACAGACCCAAATCAGCTGTTACATAATGCGCTGGCAGATCTGGGTCTATGCAGTTTGTTAGGAGTACTTAGTAGAACAAACAACACAAACCCTGATCTGCTGGGACATTGTGTGATGGCAGATCAGGGTCTATGTTGTTTACTGTTGGACTTGACTTATAAGTGAGTATAGACAGTACCTAAGCAACACTGACAATCAAACTCAGCTGAGGTCTCGTGGATATCAAACTGCCTACTAATCTGTCTAAAATCCAATAAGGGAATTGTGTCCAGAAACAAAAGTGGGTGGGTCTGACATCAAGGACCATAAACTCTGCTAAATGACACAGAATACTGACAAATGCACTAAGCCAAGGTCTCATCAATATCAAGCTGCATTCTTAATTTGGTAAAAATCCAAATGAAATTAACTGAGTTATTGTGCGGTTATTGGGACTATAGCTTTGCTAAATAATGCCATGGAATGCTGATAACAATCCTTAGGCAAATTCCTATTGATATCAAGCATTCAACAAATTTGGTTGAATCCAATGATAAATAAAGGAGCTGTTGTGCAGAAATGAAAACAGATGGGTCCATCAATCAGGGGCTATAACATCACCAAATGATGATGTGGAATGCTGACAATAAAACTTGGCCAAGGCCTCATCAATATCAAGCTGCCTACAACATTTAGCTGAAATCCAATAATAATTAAGGGAGTTATTGTGTGGAAATGAAAGTGGGTGGGTCGGACGAGAATGGGCTACAACTCCACGAAATAATGGAGAATGCTAAGAATTTAACTCGGCCAAGGTGTCATGAAAATCAAGCTATATAACAAATTTTGTAAAATTCCAATTAAGTGAATTATTGTATGGAAATGAAAGCAGGTGGGTCTGACAATGGGAGGTTATAACTACGCTAAACAAAAATGCTGAATGCTGACAACAGAACTCATCCACGATCTCGTCAATATCAAGCTGCACACCAAATACGATTGAAATCTAATACTAATTAAAAGATTTAACTGCAGAAATTAAAGTGGGCCAATCTGAAATGAAACTGGAATGGAGCGACAGATGGATGGAAGGACAGACAGGCCCAATTTAATATTTACATAGAAAATGGGGGACAGTAAGGTGACTTGCCTACAACATAGTACAATTTGAATGGTCTTCTTGAGCAGTGTTACTGTGTGGGACCACTGTACAATGCTCCCACTTTATAAAGCTACTCATGAGAAATCATAAAAAGTGACTGCATTATAAGTAAGGAAACTTCATACCGAGGGAGTTTTATATTAGTGCATGCAATTCTGACAAGACACCCTTTCTGTCAAGTGCACCTTTTATTTAGCTAAGTGAAAAAAAACTTTAACATTGAGGATAATGTAGGGTATGGAGGGGCTTAATGGATGGATGAACATGCAAATGATCACTATGTCAAGCTTCAGTCAAGATGGGCACAATAAAAATATAGTTTTTATAACATAAAATCACATTATAATTGGTTATCATTAGTCAAGAACTAAACATTAGGTGGAATTATTCAAGTAGTTATTATAAATAAACTTCAAACAAATGTTAATGGAATCTATGATCATACCTGTGTTATAAGAGTGGCAATGGTATTCTGAGGGACTTTATATTGAGAAAGCACTGTACTTGGTAATTAGTCATTAATTTTGCATACTGAGGCCCTGACTTTCTCTGTGTCATATATCATAAAGCCATAGTTCTCGATGCTTTCCAAGATTTTTTTAAAAAACGACCCCGTTTACCCTTAAGACAATTATAATTGTTTTAATCAAGCTTTAGCTTGCTATACTGTTACTGTAATTAATTAATAACTAAAATGTAACCCAAATTCCCCTAAGTGACCTACTTTAGTTGACACGGTGTTGTATTCAACAAGACACATACAAAGTGTTGCCTGATTATGCACCAATAATGGACAGAAACTGACCACAAAAAATTTGACTTAAGTTACTGAGGCATGAGATAAAAGTCAAAGTGACCGATTTTTGCTTGGTTCATGTTTGACTCGCAGTGCTCTTTTTTTTCTTCTCTGTCAATGATGAAACAGTAAAGCTGTGTGATTTACAAAATATGTACCATAAACTAGCCTCTCTTGCTCCTGGAAGCATTAAAATCTCAGGAACCAGGTGCTTATCAAAATGGAATGGATGACATTTGATGGATTGATAACGAGTTTTCTATTCTATGTAAGTTAGTCCCTGGTACCAAGTTTCACAGCAATCCATTGAGAACTGCAAGAGTAGTTGCATTTACAAAATTCTGTCACATCCTGTATCCAGCTTAAGGTAAAATTGGCAAGAACTCTTACAAAAATCAAAACAGCATAAAGATTTGTCAATATGAGCATCTTATTGATGATGACCATATGTGCAAAGCTTCATAGAGATCCATACAAAAATAGCAATACAAATTGGATTCACAAGATTCTATCATGAAGTGCATTTAGCTGCAGGACAAAAAAGGGCAAAAACCTTTAACAAAAGTTTCAAAAGCACAGAGATTTGTTGATATAAGCATGTTTAGATGATGACTATAAGATGCACACAGTTCACATACAATCCAATGAAAACTGAGACTAGCTGTGTTCACAATATTCTATCATACACTACATAAGGCTCCAAGCAAAAAAGGGCAATAACTCTGAAAAAACACATGAGCGCTGATTTATGTGCATCTTCAGATGATGACCATAACGTTTTACAGCAATCCACTGAAATCTGTTTACAAAACCCTGTCATGCACTACATTCGGCTGCAAGTAAAAAAAGGGCAATAACTCTGACAAAAATCACAGAAGCACAGTGATTTGTTGATATGTCCATCTTCATATAATCACCATGTGTACAAAGTTTCAGAGCGATCCATAAAAAACTCAGAGACTAATTGTGTTCACAAGATTCTATCATACACCACATTCATCTGCAAGACAAAGAACAATAACTCTAATAACAATCACATGAACAAAGTGATTTGTCGGTAAGTGCATATTCAGATGAAGACTATAACATTCACCAAGTTTCATGGTGATCCAATAAAAACTGTGAGACTACCTGCATTCACAAGATTCTACTATACATTGCATTCAGCTGCAAGTCAAAAAGGGCAATAACTCTTAAAATTGCATGAGCAAGTGATTTGTCAATATAAGCATCTTCAGTTGATGACCATAATATTTACAAGTTTCATTGCAATCTACCAAAAACTGTGGGACTGGTTGTGCTAACAAGATTGTGTGCTAGATGGATCCACTGCATTCATATGCTGGACAAAAAGGGCAATAATTCAAACAAACATTGCGTGAGCAAAGTGAACTGTCAATATGCACATATTCAGATGATAATCATAATGTTTACTAAGTTTCATGGCGATCCAATGAAAACTGTCAGACTAGATGTTTTCAAAAAATTTTGCCAAAAACTGCATTCTGCTGCTAGTCAAAAATGGTGATTGTGTACTGGATGGATGGATGAACATGAGGATTCCTATATATCCCTGCCTCTATAGAGATGGTGGTATATTAAAAAGGACAATGTATTTAAGAAATGGATTTAGGAGGTAATCAACAGCAAAAGGCAGAAAAGTCTACATCATGGTACTGTTGTTCTAAGCTTGATTAATCTGAGTCCTTGGGTATATAATTTTATCATTATCAAACTTGATGCATTACCCTAAAATCTGAATATAAGTCACCAACCGTTCTTCTGATTAATAATTGTTATTCTTTGTATAACTGAGGTTGGTTTATTTCTGAGGTAGATTTACTTATGATAAATATATTGGTAAATATTTAATGTAGAAATAGTTTTGTGATGTACAGTAGCTGACATTTGTATTACAACTAAAGGATTTGAAATGATACATCTCTTCCACCTACAAGCACACAGTATTTTTTACCACTTTTTCACCTTTACTTTCTGTCACTCCATATGTACAGATTTTATGAAATATTTCAAGTTTATTTTACAAACTTAATTTCAAAATTAAAATTTGGAATTTGGATGGCTTGTTATTATGGAAAGCTCAGTTTAAATTTTAGTGTATTCAACCAATGGCAAAATCCAATGTAACAAGCCATACAGGAGCATGATACCCTAACATAACAAATGCAATGGAATTTGCACCCAATAAACAATATACCCAATAGAAATTGCGCCCAATAACTATATACCCAATAGAAATTGCACCCAATAACTATATACCCAATAGAAATTGCAAGTTAACTGAAGGTCAGTCCCAATGATGTTACAGACAATATCAGTAGTAAATGAATTTTAACATTTTACAGTGAGATCTTGTGTATTTACTAACAAAGCAACAAAGAAAGTTTTTATTAATACTATACAATTTTCACCTCATGACCATATACCAACAAGTAATTGCATACTGGGTTAAAGTAAATCCCTGTGAAGTTCTATGCAAACATTGAACTCAAATTTTAGTGCGAAGTGACTTCTCTACCCAGCCAGATTAAGGTAAAATGGTAGGAAAATAGGGAGTGAGGTCAAAATTGAGTAATGTTCAAAACAGTTGCTTAAAACAGCTGTTTAACTAAACCTCTGAGCTAAATACTAAACACACAATATAAACTCATTGAACTTTATGAAATATTAAAAACTGTCTTAGTCTGATTAAGCAAAATTGTTATATGACATTGTTTGTGTAAAAGACAATAACCTCAAAAATAGGTTACTATTGAAAACAAGTAACATCTTGACAAACAAGGCCCCTCTTTCTTCTTTTACGAATTAGGAAAGAAACTTGTTCATCTTTACAAGCCATCAGACTATAAACCTCAACAGAGTAACAATTTATTTACTGGGCTACAAATGGATGGCCTTTCACTCACTTCTTCAAGTTTCAAGTGTGCATTTTTCGCAGGAATCTTGAAGATTGAAATGTGGTTTAACTACAGACATAAACAATGATTAACCAAACACAAATGTTGATAAAAAAGCATGAAAACCAAGTTCCAACTGTTTTGCATTACTCTTTAAATAGAAAGTATGTATGTATGGCACATCAGCACAACAATGGCTATATTGTGCCAATTATAGTTAAGTTTTGTCGAATAAATGGAGGCTTTATCCAGTAAATGGCTCAAGATGATGTCCTGGGATGCTGCAATGGCAGCTGCAACCTTGTCTTCATAGGGACATATGGTCATGATAGAAGGCTCTGACTTCATTGAATTTACTCACAAAAACAAAAGGATTGGCTGAGGAACATTTGAAATGGAAAATATAAAATAGTATTGGGGTGGGGAGAGGTGCGTGTGTGATTTTTTTTTGGGGGGGGGAGGGGGAGGAATAACCAAGGTGGTTTTTTGGGAACATAGAATTTTGTAGCATTGGCAAGAATAATTGTTGCTGCTTCTAGATGAGGACAAATATTATATGTTAGACAGAAAGAAAACAAAACATAACAGCCGACACTATACTCGGAATACAGAAGCATTCAATTGATTCAATGACAAAAAAAGGGGGAGGAAAACATGAACTCGAGAAAAGGTGAAGTCAACTTTGCTTTCTCTGCATATCTGCATGAAATGATAGGCAATTAGGTGACTACTTTGCCTGAGTCACCCCCTAGTGTGGACCCTGTGCAAAATCAGTGAAAAAAATTAATTTTGAAATTTGACGATATACTTAGTAAAATCATTGACATGAATGCAAGTTTTCATCACTGCTACATAATAATGATGTAGCTGAGAATTCAAACTATGCAAGTTCTAAGCTACAAAAGAAAACAAGAGTACCATGAATGGTACATTATACACCCACTCTGTTTAATAGTTCTCCAAGCAGGCACTAGTAGGACATGGATGACTCTGGAGATCATTGACCAACAGGTTTCAGTGACGTTGATCACTGGTCATGGTATGCAGTCTTGAACTAAACTTACAGTGCAGAAACCATTATTTTCTTATTAGACTTACTATGTCCACGACCTCAGACTTTTAGACCCCAGAATCTATAGGTTTCTTTATTACCTTTAGTGCCAACCATCCATAAAGTATGGTTAATGAAATAACTCTAGAACAAAGGTTATTCTGTAAAAGCCATTTTTCCTTAAACCCCAATGACCTTGATCTTGAACCTTTTTTTACCCCAACATCAACAGGCCTCTACCCTGCCTTAAGTGCAAGCCCTCCACAAACTTTGGTCAAGGTGCATGGTCTAGAAATAGAGTTGTTATGCACAAACTATTTTTCTTCTTTCAGTCAGTAACCTTGACCTCTGACACCAAAATCAACAGGATGTTTTCTTACCCAACATGCAAGTCTTTCGTGAAGATTAGTGGTAGAAAACTGAAATTTTTGTGCAATAACCATTTTTCTTCTTGCACTCACAACGACGAAGACTGTTGATCTTTGACCACCAAATCAATAGGCATTTTCCTTACCAAGAGCAAGCCATCCATAAAGTTTGGTAACTGTATATGGTGGAGAATTCGAGTCAATTTACGGAAACTAAATTAGTAACAGATGAATGGATAGATAGACAGATGGCGAGACAGACAGGCAACATCAAAACATAATACACTCTGTATTAAATAAAGATATGGAGTATGCCAAATCCTTTCTCCTGTTATTCTCTATTGTGACTAAATTGACTTAACAGACTCTTCAGCAGATGCAGGGATTTTTTACTGGAATGATTTGGGAATGGAGCCAAAACCCAAACCCCCATCACTCTTAGGGGATAAAATGACCTTTGGGGACAATATTTCTACAAGTAAATTTATTAAATTAGAATTTCTGCATAATTTTGAAATATTTCTTTCAAGGCCAAGGGCTCATATTGACTCCCTAAAAATCCCTTGATGCTATAATTTTAAAAGGGCTTCTTCTGTGTGATTGCTGGATCCATGACAGAATTTTTCATGCTAGAAGTAGGACAAATTTTGCACTGGTTTCAGATAATTAAAACTAGGTCAAGTGCTGCAAATGGTCAGACTTTGTAAGACACAGATTGACTCGGTCTTTCCAAATGTTTCTGTTTATAACAGGCTGAACACAAGAAATCTGTAGCCTCACTGCCATAAAAATTACATCCTTCAATGTGACACCTCTCACTTTTTGCTCTCAACTTGGGAGAAACTGCATGCTGTTGCAGTTGCTGTGGGTTTGGATGTTGTATTTGTTTGGATCCTGGTAGTGGAGGAGGAAAAGGATCTGTATTATATGCACCATAGTCTACATTGTCATAATCTGGGGAGGGGCTCCTTTGCCTGGATGTATGCGGAAATCCCCTCGGGCGTGTACCTACTGATTTCTGGGGATTAGCACCCTGATCTGCACTAATTATGCTTGAAACTTTAGAATTTCCATCAATACGACTTGGATGTCCACTAGAAACAATGTCATTTCTTTTAAAATCATCAGGTCCTACATCATAAAACTTGGATTTGCCATATTTCTTAGTCTCCAAGTCTGGTGCACAGTTTAAATTTGACTTATTTCTCTCTTGGTTCAAAGCTTGCTGTTTGTGTTCTTCGTAACAATGAGAACATAAATAGCTTGTATCTGCACTGCCATACATATTACATTCAGCTGTTACACATTTTACCATATTTCTACTCCCTGAATGCTGACCACTTGTTCTCTGAAGAATTTCATTATTTTTCAGACTTCTAACATCTCTATCTGCTTCAAACCTTTCTTTTGCATCTCTCAAATAATTAGATAGCATTTGCTTGTGTGCCTGGTATCTTTCTGTAGAAAGACTGGTACACCAAATATATCCCTTATCATTCTCTCCCATAGCTGCTAAAGCTATGGGCAACTTGGTACTTTGAGTTGCCCCACTTCCTATTGAGGGTTTCCTGCCCTTTTTATCATCTTTTTCATCACTCTTACCACCTTTACCAAGGTTCTTTAACTTTTTGCCCATACTTTTTCCAAAACTCCCAAACTGTTTTGACACTGACTGTAACTGCTGTGAGACTTTTGTGTCCTTTTTTTTGTCTCTTCCATCATCTGACTCGCATGACAAATGTTCTTCACTGTTAGTATCCAGATAGCTTCCCGTGAAGGGTATTTTCAAAATGTCCAGATATTTCCGAAGTAAGTTGAGCCAACTTTCCGGAGACAGACTAGAATTTACAGAGGCTTCATTATTTTTTACCCAATCATAGCTGGAACCTGGGTCAATGACAAAGTGGAGAGGCAAATCGTGCAGATCTGGTCCAACAACAGGGATGGCCACTGCAAAATATACAAAGAATATTCATAACGTACTGACGATTTAATTCATATCAGAAGTCACATTCAATTAAAACCTGTGCAAACCAAATGGTTTTCATCTTCCAGAAACAGGGACCTGGCTGATGTGTAAAAATAATGGACATGGATAATTATCAAGCCAGGTGGGGTCACATCAAACCGTAAAAAGACACTAATACAAAGATTGTGATCTAGAGTCTAGCTGTACAGATATTAAACTGATAAAAGATTAATTGCTTGCATCTTGCACTTACAAGTTTTGTTTACTGCATCCTAACGACAGCCACAACAAAACTAGCAATTAGCAACAGTCCAAAACACGAGTCCCTCAAATGGACTGACACTACTAGCGGAAAAAAAAAATTTCCAAGAATTCAAGACCATTTCTTCCTTTTAACTGCGGAGTGTTGAAACCATTTTTGATATTCTTCAGCAATAACAAGATTTTAAAATTAGCTGCTGTGGTGGACATATTGGATGTCAGCTTGGCACCATTTTTTTTTAGGACCACCAAGGCATCATAAGAAGTCTTCTGATGGAAATCCCATGTTGATATGACGTTCCATTTTGGAGGAGCAACAATAACAAGATTTTCAAGATGGATGCCATGGTGGCCATATTCAATATCAGATTGGCACCTTTTCTATTTAGTACATCATAAGAAGTCTTTTTTTTGGTGAAAGCAAAATGTCGATATGACCATCTAGGAGAAGTAGTGATAACAAGATTTTTAAGATGGCTATTCTGGCTGTAATATTAGAAGTTAGATAGGCACCATTTTCATATACAACCAACTATACATCATAAGTAAGTCTTTCAGTGAAAACTCCATGCTGCTATGATCATTCATCCAGGAGAAATAGTGATAACAAGATTTTCAAAATGGCCACTGTGGCAGGCATACTGAATGTCTTAGTTGCACCAAAAGGACCAAATAGACATCATAAGAAGCTGTTTAGTAAAACACCCATGTTGATATGACCATCCATTCAGAAGGACTAGTGATAACAAGATTTTAAAGATAACCACTGTGGTTGCTATATTGTACATCAGATTGACACCATTTTCATTTTGGACCAACTATACATCATAAATCTTCTGGTGAAAACCCCATCACAATATTACTTTTCATTCAGGATTAGCAATAACACAATTTTCAAGATGGCCACTGTGGTGGTCATATTGAACATCAGATCAGCACCATTTTCATTTAGGACCAACTAGACATCATAAGTCTTCTAATGAAAATCCCATGGCAATATTACTTTTTGTTCAGGAGGAATAGCAATAACAAGATTTTCAAGATGGCCACTGTGGTGGCCATATTGGTATTCAGATCAGCACCATTTTCATTTAGGACCAACTACACATCATAAGAAGTCTTCTGGTAAAAACCCCATGTCTATATGATTTTCTGTTCAGGAGGAATAGCGATAACAAGATTGACTGACTTTCCATTCAGGAATAGCGATAACAAGATTGACTGACTTTCCATTCAGGAATAGCGATAACAAGATTGACTGACTTTCCATTCAGGAATAGCGATAACAAGATTCTGACTGACTTTCCATTCAGGAATAGCGATAACAAGATTGACTGACTTTCCATTCAGGAGTAGCGATAACAAGATTTACTGACTTTCCATTCAGGAGGAATAGCGATAACAAGATTGACTGACTTTCCATTCAGGAGTAGCGATAACAAGATTTACTAGATGGTACCTGTGGTGGCCATATTGGACATTAGATCAGTTCCATTTTCATTTAGGACCAACTTGACATTATAAGAAGTCTTTTAGTGAAAACCCCATGTTAATATGCCCATCCATTCAGGAAGTGTAGCAATAACAAGATTTTCATGATGCCTACTGTGGTGGCCATATTGGGTATCAGACTGACACAATTTTCATTTAGAACCAACTTGACATTATAAGAAGTCTTTTAGTGAAAACCCCATGTTGATATGACCATCAATTCAGGAGGAGTAGTGATAACAAGATTTTCAAGATGGCTGCTGGGTCGACCATATTGAACATCTGATAAATCCATTTTCATTCAGGACCAAGCAGACATCATAAGAAGTCTTTTAGTGAAAATCCCATGTTGATGTGACCATCCATTCAGGGGTAGTAGCGAAACAAGATTTTCAAGATATCTGAGTAGCACCATTTTTATTTAGGACCAACTAGACCATGGGATTAAGGTGTGTGTAAAGTTTCATGGCAATCTTCCAAATAGTTTAGGAAGAGAAATGATAACAAATTTGTGCTGACGGACAGACGGATGACAGACAACAGACCATAACATAAGCTCTTCTGGCCTATGACCAGTAAAGCTCAAAATAATATGGATAACTATTGAAAACTGTTGGATTGAAATACACTTCTATCTTTGTCCAGTAGGTTTTAAGTGAGATAATAAAGTTCATATAAAATTATGCATGCCTGCCAACCTTCCTGACAGTGCTGGGGGATTTCTGAGACTCAAAAACTGAGTTTTGTAGTCCCAAGGGGGTCAGTGCATGTGACAAAAATAAGCAAATTAGTACAACTAAGAACAAGTTTTATGCTTATATAAACCCATAGAAAATGACTGGTAATTCAAATTTTAAAAATACGTTTTTTTTGGAAGCATTTAATACATTAAAAAAAAAAAATAGCTGGTAGACTTAGCAGTATCATATACTGTATCATCTAAATAAAAAAAATACACAAAGTTTCTGTCCTTCAAATCCATTACAGTATTAACTTGCTGTTTGCTAACTTTGCTGCTCTCAACAGTTCATTGGAGGTTTTGAAGGTGATGTCAGTGTCATTACTGTTCCTTTCTGCAATCATTAGAGACTCGATGGTAAGGTTGTTCAACTATTGACAAAGAATTTGCTGAATTTTTCTGAGCATTAAAATGTTCATTTTGCATCTTTCCCAATGCATGGTGGTGTTGCAATGTTATATATATTACTCCAGAATAACTAAGGTGTTTGGAGTATGTTAAAAGTATAAAATGTTCCCATTTGCTACTGAGCTTCACAAAGTCCCTCAACCAAGAGTTCTGAAATTTAATTTTGCTAGACTTTGCTTGCTTCACAAATGACTCATCCTTCCCAAAATCACAGCTGCATTTCAATATTTTACCTTCAAAAATGAATCTCACTTCCACACTAATCCAACTAGAGAAATAATTATGCTTTAGATTTTATATATGGAGTAAAATCTGACTTCAAAGAAATGTTGGCACTGATCATGAACTGGCCAATAATCTTTAATAAAGATGGCTTAAACATTCTCATTCAAGGCAACTAAGTGTAATAATTTGTTTCTTAACATATATCTATTTGATTTACCTGACTTCAAATGAACTGGGTTGTTCCACTTCACGCACTTTACCTATGCAAATTAGTCTAATGGGCTCTTCCACAGTGGTGCTCTAAGGTCTCAGCACAAAATCACCCTAGCTATTGTCAATTTAGTAATCTGTGCAATAGTGGTTGTCTATCTCTGATTGCCTTTATCTTTTAATCATCAGTGCTCAAAGAATTTTTTTCCAGACACAGGCTCAGGGCAAGTTGCTTGAAAAAAATCACTTGCCCTGACTTAAAATTCACTTGCCCGAAAAGGCGATATATTCTTTGTTTTTTTTACTATTATTTTGACACACCAACCCATCCCAAAAAATTACATGGTTAGTCCCTTATACTTGTAATATTGTTTATGAGACTGAAGTCTCATTCACATTCTGCTGTAGTGGGGCTCACAACCAATGTGATTTCCAACAATTTCACAATTTCCGCATGCTCAAGTGTGAAATTCTGAATAAATGTAGCATACACCTCTGTTTTTGCGATCGTTGACTGTATGTCATCAGCTTTGCCTTCAGTTTGATGTATAGACTGTGTATTTCATCACGATCTGGAGGGACAGTATCTGGGGGCCTTGGAGTGGTTTCATTTTCTGACTGCTGTAAAAATGTTTCTCAATCAAAGTTAAAAACAGAAATGAAGTCGGAGAGGCATTGGGATTTTTTTATATCAATCATTAAAAACAGTAACTCCAAGTTTCGTAATTAATTTGTGTGACAGTACTGTGAATGTGTCACAATTACAGAAAACACTTGCTCAGTATCAACAGAATCAGTCTACCAACTCTTTTGAAATAATGGATTAAAATATGTAATGATCTCAGTTCCTTTAGGGTGAAAAACAGTGTATTGGGGGCTTTTACAGGTCACTAATCCAGTAGTTTAGCTTAATTTTCAAACAATCGCATCGGTATCACTCAAAATATTTAACCAGTGATGCATTACCAAGTCAGCATGAGCAAGGAACAACTCATTTATATTCATGCAGGACAAGTGAGCACTAATTATAAGTAGCCAATGAAATATGGAGAACATAAATAGTACTATTCTCCATTCATAAGCCACGTCCTTTGCTTTGTACACAAAGTTATAGCTTTTGATACAATTAAGGTGGAGGGACCTACCAATGGAGCCCCAACAGAGGGTCGAATATTAATAATTTACCAGTGTCTTTCAGGAACTTCAAAATGAAACAGCATGCTCAATGTCTCTTTCAGGCAAATTAGATAACACTTTTATTTTGACAGACACAACGGGCAACTCACTCAGATACAGGAGGGGACCGACCTAGATTTAGAGGGACCCTGTGTATCGGGCACAAAGATTTTTTGACCTCTGATCATCTCCATGACAATCAACTGTATAAACTGTCCTGTGGTGATAGTTTTCCATGAGCATTAAGCATGAATGTTTAATGTTTATACAGGATACAGGTTAAAGTCATATATCGTGGTCTCAAGAAAGGTCTCTTTTTAAATTTTTTTTTTATTTTCTTCATAAGAAATTGTTTTTTCTGTATCACAACCTTGTCAGGGAAGTTTGAGAATAAAAAATCATGTTTTTCACAACATAATGATTATGTTCTGGCAGGTATGCATATGCACCAAAGTGTCTACCTATAAAAAAATATATAAAGAGTGAAAGCATTAATGAATTAAACTTGTGCAGTAAGAAAAGTCATTCATGAATTATCACGATTTAACTGGGGTGTAATTATTAACAATGAAGGGTCAATCACAACACTAAATGCAACAGATAAGGCTTAAGCAGGGCTCAGGGGAAAAAATCCTCAAACGCTCGTTCCAGGGACGAGCGAATTGCAAGAGTTACTCATCCATGTCCTCATTATACTCAACACAATACACTTCTCCAATACCCTACTTACACTTTTACTAAAGAACTATACATACCTGATGTGAGCTTGATACTAAAATGGGTAAAAACCATGAAAATAGTATGTTCTATACATGGCTCCTTAGATAAACATACAATTAGAAACAAGGTTTGTAACTCGAGAAATTGCAGTTGCACACATAGCTCTTGATTTCTTAGTGGTTTTAGCATTTACACTGAAACATTTCAGTAAGCTAAGTGTCATAATTTGCCGTTTCAACGAGCTATCACACATCTTTAAGAGTTAGATATGAAAGAAGTTAAAGGACAGAGAATGTAAAAAAAAAATAATTTTCGTCTGGTCAGACATTGTTACTCTTGCCCCAGATCATAAGTATTTTCAAGACTGTGCAGCTCTATTAATACATTTTAATGCCAAAGTAAAGACACCAGCATATAATTATATAAGTAGGTAATTACTTTTCACAAGAAAAATGTCAGTAACTTGCATTTGAAAGAAGAATTCCAACAGTCTCAATTTCCATCAACTTTTGTACTAAATGATCCATTTTGGTCAAGCCTCCAGTTTTGAGAGCTACACACAGACACCATAAAAAGGAAGATTTCTGATTGGCCAAAAGAATTGGAACACTTCTAGGTCATTAACCCATCTAGATTTCAACCAATCAGCTGTTGTCTTGACATTATTTGCTTTGTAAGTAGATTACCAAAGGATACATTGTGTGAAAGTTGGTGCAAATTGGCTGAGACCCTTAAAATACTCATTTAGAATGTAAGTTGGCAACATTTTTCTTGTTGAAAGTAATTACATGCTGACAGTGTTATAACTCTAGGTCTTAAAATAATGTAACTGAAAGAAAGAGAAACCAACAATGTAAGTAAAATCAAGAAGGAATTTATTTCTAGACAATTAAAGTGAAAATTCAAAAGACACTTACAGTAATGTGAATTAAATCTAAATAATCCAATGATCCTAAGTGTCTTAATCACGTCCTAAATATAGAATGTTCTGAATTCCAGTAGCCTTGAATATCCTGATGTGTCAGTAGCCTTGAATGTTCTGATATGCCTGAATGATGTAATCCAGAATATCTTTGAATAAATTCACACAAAAATCCCAAAGTCAAGTATTAATCCAATATGAGAATGAGCACTTTTAGTAATTCCAATGAATATTTCAAATAAATAATACCTCTCTCTGAATTTGCTCTGATTTTCACAACTGTAACATCTGATTACTAAAATAAATTCCTTAATAGACTGATCTTAACAATATGAAGTTAAGTATAGGAATGAAATCTTGTTTATCAAACCTGTATAAATATAAAGATAAGTCACCTGACAGAATATTCTAGAATATGAGTAACTGGAAATTTCCTGTGCATACCCGACTTTTCTCACATCAAGATATGGAAAATTCGAATCTAACTGTTAAATATTATGTAAACAACCTTGAAATCATATGCAGTAAATATGTTGTTTACAAAATGACTAAAGTACAACTTACTTCATGGACACATATTATAAATTCAATATACATAACAACAGAAATATCTGCTGGCATCTTCCCTTTGGCATGATAATGTATCAATAAAGCATCAGTCTTGTAAATACCCGTGATCAGAGGCAACTGTATCATTGCCTGACCAGATTAAAACATTTTGACATTCTGTCTCTTAATGTCTCCAAGTTCTGACTTGTAAAGATGTGTTATAGCATGTTGAAGGGGAAACTTTCTCCACATCAAAATCATGCCTAAGTTACTGAAAAGTGTCACTGTAAATGCAAACAGCATTAAGAAATCAAGGACTAAGTGTGAAACTGCAACATACCATAATATGTTTGTAATATTTACTGTTAAGTATGAAGCTTACATCCAGTACCTGTGTAACAAAAAAAAAACCCATGTTGTTTCCTTTTCAACATGTTCTAGACTGACAGCAAATAGGCAAATTAGGCATAGGTTATTTATAACTGATGCACGCCAAATATTAAGCAATGTTGAACTTCAGCACTTGTTAAAAGTAGAAAATGCATTCAGATTTATTCTCAAGGTCTAATCTGCATCTTCTCAGCCCAGGGATGAGTACGCAGTCAAGTTTTACTCAGCCCGGCCAATGTTTACATGGTCAGGACGAGAGGATGAGTGGTTTTCCTGAGCCCTGGTAAGCATATACTAGGCATTTCACCTTAGTTCACCGGCATCAACATTGACTAATAAGAAAAACCTCTTATAAATTTCATCTGTGTACCATATTGATAGAAATACTTTAAAATCTGTCTTGTGAGACCACCCCTTCTGCCAACAAAAAGCAGTCTCTCATGACAGGTGGTCAATCATAACATGTTTGTATAAAACAACCAGTTTCCAAGGTTGAAATTCAGCACTGTTTATATTGTATTCTTTATTCATAGTTCTTGTTAAAATATTGCATGCATTCATCTGAAAAAAATTTTATATAGCAATAAAGATATACATCTATCATTGAACATGAATCACATTTATATTTGAAGATCACATGTACATGTATTAGCATATGAATTTGTTTCTAATTTACTCCTTGTCTTTTATTACACCCTGAATTTGAGTTTTACCGACATTTAAACTGGCTATTTTGCGAGCGGTCTCCCCTTTTTCACTTCTTTCAAATTACATTATTTCTTTCCTCCAGTGTTAGAATTTGTCTCTTTTTCATTGGAGGTTCTGCCATTGTTATTAAGGTGCTAGGTGTTAACGTCATCAGTGATCAATTGTAATAATAACTGTAGCAGTTTTTATCAGGCTATGGGGAAATATGGAATATATATATACAACGCATATGTACCAATGAATGAAATAAAATGACATAATTAACTCATCCAGAAACAGAATAAATTTATTTTAGAGAGAAAGTCAAAGGTTTAATTCACCAATGACATAAAGGGATTAACTCTATAAACAAAGGGTGTAACTGGCTACAATAAGGTGAACAGATGACGTTTTGGTGTGGGCTGTAATTACTGTAACGTAAAAAAAAAGCAACAAACAACACAACCCTTTAACAATGACAATTGAATCCAGAAAACGATTCTCATTTACTGGTATTAAAGACAAAGACAAAGACCTCATTCACTCCAGGCATTACAGATTAACTCTGAAGACAAACAATGTATGCTCCATTACATTGACTTTGGCACTACAATGGCAGTTAGTGACATGTACTTTAGTCTAGTTTACAGTCTATAAGAATGACACTACATGCATAACCTGTAAAATTTAGGAAACCAGTAGCCAGCCTAATTTTTTTGTTGTTTCTTTTTGTTTAGAACAGTTTTTACTTCTTAAATAGTTGTGGTTACAAAGGATTAAATAAAGGTCAGCAGTGTTTTTCTCCTTTCTCGCGATACGGTTGTTCATAACAGTGTTATTTTAGAACAATCTGCATGTACTTTAGTCTGGTTTACAATCTATAACATATGACACTTATGACCTATAAAAATAATAAAACTGTAACCAGCCTAATTTTTTTTGTTTGTTTTTTGTTTAGAACAGTTTTGACTTTTTAAGCAGTCATAGTTACAAAGGATTCAATAAAAGTCAGTGGTGTTTATCTGTTTTTGTGATGCTGTTGTTCATAGCAATGTCAAAATGCATAGTTTGCAAAGAAATCATGGTCGCTGGTCGCATTCTGCAAGTAGTCGCTCATGACTGTGCATTTATATAATAAAATCTACCTGTGCGTTACGATTGTGGTTGTAAATGACAGGTGGTCGCTCATAGCAGAGGTCGCGCGAGAGGTTTTACTGTAACAGTAATTTTCAGTAGCCTTCTCTTTCTCATTTAAGTTTTATATGAAAAGTTTTGGATATTTTCACTTAAATATTGAAGGGATATAGGTCAAACAGAATGGAAGAAAAAGTGGCATGGGAGGTAACTCCAAAATTTTTCAAGATTACTTTAGTCTGTTCACAGAAAAAGGGATAATTTCTTTCACATCTAGATATATAACAAATTACCTTTTCACAAGCTACATGTAATTTTTTGGGGGTTGTTGTTGTTGTTGTAGAAATAGACAAATACTAGAAGAAAAAAAAAACTGCACAAGAAATACTTGCTGACTAATATTTGTCAACTGTATTAAGAGAAAATGCTGGTCATTCTGTAAGAAGAGACAGGAATAAAGTCATTAAACAATCATAAAGATCATTCTCTCTAAACTTTGAAGTTTAAGTACTATAAAGTTTTGATACAAACTCAAGAGTATTTTTTCCAACATTTTCAGAGCACTAGTTATAAAATATACTTCTGAATCTATCATAATTTCCCAATCTTATAAACCATACTTACCTGGTGGGAAATTTTTTTGTAATCTTGAAGTAACAGCCATTATATGGTTACTATTATGAGCATTCACAGACAACCACCTCAATAAGACACAATGACTTCACTTAAAAAGCATGCTTTCCTCTGTCCAAGTGTCACACATGGATGCACACTGGCTATTTAGACCTATTAAGAGTGACCTATCACATAATATCATGTCTCTAGTCATTTTAACATGGCTAGTTTACCACAGAAATAAAGATAGTGTTGTTATTTTAAACTAATTCAGTCAAAATGGGCATCCAAGAACCATCAGATATCATATTTTTGTAGCAGATTGTTTAGGATAACTTTTGTTGTTTGTGGTTGTTTACCATGTGAAACCTTGTTGCTGCTGGCCATATATGGATGTAATGATCATATACAGAATCTCTTAATTGCCCAGTTCATAACACTCGCTGTTCTAAGATGTAGCCATTACCTACATAAGGATGGTGTTTATCCATAAGCAATTAATCAAATAACTTTTTACTGAAGGAGTAAAACCACGTTTTTGTTTTCTGCGATCATATGAACTCGAAGGGAATACTTCAAAATATCAAGTATATAGGTTCTAAAGAAATCTAATTTGATCAAAACTTGTAACCCCATCATATCTAATGAAACGACCTATGTATGGTTCATACAAACCCAGAGAGTATTTTATTCAAGGAGTTTTCAAGGACTTCCACAAATTTTCAGAGTTTTTTTTTTCTAATGGAAATTAAATGTTCACGATTTGTTACTTATTTATCACGGCATTAATCATACGCCTTCTGGTAACTACCTGTGTCATGTATCATTTAATTCATCCAATTTTCTCTCATTTTATTTATTCATTTATTTATTTAATAATTTTGGAAATACTTTAACAAAAACTAAATTTCTGAATGTAAAGATACATATTTTAATGGGGTTTTTTTTCCCTCAGATAAATTTAAGTAGTTTTGGACAAAATTCAATGAGTTTTTCAACAAACTGAAGTACCTTTCATGGACAAAATCAACTTTTCTGAAATTCAAAGAGTTTTCATGGAAACTCCTCAAATTCAAGGATTTTTCAAGACTGAATGAAAAATGCTATGTATTATTTTACAACAGACTAAAGCCCAAGAAACACAACTCCTACAAACCTTGAAACAGGTAATTTCATTTCCATTTCATCTGCATTTTAAATGCATTTGGAATTCATTTTATCTGTGTTCTGTTTGCATTCCATTTATGTCTGCAATTCAGCTATCATTTTGTCATTTGGAGTTTAGAGTCTCAAAAATATGTTCTAATTTTGTGTTTATTGCTTCCATTCATTGTTTTCTTTCATTTTCATTTGCTTGGAACAAAATGGAAATGCATTTACCGAGGTCAGGTTTTTGACAGTGTTAAAGGGAGATAACTAATCTTTCATACCTTGTTTTATTAAAAGCATGCTTGAATAAAATAGCAAATGCATAAGATGCAAAGGACAGCATTGAATTTATGATAAATAAAAATACAACTGTAAATGCAATAAATGTAAAAAATATAGCTGCAGAGTATTTCCTACCAAATATTATTTCTAAGTTTGTTTTATTAAAAAAAAAAGCTGTAGATATAATTATCAGTGATGATATCATCACATCAATGGTGGTTGTTACATCTGCCTCGACAAGAACAATGTCAAGGCTTGCAAGGAGTGAAAAACTGTCAGTGTAAAAACCCTGATTATGGATTATTATGTGAAAGGTCATTCGACCATGGAAATTTAGCCTAAAATCCATTCATGAAAATACATACACATTTCATTCTGTTTTTGTTTATCATTCATCGTTCTTCATTTTGCATTTGCATTCTCCATTTCCTTTAAAATGCATTTCTAAATTTTTTGTATTTATTCTACATTTTATTTGCATTCATTCTGCATTCTGTTTTTGTTTCACTGGTAAAACTGCCTGTTTCTGGGTCTGTACATGTTAAAAAGTTTAAAAACAATTACAAATGCATCAGTTTTAATTGGTTCCATTTCTTTACAGAGATACTTTGAACACATTTTAAAAACATCATTAGCTTTGTAACCATATATAGCCATCTATTAGGGGAGCCTCTGAATAGAAGAAATACACCAATATACTCCTACATACATAATCACCAAGGATGATATTAGGGTTGCAATTGGTATCCTATTTAGGACTCAAGTACTCAAAGTGGCTGTCACTCACCTTGGCCATAAGCACTTAAAATTGCAGTCACTGCCAGCACTATCTCTAATCAGTTCAGAGAACATACCTACCCACCCACCCACCCCTTCCCTGACAGTTTTGAACATTCAAATACAAAATATCAGTACATTTTCCACTGACAAGAAACGTTAAGTTTGCTCAAATATTTTGCATACACACGCTAAAAACTACACATTAGAAAAAGTGCAATAAAAATATTCCCATCCTCATTTTTGGCTGACCAATCAGAATGCAGTATTCAGCAAATTGGATCATCTTGGCTAGCCAGCATACCCAAGGTCATAGGTTACTTTAATGTATGAAATGTGTTCGAAGTATTCAAAGGTAGAAAAGTAAGCAGTAAGTAAAATATTTTTAGCTAACCAGCTGTATAGCTTTTATTAAGCCACACGTAGTATAGCTTGCAAAATCATTCAATTAATTCTTTAACTGCCAGTGTTGCTGTTGCAACCCAGTGATCAGTTTCAGCCTTGTCAATATCCAATGACTTTGAATTAAGGTTGAAAAATATCTCAGCAATATTTCAACTGGATGAAGGTGCAAGCTTTTCTGAACAACAAGATATAGTGTCATATCTACAGTATTATAAAACCTTATGCTGCAGCCAAACCTATAACTGGAAAAAGACAAAGACATAAACTGATCGTTGAAGGTTCAACATTATTATGATTGTCACAGATGAAAGCACAAAACATTAATTAAATAATAACTATCAACAGTTAGATAAAATACCCATTATGTAGAACACTAAATATTAAAACAAGGCGTTTACTCATAAACACAAATCCTCTTGCCAACAGGAGAGCATTTGGAGAAGCCAAGTGTAGAGACTGATATGAAGGATAGGTGCCAAGGCCATGTGAGTGCGGAGCCTTACAAAGAGATATGCCATGGCAGCCGACTCAGGCTGGTCTTGACAGAATTTGAACCTGTTACCCACTGATTGGTTGTCTAAGTTAATGAAAGAAATTTTACTGCAGCATGCCATGCTACTAAGATGCATCAACATACAAAGTTCATCAGTGTACAGTAAAACCCAAGTCTGATTAGTCTAGATCTAATAGTGTAAAAAATACAGAGGAAGATATAAACAAAATGAATTTCACTCAAGTGTGAAAATTAGGTCACAGTTACCTACTTTTTATATGGTTAAGTTCCTCTCCTTGAGTTGCATCCACTGATAAATTTTCATGAGTGAAGGTGAATTAAGGTCCAAAATATTCAGGGTACAATGAATGAATAGCTGAAAATATAAAGTCACCCTAGCCTGTCACAGTGACATATTTTTGGCGTAGGTGGGTTACTCTGGTGAAGATGCATCCGCATTCCTTGCAGGCTCGGGGATGCAGAATAGGCCTGCATGTCACAAGAGGTGACTAATGGAGGCAAAAGCAATGGTGGCTAAGTGATGAACATGCCAGATTCATGACCAAAAGGGTGTGGGTTCAAATCCTACCACTGGAGCAGCCAAAATAGGCTACCATGTTGCATCTTTGGGCAAGGCACTTTACTCCAATTACTTCAGCACTAAATAACCTACCTGTATTGCTGTGCTGTAAAACACCAAACCTAACAAAACCAAAAGATGCATCCACATACTGATTTTCGTGAGTGTAGGTAAAATAGGGTCCAAGATATTGAAGTTATAACAAACATTTAGTTGCATAAACAAATGTCATTCAAGCATGGAAACTGGTCATATTGACCTAGTTTTAGTTTTGTATGGCTGAACTTCTCTCTTTAAGATGCATCCACATGCCAATTTTCATGGGTGTAGGTGAAATAGGGAAGAAAATACTGTGTGTAACAAACAATAGTTACTCAAGAGCAAAAATTTGGTCACAGTGACCTAGTTTTTATGTAACAGGACTACTCATATTGAGATGCATCAACATACCAATTTTCATGTGTAAGTGAAAAGAATCCAAGATATTGAGTGTAATGAACAGAGATGAGAAAATACCAAAGTTACTCAAGCATCAAATTTGGGTCACATTTACCTAGTTTTAGTACGGTTAAGCAACTCTTGCTGTGATGCATCCACATACCAATTTTAAGTTGTAGGTCAAATAGGGTTCAAGATACTGAGGGTTTAATGACTAAACAGCTAAATTAGGGAAGACAATCAAGCATGAAAATTAGGCCAGCGATCTAATTTTGGTACGACCAAGTTACTCTTCCCGAGATGCATCCACATATTGTCAGGGGTGTAGATGAAATAGGGTCCATGATATTCAGGGCATAATGAACAAAGGAGCAAACATATAAACATATGAACACACTGTTATGTATATTTAATCTATGATGTGTGTTTAAATCTTGTCCATGGAGGTAAGCTGCACTTTAGATTCTGGTCACTAGTAAATAGAATGTTGACCAGCATTTGAGTTAAAGGCCAGTCTTGTTTACAGTTAGACTGTTTTTTCCCATTTTACTGCTTAACATCATGTTGATATAGGTCAAGTGAAAATGTGTATAAATAGGGATTTGGTAAAGAAATATTTAATTCCTGTTTTAAATCAGTCTGTGGCAATCCATTTGTGATCTGATTTTACATTGTGCCATTGAAATCAGATATAATTCGAGAGGAATTATTTATGTAATACATACTGATTGGAATTATTAAAGTGCTCATTGACTTTTTAATTAATACAATACTTTCGACTTTTGTGACCTCATTCAAAGACATTCTGGATTGTATCATTGTATTATTTCAGGACATTCAAGACTATTGGAACTCATTTGGAAACATTCTATAATTCTGGACTTGTGATCAGGACATTTATGATTATTTGGAATTTGATTCATAATATTGTAAGTATCTCTTGAATTTCACTTTGTATTGTAGGGAAATAACTTGCTTGTTGATATTACTTACATTGTTGGTTTCACTTTCTTTCTTTTACGTATTTTTTAAGACCTAGAGTCATAACAATGCAAACAAATGATCAACATGCTATTTTGCCTCCCAACTTTGTTTGCTATGAGACAATGAGCTTCTAATAAATACTAAAAAAAGGTAAATCGCACTCAAGCATAAATTTAGGTATGAAGTTTTACAATGGGAAGTTAGTAAAATTGCTAGTGTAACAAAATTTCTGAAATATGAAAAATGTTGGTGAGCATTTTTGTTGATCAGATTGATTTCAATAGACATGTTTTATACTAAGTAAATGGTTTTTGTTTTTATAATATGTTTCTATGAAGTTTATAATGAATTTCTGCTAAAAACAGTTATGGAGATAAAATAAAGCAACCTGAACTCTTATTTTACCTCATAAAATGAAAAGTTTTGTCTCTTAGCCAGGTATTATACTTTTTTGGTTATCCAATACCTCCTGAACAACTCCATCGAATGACGCCTATACTGTATCAGGTTACAGGTAGGAACTATTTTCTTGAGACTGGTATAATGTAGCGATCTTCTATTACTAATGGAAACTACGGTAGCTCAGTTGGTAGAGTCTCAGACTCATAATCCAAAAGTCACAGGTTTGATACCAGCCCAGTCCATTCAGCTGCCTTCATGTCCTTGGGAAAGGTACTTAGCTCCCATTTCCTTTGTACAACATTGTTCTTTTAATTCATTTAAATGAAAGGAGCAGTGATCTTAAAGCATTCAAAAGAACAAAGTGGAATGTCAGCGTAAAGTCAGAGAAAGACTATTCAACTAATCTTTCCTGGCAAATCAAAGCGAATTAGAAATTTAGCCTAATCACCCCTCTTCCCAAAAATGACCCTAAAGTATATTATTGAAATGAAAACTTCATAGTAGACCTACCTCCGATTTGATTAAGTCTATTTTAAATATCTTATGAAATGACTTTGACATGCACAACAAAATATTCATGCACATTGTACTTATGATATGCAATCTAGGAGAACAAACCATGTTACGTATTGTAAGACAGAAGTTTAAACACAAAATCTTGCACATTAATTATCAAAATGTAATGCTTTATAGCAATATAAACTGAACAACAGCCTATAATAATGGAAATATTTTCTCATAAATATGACTTTTTAATCTTGATTTTGGTTTTAATGATAAAAAGCACACAAGATGTCAATTTTATTAATATACATCGGCCATGGACCCAGAAGGTGTAATTACCTGGCTTTGAGTAATATTACATAATGATGGTTGCCCTCCCAACCCAATCTGGCCTTAGATAGCCATTCACACATTGGTGTGAAATGTACAAAGGTAAAACATGAGAAATCAGAAAAAATGGTCATTTTTCAGGGTTAGTTCATAGTTGAGGTGTAAATTCTTGGAAAAATCTTGTAGATCAAATGTAGATCAAATCTTGTGGATCAGAAGTTCCCATATTATTCACTACTGTTCAGTTTGATTACGACAAAACATTAAGTAGAACAAAGATAAAATGATGTACATGGCATGTAAAACCATCATGCCCTATTATTTTAGTAGCATGTGCCCTCTAAATTTATACCTGGAAGACAACAATCTTTTTGTGTCCTTTCCATGGGAACAAGGGCAGAGAAGTGAGCAGCATCGTAAGTCAGCAGTAGTGGGTGCTTGTAACAATGGGAAGTATTACATTCTAAGGGAAGATAAATCCCTCCAAATGGGATAGGGGACAATGCCTCTCCACTAATATCCCTCAGGATTGTGTCAGCCACAACAATTATAGCCCTCTGCAAAACATGGGCCAAAACAAATACATGGAAGTCTTCAAGGCTCTCGTACACTACTGGTGAGGTTGGAGATGTAGATTTCCTGCAAATAATAATAACAAGAGGCCCAAGTCAGCTTGATACCACTCAATTGACTTACATAACTTAACAGCTGACCATTTCACTAAGCAGGCATATGTAGTATTGCAAGAACACAACCTATGTAAACTAACTACCAAATTTTACTATGTCCTGATAAAAATTCTTCTTATAGATCAAAGCACAATTAATATGTATAGTCTCTTGCTTACAATCAAAGTCATGAAAGACTTTGATGATATAAACCCGTTTATGATCAGAAATTGAGTCACTAAAGTGTTGACAAATTTGGCCAGTCAGATGCAAAATCAACTCATTAATATGCATGGTTTTAATTGTAATATCCAAGTTCTTGTTGACTCAAACCTATTTACCAAGTGTTTTCAAAATTGGACCAGAAATACAGTCTCTTGAGTGGTAACAAGCACAGCCAATCACATGCAAGATCACCTCATTAATATGCATGGATCCTGCATATTATCATATTCATGCAAGATATTTATCATATAACTATATATTCAATGTATGATCAAAATCAGATAAATAAATATGGCTAGAGTGATAAGAAACTCAGCCAATCAAATGCAAAATCACCTTAATATTATGTGTGGATCTTGCTCATTACTAAACTCATCCAAGAGCTTAAAGATATAAGCCCATATTCCAAATCTGCTCAAAATCAGATAACAAACATGCCAATCAGATGCAAGATTACCTCTTTAATATGCATGCATCTCAATCATTATTGATCTTGTCTAAGATCTTGATGATATAAGCATATATTCCAAGTCTGATCACAATCGGACCAGAAATATGATCTCCATAGTGGCAACAAGCAAGCAGCCAATCTGATGCAAGATCAGCTCATTAGTATATGTGGATCTAGTTCATTATCTAACTTGTAAAATATATTGATGATATAAGCATATACTCCAAGTATGATAAAAATCAGATCATACATTTCACTGCCATAGTGGTAAAAAGGTCAGCCAATCAGATGCAAGATTGCTTCATTAGTATCCAGGGATCTTGCGCATTACTGAACCCATCCAAGGTCATGATAATATAAGCTCATATTTCAAGCTTGATAAAAATCTGATCAGAAATATGGCCTCCATTGTGGTAAAAGCTTGGCCAATTATATGCAAGATCACCTTTTTAATATGCATGGATCTCGCTCATTATCAAACTTGTCTGAGATTTTGATGACATAAATCCATATTCCATGTTTGATTGAAATCAGATCAGATATATGGACTCCAGAGTGGTAAAAAGCAATTGTTGATGGCTGGACAATGCAAAACACACAAAGCACAATGAACACAGGGCCTTACCATAAGCTCACTTGACCTTACAGCCAGGTTTGCTAATAATAATAATAATTAAAACAACTAGAAGTCTACATCAAAACAGCATTATCCCCACACCTTTTTCAGTTATCAATACCCCCCATCCCATCCACTCCACCGTTTCATATGCAAAAGTGTCCCTATCCACCAAAGCCCTGCCTATGGGGGATAGATCAAAAGTCTAAAGCTGTTGAGAACATCTACAAACCATCGCCAATCATATCTCAAGTTTGAAGTCTCTTTTTAAATGGTGCACACAAAAGCACACCTGGACTGACACAATGACACAATCCTTATCTTTTCTTCAAAAACTGTGTGGATAATCATTATCATCATCATCATCATCACCAAAATCATCATCATCATACATTTAAAGATGGTTGCCCATGATGAACAACATGTTTACTTCTAAACATGCATCCTTTCCTCAATAGGCGCACATCTGGAGTAGCTTACAATGTACTGGTATGGACGATTGATGCTGTGGCAATAGGAGTTAAGAACATTGAAAAGAGATATGCTGTGACAGTTGAGTCTGGCTGATCTGGACGGGATACAAACCCTTTAACCTCTGGTTGTGAGTCTAACGACTAAGCCACCATGTCAAGGAAAGAAATATTACTGCTCATTATGATGCCTCGACAAATATTAATTGGTATAGGGTTGAAACATAGTTTCATAAAATCTTGATGTAATAGAGTTAAAGACACATGGGATATAACAAACAAATGGCTGAAAATACAAACATCAATCAAGTATGAAAATTAAGTCATAGTGACCTAATTTTGGTACAGACAAGTTACTCTCATTAAAAATGCATCCCAATATCAATTTTTATGAGAATGGGTAAAATAATTTCCAAGATATTGATTGTATTTAACAGCTGAAAATATGCATATCACTCAAGTGTGAAAAAAAGGTAACAGAGATATGTTTTTGATATAGATAAGTTACTCTGAAATGAGAGTAGGTGAAATGGGTTTAAAATATTGAGGGCATAGTGGTAAAATAGCTTAAAATATGTCCTCAAATGTGGAAATTAGGTTATAGTGACCTAGTTTTGGTATGGTTAAGTTACTCTTGTTGAGATCCACATACCAATTTTCAAGTGTAGGTGAAATAGTGTCCAAGATTTTGAGGGTGGTAACATACAAACAGCTGAAAATACTTAAGTCACTCAAGCAAAAAAACAAGGTCACAGTGACCTAGTTTGGCTATGGATGAGTTACTCTACCAAGATGCATCCATATACCAATTCTCATAAATAGAGTACAGGATAATGAGGGTGAATATAAGCAGCTGAAAATACAAAATGTCACTCAAGCAAGAAAACTAGGTTACAGTGACCTAGTTTTGGTACGGTTGAGTTACTCTTGGCAAGATGCATCCCCATACCCATTTTTATGAATGTAGGTGAAATAGGATCCAAGCTATTGAGGGTGTACTGAACAGATAGCTGAAAATACAAAGTCACCCACGGTATATAAATTAGGTCACAGTTACCTATTTTTATGTATGGCTAAGTTATTCTCTTTGAGATGCATTGTCACGGAATTGTATCGTTTATATCAATATGTATATGTGATCAAAAATGTATTCGGGTTTCGTTTCCGACTAGAGCGTTACTCGGGGGTTGTTTATTTTTTCGGCTCTAGTTATTTTGAAATACTGAGCGCGATTCACCCCATGCTGCACGTGCAAATTGCCTTCAGTGAAAACTCACGTACCTAGCTGCTGCACATATCTGTCACAGCTAGAGTACATATAGAGCGAATTCTCTATAAACAAATTACACTACGACGAGTCTTGTCAGAAAGCTTACCTCTTTACGGGAGCAAAACTTCAGCTGTAGAGGTATGTGAAATTTAAGATTGTATTCTTTATCACTATTCGTTTTATATGACATAATTGTTTCATATATTAGATGTTTTAGAATTTATTCTAAATTCTACAGAGAGTCAATACCTAGGTCATACAACGCCATGATATTAGAAATACTATAGGCTGGTTCAAGTTAGCTATTTGTTGTAACTGAACAGACGGATTTTATTTAATTATACGCAGCATGCATTGAATGAGTAATGTAATGTGTAACGAGATGTAATTCATGTGCGCGCATGCGCAACATATATCAATACAAAAGTACTAACCGTGTCATATGTACTACACGGTTTAGTTGTTATACTTTTAGCTGTTCCTTATGTATAGTTTGGTGGTGTGAAGTCACAGAACTCTGTGTGGTTTCGTGTGACGTGTACGCTGTGTCTGGTGACGTTGTTTCGGAAGAGTGTACTGGTTTTCTCGATACGAGGGACCAAGGCTTCTCGACCAACGGGTCTGTGTTAATGTGAAGGCTCTCGAGGGATCCTTCAACAGGCTGGGAGGGGTGGACCATGCGTGGTGGCTCCTTGACCATGGACTAGAGCGGGTGGAACCGGAGATACATCTTGGTCGTCAAACGGGCGCCACGATATTGCGTGTTCCATTTTATTATCTCAATATTGCTATCTGTGCAAGATTACATTCATTCCCATTTCAATGTCGCTATATGTGTGATAGATTCATAATTTCATGCATTCCCATTTCATTTTCGTTATATGAACGATATATTCATAAATTCATACATATTCCAATATCGCTTGATGAATTGATAAATTGATGAGTATCATATTGATAAGTGCATAAATCACATGCTTTGGTCACCCTTGGTACTTAATAAGACCTTGTTTATATTGGGGTGTAGATCATATACTCTTATTTGTTGATTGGTGATAGGATGCTATTCACGTTTGTTTAAAATTCCATTCGTTAAATTCATCTTTGATTTTTCTCGTTGAGTTACTTGTCGTTGATAGTTCCATGTTAGGAACTTTATAATTTTCCTTATCTTTTTGTTATAATGGTGTCAGATTTGTTCATCTTTAAATTGCGTTTATAAATAAACATCTTATTAACGCAGTTGCTTTCGGTGTCTTCACTAATCCAGTCCCAACCCGGCTTTATCCTGTGACATGCATTAACATACTTCTTTTCATCAGTGTAGGAGAAACAGGGTCTAAAATATTGAGAGTATAGCAAGCAAATAGTTGAAAATATGCAAGTCTCAAGCATGAAAAGGTCAAAGTGACCTAGTTTTTGGTCTGGTTGAGTTACCTTGTTGAGATCCAACCACATATTAATTTTCACGAGTATAGGTGAAATAGGGTCCAATATATTTAGGGCTAAACAAATGAATAGCAGAAAATACAAAAGTGACTCCAGCGTAAAAAAATTAGGTTAAAGTGACCAAGTTTTGTTATGATTAAGCTACTCTTACTTAGATGCATTAACATGCCAATTTGTATGCGTACATGAAAGAAAGTCCAGTATATGAATGAATGATTGAAAATACAAAGTCACTAAAGCATGATAATTAGGTCACAGTGAAACAGGATCCAAGATAAAGTAGAGCTCCCACTAGCAGTTAGGAGTCAAATGACTCCCAAGTTGTCAAATCCAGGAGTCACATTCGGTTTTTTTTCCCTATAAAACTTTTTTTTTCCTCACCAATTTATGCAGGAAAGCACATTAGTGTCTTAAATATAGTCACGAATTTATCAAGGGAAAGATTGGCTACAGCTCAAGCAGTTTATTTCCTCTCTGACTAAAATCTGAAAACATTTCCTAATTCTAAAAGCTTATTACTGTTTAGAATATCACCAACATTAAGCAGTTCTTGTCTCCAACCAACATAAAGTGCAGGAAATCTTTGGTGAAAGTCTTTTGAATCTATAAGTCAACCTAATTCAACCTGTAATTGATGAAAGTCTTTATCGTCATTCATGAACACGTATCTTACAGCACATACAACTTCTGCACAAATATAAATATTGATGTAGACAAAAATATGGACTGACCCAGCATCAAAGAAGTCTGTAAACTCTGCACTAAGCAGCAATTCTAAGTTGCACATATATAGACAACTTATATCCATTAAGCTACACTCATTATGCTACCGAATATACTCACTTATAAGTCCAGTCCAACTACAATCTGCACAGACCCAGATCTGCTGTTGCATAACATGCGAGTATATATGGTACTCAGATGTTCATGACTGAGATTTTCTGTTTACATTTTGTTTGATACCCTAGTCCCTTGTTGATAAATACTCTGACTCGCCCATATTATTAAATGGTGTGACAATAGCTCTGTAGTCCAGGCACAAAAAGCACAATATGACCCCTTCCTCTCCCCTGTATATTCGGCAAGAAAACAAAATGTACCCTTGAGTGACAGGACTCTCATAACAGGTGCTATTTCTACGAAGTGCCCCAGGCAAGGTTCTGGGGGTGGTGGATGCCAGTCGCAGCACATTCTCCCACTCTGTCTGCCATTCATCCTCTGACAGTATCAGACCAGACTGAAAAAAGAAAATAATTTGTACAAGAATGTTAAACAAGCAAGTTCAATGAATTGGGATCCCCCATCCATGGAAAATGCGACCTTTCTAGCATCTACTCTGGTGAGATGGTTTATTCTTAAAATGCAAAAATTGTATTCCACTTTTTATAAGTTAAGGAAAAAGACAGCTATCAATGTAACAAAGAAGCACCATCAAGGCCGAGACATTTTAAAAAAGCAAAGGAAATGATTGAGAAAATATCGTGAAAATGCTGGAAAAGTCCAAGTCTGATAAAGGCAGATCAAGTAATAAGCCAAACACTGTATTTCTCCCATGATAAGCCAATCCTCAATGAGAAACTGATTTCCCACTTTTTATGTAAATATGGATCAAGCCCACACCCTCTTTTAAATAAATATACAAAGCAGGTTTCTTGAACTTGTTCTAGGATAACTTAATCTGGCAGACATGGAAAGTAGCCTAGTTTCATGTTTCTATCTCAAAGGACATTAGCGTTCAAGTGCAGAAAAGGGAAGAAACTGATATGACCTTGACCTTGAAGATAAAACCCTGACTGTGTTACATGAGATGCCATCAAACAGAGAAACCAATTTTTGGAGTAAACTATGTTTCTTCGATACTACTTACCCAATCATAATATGAAAGATTGAAAGATTTCCAAGGTAAAAGCTAGAAAAAGTCGACTCTGACTTCCATCGCATGGCTTGTATATTCTCAGCTAGGTAACAATTGCGCTTGAATGCAATGCTTGTTGTGACTGCCCTAACCTCATGAGCCAAAATGCATAACAAATTAATTTAATCTTTGGTTAATTCCCTGTATGCAGAACGAATAATCCATCTTATCCAGGATGATAGAGAGTGCTGAGATAATGAACATTCCATCTTTCAAAGGTAAAAAATTGATGAGCTCTCCCTCTTTGCACCAGTTCGGTTCTTTTTGAGTACCACTTCAAAGCTCTCATCGGGTCCTGTAGATGACCATGAGTTCAATGATCCAGGTTGGAAAGAGGTTTCACCACAAAAGACTGACTACCCTAGAGTGTGAGCCCGTGTTCTTGGCAATGAAAACAAGGGCCATCATGAGTGATACTTATCCATCCTGACAGAACTGTAGATAGTTTCGACCAACAAAGCATGTGTTTCACTGATCCTGCCTGCTGTAGCTAGGACAAGTAGGAAACAGGTCTTATACAAGAGGTGAACCAATGATGCTCTTGAGAGTGGTTCAAACAGTGCCTTATTCAACCATGTTAGAACCCATGATAAATTCCACTTTGGGCACAGAGCCAATGCCTTCAGGCATGCCAAATTAGGAATTAAAGTTTGTGCATGCCCATTTCATCAATTTATCTTTTCTTTTTTTGCAGTTGCCATGCTTTTGGGAAACAATTAATTTCAGAGTGGAACTTTTTATTGTATCCAATATGAGTTTCTCTTTTATCATGCCTATCAATTAATGCTAACTCGCAAATAATAACTATATTTACCGTCATTAATCCAAATATCTGGACGCTCTAATTTTTCAGGCACCATATTTTTACAATTTGTAATAATTTTCAATAGTATGTCAAATTTCTGAACACCAAGTATGTTTTAAGCAATTTAATTATATGTTAAAAATCATTTAAATTCGTCTTATGAATTTTAAGATACAACTCTTTCAGATGGTCGGTCCCTCGCAAGTCACGTTGTTGATGGCCTATCTAAATTGTAAAATGTTTAATAAAAAGATTATACAGATGGTATTTTTGATATTGTGAATCAATCAATTAAAAATCTTGGTTTAGTAGATTATTAAATTTGTACTAACATTCATCTTTACATATGCCTGACATTAGGAATTTTTAAATATTATATTTTAATAGGTCTAGTTAATGTATTACTTTTCTGCTAAAGTAAAGTGACATCAGTCTTATTATATTTCTAACTGAAAGCTGTTTCTTTTTTATATGAACAAGAGAGGGAAAAAATGTTCACCCTACTGACTACCAATCAACCCATTCAGATGTCAGCATGAAGTTTGTAAATTAGCAACTCATAGCAACATGAGTCCCTTGAAATGACTGATGCTCTACTGGGTGAAATTTCCAGGAATTCAAGATAATACCATTTCTTCCTTTTCATGCTGAGTGTTGAAACCATCTCTGATATTCTTTAGTGATAACAAGATTTTCAAATTAGCTGCTATGGTGGACATATTGGATGTCAGATCGGCACCATTTTCATTCAGGACAAAGTAGACATCATTAGAAGTCTTTTGGTCAAAACCCCATGTCATAACGAGCATCCATTCAGGGAGAGTAGTGACAACAAGATTTTCATGATAGCAGTCATGGCAGCCATACTGGATGTACAACTGGCACCATTTTCATTTAGGACCAACTAGGTAGCATAAGAAGTCTATTGGTGAAACCCCATGTTGATATAGCCATCCATTTGGGAGTAGAGATAACAATATTTTCAAGACAGCTACCATTATGGCAATATTGCAGGTAAGTCATTTTCATTTAGGACCAAGTAGACACCCTAAGAACTCTTTTGATAAAAACCCCCATGTCAAAATGACTTTCCCTTTAAGTGAAGTAGCGAAAACATGATTTTCAAGATGGCCACATACTGGATGTCAGATCAACACCATTTTAATTTAAGATCAACAATACATTATAAGAAGTCTTTTAGTAAAATCCTCGTGATGATATGACCATTCATTCAGGAGAAATATTGATAACAAGATTTTCAAACTGGCCACTGTGGCAGCCATATTAGATCCCAGATCAGCACCATTTTCATTTAGGAAAAAGTAGACATCATAAGAAGTCTTTTGGTGAAAACCCATGTCAATATGACTTTCCATTTAAGAGAAGTAGTGATAAAATGATTTTCTAGATGGCTGCTGTGGTGGCCATATTGGATGACAGATTGGCACCATTTCATTTAGGACCAAGCAGACATCATAAGAAGTCTTTTAGTGAAAACCTCATGTTGATATGACCATCCATTCAGTAGGAGTAGTGATAACATGATTTTCAAGATCGTCGCTGTGTGGCAGCCATATTGGACTTTCAATTGGCACCATTTTTTTTTAGAACCAACCAGACATCATAAGAAGTGTTTTAGTTAAAACCTCATGTTGATATGACCATCCATGTAGGAGGAGTAGCTATAACAAGATTTTCAAGATGGCTGCTGTGGTAGCCATATTGGATATCAGATCGACACCATTTTCATTTAGGACCAACCAGACATCATAAGAAGCCTTTCATGAAAACCCCACGTTGATATGACCATCCATTCAGGAGGAGTAGCAATAACAATATTTTCAAGATAGTCACTGTGGTGGCCATATTGGATGTGCGAGCAGCACTACTGTCATCTAGGACCAACTAGATCATGGGATGAATGTGTGTGTAAAGCTTCATGTCAATCCTCCAAATAGTTTAGGAAGAGTAGCAATAACAAACTTGTGCTAATGGACAGGCAGACGACGGATGACGGATAACAGATCATCCCATAAACTCTTCTGGTCTATGACCAGCAGAGCTAATAATACTCACACCAATGTTGAAAATGTCTTCGTATCAATGGTTGGTTACAGCATCAGCAGTAAGTGGCTAATTGTCTGTATGACAAGCAGTAAATTGACAATTGTTCAGTCTGTATGACATGCAGTAAATGGCTAATTGTTCAGTCTGTATGACAAGCAGTAAATGGCTAATTGTTCAGTCTGTATGACATGCAGTAAATGGCTGATTGTTCAGTCTGTATGACAAGCAGTAAATGGCTAATTGTTTAGTCTGTATGACATGCAGTAAATGGCTAATTGTTCAGTCTGTATGACATGCAGTAAATGGCTAATTGTTCAGTCTGTATGACATGCAGTAAATGGCTAATTGTCCAGTCTGTATGACATGCAGTAAATGGCTAATTGTTGAGTCTGTATGACATGCAGTAAATGGCTAATTGTTCAGTCTGTATGAAAATGGCAGCATACATCAGAGTGGGCTATGCTCTGGTCTATAAGTGAGGAAATCTGAATAAAGCAAGCAATATTTCTGATATTTTGCATGACGGCTTGAATATTCTTTGACAGTCTTTGTTAGTCCACTGATTAAGCTGAAATAGTTTAATCCGATAAACAGTGATCAGGTGCAGCAGTTCTGACAACTTGAACTTAACTGACACAGACATTCTGCTGTTTCAACATTGGTATTAATATAAAAGATGTCAAAAGCAATATATATACAGCAGGGGTGAAACAATTAATCGATATATCGATTTATCAATACTTTTTCCAAATCGATACCCATATCGATACATGAGGTGAAGAATCAATACAAAACGATACTTACCCTGTACAAGTTACTTTAATCTTCAGCAGTTGTGAATAATTATTAGTTGTTTGCCTTTTCATTCTTTGAATTGAGAATTCATCTGAGAAAAACTATTGACAACACCCACTCGCCTTCTACAAATTAACAAACACAAGGTGATTAACTCAAGAGGTTTGAAATCTGCCCCTCACCAGTTCCATGCTGATTATTTTATCCTGTAAGCATGCTCAGCCACAGACAACATATCAACGTAACAAAGACATTGCAGATTTTGTTCCCTGTGCATAATTTAAGTACTTTACTGATCATTTAATAACCACATTTATTTGAAGTTTCTCTGTTGCTTCTTATCTTTTCTACTTGGATCAAATCTGAGGGCTACACTTCCAGTGTATCACACAGTGAAATATATTACATTCAATTCTGATTGGAGGTTATTGTTTGTTCAAGTCTAGAATAAAACAATAACCATGAATCAAAACTGTAGCTTATTCACTGCATGACACGCCTGAAGTATTGGCATCCAAACTCAATCCAAATAGACACAAAGCAACAGAGAAACTTCGCACAAAAGTGGCTACTAAATGATCTGTAAAGTACTTAAATCGTACATGGGGAACAAGTTTGGAATGTCTCCTTTTATGGTGATATATGTAAGCAGGAACCGAACGTGCCGACGGGATAAAAAGATTTTAGCACAGAATCAGCAAGGGGGCAGATTACAAACCACACGAGTTATAGCCACCTTGTTAATTTGTAGAAGGGAAGTGAGAATGGCATATGAACAGATGATAAGTCTACATCTGTCTGTTATCTGCATACTAGAAATACAATAAAATGGAACCACACTACCACTGACAGACCTTCTAAAGATGAAAATGCTATCAAGTTGATATGTGTATCAATAATGTATCGTATCGTAGGTTGTATATCATGAATTGTATTGATACGTGGCAGAGGTGTATTGTTTCACCCCTAATATACAGTAAAACCTGTCTCGAGAGACCGCCCCTTCTGCCAACAAAAAGCAGTCTCTCAAGACAGGTGGTCTCTCATAACATGTTTGTACAAAAAGACCAGTTTCCAAGGTTGAAATTCAGCACTGTTCATATTGTATTCTTTATTCATAGTTCTTGTTAAAATATTGCATGCATTCATCTGAAAATAATTTTATATAGCAATAAAGATATACATCTATCATTGAACATGAAATCACATTTATATTTGAAGACCATATGTACAAGTATTGGCATATGAATTCATTTCTAATTGACTCCATGTCTTTTATTGAACCCTGAATTTGAGTTTTACCGACATTTAAACTGGCTGCTATTTTGTAAGTGGTCTCCCCTTTTTCACTTCTTTCAATTACATCAATTCTTTCCTCCAGTGTTAGAATTTGTCTCATTTTCATTGGAGGTCTTGCCATTGTTATTATGGTGCTAGGTGTTAACGTTAACAGTGATCAATTGTAATAACGACTGTAGCAGTTTTGATCAGGCTTTAGGAAATATGGAATATATATACAATGATTATGTACCAATGAATGAAAAAAAGACATAATTAACTCACCCAGAAACAGAATAAATTTATTTAGAGACAAAAGTCAAAGGCTTAATTCAACAATGACATAAAGGGGTTAACTCTATAAACAAAGGGTGTAACCGGCTACACTAAGGTGAACAGACGACAGCACAGTGTGGGCTATAATCACTGTAACATAACAAAAAGCAACAAACAACACAACCCTTTAACAATGACGATCAAATCCAGAAAATGATTCTCACTTACTGGTATTAAATACAAAGACAAAGACCTCATTCACCCCAGGCACTACAGATAAACTCCTAAGACAAACGATGTACACGACCGCTATATTGACTTCGGCACTACAGTGGCAGTTAGTAACATGTACTTTAGTCTGGTTTACAGTCTATAACAAATGACACTAAATACAAGACCTGTAAAATTTAGATAACCAGTAGCCAGCCTAATTTTTTGTTGTTTCTTTTTGTTTAGAACAGTCTTTACTTCTTAAGCAGTCATGGTTAAAAAGATTAAATAAAGGTCAGCAGTGTTTGTCTCTGTTCTCACGATACGGTTGTTGATAGCAGTGTTATTTTAGAACAATCTGCATGTACTTTAGTCTGGTTTACAATCTATGACATGACACTACTTATGACCTATAGAATTAAAAAAAATGGTAGCCAGCCTAATCTTTTTTGTTTTTGTTTTTGTTAAGAACAGTTATAACTTTTTAAGCAGTCATGGTTACAAAGGATTAAATAAAGGTCAGTGGTGTTTATCTCCGTTTTTGTGATGCAGTCGTTCATAGAAATGTCGAAATGCATATTTTGCCAAGAAATCGTGGTCGCTGGTCGCATTCTGCAGGTGGTCGCTCCCAACAGTGCGTTTATATAATACAATCGATCCATGATTTATGATTGTGTTTGTAAATGACAGGTTGTTGCTCATAGCAGAGGTCACTCAAGACAGAGAGAGAAAGCATAAACATTGGATTTCACTGTATCGACATCACAAACAATCATTCATAAATAATCATTGATTGGCCAACTCCAGAAATAAAAACTCACTCCAACCCAAAGGTTTTGGACAGTTTTGTTGGGAATTATTTTCTTTATCTCGAAGTTTCTGGACATAATAAAAACAACAACTCACAATTCTTCTTAAGGGCATCTGAAAACATAGCATAAAGATGGTATATGTCCCTACCAACATCAACAAATTCTGACAATCAATACCCAGAACACAACAGTATGTGTCAAGCATATGTTGTTACTGACCCAAGCGCCCATGTTCTGGGGAACAAACAAGAACATGGAGGTGCACTGTCATTTCATCATTTTAAAATAGAATTACATGTATAGGATCTCTGCTGATGTCTAAATATGCTTTTAAATTAGTTGTTTATCTAGGTAAGTGGTTCCCAAACGTTTTTGACTGCGACCCTAAATACCATCTTTTGCGACCCAAAATGCAGTACCAGCATAGGGTTGCGAGGGTCCTTGTGACCCAGGGTTTGGGAACCACTGATCTAGGTGACAAAGATGTGAATACATGAATGGCTATGTTCCATTTTACAAAATCATAAATATTATATTTCATCAATGTCTGTTCTTGTCAGGAGTCATGTTGGCTCCGTGCTTAGTGTGCAAGACTCACAATTCAAATGGTGGAGGTTCCAATCCTGCCATCAGATTGACCCAGGTAAGCTGCTGTGGTATGTCCCTGGGCAAGGCACTTTACTCAAATCACCTCTGCATGACATAAACTCCATGTGTTTATCTGCCACAAATACAAAACGAAGAAACTGTTCTTGCCATCTGATTACTTTATTTGCAGTGTTCATTGCACGTGCAAATGTTTACCACCATCACAAGTTGTTTACAACTTGAATGTACTCCTATTCTTGGAAAACTATCAATATGCATGGAATCTAGAGGTACCTGTTTGTTAGCCTGAGTTTGCTGCCATCTCCAACGTCTGTACAGTGCTCCACGATATGACTTTTCAGTCAGAGTCTTGTACAGAGCTTGACGCAACATCAGCTGACGATCATGAATACCCCACATTGCTGAAATATCAAGGCACACAAGTATAAAGTGACTTCTATGGGATAACCAGTTACACTTCGTCCCACCCACCACATGCCAATAAGCTTGGGACTTTGCAAACTGTACAACTTGGTTGGGTTCTTTAATCTGGTTCCAGAAACTACAATAGGCTAGCACTTTGCTTAAGTTTGAAGCAAAAACATGGATAATATGAGCGATGTAATTATGTGCATGTATTAACATATGTAAATGTATAAAATATATACAGTATTCCCTCATTATAACACTGTCCTTATACTACCATAGTGGGGCCATCTTAGAATGAAGTACACAATACATACAATTATACCAATGAATAATGAAATGGGATCCATGACAATACCTGTCATATATCAGGAACTTTTTATAAAGAAGGGCCTTAAATTGAGAGACAGCTGTATCTCCTTGCAAGTTTACTTACAAATGCAAATTATGCAAATTTACTCACTCCTTGAGGATGGAACTGGCTTAACAGCTATTACAGGGATGAGAATGTTCCAGAACGCCTAATCAGGAACCTTTTCCAAAAATTAAATTATACAGTATTCTTAACTGCAAAGAAGACAAAACTCTACTTTGAATTTCACTTTTGTGCTACAGAACCTTGTTTTGGGTATAAAATACAAGTGCATTTTGCATTACATTGATAGATTTAAAAGGGAAGTAACTCTTAGTATTTCCTCAGGTTGCTTTCATACAAAAACCAGACCCGCTCCCATGTTGCACATATGATCCCAAGAGCAGCTAGGGGACAGTGTCGCCCACCCTCCTAAATTTGGGGGACACACAACATTTCTGAGGGACAAAGGAAAATAATAGTACATAATGCACTCACTAATAATGCTATAAAAATGAGATAATCTTATTCGCTTTGACAGTTTTGTCACCATAACTTTGTGGTCTGCACTGCACAATCTAATTTTCATTAGACACTTACATTATTGCAATAAAAGTTTTATCATGGGCTCAAGCAACTCATGAAAATATTAACATGTTTGAATATCTGGTTAACCTGAAATTAGCTTCACCATTGAATTTTCCATTCCGGATCTTTTTCTCATTTAACTTCAGTGTACACTCATTATCTACCAGCATTTATTATAATAAATAGCTATTTTTTCTGATTTAAGATTCTTCCCAAACTAATAAATCATTAATTAAATGACAAATTGTGTATTCGCATAAATTTAGACTCTTTTGTCATTACTTCAACCTCAAAATAAATTAAATCTTCCTCACCACAGGGATGACTTTAAAGTTGAAAACACTACACTAACGGCCATCAAACACTTTACATTGCAACTTGTCCGACTACCACATACCTTAAATGTTTTCATGGCCAGATACAGTGTTTTAAAATAGATATTCATTGCCATCATACAGTTTGTATCATCTTTCATGACTTTTGCCATTGCTAGCACCAACAGAGACATGGATGGACATCTCCACTAATAAGAAGTTGTAGGCTTATTTTTCAATTCTTTTCCAGATGAAATAGTGTGTGTGTGTGTGTGTGGGGGGGGGGGGGGCACAAAGTCAAGATCTGGGGGACATAGGAGAAAAAATTGCGAGAAACCCACGATGCTATTATAGTGTCTAAATGTACAATATATACTAAAACAAGTTTTCTATGGCACCCAGTGTCTCACCTGCATCTGTATGCATGCCAGTATTAAACCCTGTATCAGACTTTCATAAACTTTCAAACTTTTTACAATGTTCACCATAATGCTTAAATTGGCAAGACAGACAGGACAGGAACTCCTCGCACAAGAGCATATAAAAGCAAAACTTAGAGTAATATATCCCAAAGTTTCAGTGGAATACAGCTATTGATGTTGTAGATATGTGACTTTCAAAAAATGTAACACAAAACTTCAACATTGTTTACAATGATGAAAAATGATGTCTGCTTAAGGCAGTTAGACAGGCATGACAGGAACTGCTAGCATATCAACTCGTAAACTTTTTAGACAGGCCTGACACGAACTCCAAGCATATCAACAGATAAACTTTTTAGACAGGCATGACAGGAACTCCTAGCATATCAACGCATAAACTTTTTAGACAGGCATGACAGGAACTCCTAGCATATCAAGGCATAAACCTTTTAGACAGGCATGACAGGAACTCCTAGCATATCAAGGCATAAACTTTTTAGACAGGCATGACAGGAACTCATAGCATATCAAGGCATAAACTTTTTAGACAGGCATGACAGGAACTCATAGCATATCAAGGCATAAACTTTTTAGACAGGCATGACAGGAACTCCTAGCATATCAACGCATAAACTTTTTAGACAGGCATGACAGGAACTCCTAGCATATCAACGCATAAACCTTTTAGACAGGCATGACAGGAACTCCTAGCATATCAAGGCATAAACTTTTTAGACAGGCATGACAGGAACTCCTAGCATATCAAGGCATAAACTTTTTAGACAGGCATGACAGGAACTCCTAGCATATCAAGGCATAAACCTTTTAGACAGGCATGACAGGAACTCCTAGCATATCAAGGCATAAACTTTTTAGACAGGCATGACAGGAACTCCAAGCATATCAAGGCATAAACTTTTTAGACAGGCATGACAGGAACTCCTAGCATATCAAGGCATAAACTTTTTAGACAGGCATGACAGGAACTCATAGCATATCAACGCATAAACTTTTTAGACAGGCATGACAGGAACTCCTAGCATATCAATGCATAAACCTTTTAGACAGGCATGACAGGAACTCCTAGCATATCGACGCATAAACTTCAGACCTATGGTAATATTATCATAAAGTTTCAGTTGAATGCATCAACAAATATTCAAGATGTGTGACTTTCAGAAGCATTAACACAAAACTTTAACAATATTCACAATGATGAAGCATGCTTTCTGCTTAAGCAGGTGAAACAAACAAGACAGGAACTCCTAGTATATCAGCATATAAACTTGGGACCTATAGTGCTATTACCCCAAAGTTTCACCTGCATGTTCCAACTGATATAGAAAGTGTGACTTAAAAAAAATTCAAATAAAAATTGTAGCATTGTTGATGATGAAGTCGCCATCAGTTCAGCCACTGGTGGAAAAGTGACTACTATATTTCACCAAGCTTATGCAGGTGAGACAATCAATCTATGCTATAAAATGAAAAGATATGCCACACTAATTTATAGTTATAAACATGCTTTATGAGAAATGTATAAATTGTGCAATTTGGTGAAATTTCACACGCTGAAGAAAATTTATATCATAATATTTAATGCTCTCATACATAATGTTTAAGCCTATTTTGCTTTGCACTGGGCTAAACACATTTATCCTGGATCATGAACCAGGTTATACAGCTGTTGAGTACCCACTTTTCTGCCTTGTGGTGGTTGAGATACCGGCCACAAAATAAGCTATTACAAAAAATCTCACATAAAAATGAAGCACATAACTTTGACAACAAGTTTTTTTTTTTTTAAAAACAGGGACATGTCTGGCATTTTGAATGGAATCTTTGAGCTTGAGATTATACAATCTTAATTTGAGAAAATCTACCTCAATTGCCATGCAGTCAAAATAGTCGTGTGCAGTGATATCATTTTAAAAAGGAACCACTAACACTGAGACATAAACTTTAAATCCAAACAGTGACAAAGTAGATAGGGGTGAGTATTGCCAGCTGAAATCATATTGCAATATAAATGATTGTACCACAATATGCATCAATATGTATTGTTACTAAACTGACCATTTTGAAAACCCATATTATACCAACTGTCAGCATGATTTGCTGAGTCTGTAAGTTTTACCATATAAAACAACATGCTCTACCAGCTGCATTTCTCCTTATTTTGGGACAAAAATGAAAAGGATTGTGTGTATGGCCAGGTAAAAGACGAGAGTCTGCAGCTAAAAGATAAGTAGATGATGTCGACACATGAGGCAAGACGACTTACAGTCCATCAACAGTATCTTATGCTATCGAAGCATGGCATACTGCTAATGTTTCATCAATTTAACCATCTTCCTTGCATTTAAAGTTAAAGTGAGTCCAAACAGTGTTCTTTGCCCACCTATTAGGCACAAGATCTGGTACAGGCTCATTCGACAGCTATGGACCGTGAGCCATTACAAAGCCACATGTCAGACTGGTTACGGTGTTATTTTGTAATACAAAGTATTATTTTGAGTGAACAAAGTTAGTTTCAAACCAGTCTGCCTAACAGACAGCGTTAAAATACCAATACAGAAGAATCTGAACCAACACAAACTGAGATATGGAAGTGTGTTCCTACCAATATATCTCAACACCACTAACAGGAGATGAAAAGCAAAGTGTAATTTTAAGTACCTTATGTGACCAAATTCTGCTCCATATACAAATATGCCAAAGCCTACCAACGTCAAATACGAATGTGAACATTAAACAAGAGGTCCATATGGCCTGATATCACTCACCTGGGTAGTTGATGTATGTCAGGTTGTGAATGCAAAAATAATACACATATATTGAAACTACTGAGGGGAACAAAAAACTTGGAGCACATAGGTGTTACATTGTCTTTTATACTGGTGTCATTTATCTTCTTTCCTAGACCATATATATAGAATAACTTTCTTGGCATAAAAAGGTCATCATTTATACAAACAGCATTCTCTCCTGGATCTCTCCCTGACCCTTGGGACAAAGCCCTGATTCATAACTTACAAACTGTTCATAGCCCCACCCTTAAAGTACACACTTGGCATAATAAAGTGAGTTAATCTGTGCAGCATGCATAACCAGGTCTGTCCTTACCCATCCACTGGGGCCCTGTCAGGGCTTGAAATTAGCGGTAGTTTGCTAGCCGGAGGCTAGTAAATTTCCTGTCAGACTATTATTATAACTTGGAAACTACTGAGATCCCCGCCCAAAGGAGCTGCATTGGCTCAGTGGTTAAGGCTTTGGACCAGAAGGTTGTGGGTTCCATCCCACCATCTGGTCAGCCTGGATCCTCATTAATATGCATAGATCTCACTCAAAACTGAACTAATCCAAGATCGCATTGATACAAGCTTACAACCAAATTTCAGCAAAATCTGATCAGTAATATGGCCTCTATAGTGTTCACAAGCTCAGCCAGTCTAATGCAAGATCTGATGCAAGATCACCACATTAACATGTGTGGATGTCACTCATAATCGAACTCATCCAAGATCTTGATGATGTAAGCTTACATACCAAGTCTGGTAACAAATATGGTCCCTACAATGTCAACAAGCTCAGCTAATCACATGAAATATCACCTTATTAGCAAATGTCACTCAAAACGGAGATCTTGATGATATACACTTACATACCAGATCTCATCAAATCTGATCAGAAACATGACCTCTAGAGTATTCACAAGCTCAGCGAATCCGATGCAATATCACCTCATTAATGTGTGGATGTTAATCATAATCAAATTCATTCCAAGGTCTTGATTATATAAGCTTACATACCAAATCTGATCGAAATCTGATCAGAAATGAATCTTCCAGAGTGTTCACAAGCAACTGTTGACAGATGGATGGACTACAACCGATGCACGATGTACAAAATGACCATACCATAAGTTCACTTGGCCTTTGGCCAAGTCAACTAAAAATTGGAATCTGAATATAAGAATAGAAATACTTCAAATCTTTATCCAACAATTTATTTTTAACATTAAACCTTGATTTTTGGTTGAAATGTGCTTCCTACAGTCTTCTTGCCTGTCATGTGCAATGCTGAAATCCATCAAGAAAAAACTATAAAAGCATGCTATTTGTTCAGTGTTGATTACTTGCATATCCCATTTTAAGTTTCAGTAGCACAGATTTTTGTCATAAAGATATAATCCTCCAAAGTCACCTTTCGTTTCATGATCTTTCTCTAACTTTATCAGGTGAATCAGAGCACTAAGCTGATATGACTGGTTGGGCAATATAAATATACAAGGCAAAAATTATATCTGGGAAAATTATACATTGGTAAGATGTAGGAGGTTAATGGTCATCCTAAGTAACCATATGGTAGGTTGGAATGTTTTTAGTTCCTCAAAGTTCAAAGTAAACTCAGTACTTCAGAAAGGAAACATACCTAATGATGCTGCATGCAGCAGGCAGTTTCCATCACCTGATGTGGCCATGGGGAGAAGTCTTTGACACAATCCCATCTCAGCCCACCAGTTCAGCCGTCCTGCAATAAAACAGAAAATTACAAGTACATTAAAAACATAATTTAAACAAGTATCCCTTGAAGGGACTGATGCTCTACTGGGTGAAAAGAATTTCCAGGAATTCGAGATTAGACCATTTCTTCCTTTTAACTGCCGAGTGCTGAAACCATCTTCGAAATTCTTCAGTGATAACAAGATTTTTAAATTTGCTGCTATGGTGGACATACTGGATGTCAGCTTGGCACCATTTTCATATAGGACAAAGTAGACATCATTATTAGTCTTTTGGTAAAAACCCCATGTCATAATAGTGACAACAAGTTTTTCAAGACAACCATCATGGCTGCCATACTGGATGTACGACTGGAACCATTTTCATTTAGGGCCATGTATATATCATAAATCTTTTAGTGAAAACCCCATGTTGATATGATCATCCATTTAGGAGGAGTAGCCACAAGAAGATTTTTAAGCTGGCTGCCGTGGCTGCCATATTAGACATCAGATCAGCACCATTTCACTTAGGACCAACTAGACATTATAAAAAGTCTTTTAGTGAAAACCCCATGTTGATATGACCATCCATGTAGGAGGAGTAGCTATAACAAGATTTTCAAGATGGCTGCTGTGGTGGCCATATTGGATATCAGATCAGCACCATTTTCATTTAGGACCAACTAGACATCATAATAAGTATTTTGGTCACAAGCCCATGTTGATATCTCCATTCATTCAGGAGGAGTAGCAATAACATGATTTTCAAGATGGCTGCCATGGTGGCCATATCAGATATCCGTGCAGCACCATTTTCATTTAGGACCAACTTGACATTATAAGAAGTCTTTCAGTGTAACCCACCTGTTGATATGACCATCCGTGTAGTAGGAGTAGCAATAACAAGATTTTCAAGATGGCCACTGTGACAGTCATATTGGACTTCTGATCGGCACCATTTTCATTTAGTTCCAACTAGACATCATAAGAAGTCTTTTGGTCAAAAGCCCATGTTGATATCCCCATCCATTCCGAAGGAGTAGTGATAACAAGGTTTCCAAGAGGGCTGCCATGGCAGCCATATTGGATGTCCGAGCAGCACCAATTTCATTAAGGACCAACCAGACCAAGGGATAAATGTGTGTGTAACGTTTCACTGCAATCCTCAAAGTAGTTTAGAAGGAGTAGCGATAGCAAACTTGTACTAACGGATGGGTGGGCAACGGATGACAGAGGACAGACAACAGACCATCCTATAAGCTCTTGTGGTCTATGACCAGTAGAGCTAAAAACTAGAAACGTGTCCATGGAACACAAATGTCAGTTCAGTGCCTGAAAACTGACAAATGCAAAACTTAACCCAGATGGATGTATGCATGTATGTACATACAGACAGACAAGGATAACTATGTGCTCTACCACTGTTGTGCTGAGGCATAAAGTATATGACACCCCATGTACATGTATACTGATATCACACTCTATACAAATATACACAGAAAGAATGAGAAAATTACCTGCTTGTTCCAAAGATATCAGAGTGGAGGTCTCAATTAGATCTTTTTCCAGGAAGGCTCTAAAATCTTCAGTGTATGAAGTCAAGTCTGGTAGGACAAATGTCTGAATGTACATATGGTCATGGCTGTCCTCTGTGATATCATGTAAGAGATTTGTCCGTGTCTCATCCACCAATGGCACATTCTGAGAAATCTTGGAAATCCCTCTTTTCAACCTTGGAGCTAAAAGAAAACAGACATAAAGAAAAACACCTGGTCATCACAAATCTTTAAAATTTATAGGCATATTTTGAAATCTATAATGCCTCAACTTTAAATGACAGCCATCTATTACACACTATAATATAAGTTTTTAGAAAATTATCTCTCTGATTCCTCCAAGAGACCCCTGGGAAATGGTAAAAATAAAAAAAAGTAATATTAATACCCTAACCTTTTCATAAATTGTTTAAAATTCTGAAGCACACTGGACTTAATTTTCTGCATACAACAATGGCAAATTTGGAAAGAGATTATGGACTGATAACCCAAACCTGACCACAGGCCTGTTTAACCTGATAGATGTCTATCAGAAGTTTCCCAAAGTCAAATCTGTAAATTTAACCACCTAGCTGTAGCTTGCCATACCAATACTGGCAGCTAGTCTAAAATAAACAGTTTTGAGGCAACTCACAAAGCATGTATGTGCCTATTTCTAGTGTCAATGATCCTCCAATTAGCTGATATCCACCCCAGCAGTTTTGCATGAATTGGTTCATGGAACATCACAATTCTTCATGCATACCCTTTCATCTCTATTGAAACAATCTCATCTGTTATTCTGGGTGATCATAAACACCACTGCTTTATTTTATTTGTCAACAGCTGATCACAATATCAAACTCGTGCAATTGATGTAATGGACTCACTCATAATCATACAGATGCTTGAACTCAGTGCAGCATAGCATTCCCAAGTGCTTCAGCAATAGAGCTGTCTTTGCAGAAAAAGAGACGCTGCCCATAAATTAATACCCTGAAGCTGTGAAATATTCTGTAGAAACTTTGCTGAAATCATAGCAGTAAACAGCTCTGTGATCATGACCAACCAATACTGACATAAATATATTTTCTCACGTAACCTTGATTTGCAGAGTTTAGATATTCTATCACAGGTCAGGTCTGATTGCATATGAATAGACAAAGCTTAGTCAGTGATGTACAAATTGTCCTGGCAAAACATTAAAGTTGAAATTAAGATTCAATATCATAAATCACTAAATTTCAAAATACATGTAAATTATAGATTTAAATAAATAGGCTTTACATCTAATTAATGACAACAGCAGTGGTACATGATAATATGGTATATGGAGACAAAAAAAGATAAGTTTAGAAGTATCTGGGATTTAAGTTATAACAAAAAGTGACACTTATCTAGAACACATGCTAGAGCTACAAACAACAAATAACTCAAATAATCTGGATTTGGGATGATTGTGTGTATAGAAAATATGCTCTGGCACACTACTATTCATATTTACTTTACCAGGGAAACACATGCTCTGGCACACTACTATTCATATTTACTTTACCAGGGAAACACATGCTCTGGCACACTACTATTCATATTTACTTTACCAGGGAAACACATGCCCTGGCACACTACTATTCATATTTACTTTACCAGGGAAACATATGCCCTGGCACACTACTATTCATATTTACTTTACCAGGGAAACACATGCTCTGGCACACTACTATTCATATTTACTTTACCAGGGAAACACATGCCCTGGCACACTACTATTCATATTTACTTTACCAGGGAAACACATGCACTTACTTTCTGAGCCTTCTGAATGTTTTTGTGTGGTAGAAGAGGAGAAGTTAGTGGAGGAGGAGGCAGGAGCAGTGGTTTTGAAAGTAGATAGTTCTGATCGTGTTTTGGGCTGCATAGGTTCCTCTTGCATCACTGCATTCTGTCTTTCAAGTCTACCTGCACTACGTGAAGCTGTACCATCTACCTACAGCGCATATAAAAAACATAAATACAAGGCTAATACATGAATAGACCAAAAGGAAAATTAGAATTATCAAGGAACAAAAACTTTGCACACAAAAAATGCCTCATCCAAAACAAAACAGCTTTAAAGCAATTTTGAAACTTCACTCATTATTACTCACCCGGCTTACATAAAACTTAACAGTTGACCATTTCATTATGCAGGCTTATGTAGTATTGTAAGAACACAACCTATGCAAACTATCTCCCAAACTTTATATCATGTTGATTTTACCTGTTTTACTATAGTCTGATAAAAATTCTTTCCAAAGATAAAGGCATAATTAATATGCATAGTTTCTTGCCCATAATTGATTTATCCAAAATCTTTAAAAGTCAAGTTAACATATGAAGCTTTAATTTGTGATCTACAGTCACATGTCTTTCACATGAACTGAAATTATTATTCACAAGTTTTTTGTTTTTAGGCATTGGGCTTCTTTACTCTTTGTAATTAAATCTGGGAATCTTTCAGAAGAAAGGCATATTGGGGTATTTTTATTATTAAAAGCTAGAAATAAGAAAAATAATTTCCAAAACAACATGTGACTAATGACATTGAATATATGAAATGTCAAAAAATAATGCACAATACATGTCATAACACATAAATGATAAATGTTTCAGGCACTTTAAGATGGCAATAGTAGCAATTGTTAAACTATATTTCACCAAACAGATAAAACTTGCTTTAAATATTTCAAATTTTAAAGGTGGCAAAGTTTTTAGAAATAATTCTCTGCAAATAAATTTATAAACTTAGGACATGGTTTTCACAAGAAAGCAAATGGTTTAGTAAATTATGTTTCTCCGACAATACTTACCCAATCAAAGTAACATTAGGAAAATAAACTTTGCTGCCTCCAGATTCAGCCCTCTCAAAAAGACTAAAATGTAATCTTTTACGTCTATTTACCTATAGAGGGAGCTGCAGTAGCTCAGCTGGTAGAGCACTGCACTCACAATCCAAGGGTGGCAGGTTAGATACCTGCCCAGGCCAGCCCGGGTTGGCTACTTTGGTGTGTCCTTGCGAAAAATACGAGTGCTAGATGGTGTTCTGCAGCGAATGCAATGGGGATATTATTTAACTTTTTGGTCTACATTCTCAGTTAATGAAGACTAACATAAACACTTAGCTCCCATTTCCTTGGCATGATATAGCCAATATTGTGTCAAAAGTGCAGTTAAAACCAACAAAAACAACCCTCTAAGGGACTGACGCTCTACTGGGCGAAAAGAATTTCCAAGAATTCAAAATAAGACCATTTCTTCCTTTTAAATGTTGAGTGTTGAAACCGTTTCTGATATTCTTCAGCAATAACAACATTTTCAAATTAGCTGCTGTGGTGCACATATTAAACTTCAGTTTGGCACTATTTTCATTTAGGACAAAGCAGACATCATAAGAAGTGTTTTGGTGAAAACCCCATGTTATAATGATTATCCATTCAGGGGGATTAGTGACTCACGTTGATATGACCATTCAGTCAGGAAGAGTAGTGATAACAAGATTTTCAAGATGGCCACTGTGTGGTGGCCATATTGGATGTCAGATTAGTATCATTTTCATGCAGGACCAACTAGATATCATCAGAAGTCTTTAATGAAAACTCCATGCTGATATGACCATTGATTCAGGAGAAGTAGCAATAACAATATTTTCAACATGGCTGCCATACTGGATGTCAGATAGGCACCATTTTCATTTAGGACCAACTAGACATCATAAGAAGTCTTTAAGTGAAAACCCCATGTTGATATGACCATCATTGTAGGAGTAGCAATAACAACATTCTCAAGATGGATAATAAGATTTTCAAGATGGCAGTCATGGTGACCATATTGGACATCAGATCGGAACCATTTTTATTTATGACCAAGTAGACATCATAAGAAGTCTTTTAGTGAAAATCCCATGTTGACATGACCATCCAAGTAGGAGGAGTATCAAGAACAAGAATTTCAAGATGGGTGCCATGGTGACCATATTGAATGTCAGATTGGCCCCATTTTCATTTAGGACCAACTAGACATAATAAGAAGAATTTTAGTGAAAATCCCATGCTGACATGACCATCCAAGTAGGAGTAGCAAGAACATGATTTTCAAGATGACTGCTGTGGTGGCCATATTGGATGTCAGATTGGCACCATTTTCATTTAGGACCAACTAGATATCATAAGAAGTCTTTTAGTGAAAACCTCATGTTGATTTGACCATCCCTTCATGACAAGTTGCAATAACAAGATTTTCAAGATGGCTACCATGGTGGCCATATTGGACGTCAGATAGGCACCATTTTCATTTAGGACGAACTAAACACCACAAGAATTTTTTTAGTGAAAACACCATGTTGATATGACTATCCATTCATAAGGAGTAGCAAAAACAAAAACTTTCAAAATAGCCACTGTGGTGGCCATATTGGATGTGTGAGCAGCACCATTTTCATTTAGGACCAACTAGACCATGGGATGAATGTGTGTGTAAAGTTTCAAGGCAATCCTCCAAGCAGTTTAGGAGGAGTAACAATAACAAACTTATGCTAATGGACAGACAGACCACAGACGACAGACAACAGACCATCCCATAATCTCTTCTGGTCTATGACCAGTTCAGCTAACAAAAAACAAAACAAATATACCATATTGACCAAGAGAAGAAACTCTTACCCATTACCTCCCTTTAACACTGCTAGGTGGTTCCAGTTTTAAGCCAAGTGATACATCGACTAGGATGCTCACATTTGCGGGGAGGAGTGTGTGAGGGTTGTATAGTAATGTGATAGGGTATGTATTCTTGGAGAAACATAATTTGCTTTCCCCTTTGAATACATTTCCCGATCAGATTAATATTAAGAGAATAGGTAAGGAGGAATGAATGCTAAGCATCCTACCTCTACCCCTGGCATCCTTCAAAGAAAGAACGGCTGGATTCCCTATATGAAGGATAAACCACTCTCCTAATCTGACAGCAGTACAACTGACAGTACTGTAATCTGTGACAACTATAGAAAGCTAAGAAAAAAATTATGCACTCTTCTTACCGATAAAGTTTTCAGGTTGGTTGGTTGTTATGGGTTTAATGCCATTTTTCAGCACATGATAGGCTATACATGGCAGCCAGTATATTTGGTGGAGGAAGAACCCAAGAAAACCCTGGGAAGAACCACTGACCCACTGGAAGCTGCTGGCAAGCTTTCTCACATACCCACGTTGGCCGAAAGTTTTCAGGTGAATCCAGTGAAAGCGCTAAACTGGTGACAATGAGGAGGTTGTCCTGACATCAACTGGATCTAGTGTTCGTCTGGGGGGCAGCCAATGGATGCAACAGGTTCAATTCTTTTCTCTGCGAAGCTAGATCAAAGAGATAAAAACTCAAGAAGGTTGACTGACTCTAATCTCGTGAGTTGAAATCTGCATGAAGCAATCTTAATCTTTTGAGACTTCAGAGTACACTGAGCGTATTACCTATTTCAGTCATGATGCTTGGGCTTGAGGAGTTATATCCTCTTTCCTGGCCTTCACCAGAAGATGGCATCCTATTCTTAGCTACAAACCCTGGCTGCGTCATTAGGACCATGGAACCATCCGATCCAAACTGGAGATCATTCGGGTCTGTTGAAAGGGCATGTAACTCACTCATCCTGCATGCTGAAGCTAAAGCTATCAAAAAGCATGTCTTGTATGATAATAGCTTCAGAAATGTTCTAGCTAAAGGCTCATATTGGTCCAAACTGAGCCATGTCAAAACCCATGAAAGGTTCCATTTAGGAAACAGGGTGAGGGATTTTGGCTTATTCAAGTCAAAATTGGCTAGCAGGTCTGATAAATTTTTATCATGACCAATATTCCCTCTGCCATGATGCCTGAAAGTGTCGGATATCATGGAATGGTAGTCTTTGATCATACATGTAATTGGGTCTAACTTTTTCTCCATGTACAGCCAGAGAAAAAAATCAGCCAGCTGTGGGACTGAGGCACTCAAAGGAATGATGCTGTAGACCTTGCACCAGTCCCTGAATTCAAGCCACTTTCCCTCATAAGCCTTCAAAGCGGAGGACCTTTTAGCCTGCAAGATTCTCTCCAAAATGAAGGAAGGCCTAAAACACCTCCCAACTGAATGATAGTGCATCCATGGCCCAGGATTCTGGGTCTGGGACCAGAGAGACTAAAGTGGGCAGTTTGTGATTCCACCTTACTATGAAAAGGTCTATCATCGGATGCCCCCAAAGCACGCAATTCCAATGAATGACAGACTGATGAATGGACCACTTGGTATGAAGGATCTGACACATTCTGCACCATGCATATGCATGGGAGATGGACAAAGTTGAGACTGGTGAGAAAGTCCATGCCCAGCTGGACAAAATGCTGGGATGGATCGAGGTCTGACTTTTTCCAGTTTACTAAAAAGCCTAGGTAACCTAAAAAGGACAGGAGATCATTCCTGCTCTTCACCAGAATCGAACATGCATGTTTGGAGGATGATGTCTAGATATGCTGCAGTTGCTGCTGACAAGGTGACAATGCTGTTGATAATTTTTGTGAACACCCATGGACTGATGCTGAAAGGAAGTGCATGAAGATTGGTATATTTTCCTTGATAGGCAAATTGAACGAACTTGCATGAGGATGGGTGAATAGGGATGTGGAAATATACATCAGTCAATTGTAGACTGACCACAAATTTGTCCCTTTTGATGGAAAGTCTGATTGATTGTGACCTTTCACTCTTGAACTTTTGCGCAACAATGTATTTGTTGAGACAGAGGTTGATGACTGGGCTGAGCTTTCCACTGTCTTCTGGCATTAGAAAGATCATGGAATAAAGCCCTGGAGAGTTGAATTTCTGAACAATCTCCACCGCCTGATTGTCGAGTAATGACCAGATCTCCTTCTGCATAATTTTGGTTTTCTCCAAATATGACAGCCTGTCCATCATGAAAGGGGAAGACAAAAGGAGATGGAGCTGGATAAATGAAATCCAAAGACCCCTCCAAAACAGCCCATTCGTTTTGTAAAAATAGTTAAATCCAATGCTGATGAAAATGAAGGAGTCTGGTGCCAACCAGTAGACTGTCTGCAGGCAGTCAGAGTGGCGAGTCAATGGCAGTTGGTGGGAGGCCTGGGGAAAGAGAAACCTTGTTTCTTATCATCTTTATTAAACTGCCTCCTAAATCAAGGGACCTACTGCCACCTGAAATTTGATTGAAGTCGAAACTGTTGCTGTTGCTGGATAGTATTCAGCCTCTTATCTCTTTCCCAATGATCATATCTCCGCTGAGAATGAGATTGATTTAGCCTGAACGCCAGAGAAAGCAGCATGGCTAGTTGGAGGGGCAGTTCCTGTGTTGCCTGCTTCCTCACTTCCTCTATCCTACCGCTAAATAATAACGGCAACCCAAAGGGTGCCACACAGCACCAAGGAATGATTCTGCTTGAGTGATGACAAGCAAATTCAGGTGTCTCATCTCACAAAATCTAAGTTAGCAGAATCGAGCAGGGCATTAGTCACAGAATAGTGTAAAACCCTGTTAATGACCTTGGCGATCCTAGGCATATATTCCAAGGCATGATTGCTGCCTGATTTTTTGCAAGCTGAAATAATGGCTAGTGATGCTAGGTCCAACAATGAAAATGTTGCCACGATGTAACGCATTAGCTTCAAGATGGCGTTAAAGACATTCTTGTCTGCCTTGTAAAACAGTGAGATAGTGATATTCGCTGCCTCAATGTTCTTATCTAATGTTGGAAGCTCAGTGGTAAATGTGTCTGAATGTGTTCCATACCAGCATGATGTAAATGTTGCTGGTAGTTGCCTTTATGAGAAGAATGCTGTAGAACTTTCTCTTATCTTTGCTGACTGTGGGCAGTAGATGGAAGAATGGATGTTCACCCTTGTCTTCCAAGTCTACTGTTGCCTTGACCTTATAGGCCTGGCTTGCAGTTGGTGGTGGCAGGCATTCAAAAGTTGGCAATACATGATATATTTACTTGATAGCAGCTTTAAAACTGAACTCAAGTCTGTTCTATAGTTGGATATGAGTGTGTTAAGTCACCAAGGTTATCCCCACACTCTCTGTGTGGGTTATCTTCATTAAGGCCTACATCCATGTCTGTGAAGACACTCCAATGGATAGGCCATGAACAAATGACTCACCGGTTGAGTTAGCCAGGCAAGTCTCGCCATTATGGATGGCTGGAGAGTATGATGGATGGATGGATGGATGGATTGTTGGTTCAATTGCAGGCTGGGTGGTAATTATGGATGTGGACCCAGGTGATCAGTTGGACATTTGGCTCCAGAACCACCCATGCAGAAGGCGTGGTAAAATTAACGGAATGGTTAGTCTGATCCACGTATGGTTCCACATATAATGACACTTTCAGCCAGCATGTGGCATGGCTCACTGAAGAGATGGATCTCTGGCCACTAGACAATAGGAATGGCTGTCCAGGTAGCTGGACTGCCTGGTCAGAAGCTGGAGCGGTTGAAATGGATTATCAAGATCTGAGAAATACCCTACGCACTCGGACTTACAGGCCTGAAGGCCATGCTCAGACATGCATGGGGACTTATGCCCACTGTCCTGTCAGTGACTTCATTCAATTACAGATAAGCTACTTGCTGACTTTGAAAAGTGGTCTAATCTGGGAGGTGGTCTACTCTGAGAGATGAATGTTTTTTTGTATAAATAGTAATAATAATTTTTGGATGATCATAGACATGTAACACAAATGTATAACAAAGCAAATGAAAATTCCAGACTTTTAAAAATCATTAAGCAGGGTTATGCTAAACTTCTGAAATAAAAATCATTTGCCCATACACATTAATTGTAAAGGAAAAGTTCTGCTCCACAACTGACACCTACCTCTATTGGAATAATTCTCTCTTTTGGTCGTTCCACTGCCTGTGACTGGTTGTTAATTTGAAGATCCCGCTCCATTGGGAAGCGTGGAATAGTTGAGGGTCCTTGGCTGAAGGGATGGTGAACAATCCCTGGAACAACTGGCCCTGTTCCAATAAGGATCTGACCAATTCCATTGGTGAAATCTGTAATCGGGTGTGTTGGAACTTTAGGTGGTTCAGATGTCTGTTTTAGATGGTATCCTCTTTTCTCTAGTTGGAGATTCTGGAACTGTTGGTAGGCACTCTGCACATCCCAGTGATTCTCTGTTAGAAAACATGAAATGGAAAATAATAAAGAAATTAAGAAAGAAAGAAAGAAGGGAAAAAAACAGACATATTGATAGATAGATAGTTAGACAGAGGTCAACCCCCTTGTTCAAGTCTCTAAAAATGGAAATATTTTGCCATAAAATATGGCTGGAAAATGAGTGGCTATACTATTTTTATATTTATAGCTGTTCTTCCTAGATGCCAATCACCATCACATTTATCTTTAATATATGCATCTTCTCAAATCTGGCTGCATGTCTAGCTATGGTGGGATGACTTTAGCAAACATAGGCAATCAAGTTCATTGCTTCACCCATGAACTTCACCTCCACAATTCCAAAATATGACAAAGGTTATCATTCATTTTTTCATCTTTAAGAATCTCAGTGAAGAACGATGCCAGAAGAGTGATTTAGCTTTTTTTATTTGTCACCAGCTCATAGAAGACTTCAGACTTCATGTCCACTACTTTGGGTCATTACACTACAATTGGCTGGGTATAATGTGCCGTTCAACCATTTTCTCTGTGGACACATGTTTCAGAAATCTTTTTGGGCTTTAAAACAATACACATTGAAATGACAAAAAAATTCAAACAATACAAATGAAAATTGAAGGAGAAATTTTATTTTTATACTATTTATAGAAATACCACAAAAACGGATTCATTGGCAACGTACTGCAGTACATGTACTGGCAGCATCCGTACCACAATATACTGATAAACTGGCACACCCAATGTCATTAACTTCTTTGGTGTATTGCCAGATTTTGGTGATATTTTCAGTTTTTCTGACTTGAAAGTCAACCCTATCTGTACAATTTAATTTTTTTTTTGAAAAATCTTTAATATGCAAGTACCATATATACTTGCATATAAGCAAGGTCCAAATGCAAACAACACAGACCCTGATCTGCTGTCACATAATGCGCTGGCAGATCAGGGTCTATGTTGTTTGTTCTACTGATTAGTCCTTACAAACTGCATAGACCTAAATCTGCCGGCGCATTATGTGACAGCAGATCTGGGTCTATGCAGTTTGCAGTTGGAGTAGTGGGGGAGTAGTGACAATAAGATTTTTAAGACACTCATTGTGGCATCCATATTGGATGTATGACTGGCACCATTTTCATTTAGGACCAGTTAGGTATTATAAGAAGTCTATTGGTGAAAACCGCATGGTGATATTGCCATCCATTTGGGAGGAATTGAGATAACAATATTTTCAAGATATGACTTTCCATTTTTTAGGAGTAGCAATAACAAGATTTTCAAGATTGCTGCTGGGTGGCCATATTGGACATCAGATTGGTACCATTTTCATTTAAGACCAATTAGACATCATAAGAAGTCTTTTAGCAAAAACCTCATGTTGATATGACCATCCATTGAGGAGATGCAGTGATAACAAGATTGTCAAGATGGCCACTCATTGAGGAGTAGAGATAACAATATTTTCAAGATATGACTTTCCATTCTGGAGTAGCAATAACAAGATTTTTAAGATGGCTGCCATGGTGGCCATATTGGATGTGAAATCAGCACCATTTTTATTTTTTATTTAGGACCAGCTAGACACTATAAGAAGTCTTTTAGTGAAAACCCCATGCTGATATGACCATCCATTCAGGAGGAGTAGCAATAACAAGATTTTCAAGATGACCACTGTTGTGGCCATATTGGATGTCCAAGCAGCACCATTTTCATTTAGGACCAACTAGACCATGGGATGAATGTGTGTGTTTGTAAAGTTTCATGGCAATCCTCCAAGTAGTATAGGAGGAGTAGTGATAACAAACTTGTGATAACAGACAGACAGATGATGGACAATGGACAACAAACCATCCAATAAGCTCTTCTGGTCTATGACAAGTAGAGCTAAAAATGCCTTCACTCTTGTGCACCAAAGATCAAAGGTAAAAGGAAGAAAAGATAGTGCAAGACCACAAGAAGGAGACTCTCATAACATCATCCAAAGAGGAGTGATTCAAGTAGGCCCAAGATGTAGCAACAGCCCTAATCCTAATGAATGAAAGGTCCCTCTCAGTGAGGGACTGATAAGCTCTCATGATAGTTAGAACAAACCACCTGGAAATGGTGGCCACTGAAATATGAAAGAAACCTTAGATAGCAAGAAAGAAACAATTCTGACCATTCCTTCTCCCTTTTGAGGAAGCCAAATAAAATCCTAAAGCCTTAACTGGGCAATGGACCCTATCTTGATCATCCCCAGTGCAGATACTGTATGACTGAGACTGGGGATCTCAATATGATGTGAAACTACTGAAATTAGCTGATTCTTTGCCAGACACCCAGATTGGCAAAGAAGAGAAACTGAATCAGTTACCACTGAACCGTAAATAACCTTTTTCCACTGATAAAGCATGAAGCTCGCTCCTTCTCCTCGCTGATGCTAAAGAGAACAGGAAAACAGTCTGATGGGTAAGGTTCTCAAAGGAAGCTTTCCTCAAAGGTTTATCAGGGGGTTTTGACAATGCCCAAAGAACACACAAAAGATTCCATCTAGGAATTAGCGAGTGAGATACCATTCTCTGAAGCTCAAAATACTTGATCAGATCAGAAAGATGAGGGTCCGACCCAATGGTGGAACCCCAAAAGAACTTGAGCATGTTAAAAAGGACTGCCCTATATCCCTTAATTGTGGACACAGAACATATTCTTTCCTTGAACAGGAAGAGAAGAAAGTCTGTGACTGCAGTTAAAGGCAGACAGCTAGGATCAACACATTTCCTACTGTTCCAATTACAGACGATTCTCCACTTTTCATCATAAACCCTGAAAGTAGATTGCCTCCTAGCCTGGATGATGCAGTTGGCAACCTTGCTCAAAAACTGGTCCTGGCAGATCAATTGCTTGAGATGAGCCAAGTGTGAAGGTGGAGAATCTGCTGGCTGTTTTGGAAGAGAGACCCCCTATGCTGTGACAGCAGGTACCTCCTCTGTGGTAGTCTCCTGGGCTAGTCTAGTAACAGGTCAAGTACATTGCTGAACCATGGCCATTGGGGCCACAGGGGAGCTACCAGGATGAGCTGAGAAGTGGAGATCTTGACCTACAGAATTATTTTGAAAAGTAGAAATGTGTATGCGCACAGTGAAAGCGTCCACTACACAGGCCCTCTGATCTAGTACTGGAGAAACATAAAGAGGGGGCTTGTTGTTCAGTCTCATAGCAAACAAGTCCACTAAGGTTCTCTCCCCCAGTTGGAAAGTGACTCTGCCACTGACTGGTGCCAAGACCATTCCGTGAAGACCCCATGGCCCTATCTGGACAGACTATCTGCCAAGATATTCCTTTCGACTGGAATATGACAGATTCAGAGAGCTATCTCCTCCAAGGCTGCCCACTTGAGGAGGTTTCAGACTTCCATGCAAAGAGAAGAAGCATGTGTACCTCCCTGATGCCAGTGGTACACTACTACTAACGTGTTGTCTGAGGTGACCATACACAATGATGCCTTATGAGGTTGACACACCATGTAAAGCTAGGAACACTGCTATGAAAGGTCACCCCCTTCCCCCCCCCAGACCAAAATCTCTGAAGAACTACCCCCTCTGGCACCAATCCTGAATCTGATGCATCAGTGTAGAGGAAGGAGTGGGGTTCAGGAGTGTGAATTGTAGCTCCAGTCAGAAACCGGTCCTGATTTAGCCACCAATGCAGGTCTGGTGAAAGTTGGATCGATGGGGGATCCAAGCCGATACTGGGTCCTTGTCTGGTCTCCAGTTTACTAGAAGCAGCAACTGCAGGACAGGATTTGGTCGATCCTGTCTAAAGGAACACAAACCCTCCCAAGGCGGGTGAGGAAGGGATCAGATCCAACTTCTATAGGTTGGGGATAAAACAGAGGCAAGTCACAGTCAAACAACAGAGGGACAGGTCCTTCAAAAGAGAATCTCTGAAGACATTGTGCATCAACCAGTTGTCAACATGCTGGAGGGTGGGGATCCCTAAAACCTCAAGTGAGCTGATATTACCCCCATCATCATGGTAAAGACTCTGTGGGCAGAGGTGAGGCCAAATGGAATAAATCGACACTGAAATACCTCCTGGATGAGACAAAACCCTGAAGATCAATGGAAACCACCCATCTTGAAGCATTCTTCCTGAAGAAATCTGTTTAAGGAGGAATGGTCAATTATGAGCTGAAACTTTCCACCTTTTATGTCACCAGAAAGATCCGGGAGTAGAAACCTGCATTTTGGTCATTTTCCACCCTCTCGACTGAACCCTTTTGCAGAAAGTGTGTACCACTTCCCTTAATTGAGCCAGTTTGAACTCATGAAAGATGGTGATCTATGATAGGGAATGTTCCTGGAAACTAAGCTGGTATCTGCCCTTTAAAGTGGAATGGACCAACACATCATCCTTGATGCCTGACCAAACCTGATGAAAAGCGGGCTAGGCGAGTGCCAACCAGGATGCTGGGAAGAGGAAGACGCTGCAGGGAAAGGGGAGGATTCTGATGATTTTCTCTCTTGGCCTCTCTGACTGCCTTGCCTACCAGGAGGGAGCTTCATAGCTGAGCACAGACCCCAGCTGAAATTCCAACCTGAGATGCACTAGAGTCCAGTGGGGGGGGGGGGGGGGGGGGGGGGGGAGGAGAGGCTTAAGGGGCAAAGCCAGAGAATGAACTTCGTAGCTGGAGGAAGATATTCTGTATATTGGCTGTGACTAAGGAGTCAGAGAGAGAGTTTATATTCTTTTTAATTTTGGCCCTCCAATACTAATTAGAGGGAATAATTAGCTTGGACTGGGGACTAGGAGTCCCGGAAAAGGTAAGCAACGCAATAGTAGTAGGTGATGTAATTACTGCTATGAAAATATTATTTTCAAACTTTTCAGTGAAAAGTAAAAGGTCTTGGCTCAATGTATTTTATACTGAAACAACAATTTTACAAATATATCAGATGCAGGCAGCTTTTATGAGAAAAATCCAAGAAGGAATATCATTTGGAATACTTATCAATAATCACCATTATCAGCCAAGTTCAGTATCTTTTTTGTCTTAAGTTTAATATTTTGAATAAGAACTGGTTAAGAGATTTCCACTTAAACAACTACATGTTCATGTATATGGTAAATCATGTGTAAGGAAGGAAATATTTAAGTTATTAATTACATCAGTAAAGTATTAGTGGCAGGAAAGCAGTCAAGTAATGCATCCTATTAATAGTGAATAAGTCCTGTTTTCTTACCATTTGACTGTTAGGATTAAATTGTTCCTTTGTTTTGATTTTGTTGATTTTGTAATAAAGAATACAATCCAAAATTGAACTTGTATTTGAATTTAATTTGGTAAAATACTGACCAACTTACATTTAATTCAAAATTACAATACTTTTTTAGAAGAAGTCATGTACCAAAATGCCATGGTCATTCATTAACATGTCCTGAAATTTTCTGGATTGTCCTGAATTTCAGACAAGCTTCAGGCAATTGTCCTGGGCCTAGTCTGATCACTGTAGTGATGACTTCTGAGTATCCAAAGTTACATACCTTAATCTCAAACAGCTCTAAAGTTACAGAGCAGAAAGGAAACTGTGATGGAAATCACAATATTAAGCTGTAACCTTGACCTTGAAGATAAGAATCCTCTTGTGGCACACAACACACTTTCTAGATGATGGTTGAGCATACCATGTTTCATCCACTCTCAAACAGCTCTAAAGTTAAAGAGCAAAAGGGAAAGTGTGATGGAAAACTTGAAATAATGAGTCATGACCATGACTTTGAAGAAAAACAACACAAATTCTGAGCCATGACCTTGAAGATAACATCCTCTATATGATCTGTGACATGCCTTCTAGTGATGATGTACAGTACAAGATTACCAACTTAATCTCAAATGGCTTTAAATTTATAGTGAATATGAGAAAGGGTGGTGGAAAACTTAAAATATTGAACCATGAACTTGACCTTGAAGACAGGAACCCCAATGTGGTATGTGACATACCTTTTAATGATGATGTATAAGTACATTAAGTTTGATTTGTTCATTGCAAATGACTTTAAAGTTATAAAGCGGAAACAAAAGTGTCATGGATGGATGGTCAGATGGATAGAAATGTGAATACTATGTTCCCCACATATCTTCCAAATGGCAGGGGACAATAATGAACAAAGTTATCCTATAACAAGAGTCCTTCAAGGGGACTGCTGCCTACTGGCTGAAAAGAATTTCCAGGATTTCAAGACCATTTATTCCTTTTAACTGCGGATATTCTTCAGCAATAACAAGATTTTCAGATTACTGTGGTGGACATATTGTATGTCAACTTGGCACCATTTTTATTTAGGACCAAGAAGGCATCATAAGAAGTCTTCTGGTGGAAACACCATGTTGATATGATTTTCCACTTTAGAGGAGCAAAACGATAACAAGATTTTCAAGATGGATGTCATGGTGGCCATATTCAATATCAGATTTGCACCATTTCTATTTAGTACCAACTAGACATTATAAGAAGTCTTTTGGTGAAAGCACAATGTCAATATGAGCAGGTATCCTCCAAGTAGTTTAGGAGGAGTAGCAATAACAAACTTGTGCTAATGGATGGAGAGACTACAGATGACAGACAACAGACCATCCCATAAGCTCTTCTGGTCTATGACCAGAAAAGCTAAAAATTAATAATAATTAGTTGATGGTATGGTAAAAAAACTTGACTAGTATGAAGTCATTAATCCTGATTAAGCTGTTGCATATATCCTGCTTCGTAATTGCCACATCACTTTTGATGTCATGAACTAACAAAGTCACTGGAAAAATGATGTTCACAACTCAGGGATGCCATTTATGGAAAGTTTCCAGTTCGAGTGAATGCATGCTTTCATGCCTATTGACTGTCTGAAATAAAACACCAAATAAATAGACACCAGCTAAACCAGATCTTTTCTTGCAGTCAGACCAGTTTGTGTTTTAATGCATTCCTTCTTTTGCAGTTGTTACAGAAAACTCAAAACAAGTCAGTTATATAGAAGCTTGCATTAGCAATGAAGAATGCAATTATAAGCTCCATGGTGAAAGAGTATTCTTCATTCATGCGTGATCAGCTGAGTTAGATGAGATTTAGCACATTATACATTCAAGGACGAACAATTCTAGTAAAGGACACACAAACTTAAATTATTTATCTTGAAAGAAATGACAGATAATAGTCTCCCTGCTTGGGATGTTGAAGCATCTGTCACAGCCAAACCCGGACCATCTACTTCATATGATGAATGTAATGTGATCTCTAGACAGCTGAAAAAAAACCTGAATTTCAGCTTTTCATGTTTCCACAGAACCCAAAAGCTGGAAATGGGCCCAGCTGATTTTCCTAAAACAGACAAAGAAGAGAAAGACAAGAAGAAGATTTGGTTTTGGTTTGGTGCTTTATGGCACAGCAACACAGGTTATTTAGTGCTGAGGCAATTGGAGTAAAGTGCCTTGCCCAAGGACACACCAAGGTAGCTGACACAGGCTAGTCTGATGGTAGGATTTGAACCCGCACCCTTTTGGTCGTGAGTCACAAGAAGAAGCAGCAGAATGGAATTCAAGAGCACAAATCTGACTTATAATGAAAATTTTAATTTGGAATACAGTCATGCAGTTACTTCAATTTTTTTATTTACTGTACTATAATGATATCAATGTACCAAGGACTTTGGAAACAACAATACAGTATTCTGCTGCATTTGTACATCATTTCTCCATGTATACAATTTATATGTATTCAATAAAATATATGACAATCTTTTTTATACATCTCCTGCCCTCCTCTTTTTTGAAATGGGGTTTGTTGCTTGTTTTTTATTGCACAAGAAACACAAGTAGGTTATTAAGTGCCAAGGCGATTGTAGTCAAGTGCCTTGCGCAAGGACACACCATGGTAGCCAACCCAGGCTGATCTGGTGGTAGGATTTGAACCCACACCCTTTTAGTTGCAAGTCCAGCATACTACCCAATGAACCACTGCAGGTCTCTTTAAAAGATGGAATTACTGTATATACTTGCATATAATCCAATACCAACTGCAAAGACCCAGATCTGACGTCGCATAATGCGCCGGCAGATCTGGGTCTATGCAGTTTGTAAGGACTAATCAGTAGAACAAACAACATAGACCCTGATCTTCTGGCGTATTATGTGGCGGCAGATCAGGGTCTATGTTTTTTGCATATGTCAGTGGCATCAGTGAAGTATAAACTTTCATACTGGTCCTGTGAATTCATTTATTTACAATTGTCATGATTTTGAAATAAAAATTACATTTTTGTTGTACTTAAATTTGTGGATTGGAGTTGGGGTTTCCAAAGAAGAAGCATTGTTCACTGTGTCTTTAATTTCATGGTTTGTATCAACCACAAAATCCACTAAATCTGGTACCCTACGAAAAATTGTGAATTCACAATATATTAAACCTTGTGGAAATATGTTTTGAATACAATTCCTTCTATAAAGGAAATTTCTGAATTCTTTAAATAGTTGTATTAAAACTTAAAACCAAACTGGCAAGTCAAATATGATAGCAACATGAATGGATGACACAAAGCTCTTTTTCAACAAAAGGATAAAATATAAAACTTTATCACTTATCAAAATTTGACAGTTTCGGAGTTAGTTGTTTCAATCACTGCTTCTGTTTACAACTTATAAAATTTAAATTACTTAAGGAAGCCTCTATTACCTGTTTGACGTGGAGGATGAAAACAAGATTCAATCCAAGAAATCATCATCTATCCAGCAATACTTGCTTACAACAGAGCTTGTAATGAGTGTAAAGGACAAGCTAGTAATGAGTGATTGCCCTAGTGGTGTTTAGTCAAGTCTAGTAAATAACATGTAAACAAATGAGATAACTTGACTGGACATTCATATAGAGTAGCTATCCAGGTATAAGTTGATAGCTACATTTATGAAACAGTCAGTTAATTCACACTGGAACATTCCATTTGAAATTTGGATATGAAGATTTATACATGGTTCACTATTGACCCTCTTTTCTCCTTCAATGTGTAGACTTAAGTTCATGAATTCATGTGATTTAGAACGTTTTTTTTATAGAAAAACATGGCATACAATGACAGCAGGTCGACAAAATCAAAAACAGTGCTGATCAAATTGTTTTTTTCATCCACTTGCCCAGGACAAGTAATTTCTGAAAATTCACATTTCAATTGCCCCAATATTTCAATCACTTGCATATATTCAATAAGATGTATGCATTTTAATCCATAGAAAGAACAAAAGAAATACATGGTCAAAATTTTTCAAAAACATAGCATTAGTCATATTTGCATTAGAAACTGGACTTGAAAGAATGTCTATGTACATCTCTGCCACCTGGACCAGCACTATGCCAGCAGTTGACAGTCGTGTCTGGGATATTATTTGCGATAACTGCAAAATATCTTTCCTTCAGAGTCACTGAATTCAAGCCACGGATAATTATCAACCCAACGTGGCTGAAAACTTTTCTGCCCCTTAGTTTTGCTATATTTTACATATTTTACTGCCACAGTCTGGCTTATGTCTCTTTTGGAGAAATAGTTACCATTGACTCAGTGGCAGCTTTACATTTTATCCCTCCACTTTCGTGTGAATTTTCCTTCTCTAAATCTTCCTTATTACCTTCCTTGCAAACATAATTTAGTAAACTCCTTCTATCCATATAGTAAAGATCGCCTCGCTTGACAAATACTTCTAAATTGATCATATCATACATTTTGTCATTTAAATTAAAACAGACAGCTCTTTAATTAGTGTAATGGTTTCACTTCAAATATAATTAATTTCATTACTTTAATTGCACTGACTCGCTTGATTCAAATTAATGAGTGATCTGCTTGTCAGTATCTGGCTGGAGTAAACACAATATGCATGTAACAAGGTCATTTAAAACACAACATACATGTAACAAGGTCATTTAAAACAATCCTCATCATACTGGCTTTGTTTTGTTTGAAGAGTTTTGATTGGCCAATAATTCTGTCTCAATATGTAGTCATGCAGTAATTACAATGACCACCTACGGTAGGTGTGATATATCAGGATGTGAATGAATAAATGGAGACAGGTAGATAAAAGCATTCAAAATACCCAGAGGGCACGAATGGCCAGATAAAGGTAGATGAAGCGATTAAAGCTTGAAAATAAGCATCTGCCCAGCTTGTTTTAAAATGGGAAAAAAGCACTCGTCCCAGACTAGCACCTCGGAAGATTTCACTTGTCTGACTTCGAAATGAGTAATCTGGGATGTTGGGCTATGGGATTTGAACAAGCCTGAAAATTCTCAAATTTCAGCAGGAATTTTTGATGTGATGCCAATATTGAAGACATAGCAGCAATATCAAATAGTAAAGCAGACTATAGCTTTCAAAGTCTGCATCATGGTTTTGATTTCTCTGACAAGAAAATGAAATCAATAAAACTGCCACTTGAAAGGAAAGTGACATGTCATGCACAATCTATAGTTAATTCAAGTACTGGTTGAAGGCAGGAGATCCTCTACTTAAAAATTACATATATTAATACTTATGGGAAATTAGATGCCTCATCAACTAAATGAAGTGCAGTAAAAGTGTTTTTGTGACCATGACTGCTTTACTGTATGTACTAACTTTATAAGTCCAACTGCAAACTACACAGACTCAGATCTGCCGTCACATTGTGTGCTGGCAGATCTGGGTCTATGCAGTTTGTTAGGAGTAATCATTTCAGCAGTCTAAGCGATAATGTTCCTAAATCTACCATAAAAAACCCCCCAAATATCTTTATCTATAGGTTTTTTTTAAGGAAAAAGGCAAGAAACATGAGCTGTTCCTGCTTGTTCATGTGTACCATATATACTCACTTATAAGCTAAGTCCAAATGCAAACTGGACAGACTCAGATCTGCTGTCACATAATGCACTGGCAGATCTGGGTCTATGTAGTTTGTCAGGAGTAATCAGTAGAACAAACAACACAGACCCTGATCTGCCAGCACACAAAATGGAGAATGAGTAGGATCTTCTAAAATCATCATCCATGTGAAGATACACAAGAACAATAAACTTCAATTAAGATTCTATGTTGCATTAACGTGTTTACTCATACCTGAATGATAAAAACATCTTGCTAACCTTGTTAACCCATACCTGAATGATAATAATCTTATCCACAATAAGCAATCTGGTTTTAGATGAAATGAATAAAGGAAATATGACAGGTGTTGTTTACCTTGACTTTAAAAAGACATTTGATTTAGAAGATCATAGTATCATTATCTCAAAATTACAATGCTATAATTTTGATGACAATTCCATAAAATGGTTCATTTCTTATATTCAACACAGAAGTCAGTATGTATGTACAGGCAGTACTAAATCTTCTTCTGTAGTTGTTAAGGCTGGTGTTTGACATGGGTTAGTATTGGGTTTATTGTAATTTTTAATTTTTATTAATGACCTTCTATATACTATTAAGAACTCCAATACAGACCTGTTTCCAGATGACACAACATTACATACTTCTGCTCCATCCTAAAATACCATCCAAACCAAGTTAAAGAATAACTGGTGCAAGAATAACAAAATGCTTCTCAATCAAAATAAGACTAAGTGGATTTTAATAACCACAGCTCAGAAATTGGCTCACATGGCCCAGAAGCATCTCGACTTAAATCTTAAAAATACAACCACTGACAGTGTTTCAAATCATAAACTTCTTGGCATTCATGTTGACAGTTTTCTTCATTGGGGTGTACAAGTTAACAAGAGTCCCTAGAATGGACTGGTGCTCTCTACTGGGAGAAAAGACTTCCAGGAAATCAAGACAAGACCATTTCTTCCTTTTAACCATGTCTACCATTTTGAATGATGAAAACACATGGTTTTGCATTATTTCATTCATGCTGCACGATGGTGGCCATGTAAACAATTGCTTAGAATTACTTTCTCAAAATCTTTGAATATCATATGATTATTCATTCATCGAGGATTTATTCTTTATGGATATTGTTTATCTAAGTACTTAAATGCTTTTGGTACATCTTCATTGTGACTGATGCTGCTAAAACTTTAATTATTTTTATTTAAATCATTACCAAAGTTCTGCATACAAATAAAATGATGATAAATCTAATGAATCCAGTCTATCTGAGTTCTCTGGATTCACCCAAGAAGATATTTATGATGTGGAAGTAAATTCATACAGAAAGGTAATCCCAGATTTTATCCACATCAAAGAAAATCAAGACAGTATCCCTACCCATGTCAGGAACAACTCAGCACTGAAGCAGATGAATGAACCTAGGACTAATTTCCAACTCTACAAATACTCACAGCAACATGGGTATGTGTCCAAAATCATTACTTGAAAATAAAGTTACATATACTGCATTACCATCAGCAAATACCATTTTATTTCAGGACAGTGGATGCTTGGCTTGGACTTATAATGGATTTCTTGAACTGTGTTAAGACATACACAATTGATCTAACACTAGCACTGTCACCACAGCCATTCTCAGCTTGGCCCATAACCTCCACTCCTATCAGTGCAAGGTTATTATTACTTACAAACTCACTTGCTCAAGTAGACACAAGCTACACAGGGCCTAATTACTTAACACTTCCCTCTCCTCTAGCCCTCAGAGACCCAGACACACTTCATCAAATTGTAGATGACAATGCCACTAATGAAGATAATGAAAATCCAAGTATATGTAGTGCTAGCCAAGCAAGACCCCACTTCTTTACACCTTCACCTGCACAGGCGGGCACAAGCCACATACTGCCTAAATATATAACACCTCTAAAACCCCTCTCTCCAAGACCAGGTAGACCCAGATACACTTCATCAAAGTGTAGAAGACAATGACACTAATCATGATGATACTTCTTTCAAACACAAGGCAAGTCACAGTTCACAGTGCCATGGAAAATTATGTTCTAAGTGATTTGATAGTTATGATCAGGGATCTTAATCTATATGTGCATGTGTGTGTTTGTATAAAAAAAAAATATATATATATATATATATATATATTTATTTATTTTTTTCTCAAGGCAATCCTGAAAGTACATGTAGTTTAGGACAAGTAGTGATAACAAACTTGTGCAAACAGACGGATGGACATATTATGATTTATCAGCACCATTTTCATTTAGGACCAAGTAGACATGATAAGGAGTCTTTTCATGAAAACCCAATGTTCAAATGACTATCCGTTCAGGAGGAGTAGCCATAACAAGATTTTCAAGATGGCTGCCATGATGGCCATACTGATGTCAGATCAGCACAATTTTCATTTAGGACCAAGTAGACATCAAAACAAGATTTTCAAGATGGCTGCCATAGTGGCCATACTGGATGTCAGATCGGCAGCATTATCATTTAGGACCAAGATCTTTTAGTGAAAACCTGATGTTGATATAACCATCCATTCAGCAGGAGTAGCAACAAGAAGATTTTCAAGATGGCTGCCATGGCGGGCATATTGGATTTCAGATCTGCACCATTTCCATTTAGGACCAAGTAGACATTATAAGAAGTCTTTTAGTGAAAACCACATGAGATTATGAATATCCTTTCAGGAGGAGTATCGATAACAAGATTTTCAAGACGGCTGCCATGTCGGCCATACTGGACCCCAGATCAGCACTGTTTTTATTTCGGGCTAACTATACATCATAAAAAGTCTTTTAGTGAAAACTCCATGCTGATATGACCATCTATTCAGGAGGAGTAGCAATAAAAAGATTTTCAAGATGGCTGCAATGGTGGCGATATTGCTTATCAGATCAACACCATTTTAATTTAGGACCAAGCAGACACCATAAGAACTATTTTAGGGAAAACCTGATGTTGATATGACTATACATTCAGGAGGAGTGATGATAACACGATTTTTAAGATGGCTGCCATGGCAGCCATATTGAATCTCAGATCTGCACCATTTTCATCTGTGACCAACTAGACATCATGTCTTTTAGTGAAAACCCCATGCTGATATGACCATCTATTCTGGAGAAGCAATAACAAGATTTTCAAGATGGCCACTGTGGCGACCATATTGGATGTCCAAGCAGCACCATTTTCATCTAGGACCAACTAGACCATGGGATGAATGTGTGTGTAAAGTTTCATGGCAATCCTCCAAGTAGTTTAGGACGAGTAGCGATAACAAACTTGTGCTAACAGACAGATGGGCGACGAACAACAGACCATCCCATAAGCTCTTCTGGTCTTTGACCAGTAGAGCTAATAATGTATGTAAATTGGTTTCTTCTAAGATAGCACTGCTCGCCAAAATGAAGAAATACCTCCATCCTGATGTCAGAATCCTACATTTTAACACATACGCTGTATACTCAAAACAATATTAGATTATTGCCTTAATGTGTGGGGTAACTGCTCCTGACAACACCTTAACAGAATTTATTTTAAAATTACAAAATAGAACAACACATATACTTCTAGATCAAACTTTTGATGCACCTTCGGAACCCCTGTCAAAAAACTAAGTTGGATGCAAGTTGACAAAAGAATTGATTATAGTAAAACTGTTTTAGTATATAAAGCTCTAAATGGAACTGCACAACAATATCTACCAGATATGTTTAACCAGATACAATCAAGTTATGCTCTACGCTCTGCAGAATCTGGAAATCTCTTGCAACCAAAACCTAAAATACAGCAATTCAAGAAGAGCTTTACTTTCTCAGGGTTTAATGGCTGCAACAACTTGCCTTTAAATATAAAACAATCAAATTCTTTCAATGCTTTTAAAAATAAATGCTCTGACTACATGTTAAATAAGAAATACCCTAAGTATTCTTTTTCAACTTGTGTTAAATAATCTATATACTGTACATAAGTAGAATGTACTGAGGCCTCAAGGGAGAATAGTTTTGTACTAACTGAGTTACCTTCTATAAATAAAACATTATTATTATTATTATTATTATTATTATTATTATTATTATTATTATTTACCACGTTAGCATCATAGTTTCAATTCTGCCAAGTAGAAACTGACAATGCAGAAATCAGCAGAACTAATGCTAAGAAAGATGATTAAACACATTTTGTACAATTTCAACCAATCTGTATCCAGTGCTGGTTTGTAGTCCAAGATCTTTTACTTAAACATAAAGGACTATGTTCCAATGACAGTAATGCATTTTCACTTACAGAAATTAGATGCCTGATTGACTCAAGATGTACTATTATTTTCTCCTCAGTGAAAAGCTTTATTGGGAAGGTGTGACTCAAGATGTACTATTATTTTCTCCTCAGTGAAAAGCTTTATTGGGAAGGTGATATAACAGCTCCATTCTTGTCACAAGACTTATGACTATTATAATAATGTGATATCATAAACATGAAAGCATGAATTAATTCTCTAGAATTTTCAACTGATTGATTGAAGAAGGAAAATATAACAACTACCCTCATTTAGGGGACATTGGAAGTTCATAAGTTGCACATGTTGTTTGAGAGGCAACTGCTGTGCTGGCTTGAATGCTTACAGTGTACCCTCTTAAGGCTGTTTACATTCAACACAGTACATGTATTTGAACCTATGCACCTGGATTCATTTTTTTCAAATAAATCACAACTTTTTTCTGGTGTTATTTACAATCTGTAGGTGAAAAAATACAAGAAGTGCTTAAAATTAAGTGAATAAGACAAATCAGGTGCACATATTACTGGAAAGCAACACAGGTGCAGAGATTCCAATTCTGCGATTCAGACTGCACTAATTTAGTGGGCATGTTTATTTATTTTACCTTTGGGGATGTTAGACCAGTGAAGACCAGTGTAACATTGGAGGCTGGAAAACACATATAAAGACCAAAGGAACATAGTAACCACAAGAGTACCTGATATCTGGAGTGTGATGAAGGACACATATTGTTCAAGATTGATTTGAAATTATTTTTTCTTCCTTTCCTTAAAAAAGAAATAATTCCTCAGGACATTAGGCAAGAGTTATGTAGAGATTACAAGTCCCCCTGTTCCACAGCATATGTAAAGATTCCTACTGAAAGTACCTCATGGTCCAGTTCCTCAATTTTTATACTACTTATGCTAGTACCTAATGGTGCAGCACTCTTAATTTATATACCTATACAATGTGCAGTTTCCATGGTAACAGAAAAAAACACAGAGTGCAGAAAATTCTAAGTATAAAAGACACCTCTGCTCAACTTGTTTGACATTTGTACTAAGTTTGGTTGAAATACCTTGAACAGTTTGAGAGTTATACTCCAGAACAAAAATGTTAATGGACAGACAGACAGATGGACATAGTTATAGCTACATGTATATCCCCATAAATTATATACCAGGGGATGAAAAACCCAAGAACATGGAGTATTCTACATCCCCCACCCTGCCAAAATGTCTGCTAGGAGATGGAAGGATTTGTTGAAGATTTTATATAAGAAAGTTCATATTTACAAAGCATAAAGGGAAGTGAAAGGCATCATGAGTTCTGCTCCAGAAATGAAAGTGTGAATGGTGGATGGATGATGAACAGACAAACAGACAAAAATGCTAGAAATATTGAAACTGAAGAATGTTTAACAGTAAAAAGTGCACAGTCTAATATGTGTACCAACTTTCATAGAGTGTCTTAAACAGTTTTGGAGTTTTACCTCAGAAACAAAAAAGTGCATAACGGATGGATCAATGGTCAGACATAAACATTAAATAGATACTTTCATAAAACCATTCAAAATATTTTAAGTGGAGACTTGTGAATAACAAAAGGCACATCTGGACCACAAGTCAAATATATGTACCATGATTCAAAGAGATCTCTTTAACAGTTTGCAGTCACATTATGAAAATGAAAGTGCAAAGTATGGATGGATGGATGAACAGATAAATGGATGACAATGTTAAACAAAAGGCTGGCCGATGCCTGCATGTTGAGCCTAACCCCAAACATTTGATAAATTAGCGTTGTATACATCAAAATGTATCCACATACCTACTGTATTCAAGTAACATGACTGCGGTCAACTGTACTTGAGAAACTGACCACATAAAAAACTGTAACACTGAGGTTAATCTAGGGACTCGGTGTAGGAGTACATATAGCTAGACAGATGGACAATATCAAAACATAATATGCCCAACTTGAGACAGGCAGATAATAACAATCAAAATATTGACAATTATGTTCCTTTTCTATCAGTGAAACCTCTCAATACCAAAATATCGCTAAACCAAAATATTTGTCTGGTCCAGAATTATTCCTTCTTTAATTTCAATAAAAAATTATTTAGTAAACTGAAACCCCTCTACTCTGAAAACTTAAAGAAATTTCGGTCCCAGGTTTCATTTTTACACTGAAATGAACCTCATAAAACTGAAACTTACTCAAAACATGGCCAGGTAGCTGCCAGATCCCAGGTATGAGGTCGGCCAATGGTCAGAAAATAGCCTAAGGCAATGCCTAAATTAAAACTGGCACTCACACTGGCACAGATTACAACCAGTGTAAACAACATGCTAATCAGTAACAATTACACATGGCTAAAGTGAACTCTATCAAAGTTACCGTCTATACTCGCATATAAGCCCTGTCCAAATGCAAACAAGATATACCCTGATCTGCCATCGCATAATGCGCCAGCAGATCAGGGTCTATTTTGTTTGTTCTACTGATTAGTCCTTACAAACTGCATAGACCCAGATCTGCTGGCGATCAATAGATCTGGGTTATGCAGTTTGCAGTTGGTATTGGCTTATATGCGAGTATATATGGTAACTGTCTGTAGCATCATGCCAGTGGCTGTGCAAAGGAAAGGAGATTATGTTTACCTGCTGATCATTTAACTGTGTCCAATACAGTAATATACACCTAAATAATACTGAATAAACTAGCTTTTGAACTTAAAAACAAGGCTTGCACCTCATCTTTTATATTTTCACTAACAAAGACCACAGAAGAACAATTTTGTAACAATGTTTCTCATATTTACTGGCCAGTAAAATGTTTATCAAATTATGAAAATTTACATAAAAGTTAAACTGCATGTGTTGAACCAAAATCAGTATAAACACTTGCAGTATAAATGTCAACAGAAACAAAATCATCTTATTAATAACATATGAAGTGCATGTAAGCACTAATCAACATACACATTATGGTATAACTATGGGGACCTAACTGACTGCATCTCATTTTAGGTGAAATCTGAAAACCACAATAAACCAAAAATAACTCAAAACTGAAACTTTGTCCTATAAGATTTCAGAATTGAGAGACTCCACTGTACATGTAATTTTAATTATAAATGTTTTATGTCTTTTCTTTATTTATCTCTTAACCATTTTGACTCTAAACATTTCCTCAGAGGATTAGAATTTGAGTTATTTCCCTTTACATAGCTTCACTGGCCTTTCATAGTCAAAAGGAAAGAAGAGCTATTGGTTGACCCAAAGATAAAATGAGGTTTGTAAATGGTAAATATTGATTGTAAACCGACCATACCACTGCCCTCAAATCATGACCAAGGGTAGCTCAGCCTTCTCATTATCAACCAGTCGCTGGCTAAATTACAATCAACCTACCTTCTACATGTACTTTTCAGTTTGAGCCTGCTGCTATAAAAGATAATGAGATGGCTGGAGGCCATTTTTTAATTTTTTTTTTTTAATGTTCGTACATGGCCGAATGGCCGCACACAAACCAAATCCAAAGAACGAATGGTAGCTGAAGAGTTGCACATGTGTATCAAAGGCGACTGTGTTGCACACAGAGATTTTGGTTGGTTGTTATGGGTTTAATGCAATTTTTAAGCACATGATAGGCTATACATGGCGGCCAGTATATTTGGTGGAGGAAGAACCTGAGAAAACCATGGGAAGAACCACCCACCCACGGGAAGCGACTGGCAAGCTTTCTCACATACCCACTTTGGCTGAGCCCGAGACTCGAACCCACACGGACAGAGGTGAGATGTCAGTGATCTGTAAAGGCAAGTGCCTTAGACCACTCGGCCACCTGGGGCCCCTGCACACACACAGAGGCACACATTATATGCTATAGTCAAAAATAAAGTGCAGAAATCACTAACAGAACTTGAGCCTGGACTAAAGTTCTAAATTCCAGGAATCAGGTTTGATGAACTTTAAGCCTGACAGACTGAAGTTAACAAATGTCTAAAGCCATGAGTTAAATTGTTAGAAATATTAATAAAACTGGGACCTGGTCCTACCATCTAACATCTATACAATCTTTACATACCCAAATGTACGTAACTGATTTTTGCAGAAGTACCAAAAAAAACTGAGGCTATAATCTGTAATTGTGTCATATGGGTCCAAGGTCAGTTTCTAATTTATTTTAAATAATGGTCAGAAAATTGCACAAATACATTTTTAACAATTTTCATGACACAAATTGCTCCCAAAACAAAAACCTGAGCTTATTCAGGATCATATTAGTCAGTGAAGTCAGTGGAGCTATAGGAAAAATACCAACTAAATTACCTCTTCAGAAAAGGTGATGTTGTATTCAGACTAGTTTATCCCTTTAATGACGTCAATGAAGAACAGTTACGGCTAGCAAGGGGGACTGCTGTAGGATTATGAGAACAAAGCTGTAGGAGAGGGAAAAGACTGTTGGTGATGGAGGTCGTGTTGGTGGTAGCAGTACAAATGTAGCAGTACATGTAGTAGTAGTAGTTGTTTTACATGTACCGGTAGTTGCAAACTGTAACCTCTCCATGAACATTTCTAATTGAGATGCTTTGGATACATGTACAGTAATACATGTACGTGCAGAATTTAAGTCACAGAGGCAACAGCTGAACTTGCATGCCTTTGAAAAACCTTTCATTACACCTAAAGCTGCATAATAACACTTGTAGACCAATCAGTGTAAAAGTGTCCATCTATTATCTCCATCTAAAAAAAAAAAGACATACTTTGGAGATCTTGCTACGGACTGAACTAGTATTATTCACAGCTGGATGGATGCACTAAGCTACAGAATAACAATTATCCATCCATCCATTATCTATTTCTCTTTTTATATATACAGTGAAACCTCTACAAACTGAAAACCCTTGGGACCAAATTTAATTTTCAGTTTTGAGAGGTTTTCGGCTTACTGACGGTTTTGCAGATGTGAAAAAATGTCTTTTTATAAGTGTTTATGTGACTTGAAAAAGAGGGAGACAATGTAATTATGAGGAAACATCTATGTATAGAGTATGTGGTGTAAAAGTGAACAAAATTATGAAAACTTTTTTTTTAATTTTTTTTTTATATATTTAATGAAAAATTAGCTGAACAACATGTTCCTTCCAAAAATCACATCCGGTCATGTGAATAAAAACAGTTGCTTCACACAGAAATACAGTCCTCATCTCAAGAAACATTTTAAGGAACGAGATACTTTTTATAACTTTACTGTAAGTCCATTAGAATTATGAATGATAATCCATTATGTTTAAATACTCTGTGTAATTCATAATGTTTCTATGCCAAATTCTTCCCCTGGTTTCTTCCATGTAGGTTTTGGCACAAATTCATACTCTCTGATTGGACTAATTTTATCCTGTAAGGACAGTTCAATCCTACAATGCTTAGCTGGTCATTTTAACATCTTTTTTCTCCTCTGAAAATCAATTGCGTTAATGTGACTTTTAGAATACTGTTTTGTCGGTCTCTGTCGGTAAAGAATCAAAAAGTGAAGCCTCATGCTTGGTTAATAAAATCCCAGGTATTTAATTTAAAAAAACATAAAGAAAACACATTCTATGGATCATTTATACAAATGAATAGCATTAATCACAATTAGATAATAATCAGATAAACACAATCTTTCTTAAATTGCTTATCTACAAGCATTTAGTTATTAAGAATCTACCTTAAAAGCTGCCTGTTTATTATGATGCAAAAACTTTGGATTAGCCTATTGTCGACCCTAATCTTTGTTAGCCCACACGTCAAGTATTGTTTTAATCTCATGTGCCCTTGGGACATTTTCTCACTGATAAGCATACTACAGTATTTGCTAACCATAAATATCCTGGTTCAGCATCTATCAGGAATTTAGCAGCTAAAATGCATTTAAAAGTTTGAAATGAGTTTCGGTTTTATGGGGTTTTTTTTAAAACTGTAAATATGAAATTTGGTATCAAAATTTATTTCAGTTTTTGGAATAGTGGGGTTTAGGTTTACTGGATAAAAAAAAAAAGATGATTTTAAAGAAGGAAAAATTTTAGACCCACAATTTTGTTTATCTTGATGGGATTCCAGTATACAAGGGTTCAGTTTTGAGGGGTTTCACTGTATACTGATTGTTTATATAGCCTAAATAGCTGACTGCTATGAGAATTATGGACCAAGGGAAGAATCAAGGTCCTTAATTTTCCAACCAGTTGTTGGAGGAAAAAAAGGGGGGGGGGGGGGGATAAAGTCATAATTTGATACATCTTCTGACTCTTCACACATGCAAGTCAGCACAGGTTTGGCATGTATAAATAATGTATACACATACAATATCATGATAGGCAATGACTGAACCACTACTCCTGGACAATGACAAACTAAGGGCAGTGTCAATCAAAGAAAACAGGGCAGAGAGCATGCACATTCTGTGCAAAGGTGAACTGTAGGTAGTGGCCCTTACAGTGACTGTAAACAAGTATTAAACAGAGTGTATGTGTATCCATACTAATGGGATCCTTAATTTTATTCCTACACTTCAGCAAAAAACTGCAGTGAAAACCACATGTCAATATGATCATCCATTCAGAAGGAGTACCAGTAAGGTTTTCAAAGATGGCCACCATTGTGGCTATATTGGAGATCAGATTGGCATCATTTTCATTTAGCACCAACTGGATATCATAAGAAGTTTTTCTGTGAAAACTCCATTTCGATATGACCATTAGGGCTGCAACATTTGCCAAAATTTCTAAACATATACACAGTATGCAATAACCATTTAATCGAAATGATTAAAAACTCAACCTTTGTCCCAAACTACATGTTAGGCTTACAGTGGATGGCTAATATATGTAAAATATTGACAACCTGCTTACTGTATGTCATTCAAGTTGTGAATGTTTCATTTACTATGTCTTTTACCTCTTAATATGACAGGATTCAGTGTTTAAAAGATGTCTTTGTAGATTACATATGACAATTTCGGTAACAGATTCTTAGCATAGTCACAATATTGTTTCATACTGCAACATATATGTACACGATGAAAAAATCCATAATGTGCAACTGGACGTATTGTCTAGATATGCGCATAGGATGCTTTTGTAGGATCTGAAAATGACTTCAAGAAACTGCTGTGGCTTCCAAGCTTGAAACATTGTTTCTTTAAAAATTAAATGTTACTCATCAAAGATTCTGTTAACAAACATGTTTTTCAAAGATAAATAATGTAGTTTAAATAGTGTGCAGTATTACCAATAATCCTCAACTTCGGCTTTTTTTCTAGCAATGCCACACTTGATGTAAAAATCATCCAAGAAAAAAAATGAACAGAAAAATCTTACTAAATAGTTGTTTTAAGCAGACACATGCATATTCATTTACATGGTTACATTGCATAATGTGCCGACAGATCAGGGTCTATGCAGTTTGCAGTTGGTATCGGATTATATGCGAGTATATACGGTAGTTGCAATAACAAGATTGTGCCAGATTGATGAACGTATGGACACAAGGATTGCTATATACCCCCAACAAAGCGACATCAAAATTAATAGATTATAAATTGATCATGGATTGCTTAGAAGAAATTGATGATCAATCATAAATTATTATCCAATTCCAATAACTAAATCCAATTATAATCCTTTGTAAAGTTATGCTGCCATAGCTCAAGTGAGGATGATGGGCAATCTGAGTTAACAACTTCAGTAAATGATGTCATGGAACACTTTCCACAGCTCCAATAATATCATCTACTTCAAAACATTTAAAATCATTTTCATCATTGCTATCATCAGTCAGAATTTGCCAAATTAAATCATCATCTGAAGATGAATCATGTTGGGAGTCAGCCATTTTGAGTTTTCCAGGTACAAGTAGCACATGTTTTAACCAACATTTGTAAAACTTCTTTGCTATATGCATGGTAAAACTAGGACAGAATGCTTGTTCCTGGGCCCAATGTACCAATGAAATTTTGATTCACAAACATTCATCTCAAGCTGAAGTATCCAGATGTGTAAACAGTTGCTTACCTGAAAAACGGCAGATGCCACAAATGGGTACAAGACCCATACCAATGGCATGACTTATGCCGTGACAAGCACTTAAAGGGTTGACACATTATTGACTATATCAAGCAAAGGAAATGGGAGCTAAGTGCCTTTCCCAAAAACATTACATGCCAAAGCCACCGACCCAGGTTGGTCTGGGAAGATACTGAACCCGCAACCCTTGGATGACGAATCATATGCTCCAACAATTGAGCTACTGCAGCTCCCCACAATCAGGGGCAATAAATTCTGAATGATGACAATTAATAAAGTTGAAAATCAAACTCATTCATATCTGATAGCGGATCAGCATCATTTGTACAAACTTGAAAGGTCTTCATGTCAGGATGTGCTTTGTCATATTTGGTAAAATTATATTCAGTGGTTTTGAAGAAGAAGTCGTTAAAAGGTTTTTCTGTTCTTTTGTAATATTTGAAAGTGAACTGGCATCATTTGTTCAAAATTAAAGGCCTTCCTGTCTGGATGTTTTCTGTCAAATTTGGCCAAATTCTGTTCAGTAGTTTTTTAAAAGAAGTTGTTTGATGGGTTTCATACTAATTTTAGTAATAGTAGCTATAATTGATGGCAGATTGGCATTATTTGTACAAATCTGAAAGCTCTTCATGCCAGGATTGGCATTATTTGTACAAATTTGAAAGCTCTTCATGCCAGGATGCTCTATGCCAAATTTGCTCAAAATTAGTCGTGTTTCTTTGTAAGAAGTTTTAAAAAAGCAATTGTTGACAGATGCACAACAAATGACACATTATGAATGACATATGACAGATTCAAGTCCATGACATTTTTAAAAATTGTTTATCGTTATGGCCAGGTGTGCTAATAATAATAATAATAATAACAATGATGATGATGGTTATTATTGTTGCTGTTGTTGCAGCACTAACTTATGTACTTTCTGTCTTCCTGTGAGCTTGGTTATTAAAACATTCTTAGTATACTTAATTCCTTAACTTTAAGAGTCATTTATTTATTCTTTTTAATTTTTAAAAATGTTTAAAATCTTAAAAAATTGTTTTAATTGTTAAAAACATGATATTGCTGATAATTTGAAAAGTTTGTACAAGTTTACAGATAATAAATTCAGTTCTGCATAACATGTTCACATCCCAAATTTTTGCTAAACATTTTCATTTCATGCTCATGAAAATGTTCTGATTTACAAAAGTTTAACACCTGCTTCTATGCAGCTACATAAATTCTTTCTCGATACATGTAATTAGAATATTTACAGAATTTAAGGTTCTAAAGATGACACAAACATGTATTTATTAGTTTGTCAAATAAAGATAAATTGGACAATTTATTGGACAGCTCTGTTCTTTAATGTACCAATCTTCTGCTTTGACTGAAGCTTCAGATGTAAGAAATTAACAGGAAATAATGCAAAAGTGTCACAATTATCCAGTTAGCTGGTACATAATTTTCATTGCCCCTCATTGGGCACAAGTAATATGAACATCTACATGTGACCTCCCTGATGTAAACTAGGGCATTTAGGTATTATACTTCAAATGCCCGCATTTAAATTTACTTTTAATGAAAGAACATTTTGTTGTATCTTAAAATATGTAAAAAGGGTTATGTGATATTGAGATTCAACATGTACATGTACATGTATATACATGTATGTTCTATTATTTCAATATGGTTATAATGGGCTGTTGATATATTTTGGTACATACTATGAATGATACTGTAATAGACTTGGGGCTCTGTAGCTTTAATATGATGGGTAGTGAGGGTGGTTTTTCCATGCTGTCAATTAAATATGTTGTTAATGTCAATGATTACAAACTGCTGAAAGAGTGAATTTGAACATTGTAGCATGATTGGAAATGTTGAGATTGCGACATACCCTGATATTTGTATGCATTTGTTCATTTTGTGTCAAGTGTTTTCACTGGTCATGTGGGTAGTAACTGCACTGTCATCAAGTTTGATATTGCACATCGTTAAATACTCATAAAATCTTGTAGCATCTTACTGCATATGAATTTATCACCCCCAGAAATATGTTGATCACACCTAATTTCCCTTCCAAATCAGCATTTGAACAGAACTAAGCTTGATTACTTCATCAGCTGACACTACAAAATATGTCTCCAGTCATGATGGCTGACGCTAGATCACATGACCGGTTCCACACACTAAATTCATCCAATATCGCATTTTTTATTAACTTTCACTTGTTCACTGTAAATGCTGGCCTACTTTATACAAGTATGAGTATGTTTTGAACTTTTAATATTGTATTCTTCATTTTTATGCTAGTCAATGTATTTTCAATGTTGTCAGTGTTCATTAGTACTTGTTTACTCTTCAACCATGTCTAGCGACCTTGGTTATGACTTAGAAGGATTGAACGTTTGATGGACAAGAAATAATACAAAATGTTTATATATTTGCTACTGATTGAGTGTAAACGGACAAGTAATGCTAATTAAATTGTATGATAACCCTCAGTTTGCATGACTGGTTGTAGAGTATCTGTTCAGCACAACCTTACCTATTCGACATGCCGGACAAGCAATGATTGGTCAGAATTATGTCCCATGACTATTTTCCGAAGAGTATAAATAGGAGCGAAATTCGAAGGTTGGCGGATAGCTGTCAACAGTAATAGCGTCTATAGATACACAATAACATATTTCTGGTATGGTGGTGAAGTAGGATGCATACACAGATCTAGTTTCATGACTATACAAGCAGCAGTATCCAAGAAACTGTCCTTAATGTAAAAAGTGTACATGACCATTAAAGCGCAAAAAATATTACTGTGATCTGCATTTTGTACGGTGGTGTAGTACTCTTCAGAATGTATGCACATATTAAGTTTCATGAAAGCACAAGCACTATTGTCCAAAAACGGAGCAAAACATAAAAATGTACATGGTCACTGAAACATGAAAAAATTCACCATGACCTACTCCTCAGGCTGCATGAACAAATCAACTTTTATGGCTGTAGAGGCAATAATATCTGCGCTATTGACTTAAACATAAAAGGTGTACATTTGCTAACACTGATAATGAGTGACTAAGACAACAGGAATAGAACATAAGCTCTACTGACTTCTGGTTCCTCATCATTAAGAAGTATCAAAGCTTTGATACTGTTTTATTTTCTCATGATATACACAACCTCTATTGCTCCAGATGATTCAGTAGTAAATGGGTAATGGGTACTTTAATTCTAGCTTGGAGAATAACCTGTGATCAATTGGGACTCAATTGAGGGTCAGCCAATACTTGTATACTTTAACAAGCTTTGTCTTTATGAGCCGTTTCTAAGATTGACGATACCATTTAACCCAAAATTTACTCAAAAACTTGAGTTACTCACTCTCTAGCAGATTCTGTACATCAGCCTCATCCATCCCCGTCTGGCGCATCAAATCATCCTTCTTTTTCCTCCGATGGTCCATGGCACTGAACTGGCTCTTGTTGGCTCTGATCAATGATTTGTCATTGGCCAGAGGTTAAAGCAAGGTCCAGCAGAGATCAAAGTGTCAGTCTGTTGGCTTCACCAACCAGCTATCACCTCACTGCATAGTCAGGACGGAGTTGCATAGTGTTCAAGGCAGTCAGGTAATCCAACAATCAAGTCCTCAGCAGTTCTAAACTTCTCAACTGAAAGCAAAAATAACAGGATTATATTACATGAGCCTTGATCTAGGATCCTGGGTTTGACGCCTGCCTAGGGGAGCTTAGGTCAGGTGCTTCAGTGCGTCCTTCGGAAAGGCACTTAGCTCCCATTTCCTTGGCAAGATATAGCCTCTAATGTGTTCGAAGCACCATTAAAAAAAAAAAACAACCACACCAACCAACATGATCTAGGAACATTACATCCATTAAAGTCATTTCTCCTTATTGTGTACTCCAGAATTTTGTATTGTACATCACGGTGTATTAAGGCCTCTCCTGTTCGGAGCTATTACTGTTTGTTTTCTTTATGGATTCATGATTGAAAAGAGACAGTAACCCCATTAAGAAAAGGCCTCAACTTGGTTGGTCAATGGTGCTCAAATTTTCAACAATGACCTCTAGCGTATGTAATGGCAGTCTACAGTTATATCGAACAAACTGAATACCTAAATAAAAGTACAAATTACCTGATACTATATCAAACAATGTAATTTAAAACATAAAACAAGAGGCCCAGTGGGCTTGAGAATGCTCACCTGGCTGACATCAACCTAAACACCAAATGCAAGGACAGTTACCCAGAACTCTTAGTATTATACTTTCTGACATTTAAAGGTTTTTCATACTTGTTTAGTAATGGCAACCATATTGGAAGGTAGATTAGCATCATTTTTGTGCAAACCTAAAAGGCATTATTTTAAGTAAAGCCTTCAGCCTAACATGTATACATAGCATCTATTCCGTCATTGGCGGAAACAGGCGCTCTTCAAAGAGAAGATACATTTTTTACCAGTCACATGATATGTCATATATAAACCGGACACTCGAACCATGTGTTTCATAGTTATTCTGGCGTTGCAATGGAGTGGTAAGATATTTAATTACTAAGTGCTCGTTTTGGTATTGTGGTGTGGAGGTAGCCAGCTTAGGACATAGTCCAAGCTACAGCTGTTACTTATCGTATTTTTTTTTTGTTTATTTGTTATGGCTACGAAAGAGGACAAGTCCTTTCAATTACTGACCCCGAGGCGACCTCAGAATACTCAGGTTTTAGTCCAGAAGATATAGCTGCTTTTTGCGAGGTTGAGGCAACTTCCTCCAAGGTGAGAGGAGTTAAGAAGTAACTAAGGTTCGAAAGTTGGCAAAACGCAAGCCAGTTATGGCCACTAATAAAGGCAAAAATGTCGGACAGTCGAAGAAGTCCAGTCTCATATGTTTTTACAACCTGACTCAGGCAGACATTAAGACATTAAGGCTTTGAAGCTAAAATTGGGTTTGCATGAAATGCTTCCTGATATGGCTAATGAAGAAGACATTGATAGCTTTTTGGGGAAAGCTTATCAGAATTGCACGTAGAAGTTGAGAATGAAGAGCCATATAGCGACATTGATATTACCCCTGCAGAGGTTGCTCAAAGTAGACAACTAAACGGCTAAAACACGGTATTGGTGCTGATAAAGGAATTTTCATGTTATATGCATGAAATAGAAAAATTAAACAAGATATGAACCAATTTTAAAGATTGGTAAGCCTGGCATATACCTCTCTTACTTTCCTGAAAATTTCAAGAGGTTAGTGTAACCCATTGTTGAGATATGCATGGAAACAAGCTCTAAAAATGGCCATTTTTGAGCGTTATGTAGTCTCACTCGAAAAAAGCTTGAATATAAAATAGAGAATTCTCTAAATATCATACTGAAATTATGCATTTATTGGTCTGGTTTTATGCGGAATTCTATCCTGCAAATATTGCTTCTTGAATTAAAGAAATCGGTAAAATATTATGGATTTTATAAGCAAAATACCGTCAGTAGAAGTTTTGTTTCAACACTGAAATTCAAACACTAATCTGTTGTTATATGCCAACATTTTGTACAAAATAACATTCATTATAACTTTTATTGACATCTAGAACTCGACTTTATATTATAATAAGTAGTAAAACCATTTAAATCACATGGCTAGCCAAGATATTCGATTGAGAGCTTGTTCTTTGTCAAACTTTCCAGTTCTAAATTTTGTAGTGTCTGTAACCTTTACAAGTTTATATGGCAATAATTTTGTTGTTTCATTATGGAAAAGTATAAATCCTACAAAGGCTCATGTGTATCCATGTGATGTCTAAGTTGGCCAAAATTGGTGGTGCTGTATTGTACCATTAAAAAACAGCAACTCAATAAAAAAAGTTACAGACACTACACAAACAGGTATAAAAATGAAAGATAAAAGTATTGTTCTACTTGTCATTAAAACATTGTTTTTCTCAATAGAAAGTTCCATCTTATGTGATGTAATGTTGCATCATCTATTTACCTCTGCAGCCAAGAGCAAAAAAGTGATGCAATAACTCTCTTGATTGAATATTGCATCATTCTTGCAGCACTGTCTGTTTGAGTAATTTACTACAAGACAATGTAACCTGAATTTCTTATCCTAGAAGAAGCTGCCTAATTACTTTTTCTGTTCTTTACCATGGTACATCCCTAAGACATGGGAAGACGACAAAAGCAAACCTCTGGGAACAACTCTGGTAAGTTTGTATTGAATGGTAAACCACACTCTTAAATTGTAGTGTCTGTAACCAATATCCCCTTTTTATACTGTCTATGACTTTATCCGTTTTTTTTAAAAAAAATGAAGCCAAATTATGTTTCCTATTACAGTATTGATGTGTAAGGCTAAATTTTGACATATTGTCTGTCTGCAATTTGTAATATTTTGGTATATTTATAGTTTCTTTCATCTAGATTTCTGATAACAGGCAACATTTTCAGTGATTTCTTACAATATGCAATTGAAACTGAGTATTTTTGCATTCCATATCATTAGACTAGTAAATTCAAACAGAAATATTATGAGAATTCAATGAGCTCAGACTTAGTATTGGATACATTGCTGATATTGTCAAATGGTTACAGACACTACTAGACATGTGAATTGACCCGACTGTTGTTTACATTATTAAGGAAAGTGTGCAATCATTGTAAATGCTAGAACATTGAATAATCATCAGGTTTTATGCTATTTCTTTTTCAATCAGATACTTTTCTTTAAGAATCTACAGGTTATTCCAGTTTGCTTATGTATGAAAGCATATTGCGTACTCATTACAAGTATGTTTTGTAAAGTCTAAATTTCATCCGTATACATAGAGGAACAAAAATGAGAATGAAGTTGTTTGCTTTTAGGAAGCAAAGATAAGCCAGAAGAAGATGAACAGAAGATTAAAGCTAGAAGGGAGAAGACGAGGCTAAAGGTACAAGCCTGGAGAAAAAAACAGAGGGAAAATAAGGCGAAACATGAGGAGCTAAAAAGGGTTGATAGAGAAAGAAGAAAAGATGCAAGAATACTAAAAAAATAGCAATCATATTCCGATTCAAATCTTCAACAAGATAAGTATAGTGACAGGCAGATATCATGGCATCAATGGGAAAGTATAGAAATAGCAAAAGATGATAAAGTAAAGCGTTGCGTCTCCTGTGTGCCTAAAGAAACAGACATAAAAACATTAATTACATGCTTAGAAACTGACATGCAAGAGTATCCAGAGCACGTTTTCAGGGCCAAATGGCAACAGCAACAGATGGGAATTTGTGTTGATAGAATTGGTGAGGGTTCTATTGCTATGGTCATGGACTTTAGTGAGAACTATGGGTGTGTTTTTCAAAGTGAAGTACAATCTGGATTCTTCGACAGGAACCAAGTTACAATACATCCAATCATGTGTTACTATACAGAAAAACAGGGAGAAAAAGAATTCAAGATAAAGCATGCCATTATTGGCATCAGTGAAGAAACCAAACATGATGCAGACTTAGCTATCACTTTTGAGAACAAAGCTATAGAAATTCTGAAGAAGAAAGGTGTGAAAGTAGAGGAGATCCATGAGTGGACAGATGGCTGTGCTGCCCAGTATAAGGGGAAGAAAGCCTTTGCTGACATAAGTCTGAGGAAAAAGCCATCTGTAACACGAAATTATTTCGACACATCACAAGGAAAGAATGTTTGCGATGGTCTCGGTGCGACAGTCAAGAATGCTTGCTACAGAGCTGTAATCAGCAATAGAAAGGTGATAGGTTGTGCAGAAGATGTATATCATTTCTGTACAGAGAAACTGAAAATGGAAAATACAGATAATGAAGCTAAAACAGTTTCGAGAAGGGAGTTCATCCTTGTTAAAGATGTTGAGAGAAATAGAGAAGAAACTGATGTGCAAACACTGCAAGGTACAAGAAAATTACATGCTGTAAAGTCAGGAAGCAATGATTATGAACTGAGCATAAGAAATCTGAGCTGTTATTGTGAGCAATGCATGAAGGTTGACGGGAGATGCAACTTCAGCGAAAATGTTAATGCCTGGGAAATGAGAAAGTTAGTACTCAATAAAGATAATTTAAGTCAGAAAGGAAAACAACTTAAAGACAAGAATCCATCAACAATAGAAAATAATGACAAGAAAAGAAAACAAGGAAGTAACCAGAAAGATCATAACTCAGCAACAAGCGAAAAGCCTAATAAGAAACGGAAGTCAACAGAAAGACAAAACATTGTGACAAAGAAGATCAAAGTTGACAAAAAAGCACCAACCAACACAGAGAAACCAATAGAGAAATACCATCCTGGAGAATTTGTTGCTGTAGGACTTAAGCCAAAGAAGGGACCTCTAGATGTATACTTAGCAGAAGTAATAGACATTCTTCATAACGAAGTTAGACTTAAATACATGAGAAAGTCTGGCAACATGTATGTTTGGCCTGAAAAAGATGATTATTCACAAGAGGCTCTAGATGCTATCTTGTACAGGGTAAAAGCTCCACAAATAGTCAATGAAAGGGGTCATTTCAAGTTTAATGCAGCTGAATTGTCTAAGCTCAAGTCAAATCTGGAAAAAAATCATAAGCACTTCTATTTGAAATGACAATATAAAGTCAAGGTTTAATGTGTAGTGTCTGTAACCTTAAGATCAATCACATATGGGTCTGTGTTTGAGTCAGCACCTTGGGTTGAACAATACTTTAGTGACTATGATTTATTGAACATTCATTATACTTCAATATTTTACTCTTACAAACACTATTTAGTATTAAACTTTCAAGTGCTATTTACCAGTTCATAATTTTAACACAAGTATTGGACATATACCTGTTACAATGTGGTTTTATCATTTTATTAACTAATCAACATTCATTTAATGAATAATTCTAGTCAATGTGTTCATGTTGAATTATTTTCGAAGTGAATTTATGGAGATATGTATGGTTCTGCAGCTGTATTGAAATGCTATAGTTTTGTAGTGTCTGTAACCAATTTTATGGACAATGTACTTCTGACTCTTATGGAAGTTTGCAATACTTTTGGCCAGTATTAATGATTTTGTTTGTTTAAATATTCTTCTTGGTGTTAGATAAATGCCTAAATAAGATTATTCTATGTCTTTTATGTTTGTTATGCAAAAGTTTCATGGTTAGGTTTTTTTTCTTAGTGATACCTTTGTCATAGATGTTTTGATTTTGTTATTAAGTTGTTTACCACTTCCAGTTATGTTGTTTACTTTAAATGTTGATATCTTGTTACTGATGTTACTGTGAAAAAAAATAAAGTTTTAAAGTTTTCATGCTGTTTTTCTTGCATGTTATACACCAAGTGTAGTGTCTGTAACTGTTGTTATACCAATGAATTGAAATAATGGTTAAACAAAATCGCATGCATGTTCAAGCTAAATCTAACTTGATCTGACTAGGGGACACCCTAGGGTATATAATGAGCTTCATTGAAATGTTCTATCAAACATTTCAATTTTTTAAGTGAGTGAGACTACTCTCAGCACCAATACCGTGTTTTAGCCTAAAGCAAATTTCTTTATGTGGAAAAATAAATGGGGCTTTGCTTGATAGTTTAAGACCAGATTAGAACAGTCCTTCAACAAGCAATTTTGATAGTATGTGGCAGTTGCCCAAATTGAAAGCTCCCCAAAAAGGGGAGCCCATTTCTAAATCATTGGCAGAGTTGATCAAGACAGCATGCACTTCTCTGTGTGCAACCAATGACATTGCACAGAAGTACAAGATACCAGAAAACTGATAAATTGGGCCCCCCACTTGTCAATCAAAAAATTTGGCATGATGTAAACAAAAGAGTTTATTCCTATGACAAAGCTTTTAGGGATATACAGTACAACACCCTGTCGCTGCAGGTATTATGCCCATTGTCAAATTAGCAGACTTATTAAAGTCACAAATTGCCACAAATGCTGAAGCAAAATGCTTAATTTCAGATGCTGTTACTCTCATGGGGCAGGTACAATACCATTTATCTCTTAGAAGGAGGTACATGATACATCCACACTTAAAACAGAAATATTCAAATCTTTGTAATGGGAAAACCCCCATATCATCTATGTTTTTTGGGGATGATGTTGCTAAAGAAGTTAAAAGATGTGACACTGGTTTTGCACTAGCTAAAGAAAATTACAGTCAGTCTTACAGGGGTTTCGGTAGAGGCCGTGGTGCTAGGGCAGTGGGCCCATGAGGTCAAGGCTTCAACCAGAGAGCGAGATATCGACAATACCCAAAGTGGTTACAGGTACCAATACCAGAATGTCAATTGGAGAAGGAGAGCTGCTTATACCAGCGCCCCAAACGAGACCTCAAATTCAAACCAGTGGAGGTAAGTTCTGTGGGGAAATTAAAGCACTGTATTATTATATGGAACAGTTCACAAGTGATCCTTAGATTTTACAGACCGTCTCAGGGTACAAAATAGAGTTTGAATCCATGCCTTTCCAATCACATTTTCCACATGAAATTCCTTTTTCTGATGAACAGAGAACCATTATTAATAATGAAATCAAGGAACTTCTATCCAAAGGTGCATTAGTTCCATCCACATGGGAGAGTGATCACTTTGTTTCCAACATTTTTATTGTACCCAAATCTAATGGGAAATTCCAACCAATCATCAACATGAAACATCTGAATAAATTTGTTTATTATGAACATTTCAAGCAAGAAACATTTAAAGTAGTTTTAGATCTCATCCATGAAAATGATTTCTTCACTTCTATTGATTTGAAGGATGCTTATTTTAGTATTCCAATACGTACAGATTATCATAAGTTTCTAAAGTTTATCTGGAATGGGCAATTTTTTCAATTTGTTTGTTTACCCTTTGGGCTTTCCTCAGCTCCAAAGGTGTTCACCGAGATCCTTAAAAAAACCCAAAACATTTATGCATGGTTCAGACAACAGGGCATTAGATGTTCCTACTATATTGATTACTCATTGAATTTGGATGGTGATAGTCACATTTGTTAACAAAATGCATGGATTATGATTTAAACACTCAAATCTTTAGGTTTCACAATTAATAGGGAAAAATCAGGGCTTATTCCATCTCAGAGAATTGTCTTTTTTGGTTTTGTGGTGGACTCAGTGCAGTTTAAGGTTTTTCTTACTGCAGAGAAAGTGGAAAAAATTCATCATCTCACCAAGAAACTTTCTGATAAAAAATATCTTATAGTATGAGAATTGGCATCATTTATTGGTATACTCATCAATGCCTTTTATGCAATCCTGGAAGCCCTGATGCACTATAGATGTTTGGAACATGATAAAATTACGGGACTTGGTCAGAGCAACAACTTTAATAATAAAATACATCTACACACAGTATCCAGGAATTGGAATGGTGGTACCAAAATGTTGCGGATAAGAATGGTAAATTAATCAGACCAGAGAAGATTGCTTTTACTATTCAAACTGATGCGTCACTCTCTGGGTGGGGAGCTTATGAAGTTTGTTCAGATAGGTTTATCTCTGGTAGATGGACAAAGAGTGAGGCTAACTTTTCAATCAATTACCAAAAGTTGTTAGCAATTTTATATGCCTTGCAAGCCTTTTATTTAGATCATAAGAATGAACATATTGAGATTCAGTCTGACAATATATCTGCTATCTCGTATATTAATGATATGGGTGGAATGCCATCTATTCACTTGAATCAGTTAGCTAGGCAGATGTGAGAATGGTGTTTGGAAAGAAATATATTCATTTCAGCAGTCCATATTGCTGGTAAACATAATATCCAGGCAGATTTTCTTTCCAGAAACTTTTCAGAATCCAAAGAATGGATGCTAAAAAGAGAAATTTTTCAAAGATGGTGTACACAGATTTTTATTCCGGATATAGATCTCTTTGCATCCAGATTAAACCATTAATTAAAGAAGTTTCTATCATGGTTTCCAGAACCAGGTGCTTTTAAAAATGATGCTTTTTCTTTCTCATGGCATGGGTCAATCCCATACATTTTCCCCCCTTTTAATCTTGTTGGGAAAATATTGAATAAAATAGTTGCTGATAATGTTAGTAAAGCACTTTTAATTGTCCCACATTGGACATCACAGTCCTGGTTTCCTGTAGTCTTGTCATGTTTGATTTCTCTTCCAATTAGACTTCCAAGGCACAAAAACCTACTGACACTTCCACACAATGGTCAGCATCATCCTCTATGTAAAACCCTCTCTTTAGTCACAGTGACTGTATCAGGAGACTGCTCCAAACCCAAGGAATTCCAAGAACAGCTGTTGATATCATTACCAATTCATGGAGACCAGGAACAAATAAGCAGTTCAATTTGACATGGAAAAAATGGAGTTTTTGGTGTAAGATCAGGGAAATGAATCCCTTTTGTGTCTCTGAGGTAACAGTAATTTCATACTTAGATTCCTTGGTAAATGAAGGTAAGTCTTATAGTGTCATCAACCCTTTGCTTATTAGCAGATACTTAAAGGGGTTGTACAACAGGAGTCCACCGAAACCACGATACTTTGACACTTGGGATGTAAACCCTGTCTTGAAATACCTGTGTACTCTTTTTCCTTTGGAAAATATATCTTTGAGGTTATTAACAATGAAGCTGGTTGCTCTCATTTCTTTATCTACAGCTCCTAGAGCACAGACTTTAATATCTTTGAATTAAGGTAATATGACTTGCATGACAAATATAGTAGTGTTCAGATTTTCTAATTTATTGAAAACTTCAAGACAAGGTAAGAGTTTCTAGTTAAAGCTGATTCAATTATAATGATGAAAAGCTGTGTGCAATGCATACATTGTTACTTATATTAACAGGACCAAAAATATTTGGAAATCTACTCAGGTTTTTGGGTCTTACTGTTCACATAGGGCTGTCACAACTAGTACTATTGCTAGATGGTTAAAAACAGTTTTAGAACAATCTGGGATAGATATATATAAGTTCAAGGTTCATTCTTACAGAACTGCTGCGACATCAGTGCTTTCCAACAAGGCTGTTCATTGCAAGAAATCTTGAAAACAGCAGACTGGACGTCAGCAAAGACTTTTCACAAGTTTTATCTGAGGGATATTCAGGACAGAAGCAGTTATTGCATGCAATAAATAATTTATAACTTGTTTGTATTCACGATTTAAAGAAGTATATGACAATGAAGGAATGAACCATAAGTAATGGTATTATTTGTTCTGATGTTGACTTACAGGTTAACTAATGTTTAGCGATTCTGAATACAATTTCCTTTTGATGATAAAATGATGTTTTGTTGTCTATCTTTAAAGTTGCTATGCATACATGTGAGGCCGAAGGTTTTACGTAAAATAATGGTCCCCTCATCCATGCATTTGTGAAGGATGAGGGGCATTTTTGGAGTAAAGCCGGTGGCTTAGCATGTACATGTATACACCCACCCTTCCTTTGTTGGAAGTTAAGGTTTCACCACAAAGGGGTTCTTCCCTCCCTTTATTATGTAGACAATAAAAACTGTTCACTTTAAACTATGAAACACATGGTTCGAATGTCCGGTTTATATATGACATATCATGTGACTGGTAAAAAATTTACCTTCTCTTTGAAGAGCGCCTGTTTCCGCCAACGACAGAATAACATGCTATGTATACATGCTCAACCTCCGGCTTTACTCCAATATTGCCCCTCATCCTTCACAAATGCTTGGATGAGGGGACCATTATGCTATGTTGTTTTCTGTTAAATCCGGTCATGTTGACTGATTTTGAGAAGTTGCTTAAGGGTTTTTCTATTATTAACAAAAATGGCCAAAGTGAACTGTGGATCATTATCTTTTGTGTAAAATTGAAAGGCCTTCATTCCAGGATGGTTTCTGCTAAATTTGGTCAAAATATGTTTAGCCATGTTTGAGAAAAAGTCATTTTAAGTTTGTTTTTTTTTTGCAATGTGGCCAAATTTGAGGCAGATCATCATCATTTGTACCATCCCCAAAAGCCTTCTTGTCATGATGCTTTTTGTCAAATTCCGTTCAGCAACATTTTAGACGAAGTTGCTTAAATGTTTTTCCTACTTTTAGTAACAGTGGCCATTTTTTATGGCAAATTTGCATCATTTCTACATATTTAAAGGCCTACAAGCCAGGATGCTTTCTGTCAAATTTGGCCAAATTTGCTGGATTGTTCAAAAAGTCATTTAAAGTTTTTTTCTAATTTTAGTAACAGTGGCAATTTTTTTTATGGCAGATCAGCATCATTTGTACAAACTTGAAAGGCATTCATGCCAGGATGATCTCTGCCAAGCTTGGATGAAATTGGTCCAGTGGCTTTTGAGTAGAGGTTGAAAATAGCAAATGTTAACTGAAGCATTACAGATTCATGGCCTTATGGTCAGATGAGTTCATTAATTCATCTTGCCTGCTAAAAAATTGTGGACTTGTTCTAAAAAGTTTACACTACGCTTGGACCTACAGATATAAGCCTTGTAGTTAAATGAACAAGAATTCAACAGCTACATGTAGAACAAGAATTCCTCTAAGAAACTGATGCTCTACTGCTGAAAAGAATTTCCAGGAATTAAAGATAAGACCATTTCTTCATTTTAACTGTCAAGTGTTGAAACCATCTCTGGTAATTAATCTTCTGCAAAAACAGGATTTTCAAATTAGCTGCTATTGTAAACATACTGGACATCAGCTTGCCATTTTCATTTAGAACAAAGTGAACATCATTAGAGGTCTTTTGGTGAAAAGCCCATGTCAAAATGATCATTCATTCAGGGGGAATAGTGACAGCAAGAGTTTAAAGACAGTCATCATGGCAGCCATTTTGGATGTACAACTGGCACCATTTTCATTCAGGACCAACTACAGTAGGTACATGTATCATAAGAAGTCTATTGGTGAAAACCCCATGTTGATATAGCCATCCATTTGGAGAGTGGTAGAGATACATGTAACAATATTTTCAAGATATGACTTTCCATTCAGGAGTAGCAATAATGAGATTTTCAAGATGGCTGCTGTGGTGGCTGTACTGGAATTCAGAACCGTTTTCATTAAGAAGTAACTAGACATCATAAGAAGTCTTTTAGTGAAAACCCCATGCTGATACAACCATCCATTTAGGAGTAGCGATAACAAGATTTTCAAGATGGCCATATTGGATGTCAGATCAGTACCACTTTTATTCAGGACCAAGTAGACATCATAAGAAGTCTTTGAGTTAAAACCCTATGTTGATATGACCATCCATGCAGAAGGAGTAGCAATAACAAGAGATTTTTAGGCTGTGGCCATATTGGAAGTCAGATCAGCACAATTTTAATTTAGGTCCATCTAGAGACCATAAGAAGTCTTTTAGTGAAAACCCCAAGTTGATATGACCACCGATGTAGGAGGAGTAGCAGTGGTGGTGCTCTAGAGTTTCGTATTTTGCAGGTTAGATTTTTAAAGAAAAAGAATTACCCAGGTTTTCCTCACTGGTTATCCTGGCTATTTAAAAAAGACCTTGTATATCTTAGGTATTGTTAAAAGAACTTTTAATTCCCTTTATTTTGGTGTATGATTGATGGGTGCAATTTGGGTTATAGAGTATACAGCTTGGTCTTACTTAAGATGTGCACCTGTCAAAAAACTGCTAGCTCTGCTTGGTCATTTTCACTTCCTTGACTTCAAAGGTACATTTTTTTAAAAAAGAGCCGATAACTTTTTTACTTTTTATATATTTTGTAATTCATTCATTGTACTTTCAGAGGCTGGTATTGCCTACTCTGGCAAAATCTGTTTCCCTATTTTAATAACTGCTGAAAATAGTGTACTTTTGACTAATTCAGGCTGATTTTCGAGTACTTTGGAGCAGCCATTTCTGTCTGCTATGTACTTAGATCATATAAAATTTCCACAAGTACAATATGTAAAGAAATTTCAGATACAGTACATGAAAGTAGCATAGAGGTGTGCCAACATTCTCTTCATTGTGCATGTTGCAAATGCAAACAACTTCACCTTAAAATTATAACTCTCTCAGAAGTACATAATATCTGTAGAGCGCCCCCAATAACAAGATGTTCAAAATGGCCACTGTGACAGACATACTGAATGTTGGATCAGCACCATTTTCATTTAGGACCAACTAGACATCATAATAAATCGTTTGATGAAAACCCCATGTTGATATGACAATACATTCAGAAGAAGTAGCAACAAGATTTTCAAGATGGCCACTGTGGCAACCATATTGGACATCAGATCAGCACAATTTTTAGTTAGGACCAACTAGATATCATAAGAAGTCTTTCAGTGAAAATCCCATGATGATATGACCATCCATGTAGAAGGAGTATCAATAACAAGATTTTCAAGATAGCTGCCATGACAGCCATATTAGACTTCAGATCAGCACCATATTCATTTAGGACCAACTAGACATCATAAAAAATCTTTTAGTGAAAACCCCATGCTGATATGACCATCCATTTAGGAGAAGTAACAATAACAAGATTTTCAAGATGGCCATTGTTGTGGCCATACTGGATGTCCGAGCAGCAGTTTTCATTTAGGACCAACTAGACCATGTGATGAATGTGTGTGTAAAGTTTCAAGGCAATCTTCCAAGTAGTTTAGGACAAGTAGCGATAACAAACTTATGCAAATGGACCGATGGACGACAGAGAACAGACCATCCCATAACCTCTTCTGGTCTATGATCAGTAGAGCTAAAAAAAACTTGCCAGGATGGTGTTCCATACCCCCGTTTTGTTCAAAACACCATATCGACATTAGTCATTCTGGAGTGTACAACGTCTGTCGACATAGTAACACCACCCAGCATTATGACAATGTAAGAATCCAGAGCTCAATCTCAAAAGTAGCTAACATGTTAAACATTCTGACTAGTGTGGAAATTGCACATTTGACACTCCCTCACCACAATGCAGATGCAGAAAGATCATTTTCTATGCTGAGAAAATTTCAAGAAGATCCTCAGGGAAGTTTGAACAAAAGTAACATCCAATCTCTGATGAGTGCAAAGTTGAACTCTAATGACACTTGCATCACTCACCCTCACCCCACATTAAACTAGCGAGAGCAGCAAAGACTGCATCTAGTTAAGACTGTATACCACTGTCCTATGGATTTAATAAAGACAGAAACTTGGTGTATTTTTTATTGAACATCTGTGTCACTGTGATTAAGTGTGTGCACATACAGTATGTGTGTATATGTGGTGATGATATTTGACAATGTGAAGCCTACCAAATATTTTCTGTTTTAAAGCATATTAAATGCTTCAGACAAAGCAGAAATTTTATTTTCTTTTATTTAAATTTGGATTTCCAGTCATTTTTTATAGGCTTATATGACTAAATAACTTATTCTCAACTGTTCACTGTCACTTTATTTGTGTCACGCACACTGACCCCCCCCCCTCCCCCGGGACCTAAAAAAACACTTTTCAAGTCTCAAAAACCACCCAACACTGTCTGGGAGGTTGGGAGATAAGCCAGTTAGCCCAGCAAGGATGATGTGTGAAAAATGGTCTCATATTTCTTAATTTTTATTCTTTACATTAATGTAAATTTCTGGTCTCATTACTTTAAATTTCACTTGCCCAACAATGATCTTTAGTTGTCCAGGCTAGCTGAGTTTAATGGGATAAGGAATTTTCATCTGATTTCAGATTCCATGGATGCCAAGAGGAGGTACAGACGTTTTTAAAAAACTTTTGATCACATTCTGAATACTGCCATGACCTATCTCTTCACCATGAAAATTATATCAGCTTGACCTATTTTAGCGATGATGGTAATACTAAGGACTGCATTCTGCTCTGCAACATTTTATGACTGTACAAACATATAGAAAGGTACATGATAAATAAATAAATCCATATCCATGAAATTAAATCCACTATGAAAAATAGTATTGTTACCTGGGTGTTAAGGTAAACAGTGTGACTCAACAAAATTTCATCCTCAGGCAACTATCCAAGCCACAAAATTTATCCTCATGATTGTGTCTGATTTTACAGTAAATGTCATCATCCAGTTAATACAACATTGCCTTACTTCAGTAGCAACAAGCAACATTTTGGTACACAAGTTATTTCATTACCTATATCAGGCATGTACACCTATGACCTGGCTTTATCTGGTTACATTTACATTATTTATGTTATAGTGCAGCTTTAAAAATCGCTATGCAACCTGCACCCTGGAGGAAGTTGCACATGCCTGACCTACATGTAACTACATCTACATGTAAATGTGCACTTAATGCAGTGCTTTCCTCTAAGAATAAACGAGACATTAGGATTCATAATTACGGAGTTACATATTGTACAGTATATGTATGGGTTCCGTTTACCAAGAATGCACTGTATTTACATGTACATAATGATTAGACCTACATGTACTTTAACACTTTCAGGTTAATTAATGCAAACACTCATTCATGACCTTCATGCGCTTGTGCTTTCTCCCAGTCAAGCAAGAGAACTAACATCAACAACTTTAATGCCAAATTTGCACAACACAATGTACACTGTATACTGTATAATCATTCCCAAAATTACCAGTACATGCATTTCATATGACTGAAAACTGTACAGACAATATACATGGTGCAAAAATGAAAGGTCTTGTGATGCATTGTAGTAACAACCCTTAATCTTAAAACAGCAAAATTCAATATTTAACAAAAGGCTATAAAATAAAAGTCTCTAGTGGGTGAATTAAATTACTGAACTAGTGAATCAGCATCATTTGTACAAACTTGAAAGGTCTTCATACCATGATGCTGTCTGTCAAATTCTGTTCAGCATTTTTCTGAGAACTCAATTAAGGTTGTTTTTCTTTTAAATTTAACAATGGCCATATTTAATGGCAATTTGGCATGAATCATCTGTATAAATTTGAAAAGCCATCATGCAAGGAAGCTCTATGTCAAATTTTTTCAAACTGGTGCTGTGACTTTTTTTGTATAAATTGAAAATAGCAATGTTAATGAACTACCCCATCATGCACAACACACAATGCACACTAGATACAGAACTATACCATAAGCTAACTTGGCCTTACAGTCAGGTGAGTTAAAAATTTACAAATCCCCAAACTCCACCTATCTACCACCAGCCATCAATCAATTTTGTTGTTTATCTGAAATTCCAATGCAATGCTGGCCAGCCAATCTTTCCCCAAGCAACATGCAATCCATTACATAATGACAGCTATTGTGCTAAGCTCATCTACGAGGATGTCTGCTTACCCACTGGTTAGACACACAGACAATTTGCACTATATACAGTAACATGCATAAATTCAATGTTCAATAATTGATGAAGTAATAAAATTTTCAAAACAAAAACTTCTAGTTTTTCAGAAAATGCTATGCAACAAGTAAGCAAGGTCATCTCGATTCTGGTAAATCGAACATTACAATTAAGCTCATATACCATTTGACAACAATTTGATCGCAAGGTCAAAGATTAAATCGATGAATCAACTATGTGCATTGAGGTATGCATTGAGTTTCTCTTTGTTCCTGTGCTGATTTGTGAAACACATGATCACATGCAGAACTTCCATCTTTGACCTAAATATCAAGACACTAACATTTAATTCTCTTTCTCTCTGTCCAGGTAACTGGTATGCTAATTAAAATTATAAATTTTCCTGGATATTTTGTCAGGAAAATATTACTGTTTCAGAAACAATTGTGTAAAGATTGCCAAGCAAGTATACAATACTGGTCAGAAGTGGTCTAGGTAGGTAAACTAGGTTGCATAATATCCTTGCTTGCCAATCAAGAACAGCTGCATGATAATGTTTTGGTATTCTTTAACAAATAAAGAATTGTGGTTGCATTTCTGGTGCCAGTTTTTTGTTTTGTTTGTAAAACTATGACAGTTTGTTCATCATATACTGTACTCTACCAGCACTGCCGTTTGTGATAAATCTCACTAGAAATTTGTCTATGAACAAGACCCAGATCTAACATCAATATTGTTTCATAAGGCAACGATTGTTTTTGACAACAAAATGTATGATTGAAATAATATACATCTATTCAAATTACCGTAACTCTGAAAATCTTAAAAATAGTCCCTAGTTCCCTTCAAAAATGCTTGACCTCGACACTAAAACTCCCAATATGACAATGATTGTCCTAAATATGTAATGCATCAAAATCACTTAGACAGGTTCAGGAAATTTATTGCAAAACTATTATTTGTACTCCAATTATAGTCATGAGAACCGAACTAACTACATCCAAAATGGAGATAATTTTGGTGTCCTCCAAGCCTGGCAGCTTGGGACACAAATCTGGGAATAGAAGACAGTAAACTTCATTGACCGCCTTGTCAAAAGACCAAATCTCTTCTTCTCCACTGCCTGGGATGACAGTTGGGAGGGGGAAGGGGGCCAGAAGGGATGGGGGACCAGTTTGGCCTGTTCTGTGTCTAACTTGCTTGAATCCACAAGGACTGACAGAACATCCTCATCCTGCTCTCGCTCCTAGGAGGCAGGACTTTTTTTGCCTGATGTCACTCTATTTCAGTAAAGATCTGAGGGTAATGGGAACCCTCATCCCATAACTCCTCATGCAGAGCATGGGAACTGCCCTGGTGGCAGACTCAGCAAGAGGGCAAGAGTGCCTCTCAACCTTCCAGCGTCTTTTGAAAGAAGAGGGCCTGCCCCCCCACACACACACCTTCTTTTAATTTCCACTTTGTGAGAGGATATGTCGGTCAATGGACTGTAACATCGACCTCGCTAGTTTGAGGCCAAGGGCCTTAAGTCCATGGCTGCATAAAAGGGAAGGACCAATCACTTCCCTGAATTGGATGATCCCACATCCTGTAGGGATTAAGTACGATAATAGGAAAGCGGGGGGATGCTGATCCAATCCTCTTCCCTAGTCTGGCGCCTGAACGCCAACTCCCAGTTCCTAGCAGGATTCAATGGTGGTGTGGTGAGAGGGGGGGGGGTTGTCAACCCAATCCCTATCCCCATACCGAGGGGACTCCAATGACCACTGACCAGTACTCATAGACCAGTGACCTATGGTTGTTGACTGTTGACCGGTGCCCAGCATCCAGTTCCTGGACATCCACCATTGACCATTGACTGGTCAGGTGACTGATTCATTGGAAGACCCTTCCTCAAATCTTATTTCCTTCCTTGGGTCAGGGCCCCATGGGCCTTATGCATCTCCAAAGAGACTGATCCAATCATGATTCAAGACCTGAGGGACTCACCGATGAAATCTTATTTCCTTCCTTGGGAGGGGCTCCATGGGCTTTATGGATCTCTCAACAGACTGATCCAATCCTACTCTGAGATGTGAGGGGTTCAGCAATGGAAAACTTATTTCCTCCCTTGGGAGGGGCCTTACAGGCCTTATGTGTCTCTGAAGAGACAGATCTAATCCTCTAATGACAGATTCAGTGATGGAAAACCTGCAAATTCTAATGAAGAAGATGAAGGCCTCTTCTTCCTCCCTTTGCATATCCATCATTTTGAGTGAGGTCCCTGACCTTGTCCGACCAGAGACAAAAAAAAGGACAACCATCTGTCCTTTTACAAGTGGTACATTTATATGCCAGGTAGTTGGGGTGGGTATCCCAGGGGTTTGTCTTGTGCTCACATTTACCTGCACTGTGTCTCTTAGACATTGCTTTAAAAGAAAAACTCTGATATCAATAATGATAATCTTGCATAGTGAATATAATGTATGAGAATTTGCATGGAACTGCAAGGTGATATGATTAGAGTAAAAAGGAAATACTATCCTTTGAAGACCACATGGAAAATAAATACAACTGAACACACAAATGAATATGAATGCTGGTGTGAGACCCCATTCCACAAGATAATCTCTGCATTAATGATATAGAACAGAATGTAAATTTTGGAGATTCATACCTCAACAAAATTAAGGAAAAGGAGACCACAAACCAATCCGGCATGGATAGGGGGACTAAATACCTACCCTAAGTCCAGAAAATGAAATCAAATAAGTCACAACAAAAATGTTATCCTAATCCTAACACCCAGGGTGTATGTAACCTACAAGGCAAGGTTATTAAAGGACTGAGGGTAAATACACTTAATAAATATGATGTACATATTAAAAAATGCCCAATTCGCACTGTTTGACGCAAGGTGAAAGCAATTTTTTCCATAGAATATAATTTGCATCCATTAAACATGGAGATGTCTGGAAAAAGGACGAGGACTACTGGGCATGCACCGGGTCACAAGGTCAACTGCCAGAATCTTCTGGAAGTCACCTGGTAGGATGAAGTCTCATCATACAGACAAGGGTAATTTCCATCCCAGAACGGGTAAGCTATGCAATAGCAACAGGTAACATATTACTGATATTAAAACATTTATTAGTTTACATTTCCATAAAAAAATTTTAAAAAATATTCTCGGCTTTAAAATAACTTGCTTTTGGTCTCTAGAAATTTTGGTAGTAATTGAAATTATTAAAAAATTTTTAATTAAAGGTGTTCAGAAAACTGGAGGGTCTGGTTAATTAGGTTAATTATGGTAGCTATAATAAGCTGTTTCATTTCCTTCTCACTAAGGTTGCAAATATAGGTGAAATTTTGTAACATCCACACATACCCATACCTACAGAACAGACTCCTCCATCTGATATTTGACCCCACCATTACACTGTGGTAGAATCATAGTTCCAATGAAATCTCTTCATAGTTTTCTGTGTATTTTCTTCTTCTAATTTTTTTAACTATAAGCCTGTAAACAGGCAGAAATGAAATTCTATTTTTACACTCTTCCTTATTACTGTCCTGACTAGGTCTTTGCACCGTATATAATCGTGTATAAGCTTGGTCCAAATGCAAACAACATATACCCTGATATGCTGGTGCATTATGTGATGGCAGATCAGGGTCTATGCTGTTTTTTCTACTGATTAGTCCTTACAAACTGCATAGACCCAGATCTGCCTGCACATTATGCAATGGCAGATCTGGGTCTATGCAGTTTGCAGGCTCTGGTTTATACACGAGTATATACGGTATATCTTCCTTCCCTAAACCAGATTTAACTTCCTGACAGCCTGGAATTTGTTGATCAGAGATCTTATTACCAGGGATAAATGTTTTATCTCTGACACACAGCAGAAAATAAACAAGGTAGCTTGGCTTCAATTGTGAAAATCACTTATTCCGACGTTTCATTCCATTTGGTAAACATAAATTTACAAAAGTAATCTATTTATCGAACCATCATAGTTTACTCCATTACCCATGGACTGCCAGCAGAGAAAAGTGAAGTAACAGATTATGATACATGCTAGCTTATGCCAATTTTTTGTTTGTTTTTAAAGTCAAAGTTTTGGGTAAAAAATGAAATTGTAAACATCAAAAATGTCCCTTTATAATTTTCAATAATAAATGGGTCAAATGATAAAATCACTTGAATTAAATGCTTGGTAATAGGATGAACAGAATCAAAAAGTTTGTCTTAAAGGTTAGAGATGGAGGTTTCTGTTTAAACTTATTTTTTAATCTTCCATACCTAAATTTCTATTGCATCATTTATGACTAAGTACGTTTAAAAGTATTACCTTCACAAAAGTTGCTGCAGGTATTACCTACTCCTGATTACCACCATTTTCAAGCAGACATCATAAAAAGTCCTCTGGTGAAAACCCCATGCTGATATGACTTTCTGTTTTGGAGGAGTAACAAAAACAAGAATTTCAAGATGGCTGCCTCGGCAGCAATGTTGGATATCACATTAACACCATTTCCATTTAGGACCAAATAGATATGATAGGAAGCCTTTTGGTGAAATCACAATGTCGCTATGACCACCATCTAGGAGTAGTAGTGACAACAAGAATTTAAAAATGGCCATTGTGGCAGCCATACTTTAAGTCATATAGGCACTATTTTCATGTAGGACCAACCTGACACCACGAGAAGACTTTCAGTGAAAACCCTACACTAATAAGATCATTCACTGAAGAGAAGTAGTAATAGTAAGATTTTCAAGATAACAATTGTGGTGGCCATATTCAATGTCTGAGAGGCACCCTTTTCATTTAGGGCCAACTAGACATCAGAAGAAGTCTTTTAGTAAGAACTCCATGCTGATACAACCATCCATTCAGAAGAAGTAGTGATAAGATTTTTTAAGATGGCCACTGGTGGCCATATTGGACACCAGATTGACACCAATTTCATTTAGGACAAAGTAGGCATCATAAGAAGTCTTCTGGTGAAAACCCCATGTCAAAATAACTTTCTGTTCTGGTGTAGCGATAACAAGATTATCAAGATGGCTGCTGGCGACCATATTGGACAACAGATCTGCACCATTTTCATTCAGAACCAACCAGACATTATAAGAAGTCTTTTAGTTTCACTCCATGTTGCTATGACCATCCATTCAGGAGGAGCAGCAACAAGATTTTCAAGATGGTTTAGTTTGGTTTTGTGGGTTTAACGCCATTTTTCAGCACATGATAGGTCTGGGATCGGCAACCATTTATACTTAAAGAGCCAAACTATGCCACAATTTGGAGCAAGAAATCAACAAAGAGCCAGTATAAGAAAACCCATTTGCAACTGACAGTATACAATTTAACATTATTGATATTAAACACATTGATTAATAATTTGAGAAGAAAAGAAAGCCACAAAAAGATAGAATTGATCGAGTAATTAAGCATCTGTTTAAAAAAATTAATTTTAATTTTAATTGTAAAAATCTCATATTTTAGGGATGAAAAAAGAGCCATATTTTGTTCGATACTGAGGCACAGATTGCCAAATACTGTGATAGGCTATACATCGCGACCAGTACATTTGGTGGAGGAAGACCCCAGAAGAACCACCCACCAATGAGTTACTGGTAAGTTTTTTCACACACCCGCATTGGTCAAGGTGACACTCAAACCCACATGGACAGAGGTGAGATGTGTGAGTGTTTCGTCATGAAATGATAACAAATGCTAACTTGTGGAAATATTCGGCAGTGATAACAAATGATAACGTGCGTGGGAAAGGGTATCTAACATTATTCCTTTCTATAACATACATCTCATCAAGGCCCCAGGATCATGCTTCATGTATGAAAAAGGTAATGATATAAGTATTTAATATTGGTTTTAAAAAGTGGATGCTGCAATAATTTTGGATACATATGCATCCAATACACTCATATATTTCCACATGTATCCATTTGCAAGACCACTGTTGTTGCTATGAAAATTGATACTTTATTGTTATACATATAAGGAATGGCAACTATCACATATTACTTCAACCATGACATAATACTTCAATCATTACATAATATTTAATTTTACCTCCAAGTGGCTATAATAAAACGGTTAAAAATGTATTCATATGAAGATCATTGAATTCTTTATGGTAATTCTTTTTGGATGGATTCCTTGTATGCAGCCAGGAGGTAATGAAATAAGTTACATATTATGATAAGTAATACAGCTGAGAAAATATACGATATTTTGATGTAAAATTTGTAAAAGAAGAAATGCTTTTAATATGATTTATTAGAAGAAGTCACTATTTTTGTAAATTCATTCTTTTGGTTGCCATGGCAACCTTAAAAAATAAGTTAATTTTAATGAAAAATATATTTACAGAACATGAATGCATTAAAGTATTATCTGATAAAATTTCATACAATTCTGTTAATATTGTTGGTTTTAAAGCAGTAATACTGATGTTGGTAAAAACGCCTTATCAGCTCTCAAACAATTCAGCATAGGCAGGTCAGGCAGTTACAAACAATTCAGCATGTGGATGCACATCATGAAAAAAAGAACTCAGCACTACCAGGGTTAAATACCAATGTTATTTTTATTTTGAGATATGATTTTGCTTCCAACACATGTGAATACAGTGTACATATATTTTTCCAAGACTAAAGCTTTCCAAAACCTTAAAAACAACAGCAGTAATTAAAGGTTGTCTATGCTGATGTATTTAACTTAATTTTTCCTCTCACCGTTTTCTGACCCCATAGTCTGTCCAGCTGACTTGAAGACTGCTACACTGCAAGATTTCTGAAGTTAATTACAAATAATTGGGGTTGGCAATGACATGAAGACGAGTCAATGATTCATGCTAATGCAGTCTCTGCTGGAAAAAACACCTAGTCTTCAAAGCCTGAGATTTGGCAGCTGAGATACTACATACAGGATAAAAGAAACAAGATACAGGATACAAGATACAATAATTTTATTTACCACTTTGGACCCACAAAGAGTCAACATGAAACAACAAAATTGGCAAGCAATGCAGAGACAAAGATTATCCAAAACAGTGCAAGACAAATAATGTAAAAAAAATTTGCTATGCTCATTAGACTGACTTTATAGTGTGATAATGTCAAGTCAATCTTAAAATAATGGTTTAGAGTTTAAAATATGAATGGAGAAATTTCCAATTTTGCATGAAGCATACGAAGGTTCCAAGAAACATAATAAAAATTATAATAATAATAATAATATTATTTTTATTATTATTATCTTGGTACTCATCAATACATTAGCTATGAAAAATATGTTTTGATGTCAAGCATGGCATAAAAAAACAATCATTAAAACTCTAAAAAACAGACTTTGCGTCAAGTATCTAAATGACTGGGATTCAAATACTAAGGTTTAAACAAAGGAAAACTGTAGAACTACATGTACACATGTACATAAAATAAAGATTTGATACGAAAAATTTTAACACTAATAAATTCACCTGACTTATATAGGGCTATTACAAAATTACATAATTCATCACATACGTTACTAATTGAAACTGGTTGGTTTTCCAGAAAATGAAGACCTAAAAGAATCTGTAAAAAATGTTCAAGCAATGTTGTGAAAGATGAAATTCATTTATTGACTGTCTGTGATACATGCAAGTATTCTGCAGGTAGACATTATTGGAAATTGTCAATATAAAAAGCCGAAGAATTTTGTACCTTGGATGCCTGTCACACATTTTACTGGTTACTTAATTGCAACGATCAAAAAATACTTCAACTATTAGGAACATTTTTTTCCAGCAATATGAATGAATGAACGATATGTACATTGTATACTCAGATACTTTGTATATGACATACTTGTAAATTGTCCATTGAAAACTTCTCTACTGAGTTGAGAATAATGTAGTTATCATTTCCTACATTATTCTTCTGAATTCTTAGTAAATGTTCACAGAACTTGATGTGTAGTTTATAACAAGCAAGGTTCTTATAATTGGTTTCAGCATATACTGTTCATTACAGTATGTCATCTTTATTTTAAAAATGTGGAATGTTCAGGTTAAATACATGTATGCCCCATATTTCTGTTTCATATAAAATAATAAGTTTTATAGCATAATCTAAAACATTAAAGCTAACTTTAATGCTGGGATTGAATGATAAACAAGAGGCTCATGTGGACCTGATATTGCTCACCAGGGTAGTTAACATATGTTACCTTGTGAATGAAAATGATTCACACAGGTACTGAAACTGTAGAGAGAAAAGAAAAGCTTGGACCACATAGTTGCTACATTGTTGATTAATGTTGGTGTCACTTATCTTCTTTCCTATATATATATATATATCAGAAAACAAACAAATAACCACAAAAGCCACATGTATTCACAACCAAAAAAAAAAAACAAACTCACCAATCACTACAACTCAACTGGGCATTCAGTCAAGTCCCTTGAGAAGCTACAGACTGAATCTAACCTGGGGTGGACTGATATAGAACACGTATGTAAGGAACAATACTGAATACATGCACATCTCTCCCTCGATAAGTCGCGCACAACAGGGTCCAAAAACATAGACAGTACCATAAGCGAGGGCGCGAGTTGCTGAGGGACCTCAATAAAGATTAAGAAGGGAATGCCATCCCCGCTGCCAGTGGCACTGGACATCGAGAAAACCACAGTGGTGGTGGTGGGGGTAACGGGGCTGTTTAATAGCTGAATACTTGTCTTATAATTGCATTGGGAATAATTGTCAATAAAGAGCTTTTTTCTGATGTAGTTGTTTGCTTTTTTTTATAAATTACCTTTATTTTCAAGATACCCAACTGCTGAAAGATTGTTAACAACATTAGTCCAAGTGGTTTCAACAACACGTGTATGCGAATACATTGCGTATTACATCACTGATTTTTGTTGTTGTTGGTTCACAACAAAACAAGATTCCTTTTTTACAAAAACTAGGGACATATATTTCGTGAAACAAGCGTTAACGTAGAAACTCGATTTATTTATTGTTCTATTAATAAAATATGGATGCCATGATTTCATTGCAAGTAATAGTGAAACATTTTCACATCCCTGAAGAAATCTCCGAGTGGCAATTTAGAAATTTTACAAACTCTGGAACTCGCTTCTTCTCTATTGAACCGTATCTGTGAAACTAAGCTTTTTATTCACCAAGTACTCATTTTGCTTGGTTGCCTTACTATCTTTGATCACATTTGTGAATGAGTAGGCTAATTCAAGGTACTTGAATTATATTGCTTACATAATAATATTTATAACAGTGTTTGATTGATCAATCGAAATGAGTTGACCTGACACACGGCCGTGACCGCTAGCTCTTACACTGGTAGGATTTGCACGCCTTTAACTTTTCTTTCATTCCACCCCCTTTATTTGATTTTATATAAAAGTCGTAATTAATGTGATAATACAAAGCAGGCCTGCTTTTAATTGAGTGTAACAACAACAAATACTTCCGCAAGGTTGAATGATATTTTTCACGTTTGAATACAAGAGGGCATATTGCATTTATGATGATTACACTGAAACCAAATTAAAAGATAGAACCAAAACACAAATTTCATTTGACAAAACTTATTTAATTGGTATTTATTTTTTAAAGTGTTGCCACCAGTAGGCATTAGTGAAATTTCCAGGTACTAACCACTGTTTTCAACGATAAAACAAACGATATATCAAGGTTGCATTTACCAATTTTGATCATGATTTTTTTCATGTTGAACAAATAGGGGCCAATGTTTTTGGCATTTTCTAGTATAAAAAAAGAATGGGATCCACGCCTGACCCTGCATTATAAGCGGGTTTGCGAGTTATCAAGGGAGTGGTGTACTACAATTGAAAACTCATGGGGAGTTTGGCCTAAATGAAAAAGTCTAACCTTCCCAATGCAATCTTATCAAAACTACAGCCAGGCTTCAGTTTATCAGACATACGCAATGTTTGTGATAATATTTACCAAAGTAAATATTCCATAATTCTTTACATGTATTTTATTACTATTATTATAATAATTATTATTATTATTATATTCCTGTCGATTATCCCACCGCACCATTCTCTTTACATATTTCCTTTAGGACCTCTAGGCATAACTTTACTGGGATATCATTTCTATTGAATATTCTGTAGATAGCGTTGATTTATTGACACACAATTTCCGTTCTTTGTCCCCAGCCTGGAATTAGGTCAAAACATTTTGGTTCTTTGTGAGATAGACACGATAATTCATTGTTTCCTTTTGTTATACAACTTTGTTGGGCTTACTTCAGCAAAAAATAGACATGTAGTTTATCCATTTATCAATTTTTACTTCTTTATTTCTTCTGTTTTATTATCTCTTGTTTGTAGATTTCCCCATCATTTAAACATGTAGGAGTCAAGAATTACTCTTGGCTTTTGTGTCAAGTGTTTGTTTTGTGGATACAAGTTGTTTTTTCCTCTGACGAAGAACTTGTTTGGCTTGAAATGTTGGGAAACTATTTTCTATTTGGGCCATTAGCAATTTTTGTGTCAATATATATATATATATATATATATATATATATATATATATATATATATATGTACACACACATACTTATTACTATTGATTACTAATACAAAATTCCACTAATTCATTTAATCTTGGTCCAACACATCATCTTTACTTCCTGTAAACAAAATACATTCATCATCTTTGTATGTGTTGCACAATGAGGTATATCGTGTGTCATTGTCATGTATTACCGTATATACTCGCTTATAAGTCGACGTTTTTTTACTTAAAATTTGATTCATGCAGAGTGGGGGTCGTCTTATAAGCGCGACATCAAAAAAAATATAAATCTTGGGGTAATGTTGAAAACTCTAGATGTTTGCAGTACAAAAAAATACTGTCAATTCATATATTTTTACGTTTTCATGCCACTATTCCTATGCAGTAAAGCATATAAGGTATGCACTGTGTTTATCCATTTCATGACGGTATTCATTACACAATACATGTATCTACAGTTATTTGGATTTTAATAATTGAAAATATTACTGATAAATTAAATACTACCTAGCAAGTATATTGCTTCCATTTTCGTGCCAGTCCGAACAACCTGTATTTAATATTTGTGTTTTGCTGTATAAAGACTGTGCTTGATGCAATAAAAGTTTTGATTTAATTTGTATTTTCTTTTTCCACAAGTCAGATTTCCCAAGTTATCTGCCAGTGCACGTGGACCGATAAGCCTTTGGCTTGTAAAGGCACTCACTTTGTTTTCAATTTGACAATAATTTTGATCGAGCCGCCAATCTGATACTTGTTCAGTGCCAAGTAGAGTTCTACTTCCTGTGCATATACTTTGACCTTAATCCCTTTGCTTGTAAAGGCACCACACTCTTCGTTTTCCCACGTGACAACCCTTTGATCAAGCCTCAAGTTTGATACTTGTTCAGTGCCAAGTAACAGAGGGTGGTTATTTGAACTCCCTGTGATCTTGCCGCACAATTGACATGTGTTTAGTTGCAGTCTTTAATAGATTTCTGACTTTATGATCAAAGTGTTACTTACAGAGCCCAAGCTCAGTCTCTGCATAAGCACCCGCATATGACAGTAAAGCCATGGAATCGGAGTTGGACGAGATTTACGATGACTAGACGACGACGATTTACAATGACTAGACGATGATGTAGGATTTCAGAACTTTATCAGACAATGAGGATTAATTCTTGAACTTTGTACTAGATGACATTAGATAGTGACATTATAGGATACGGTGAATAAAAAAAATGGACTTAACTTTCATTGTTTATTTGTACGACGTGTGGAATTAACATATTACGGGATATTTTGAATCGGATCATTCTGAACTTCTATTTTTATACCGGTATGTGACCTATAATTGAATTCGTGGATTTATCATATAAATGGATTTAAAATGTCAAGCATTATGGATTTCAATGGACTTTATTACACAAAGATGGACAAATTGTAAGTTGTCAATTTATTTGTGACATATTTCATTCAATAATATAATTGTATTTTACTCTGGTTTTGTCTTTATTTTTCTTAACTATTGGCTTGTTTATATTTCCAAAGTGCATTTCTGAATCACTCTGAAGTCACCCATTCAGATGGATCTGACTTGCAAAATACACCCCGACTTATAGGAGGGTCAAAGAGAAATTCACTTTTTGCAGCCCTAAAAAGGGGGGGTCGACTTATAATCAAGTATATACAGTAAGTCAGGAGTGGATCAAGTTTGAGCATTAAAATCTCCAAAGATTACAACATCCCCTTACTATTTTAATTTGATAACTTCTTTCTCAACCAGTTCTAACATATCCTGTTTAAGTCTATGTGTATAGGAACTTGAGGTATGTACATGTAAACACACACATATACATGTACATAAGATGTAATAAAGACGACTAGACTACTCTGTGCCTGCAGTAATGTTACATCTCCATTTTGGTGTTTTACCCATCCAAAAAGAGCAGGATGTTTCATATGCCAAAACTGAAGAGAACCCTGCTGGTATATTCAACACTTCTTCCATTTTTCAATTAATGCATTAAAATCTTCACTTAATTGAATGTGAATTCATTTATTTTTGAGGTTTGGAAAAAAAAGGACCTAAATTCATGAATATGCCTGTTCCAGAAATACAACTGACTACATTTTACGTTGCTGGGATATTTTAGGGGTTCTATACAGCTAGGCCCCAATCCCAATATTTCAAAGTTATGCTAATTTCCAATTTGAGCAAAAAGTGTACAATTTTTTCCACAGTTGATTGGGCTTTTCTTCAATGTAGCAAGCAGAACTAGTGTTTTGTGCTTACTGCCTGTTTTCTTTATCTAAACAATAGCATCAGACACTCTGGATTGATATTCACTACAAAAATCATGAAAAGTTTCAGTATTTTTTTTTAGCAGGGCTGGAAAAATGACATTATTTGCCAGTCCAAGACAAATTGAAACATTTAATGTAATCTCAGGTCAGTAGAACACTTCAACATTTTTTCCAGCCCTGATGTGCAAGTTAAAGATAAGGAAACCTTGCATAGGTAGTGAATTACCTTGGACAGATCACTTAAATGATGACGGGACATCAATGCAGCCACTGCTCTATCAACCTCCATACATAACTCAAAACAGCTAGAGCAGTCAGTTAACAATTTGTGACACAGTCTGGCAAAATACCGCACACCAATCAATATTGTCAAAGTAACATATGTAGGAAGGACATATGGCACAGTACATAAAGCATATATAGGAACGGAGTCATTTGCAGGCCGACAGGTGTCTAGCTTTAAAATGATGAAACTTAAAAATAATGATATCTGAAAAATGCAGTCCATTTTCATTAAGGATACAAAAAATAGATAGTGTGTCTAACCCCCCCCCACACACACACATGTGCCTCTTGGGATATTATCTGGGCAATACAGAGAAACTCACAGGCAAAATGTTGGTTGCATATTTAAAATTTGTCTGTTCAGGCCAGTAAGTGTATTATGATCTCAATACTGGGAAACCCTGTAATAAAACAATGGTTGGGGTCCAAAGAGTGCCATCTTGTTACATAACATATCATGCAACATTGAGACAAACGAGTCAAAGAAGAAAATGTTTTTCATCAAGGCTCTACAAGACAGTGGGTGGAGGTGGGTACAAAACTAGTCTTCGATGATGCAGTCACCAACTTAAATTGATACATATTAAATGCGAAATAGTGAAAATACAGTGATTACATATTTACTATTTAATTTTCTGCAGAGATCCTGCATCGTAATAGCATGAATAGTTAGAGTACACTTCATTTTGCAGTAGGTATTATTTAATTTACCAGTAATATTTTCAAATTATTAAAATCCAAATAACTGTAGATACATGTATTGTGTAATGAATACCGTCATGACACGGATAAACACAGTGCATACCATATATGCATTACTGCATAGGAATAGTGACATGAAAACGTAAAAATATATGAATTGACATTATTTTTATGTACTGCAAACATCTAGAATTTCCAACATTACCTCAAGATTTATATATTTTTTTAATGTCATGCTTATAAGACGACCCCTACTCTGCATGAATCGAATTTTAAGAAAAAAAATGTTGACTTATAAGCAAGTATACACGGTAGTCATCAGATATATCAGCAAACTGGATTTAATAAACGTGTTATCATGCTCGCAAGCCACTACATGTAGTTATAACATGCTCACAAGCCAGTACATGTCGTTATAACATGCTCACAAACCAGTACATGTCGTTATAACATGCTCACAAGCCAGTACATGTAGTTATAACGGAGTCAAGACTTTTGACCTTAAAACCAATTTCAGAGTGTGAACAACTTCCTTATTGGAATAATAATAATAATAATAATAATTCTTTATTTCAAGAGGGTAACCCAGTCAGTTTTGCAACTATCCTCTGCAACTAAGTACAAATGATCGAAAGGTAATTTTAACCATGAGAATAAACTGAAGGCGAATTCTACTTTATGGATATACGCATTCACATATTAGCATATACATGTAAATATTTAAACTCATCCAGTCTGTTCTCTTTCTCTCTCTCTCTCAACGACAGTTTTGTGACTGAACACTGTATCACAGTCTCATGCATGTTCAAAGATATTTAAATTCATGTGTGCACATGCAGTTCTCCCGAACCATTTATGAGAGCCACAAAAGTGAACCATCTTATAGGTGAGTTTGCCTTATAATGAGGTATTTTATGCATACCCAGTAATATGACCATATAATCAAATGGGATCCATGATGATATGTGACTTATACAAGGACTCCCTGATATCAAGGTTCTATATAGTGTGAGTACTGCATACACACTGCAATCTGGAAATTACATGTGTAATGAAGGTAAATATGATCTACAGTGTATATAAATTTTGGAATTCTTGTCTTGACTGTGCAGGGAGCAACGGCAGCTGTTGGTAGAGTGTCATAATCCAAGGGTAGAGGGTTTGATACCCGCCCAAGTCAGCTGCCTTGGTATGTCCTTGGGAAAGGCACTTAGCTCCCATTTCCTTGGCATGATATAGACAATAACATGTAAAAAGTGCTGTTTAAACCAACAAAAACAAACCAATTGTGCAAATTTCACTTCGTTCAGAAGGGAGTTCTAAAGCATACCACCAGAGCATTGAAGACTCTGTTTAAATGTCTCTGCTATAGACTTTGGTTGTTTTAGATTAGTAGTACATGTAGCTGCAGAACGTAGATTATAATGAGCATTTTCACACAGAACAAAGAGGTAAATGAAAACTAAACACAAAGTCTGCTCAAAATTCACTTGTATATGTACAAGTCGCTGTTTTCATGAGCTGAATGAAGTACAAAAACGCAAGCAATTACCCTTGACCCCCAAGGTGAATTTGGTTTTCAAAACTCCTTCACAAAAGTGCATATATGTTAGTGGTCAAATCTACACCATTTTTATTCAAAACCAATTAAATATTGCAAGAAATGGTTTAGTGAGAACCCCATGCCAATGCCGTCATTCATGCAAAAGCGATAAGAGTGTAGAGATGACCATTATGGTGCCGTATTGGAGGTCAGATAAACACAATTTTCATTCAGAACCAGCTACATAGTGCTACAATAGTGGTTTTGTGAAAATCCCGGATCAATAAGATCATCCATTCAGGAGAATTAACTATATCGAGACTTTCAGGATGCCCATCAAGGCAGCCATTATGGAAGCTACATGTAGATCACATCATTTTAAAATATGAATAACTATATATTCCAAGAAAGAAGGGTTTTATTTTTTTAAATGTCAGTATGGCCATCTGTTTATTAGAAGTAGCTGCTTAGAGAGTATTAAAAATGTGGAAGGTCACATTGGTATCATTTTCTTGCTGTATGGGTTAAAATCTGAGAAAGTTTAGCATCTGCTTTGTGGCAGACTTTCTGGCAAATGCACTTGTTGTTCCAGTCTACTGAGACAGTGGCAGTTTTTCTTTACCTCTATGCATTTTTCTACCACAAAAGTTCTCTTCATAAATTATATCCAGTGCAAATTTTTAGCATAATCTAATCGCGATCAAGGTTCATTTTAGGCCAAGTCATTGCACTGTTGATCCTTGTTTACTGTAGCTCCTTCATTTTCATCTTTGGTACAAGAAAGTTCCCTCCATGGCGCCCATAAAACAGAAAGAAAAAATAAACAAAGATAAAATACCGTTAGTGATTTTACACAGAATCAAGTGCATCCCAAGCCTAATGAATAGAGTGTGTTCATTGCAAAAGAAGCATAAGATGATCAATTGCATTGATTGAGAGAAATTTATTACTGATTTTTATTTTTTGGGTATCAATCAAGAGCACATGGCCAATGATCATTGATAGAAAATGTAAAGATGAGAAGATGAAAAAGAAACAAGAGTCCCTTGAAGGGACTGATGATCTATTGACCAAAAAGAATTTCCAGGAATTCAAGATATGATTTTTTCTTCCTTTTAACTGCTGAGTGTTGAAACCATCTTTAATATTCTTCAGTGATAATAATATTGTCAAATTAGCTGCTGTGGTGGACATATTGGATATCAGATTGGCACCATTTTCATTTGGGACCAACAAGACATCATAAAAATTCTTCTGGTGGAAACCCCATGTTGATATGACATTCTGTTTTGGAGGAGTAACAATAACAAGATTTTCATAATGGTTGCCATGGTAGCCATATTGAATATCACACCTTTACCATGTCCATTTAGGAGTTTGTATTCCTCCGACAAACAAAATAAGTCCCAAACACCTTAGCACTATTTCTCTAAATACGTTATACAATAAAATGCAAGTGTTCCAAACATCACGTAAAGATTTATAATATGGATTGAATGAATAATGCTTATCAAAGCGAGGTGTCAATGCACACACGTGTAATTCGCAGGACTTTGGAGTGCAGACCAGAGCAGGTTTTTGCCCGGAACTGGAGCTAGGAAAATTTTACCTGCTCTGTGATCCAACTTTGTACTGACTAGCGATCGATCAAATAATGCGCGACAGATTCAGTAAATTTTAGTATAATAACTGATAATGGATGTGACCCTGTAATATTCAGCTGAGTAAACTCTTCAAATAAAAATTATTCATTTTTCGCATATGAGTGTTATTAACTATTATACAATTAATTATTTAATTTGAGCTGGAGCCTGGAGCAGAGCTGGAGCAGCCACTAACTGGTTGGAACGGAGCATTTAAAAAATGTTGCTGCTCCTATCCCTGAGTAATTAGTCTCATGATCAAAATGATCATTAGGCACTGACAATCAATTAACAGGTGTCTGAATCTACTTGTCTGCTAAGATCAAACCTATATGGCTTCCCATTACAATCGTTTAAACACTACATAACTGATATTTGCTTTGTTGAAACAGATAAAATAAAAGAGAATTTCGGCAAAAAAAATAAATGCATAATGAGGACGCAGCTGTTGGAATTTTCAAGCGCCCAAAAACGAAAAGTATGTGTACTTTTACATGTCTTTCCGTGTCCCAGTGAACCCTGAAATTCATATGTATGCAATAAGATCTTACAGAAGATAGGCTTGTATACACCATTCACAGAAAAACTTGTTTAGAAATGTTGTCGACTGCCATTTTCTAGTTAAGAAACTAACAAAAAATAAAATGTTCCTTAAGCAGCAGTTGCTTAAGTATTTTTACCTATTTTTTATTACAATACTGTAATCTAGTTACTCCTATCAGTTAAAATTATTTACAATGTATAGTTTCTGCTATGCTTTTTGAAGTATTGCCAAAATACATTGCATATTTTTCTACATCAAAACATACACGCTTTCAAGTATGAATACACTGTATACGAGTATGATACATTCATACACTTACAAAATGTGTTTATAATAATTTTCTACTTGAAGATAAAGTATTGCTTAAAACCAATGTTAAATGCAAATATGCATAATGAGAAATACTGGACACAGTTCAGAGAACCAGAGTGCACACACACACTACTGTACATACATATTTATTTATATATTTGTTGTGGTTCTTGCTATGCTGCCACTTCACCCTATTCTTCTCTCACTTCTCCATATTCTGTCCAAAAGGAGAAGTCACTGCTCCCTAGCATTCAAGTCTAGCTTGACTACTTTTGACTAACCATTATTAAAGAGAAATCTTTATTCAAAGACAAGCTGGCCCCTCTTAAGTATCCACTGAATGATGGTGGTAACCCTAGTGATAGCTTAAATTAATATTTAAACATGCTGATTATGGAACCAATCGATCATTTATCCCTGAGGGAAAAAAACAATGTATCCTGATATTTCATGATAACTGTTTCCTTTTTTTTATATCAGCATTACTTTTAAATACCTAATATTTGCATATCAATATGCTGACTGGTTAATTTTCACAATTCTTTCTTAAAGTTAAGTTAGCCTGCATAGACAAACATTACAACAGTTCACATGGCATCAAATTTTATCAATATTTATCAATATTGATAAAAACTGTCAACCAAAAAGTCCTACTTTTATCAGTTACATTTACAGTCGTTGGACTATTCTGCAGTGGTCTGGAGTTTAATTCTTTAATCTGTAGCCAACTTGCTCAAATAAGTTCCTTGTAGAATAAAAATCAAAAACTGAGTGAACTCTAAAGGAGATTTAGTAGACTATGAAACGAATTTCTTACATAACAGGGTGGTCAGTTTTGACAGGGTGGGTGGGTGCAAATCATTTTGCATATAAAATAAACAACCTCCAGAACACCCCTAGTCCAACATGGTTGCATGCTCTCAGGAGTCCCAACAAGAGTCATTTTTGGTTAATTACCATTGGTTATGCAAACTCATCTTATTCACTTGTTAAATATACGGCATGGCATCTAAAGTAATGCTACTATTAATGTTATTATTATTATCTGATCTACAATTATAACTAATGCAAACGAGATAAAAAGGTGCTAAGTTGACTTACAAGAAAATAGACTACTAGTTTATGTCATTTACTGAAACTCAGAAGACAAAGTGGACCGATTCCAGGCATTAAATGCAAATTGTTGTCCCTCTGAATTGACTGAATTTAGCATGCTGCTTTACAAGCTTCATTTGGTTACTTGTTAGAGGATGCAAGATGCTGGATTATTTTTTTCAATATGGGTATTTTGAGATTGTTTTTAATTCCTGAAGTAAAAGAGTACTTCTTTGCTGAACTGTCCTTATTAATGTCAAAAGAAAACTTTCACCATAATTGCAGAATGGTGTACAGTACAAAGCACGCACAATGTAAATACAGTGGTGTGCCCAACAATACTGGACTGTCTTTCACACCTTCATGCAAACAAAATTATGTTACAATAGAAGCACAGTGTACCCGTCTCAAATGAAGCAAAAAAGCACTGTACATGACAAGAATCTATTTTTATCGATGATACCATGTCCCATTTCCTCTTCGTGTGTATGCATATGAGGAGGGGTGATCATCAGAAACATAGAAAGCAGTAGTTTTAAAGCAAAATGCATGCTCTAAAAGTAAACTAACAATAATCTGCTTTTTCAAACAGATTAATCTTTTTTTTCATAGTCAGACATGGATTTTATAGTGTCTATGCAAATACATTAGACAAATTCGATGTGTAAATTTTCACTATAAATATTAGCAGCTATATTTAGGGTTGACATAAAGTGTAAAGTACTGTTTTATAAATTGTAATTTTGAATTTGTTTATTTCTGTGTGATTCAAAATGTCGAAAAATCATGAAATTATGATTGTGCTCATTGTAAAAATAATCCAAAAGCCATGTTTAAAGAAGGTCAAGCTTAGATGAACAATGTGTAGTCTGTGACACAAATAGCCGGTTGACCCCAAGATCCTTGATCCTTTCACGTTAATTTTTTGTGGTAATAAAAGACTATTTAGTGGGACGAAATTGTTTTAATGCACAGTAACGTATTCTTCAAGGAGTAAAGCAGTTTTTATGTTATTTTTGGACCAATACATAATGCAAGTCATTTGTTGTGAAAGTTTATGCAATAACATTCTCTCTCTCTCTCAGATTGAAGTTAGATATATACCGTGTTCGTGATTGCTTTGGCAAAGTACGCCAGATGCTCTTTATCACTTGTGGCAGTTTTTTTTTCTTTCTCAAAGGGGCTCATGTCATTGCTTACAATTTACCTATAAATAATACATGTACTATATAGTACCATATAGTACAGGTATGATTTATAGATAAATTGCAAGCAACAATAAGAGCCCCTGTGGTTTTCTTGACAATGTTGCATGTGGTCATGCAATTTCATGTGTGCATTCACATTTACCACTTATGTTAACACCCATAAAAAGTAGTTGTGTTGTAATGACCTACTCGTGTTGCTAAACTGGTTATGCCAAGTTTTTTAATTATGTACTATAGTATAGACATAATTCAACCGAGTTTTCTCTTGGTTCCATTCTCAGCACAGACCTTCAACTTGAAGTTCAAGTTTGTATTAAAGGTACCGAGACGTTTCGCCCCATGGACGTTTCGGCCCAAGACATTTCTCCCCACTTCATGGACGTACCTGGACGTTTCGCCCCATGGACGTTTCGGCCCAAGACATTTCGCCCCACTTCAATGGACATTTCGGCCCAAGACATTTCGCCCCACATTCAGTGTACATTTCTACATTTCTTAACAATCATTCCCAACAAATATGTTTACACTTCATATTAAAGTGCATGTAGTTAAGCGGCATTTCGTTTGATCTTTGCTCATACTTTTTGTCATCTTGAATTATTCTAAGACTTCTGTCGGCAAGATTAAAGAACGTGTCGCTGGTTAAGAAACTTACTCGCGTAAGCACCAGGCATTTCCTTGAAGTTTGTTTTTGAAATTCAGCACCAACACCTTACTGAAATGCTGTGCCAGAATGTATGGCCCATGTTAGACCGATCAACATTAAAGATGGAATAAGACCTCATCTTTTTCTATTACACACCAAGTACATGCCATTTGTTTCTTTCTTGAATAAAAGATTATGCCTTTGAACTCTTCTGGACATATTTTAAACAATAATATAAATGGATTTTTTCATCAGTTTTCGTAACCGCGAAAATAAAAATATCGCAGTATAGAAAATAATGATCACTATAAACAATAGATTCATTTTCTGATCAGTCTTAGTACATAAACGAAGAAAAAGGGGAAAATATTGTCAGAATGACAGACCGTATGTAAATCTAACAAACTGAGATGGGTCTGTCAAATAGTCTAAGTATAAGCCTATTCTTCTTCATCTTCTTCTTCTAAGTATTATTATCATTATTACTATCTTATTCTGATATGAGGATAACTTGTCTTACTATCTCTTATTTTCTATACTCTTCATCACGATACATGGAGAAAAGGCTTCTTTCATACATAATTATAATTTCAAAAGAACACCGTTTTAAACGAACATAATTATTTATTAAATGATGTCATGGTCCGAAACGACCATTCAAGTGAGGCGAAATGTCCATTCTTTTTTTTTTTAAGTGGGGCGAAATGTCCATTGAAGTGGGGCGAAATGTCTATTGAAGTGGGGCGAAATGACCATTGAAGTGGGGCGAAATGACCATTGAAGTGGGGCGAAATGTCTTGGGCCGAAACGTCCCCGATTCTGTATTAAATTATAAGCCTGAAAGAAAGAAAAATCTTTCATTTCGATTGATTTCATGTTTTGTGCAATATTTTACTCGCGTCCTTCCGGACACTTTTCAAAAGGACCAATTTTATTCTTGTTTACTTTTTGTTTCATTCCAATACTGCCTCAAGATTGTTTACAGTACTGTCCCACTGCACCTCTACACGAGATATCCTATATTATATTCTGTACCGCAATGCAAACCTTGTGCCGTTGAATAACATATCAATTGTCGTATTCTCGGTACAAAAAAATATGACAAATTAAGGTACACGCAAGTGTACCAAAAACATCTGAATGCCAGGAATATTTGAAAATAAGAATAGGATGAAAGTGGTTACCTTGATGCCTCCATCTTTATTCTAACGCGCATGGGCAGATGAGCTGTTTGTTGTGACAGTTATTTCCATCTCGTTCTCACACAGTTGTCCGGGCGATAGTCTGTGTGTCGAATAATCATTCGGGTAAACCTCGTCTCTTTTCCAATGCTAGGTAATCATCTACACTTCGTAACCTAGTCTGGTTCCCTGCTTCATATTCTCCTTGCGTTGCACTCCGCTATAGAGGAGTGCAACGCAGGGAGCATATGAAGCAGGGAACCAGACTAACTTAGCGGCGCTGGTGCAGATTAACTACTTCAAAAGTACGGTACTGTACAAAAACGATCACTTCTATGAAGGCATTATGGGATTGTGGACCAGTTGCAAGATTTACTGACCTCCGATATTAAAGAGCTTGACAACTTGCAAAAATACGTACCTTCGAAACTCAACGTTTGACAACGGAATTTCCTCAATATTAGCACGGGCAATTTTACGTTTTGCAAAAAAACACATATCAACACATTTTTACTAAGAATTTTACTTATTTAAGATTATAATCAAGACATATATTGACTTTAGCTAGTCATCAAAGCAACATACGTAATGATGTATGTAACCGGATGAAGCCGGGTTGGGATTGGATTAGTGAAGACACCGAAAGCAATTGCGTTAATGAGATGTTTATTTATAAATGCAATTTAACTATGAATGAATCTGACACCGTTATAACAAAAAGATATTAGGAAAATGATATAGTCCCTAACATGGAACTATCAACAACAAGTAACTCAACGAGAAAAATCAAAGATGAATCAACGAATGGAACTTAAACAAACGTAAATAACGTTCCATCACCAATCAACGAATAGAAGTATATGATCTACCCCTTGACCAACAAGTTGTTCTCCGCCTTGTTTTTTTTTTTTTTTTACTGGTGGCGGATCGTGGCGTCCAGTTGACGACCAAGATGTATTTCCGGTTCCAACAGCTCTAGTAAATGGTCACGGAGCCACCACGCATGGCCCGCCCCTCCCAGTCTGTTTAAAGGGTCCCTAGAGATCCTTATCATCCAACACAGACTCGCTGGTCGCGAAGCCTTGGTCCCTCACATCGAGAACATCAATACTCTCTTCCGCGCCAACGTCACCAGACAGCAGCGTACACGTCACCAGAAACCCCACAGAGTTCTGCGACTCCACATCACCAAACCATACAAAAGCAGCTCTACAGCTGAAGATTGCTCCCCTAAAGTGGTAAGCATCCGGACAAGACTCGTCGTATTGTAATTTGTTCATAGAGAATTTGCTCTATAAGTACCCTAGCTGTGATGAATATGCGCAGCTAGAGAACTCGAGGTACTTGGGTTTTCACTGCAGGCAATTTGCACATGCAGCATGGGTTGAATCGCGCTCAGTATTTCGAAATAACTAGAGCCGAAAAATAGACCACCCTCGGGTAACTCTGTACGCGGCAACAAAACCCGAGTACATTTTCGATCACATATATATATTTATATAAAGTATACACAATTCCGTGACAATGGAAATTGTTTACAACTATTTTATAACATTCTTAACATATATCCTCGAACTGCCATATTTCGTACCCTTAACGTGAATTTTAACGGGTTCGTTATAATATTGTGAGAATCTATTCAAATAACCATAGAAAGAGTTCAACTATATCTACTTCATTTAATCATCGTTAAAAAAAAATTTGGCAATCATGTGCATTATTTCAGAATTACCGTTTTTCCGAGCGTGTGTAAGTTTACTTATTTCCGGAAGAGCATCCATGGTTCGTGACACTGACTGAAAAGTCGCGTGGCATATGACCTGAAGGTGCCAGTTAGGCCAAGGTATGGATATTATTAGTTTAAAGCGTCTCCGTGTTTTTTAAATTTTTTTTTTTTTTTTAATGATTTTTATTTCGTTCATTCTATATGCAGTTTGTGCACTTACATTACTGCTTGCTTGTTCGTTATCATATAAATGCATGAATCAATATACAGAGACAGAGGAAGAGAGAAAATTAAAAGTAAACACTTTTGAATGGATACACATTTTATTATAATAGATTCAATGTCTTTTGATGTAGAATATATGCTTATTATGAAATAATACTGAAACGAAAAAGTCCATAATGAATATACATTTCCAATGTAAATTTTTCTTAGGTTGTATAAGAACCCCACATGATTAAAGCCAAATATTTCCATTGGCTTTGCCGTTGTATAAATTCCCAAAATGGGTTTTCCTGTTCAAGATATGTAAACAAAGCCAACATGTGATCAGTGGACCTATCTTTAGCATATAATACAAAATTCAAGGCCAAAATGTCGGACACAAATAAGGCATTAGTGAAAATATAGATTTTCATTGTTTTTTTTTTAAATTACATTAAATTACATGTTTAAATCTCATTTTGTCTGATTTTACTTATTAAATACTTGCTGTCATTCTTGAAGAACGCTGATGATACAGTTGATGACGTCATTAACAGGATTAATCATCACGGAAAACATGTCGCATGTCCCTAGGCGTCGATATCGCCACAATCTCAGTAGGGTGCTATTAATCATTGACAATCTATTTTCGAAAGATTATCAGCGGGGGAATAAAAAGAAAAGAATATATTGGCAAAGCAAACATATATCGACAACTGTACCCAGGCTAGTGCAGAGTGGGTAGTCGCAGGGAAGGTTTTTTCGAGCATGCAATGGATAAGGCCGTTATAGTTCATATTGTCTCTCGGGTCTTTCCGCCAGTGATCGATAAACGTTCTGGGTAGAAAAAAAGCAACTTTGAGGTCAATCCTACGGATCACACCTCTGAGGCCTTTATTTTCTCGGAGAAATAGCCGAGGTGGTCCAAATAGGGTGGTTCATATAGGGAAGAAAAAGAATAAACAACGCCACCCTGTTCCGATTGGCAAAAATGTTTATAGGAATCAGAAATTACTCGTTTTTTCTGAAAGACAAAAATATGCCTCGGATCTATGTCGGTACAGTAATTTACAGAAATAAAATCATGCATTTTGATAGCCGCAAACATCTATGCAACCCCCCCCCCCCCCCTTCCAACAAAGTTAACTTGTAATATATTAGGACTATCTCTGTTATTTCGGCGATTGAATTGATTCTAGGATTTATCGAGTTTTACGAATGAATAAACAGTTCGATAGCCTGGTACCCTAAGGCAGGGTCCCAGTCTAACAGTTCCATGCATTCGCAACTTCTCGGTCACTTCTTGTTTCATAAATAGCCGATGTGGTCCGAATGCAGCCATATTTGCATACAGTCGTGGCATCCGGGTAAGATTTACCTCGAACTTACGAATGACGTTTATAACTAGACTGGTTGCCTGTATATTTTGATAAAATAACAGACTGGGACGGACCGACACTAATATAGAGACATGAGAGATTTATATCCCTTACTTAGCCGTTTCTTGTTTGATACTATTGTGTGCGTAGGTTGCAGATAACATCCTTGGTATCAGGGCCGGTGCAGGGGTATTTGGCGCCCTAGGCGAACCTTCAGCCGTGCACCTACCCTCCCCCACAATAAACTTTCGAAAATGAATAGTGTGCATTAGTATGAGTAAAAATTCTTCATCGGTTTTTCTCTTTCTATTTTTACTGCTCATCGACATGAAGCTCACCGAGTACAGAAAAGAACAATTTTTAAATTGTTCGAAAGTGATTTTAGTAGCTATTTTGTTTTTAGAAAGCCAACTTCGCTCAGATGTCTGAAAAGAAGAATAACACTGTTTCTTAAGAAAAGTACCAAGAGGAAGAGATTGAAATATTGAATATAAAGGAGTTGTGAATGTGTGTCCCATTCACAATGGAACAAAGGTCAGTCCATTTCTTCTGCCATTACGATCCTGCTTCTAGTCGAAAAAAACAAGCTGACTGAATCTCTCTTTTTGGAGCAGTTACCTCCTGAAATATGGAAGTTTAATTGGTGGCTGCCTGATTATTCTTGGAGATTTCAACTTTCATTTTGACTGTCCTTGGAAGCCATACACATAAAAACTCCCCTCACGTTTTGAACCTCAAACAGTCAGTTCGCCATTCATCCCATAAACATGGTCACATTTTAGGCTGGGTTCATCATAGGCCTGATGATAATATTATACAGTTTTCATTGGGGTTCCATGCCATCTAGACGTATCAGTCCCTAATCCTCCATCTTTGATTGATACTTAAAGAAACCTCCGTGTGATAAATAGAACCCAACTGTAATGGTGCAAATTTCTGTCGATTTCTGTAAAGCACATTTTTGTTTGACAGAGAACAATTAATTAGATTTATGAGGAAAGGTACCGTATGAAATCGCTAGACTGCGATGGTTTTAATGTCCGTGTTGAGTGGTGAAATGGATTCTTAATTAAGCATTCGTTTATTCAACGGTCAGACAGATCGGAGCGAAAGGGTTAACTTGGGTCTAGGTATTGGAAATGTCAACGTTGAGAGGATGCAGGGATTGTTTGTAAAATTGTATTATCTTCTTGAAATTCTCCAGAATCAGTTATTTGAAAATCTCGAAGGTTACGCTGACCGAATTGTCGCATATTTATAAAAGGCGGTAGATACGTTTAATCTGAATGGCTACGCTAAATAAGGGGCATGTTTCCCACACGAAATTTCATGGTTTTAATATGCGCCATCGCAAAATTTAGTCAGTCTAAATTCCTGCAAGAGGAAGATATTTTTGACTCCGAGATTGAATTTAGAAGAAGTTCTCTCGTAAAAACAATTATTCAAGGGACCGGATGTCTGGAAAGTTGATGAACACAATTCTGGCGGTAGAAGTGAGCAAAGCTTGAAAGCACAAGGTATTTGCATCAATTTCATGTAATTCGTTGATACCAATATAATTATTTGCTTGAATTTATTTGTTTATATTTGCATGAATTTATTTGTTTAAATTCGTTGATCAATTTTCTTGATATGAGTATAACTATTTGTTTGAGTTCATTTGTCTGAATTCGTACAATAATTTTCTTTACATGAGTTTGACGAATTGTTTGAATTTATCGTCTTGATTGCTATAGGAATCATGTATTCTAAGAATTTCATGCATTACTTTATTTGATACAAGTTGTCCTAGATGATTTCATGTATGATAAAGACTTGAGTATTCACTGAAATTAATGTAATTAAGCCATGAAGTGAATTTCATTGATTCATTTGTATAATTGAGACGGGAACTGAAACTGTTATGTCTCGTGTGATGTTAATGTGAATTAGTGATGAAATAGCCGTTAGAAAATACATTAATCTTCTGAAACTAGGTTTGTTTATGGTCTGTCAGGTTTGGCCTGACCAAATAGCCTTTGGTATCTGTTTGAATTCCGATAGGACGATATCTGACGTAACGAGAGTGGAGTAAGGTTCTATTCCCAGTAGGATATTTGACGGAAGATTTAGGTTGCTTCTCTGTTTATTTTGAAAGGGGAAATAGCTCCATTCACCTACCTACCTATCCACCTACCTACCCACACAAAGTTGAGGGCCAACAGAGGCGAGATAGAGAGAGTGAGGAGGGGAAAAAGCGAAAGAACAAAGAGAACCGCAATGGTGAATTTGGAGAGTCCAGCTTTAACCAGGTTATGCTGTTATGCAGGGGCAATGACTTCGATTGTACACTCGATTCTATGATGAACTAATTCTATCGTTTAAACAGATCGGCTATTTATATAAGTATATTTGTGTTTTGAAATTCGGTAAATGATTTATTTCAAAAAGAAGTGTATCTTCCTAATGTAATGTATTATCCCAGTTTGTTTTATGTAATTGATTAAATTGTTATATTTCATGTACGGGTGCTCGTGTTATTCTGTTCTAAATATCTACTCAGATCTCTATTTATTCCATCTATAAAATCTCATATTTTATTTCACTATTTACTCGATCCGTGCAATAACACCGAGGTCGATCATCCTCTAGATAACGATAACCAACCAAATAAAGCGGACACCTTGTAACGAGTGTAGACTGCCACACCAACTAATGCACGACTTCCAAGCAAACCTAACAATTTTGTTACGTCCCACATCTGAACAACTTTATAAGTGCTTGCGTTCATCGCTTGACAAACATGCCCCAGCAACCAAGTGCAGAGTAGCCATTCAGAAGTGTTCTCCATGATATAGCAGTGTTAGGGACCAGCTTCGCACTGCTAAAAGAGAACGCCGTAAGGCTGAGAGGCTTTGGCTTTCATATGGTCTTACTATTCATAAGCAAATCTATAAAGCCGCTAATTAAAATGTCAAAAACATAGTTCATGCAGCAAAATCAACCTATTTCAGTACTAAGATCACAGAAAGTTTCAGCTTTAAAGAGCTCTTCAATATTACTAACAAGCTAATGTCAAGGAACAAATGTACACCACTTCCAACAACCTTCTCTCCCGTCGACCTGCCGGAAATGTTTGCAAATTTCTTCGGTGATGAAGTGCAAAGCATTAGAGATCAACTTGACAACACAATTTCAAATGATTCATCGTCACCACGCAGTTGTGATACAGAATTTCAAAGACAACTTTTTAACAGCATTTGAGCCTGTCGCTACGGATTTCTTGTATGCAATCCTGATGAAGAGCGCCCCAAAGTAATGTGAATTTGATCCGATTCCGACGTCACTTCTGCTTGAGTGCTTAGATTCAATATTGCCTTCACTAACCGATGTTATTAATACTTTTCTCTCATCCGGTGAATTTCCATCATTTTTCAAAACTGCATTGTAAAGCCGCTGTTGAAGAAATCAACTCTCGACCCTACCGATTAAAAAAACAAAACAAACCTACGACTCTGTTTTTAACCTCCCATTCATGTGAAAAATCTTAGAAAAAGTTGTTCTGTCCCAACTTGTATCTCATCTGAATTTAAATAGTCTTTTCAGCAATTTACAGTCTTCATATCGCCCTCGCCACAGTACTGAAACTGCCCTTCCGAAAGTAGTTAACGACCTTCTCTCTGCTTTGGATAGTGAAAAGATTACAATCGCCACCATCCTTGACTTATCTGCAACATTTGACACAATAGACCATGATATATTACTTCACCGTCTACAGCATGTAGTTGGCATTATCGATAGAGCTTTACTATGGTTCAAGTCATACTTAGTCGACAGGACACAAATTGTGTCCGTAAATGGAAAACATTCCAGCCAAGTTGATATATGTTTTGCTGTTCCACAGGGTTCTGTTCTTGGACCCGTTCTCTTCATTCTATACACTCAACAGCTCTCGAGTGGCATAGATCGTCATCTGGTGTCTCACCAATTGTACGCTGATGACACCCACGTATACAAATCTAGTCACCTAACTGAAGTTCATGCTACCATCCAAAGCGTAGAGGTGCATTTCCGATGTGAAGTCATATATGCCATGTAACAAGCTGCAGATGAATGATGATAAAACTAAAGCCATTCTGGTCACCACACAAAGACTTTCTCATTCCTGTCCTTTACCTCAAACAATAAATATCAGTTACACCAACATTAAATTCACACAATCAGTGCAAAACCTAGGTGTCACTCTCGACAATACTCTCTCATTACGCCAACATGTCATGAACATATGCAATGCTGTATATCTGGAACTGAGACGCATCAGCACCATTCGCAATTTTTTTCCTGTTGATGCCACTAAAACACTCGAGTGTTCCTTAGTACTTTCTAGACTCGACTATTGTAATTCTCTTCTGTCTGGTTCGTCTCAATATCTACTACAGAAACTTCAAAAAGTTAAAAACACAGCTGCTCGGATCGTCCTTAGAGTACCAAGAACTGAGTATTCCTCCCCCTGCTCTGCACCTCCACTGGCTACCCATTCGCTCCAGAATCAAACACAATCTGCTCTCTGCGCTCCATTACATTGACGGTCTCCAGTCAAAAATACCTATGTGACCTCACCCATGTGTACGCCCCTTCTAGAAACTTATGTTCCTCTTCCGACACTCGTATTCTCAGTATTTCCTTTATCAAAACCAGAGCCCAGCAACATAGAACGAATTGCATCTTGAACTTCGACACAATGACACTGTAATCTCATTCAAGAGTGCTCTAAAAAGTCACATATTTAGACTGCAAGATCAGATTTAAGACTATACAATATTTTCGTACCGTTAATTATTTCCAACATGTTTTTTTGTTTGTAAATTCACGGTGTTTGTTTTTGTAATCTTGTATATATATATATATATATACATATATAGATATATATATATCCTTATGTGTTAACTAATATTGTAAAGCCACTCAGAGCTTATACAGATTAAGCACTGTACTAAGCCCTCATTATTATTATTATTATTATTATTCAATAAATCAATTATAATAACGATTTTTCTCTTCGCTCACGCATATACTTGATTTTTTTTAATTAATATTTGTGTTAAGAATGAATCTATAGGGGGAATTATGTAGATACTATGTACCTGAGTGGTAGTGGAGGTGGTGGGTGGATAAATGGCAAAATCCGCTCTTGGACATTTTGGATTGGGCAACTATGGGGACCAATGGGAATTTAATGTTAAAAACGTCCATTGGATTAACATTGTGGGCCACTTTGGAGAGCTATGGGAATTCAACATGGCGGATGACCCTATGAATCAATGGGAATGAAACATGGTGACTAACATGCAGTCTTACCGACCAACACACATCCTTACTGACCAACGCACATCCTTACTGACCAACACACATCTACAAACTGATGCGTAAGGGAATGTAAATGGGGGGCGGGTAGAGGAATGAGGAACGAGGACTAACCGCTATCCTTACAGATCACACATGTTTAAGGACAAACACCCACAACTACAAACCAAACGGAGGACGGAAAGGGGAGTGATGGAACGGATAATCACACAGACCATCTCACAACCATACCATCACACATACAATGGTGTTAAGGGGAAAAGGTAATAGCCCTCATACACACACACACACATCTCACAACGATACCATCTTAAATACACCAATCAAGAGAGGTGGTAGTTTATATTATTATATTATACTTAATATTCAATGCTCCATCACAAGTAGCATAGTGTGTCACTTATGGAACAACGAGAATTTAACGTTAGTCCATATGCATCCAATGATGCATAATTATGATCTAATACTATACCACTATACCAAAGGGGAATGGTTTAAAAAATGGTACTCTCGGGACAAGGGGAATGGTAATGTTAAAAATGTCCATAAGTTTAACAATAATGTGGCCATATGACTTCAAGGAAAATTAAACACTGAGGCTATACAAATTATTTAAAAAATGACACTGTGGGTACAAGGGGAAACTTAATGTTAAAAATGAACATGAAATTTCACCTTGTCGCTATAAATTTATTTTTTTTTTTTTTTTCAGGTACAAAATGACCCTATATTGACTAGGGAAAACGTAATGTTACATTAAAATGACATTTCCCCTAGTCGCTATAAATGTGTTTTTGTTGTTGTTTGTTTGATTGTAGGTACAAAAATTAGCCTATGGCAACAAGGGAAAGTTAATTTTCAAATTAATATGATATTTCCCCTTGTTGCTATAAATATTTTTATTTTTGGTACAAAAATGACTCTATGGAGCAAGGGGACGTTAATGTTAAAAATTAACATGAGATTTCCCTTTGTACCTACAACTTTTTTACAAAAATTACTCTATGGCGACAAGAGGAATGGTAATTTTAAAACTACATTTACTGACCAGCATATACACTTACTAACCAGTACGCCGTTTTGACTGACCAACACTCATTCAGAATGCTCACACATACGCAAACATACTGATAGACTGTCACACAAGATAGAAGGGTTGGATTTAAGCTTTAGGTTTGAATGACATACAAAACCAAAACATACAAACAGTTTACAATTTGTAATACTGTTTTCATTTTTGTCGTCCTAGATTTAATTTGCTCCTTCACAACTACCTATTGTCGCTTCGATAAACATTGGCATATTGGCATATAGTGTGTTGCAAAATATTCAATGTCAGTTTGGTTCACTTTGTTACATGTTTCTGTCGCTCTAGATTTAATACGCTGAGTGATATGTTACCTATGGTAATGCTCTGTTAGTGAAGAGAGGCTAGAGGCAATGCTCTGTTGGTGAAGAGAGACTAGAGGCAATGCTCTGTTGGTGAAGAGAGGCTAAATGCTCTGTTGGTGTTAGTTTACCACATTGCCAAACTGTGTAAGAATTCGGCGTTAAGCTAAAGTTTTGTTGTACTGTAAGTCGTGACATTTTCTGTTTGAGTTTGAAAACGGCAGAACTTATGTACATTGCTGTTGTGCACCGAAGCTGTTTGTTTACAAACTTATTGAAGATTTGTTTTTCTTATTCACACATAGTTCACAATTCTTTCCCTGTTTAACCAATGTAATAAAATAAAATGTTTACTGAAGTACTAAATTCGGCAAATTTCACAGTTATTGCTCTCCCAAAGTAGGCATCAACTGTGAAATTTGATAACGTTGAATCCATCACCAATGTTGTGCATTGCTAACGGCAGTTTGAGGTACCCTGTTTTTGCTTAGTTCTATGGATAATTGGTGCTATCCCACAGGTTGAAATTGATTACAGCATCAAAAATATTGTTGATTAAATCGACCACACTGTATTCTGGAATGAGTTTTCCTTGATAAACTAAATAATGTTGATCATCATAGGACATGTGTGGATGGTGTCTGTATGACAGTGGTTGCAAGAACAATTGATGTAAACGTTACACAAACCCATCCAACGTGTAGAAGCAAATGTGCTATCCTTTCTATTCGTTTGGAAATGCTTTCTTCCACTTGCCTTGCTCAAAGACAAGTCTGATATGGCCGCGGGGCAGTGGCAGTGACCATGGGTGTGGCTGGCGCTGCCGCTGGTGCTGTTTTTTCTTCATAAACGTTTTTTATGGCACTTAAAATAGGTGTGGCTGTTACCGTTGCGATTTTTCCATTACTGACAAGACCGTTGGATCCATCAAGAATTGAAACTCTTGTTGTAAGTTTGCTATTTCCGTGAGATTATGGTTAGGTGGTAAGTGCAGTATCCACTGCTCATACCAACGATGGAGTTATGTCCGCCTTTTGTAAGGGACTAATGTTAGTTTTCGTGCTTCAATAACTGCAATGTTTTCAAAACTGATGTCTGTACAGAAGTCACCGTCCTTTTTATTTCAACTCAACTCTCCTCCTAAAAGAGGACATGCTATCGCTCCTAAGAAGGGAGCAATGACTTTGGTTAACAATGGGGCCATCAGCATCGGAAGAAATCCTGCTCACTATTGTTTGTGTTCGATCAAACGTTTGACAATTTCGGTTTTGCCTGGACTGCTAGATCCAGCATTCCAAATGTTAAAGGGATGGCGAAGATACAGTGTCTCCCAACTTTGATGATCTGACATTTCAACAATCATTTTAGAACAGATGATGCAGCCAAGACTCTAGAGTTTAGGAATTCTAAGAATAGACAGATCACACAAGACATCTGATATAGAAGAGAAATAAAATTTAATGTTTTGCCTCAAACAGACGACACTTTAACAACGTGTGAGAGAGATGTAAAAAAAAGTTTTTTGTTTTTTTTTGGTCACAGTAAGATCTGTCTGGGTTCTTGTTGTTCTTGTGATGGGTAATCCGTTCACTGGGCAATTCTGTGTAAAGTCTGCTGGTGTACAACAATACACAATTGGCATATAGTGTGTTGCGATACACAATTCTTAGTAAGTGTGGACGTATCTCTTCTTCACACAGTGGTAGATGGATATTTATCACCAATCGCATGACTTTCAACACTGTGATTTTCTCATGAACAAAGTTTTTGTCGGTGTGATTGCAATCATGTATTTTCATGGAGTGGTAATAAATGTGCCAACGTGTAATCTGTAGGTAAATGAAACGTCATCCCAAATTCGAAGGTGTATCGTCTTGTGGAATCAGTTCTTCTAAGAGCACTTGGTAATTCTCAAAGTCTTCAATCGTTTCAATGATATCCTTCCACATAATTTAATACAACATTGCGTGCACGGGTTGTGGCATCGAGGTCCTTATACCCATGTCGAGTTTTGTGTTTGTCAATGTTGTTTGAAATAGCAATAATTTAAAAATCTAGAAAGTATTTGTCGTTTGCATTTCACTTGAATCTGTAGAAAATAGCTGTAAATCCGTTCTCTCGGTTCCAAAGGTAAATTCTAAAGTATCCATGAAAAGTTCTCTAGAATAAGTGGACTACAGCTTTCCTCCACCAGTCTTTTGACTGTATGAAGATACAATTTTAAGTCGCTGGTATAATGTCAAGAATAAGATTCCTTAGGCACACTCTGGACCGCCCAAGTAAAGGTGGTGACAGCTCGGAGACCAGTTGGCATATTCATTGTAAGCTGTATCATTACGTTCCCATTCGTGGAGTTTCACGTGACAACTAAAAACCTGTACATTGTCTCCTTCTCCAATGTACACAAATCTTGCTCTAGCTAAAGTTCTGGAACTGGGTCTTTCCAGATATTTCTGCCATTTCCCTTTGAAAGTATTCAATCAATTAGCAAAATCACAATAGCCAAGCAAAGCCACAGGAAACGTGTATTTTGCTCTCATCCATAATTCTCCGTAATAAGGCGGGAATGGTTTGGGAACAATCGATTTCACTTAAATTTGTGATGAAAATGGTGTGTTGTAACAAAGATAATGATGTTGTTGATGACATCGAGAGATTGGTACAGTGGTTGCATCACTTTCTATTGTGAGACAAAACTGTTCATCAATTTTGTCGTAGGGCACATCATCCCATTCGTTTTCATTCAACGTTTCGTAGAGTGCATCATAATGGCCTTTTTATGTGTCATACGCATCTTTCTGGGTGGAAGTCTCTGGCCAAAACGGTTTCCTTTGTTACAACTCTCCCTTTTTCATACTGGAGGGTGGTACCCGTACTGTACAGTACTGTGATCGGGAGGTCTCACTCGTTTCTTGTAGAAAATGGTATACATAGTAACACATTCTCCAACGGTGGACTCACCACTTGGTGATCAGATACACATGTAATCTTTGTGTGGTTTGTGAGTTTTGACGACAAAGTCTTTATCTTGACCTGACTCTATGGCTCCTTTCAGCACGTCAAAGTTTATGACTTGACTGTAACGATAGTTCAGTATCTGTCCTTTCACTCTGCATTTCGTGTGACCTTTCTCATCTCGGTACTGGTATTCGTCCGCCACTAACAAAACTCGTCGATCCACGCTTCTAATTTTATTTAGCTGTTGGAGTGATAGCATCCAGGTTGATCGATGTACATCTATTGGTACCAAAGTAAAGTACACGGTTCCCGAGAGGTTCCGAAACCGAGTACCATTTTTAATGGACATTCACTGTCAGGTATGCAGCAATGATCACGTAGGCAAATTCATTGGCTTGGACAAACTTTATGACTTCTGTTGTAAATGACCAAGATCAAATCTTCTCATACAACAAAAACACAGATATATTTGATTTGTACTCCTTGAGAAATGTCTGTCTCGTAAAACAAGCGTGTCGCATTGGTCCGTCCTCCAAACAAACTGTCGCGAGGATTTAATAGTTGAACGTTTAGTCTTCATCGATGTGTCAAAATTCTGGGACTTTTTCAGAAGTCAATCGTATTCGGGTTCCCATATTTCCACAACGCGATATCCTTGAGCTTACAAACACCCTGTATACAGATTTTTCAGTTCTCTGTCTGTATAACACGTGTGACATCTGTGCCATAGACATCCATGAAATTCGCACACAATCTGTGGGATTTCCAAATCATAACCATCAGTGGAGTAAGAACCGATCTTCTTTTCTCCGTTTATGGCATGCTGTATCTACTTGTCTTGAGTTTCGCATAAGGAGTGTAACGAACACACATTCTTGGCCGAATACCTACGGCTCACTAATAGAAATTTCTCAGGTGGTACAATAGCTAGCGTGTTCTTGGGCATTACATTCTTTCGGTATTCCAATCCACATGCTTTAGCAATAACTGTTGAAATTTCCTATAACAACCTCGTAGAATGTCCACATTTGACCGACAATACTTAAGTATTTTTTTTTTTTATAATTTTTTTTTTGAAAATCAGATTGGTCCAAAGAGTAGGCTTGGTACCATGCGAAGAAAGCTTGCTGCTGTTTTTCTCGCATACCATCTGGATTGTAATATCATGCCTCAGGCAAATGACGGAGCATGACAGGCAGATTTTCTTCGGTGTTGAACAAGCGAGGAAAGTATTCTTCAGCTATTTCAGTAATTCCAAAAGTTTTACTCAAGGGCATAGCCAAATAATTAATGGAATCTTTAAACTGCGCTGTTCCCACTTTCATGTAAATACTCTTGGCTTTATTTATAGTCACTTTATGGGAAATTCAGTTCCCTTTTCTGAAAACCGTCAAAAGACAGGGATAAAATAAAGGTTTTAAAAAAATCCATGACAAGCTCGATGAGCAACACGAAAGTTAAGAATGTGAATATATGTCTTGGGAAGACATATCGCTGGATGTAACGGTGATGATCAAAATCGACGACATGATGACAAAATGTAATTCTTTGGGGGAGGGGAGTAAACTTATTTTAATTATGTAATACCTACCTGTCACTATTGCCTTGCGTACCTTAATTTCAACCTCCCTTTATAGAGAGCGCTCTGGAAATCTATCACAAAGAGAAATCAGAACCAGTCTGACTACCACGTCATCGGCTCATGCGGGATACTCTTCCTCTTTGACTCGGACCCTGTCTAAGCTTGATCCATCAAAGCGGAGTGGGAGGAGGTCGCCTAGGGCTGCAATTTTTTTTTTGGGGGGGGGCGGCAATAAAACTGAATGAATAAAAAAGAAAGAAAGAGAAATAACGTCAAATTGAAGATAATAAGCGTCTAAAAATAAAAAGAGAAAAACTGAAGGAAAGAATAAATGTACAATATTCATTTTCCAAAGTTCCTGTTGGCAGCAGATTGGGCCATATTTTGTGCCTTAACTACTAGTATTTGACCAAAGGACAATATGCATGCTCTCTGGTTCCCAAGGTAAAAAGAGTAGAAGGTGGTGCGAGATCGCCAAAACACGGCTTTCATAACATCCTCCAATGACGAACGATTCAAATAGGCCCATGAAGTAGCAATAACCCTGATTTCATGGGCTTTAATTCTCATGAAGGAAAGGTCCCTCTCAGTGAGGGACTGACAAGCTCTCTTAATAGTGAGGACAATCCACCTGGAAAAGGGAAATGTCAATATATCAGCGGAGCCCTAAATAGGTAGGAAGAGGCACTTCCAACCCTTTCTTCTCCCTTTTGATCAGGCCAAATAGAACCATACACCTATACTGGACAGAGAAGTCTATCTTGATCATCACCAGCGCAGATACAACTGAGAATGGGGATCACTATAAAACGTGGGGCTACCGAAAGAAGCTGGTTTCTCGCTCCCCCTCCAAAAAAAATGGTTGACAAAGGTGAGAAACAGACTCATCAATGCCGATGAACCATAAACAGTCCTATTCTATAGACAAAGCATGAAACTCACTCCTTCTCGCAGACGCTAAGGAGAGCAGGAAAAGTTTTAGGGTAAGGTTCCCGAAAGAAGATTCACCCATCGGTTCATGAAAGGGGTTTTCACAAAGCCTACATCACGCAAGAGAGATTCTATCTTGATATTAATGAGCGAGATACCAGTCTGCAGCTTAAAATACTTAATAAAATCGGAAAGATCAGGGTCCCAACCAACGGCCAGACCCTTAGTGAATTTGAGCATGTTAGGCAGGGCTCCCCTAGTAGAAACCGAATATTCTCGGTCTTCGAACAGGAAGAGAAGTATGCCACTACGCTTAAAGAGAGACAGCTAGGTCCTACTCAACCAATCTCAAGAGATTCTCCTGACCTGGACAATGCAGTTGGCAACCTTGTACGAAAATTTGTACTAGCTGATCTATCTCTTGATAAGCCAAGCGTGAAGGTGGCAAATGTTTGGGCTGTTGTGGAGAAGAGAACCCCTGAGCTGCGAGAGCAGGTGCCTTCTCCGAGGTAATATCCTTGGCTGGTTTACCAACAGGTTGAGTAGATCGCTGAACCACAATCGTTGGGGCCGCAGAGGAGGGGGGCTATGAGCTGAGCAGTGGATGTCCCGATTTTGTGGAGCACTTTGGAATCATTCTGAAAGGTGCGAAGATGACTCCACCTTTGACTGAAGGCGTCCACTGTCCAGGCCCTCTGATCTGGGACTGTGAACATATAAAATGGGAGCTTGCTGTTCAGTCTCATCGCGAACAAATCTACCAAGGGTTTCCTCCGCAATCTGAACAGGGAATCTGCTACTAACTAGTGTAGAGACCATTCATGATGACTACTTCGCCTCTCCTGGACAGACTGTCCGCCAGAATGTTTTTCTTGCCCACGGCGGTTAATCCCCTATGAGGCTGCCCACGAAAGGAGGTTCCAAACCTCCACGCAAAGAGGAGGGGCATGTGTACCACCTTGTCGCCTGAAGTATGCTACTACCGACGTGTTGTCGGAGTACACCAACCCACAATGACTCCTTATTTGGTAGACACACCCCTCTGGGACTAAATATACTGCCCTCAGTTCCAAATTGTTTACGTGAAGGGTACATGTAGCTTCTTCCCTGGATCACGAGCCCTAAATAACTACTCCTTCTGGCTCTAAGTGAGGACACCAAACCGAATCTTGCACGTCCTTGTACATATATGAGTGGGGTTCGGGGGCGTGCATTGGGACCATTCCCGATTTACCCACTAACTCAAGTGGAAATGCAATTCAGACCCCAGCACAATGCGAGCTGACAGGGGATCCTTGTGAGGTTTTAAGTTATCTAGGAGGAGTAACTAGAGAGAGCACAAGTAGTCTTCCTAGGTGATCTACGTCTGCCGTGGAGTGCAAGGTCCCCAGGAAGGATATATATAGGCAAGTCGACGAGGTATTTGCTTGAAGCGCTGTCAAAAAAGCTAGGATTATGTCTATACTGTCCAGTGGAACAAGAACTCGCCTAAGGTTGGTGAGAAAATGTATGCCCATGTAAATGAAATCCTGAGAAGGGATTAGCTCCAATTTCTCCAGGTTCTGAAATGAGCCTGAGACCAGGAAAATCCGGGAGTAGAAAGCCGGATACTGGTCGTTTGCCACCTTGCTGCCCCCTTCCGCAGAACAGAGTGTAAATTTTTCTCTTAATTGAGCCATTGAGAGTGGGGGTCCTTGCAAGAGGGGTATCTTCCCTGAACCGAAGCCGGTATCCTTCCTTTAGTAAAGAAAATACCAATGTTATGCCCAACCAAGCCTCTGAAAAGCAGGCTTGCCAAATGCCCACGGGGATTCCGGAAAAAAGGGAGAGGGAGCGAATTCCTAGTGTATCCCTCCCCCGTTCCCTTCGTAAAAGGGGAAGGAGCCCGAAGGCTACATCCCTCGATTCTTCCGGCCGCCTCGTCTAACTAAAGACGAGCAAGAGGGAGGCTTGAGTTGCTGTTGCTGCCTGGAATGCTGATGCTTCATCCTTTTAAAGAACTTTTAGGAAGGTCCCGAGGGGAGGTCAGGATAAGGACGCTTCATGGCCAATTGCGACGGACCAGGAGCGGCTGCAAGATACCGGTATTGTTCTTCCCTCATATCCTGAGATGCCACGGGGGACGAATTCTAAGAAGAGAGTCTGCCTCTAAAGGAACAGTCTTAAGAAGGTTCTTACTGTGATCCAGTAAGACCTTCGACGTGTCCAGCGCAACATCCCTGTGAAGGTGGAACAGGCTCTGCCAATAGCATCATGGACATGGACAAAGCATGCTTCGAAGTTTTGCCAATCGGCCCCAGCAAGCGCTGCAGCATGGCTGGAGACAAAGATTCCTGCTTTAGAAGGCTGAAGGGTGCTGCTGAAATACGATCGGCATGCGAGACTATGATTATTGGAGTACGAGCTTTAAGCTCCAGTGTCTCCCGAGTCTTGATTGGATGGCGAGCCAAGGTACCAAACAAAATCCCCACTTGCGATGCCCCAGCATCAGTGGTAGTGGGAGTGTGGGTCTGGCTCAAAAGGCCAAGAAAGAGTGAACCTTGTAGCTGGATGCTGAAACAAGCAGTCACAGCATTAAGGGAGAAACAGACGACCCTTCTGTTGCCTGTCAAATTCCTGGCATATCAAAAATCTTTGTTAAGCTCTGTCATCATGGTCGAATGCGGGTGTGAAAGCAGATCTTGTCGTGAAGAAGCTCCTGGGTCTCTCCAAACTGGAGAGGATTGTCATATCCTCCACGCCCAAAGTCTTGGGACGCAAATCTGGAGGGAGAAGACGGTAAACTTCATTTAATGCTTTATCAAAAAATCAGATCTGTATCTCCTCCTCAGCCTGTACAGACATGCGGGAGGAGGAAGGGGACCCGAAGGGAGGAGAAGGAACCATCTCAACCGATACCTCGGTGAACTCATTCGAGTTCACCAAAACCGAAAGGACGTAAGACAGGACTTCCTGACATAGTGTCTCTCTGGTGAGAGTGAGACTGAAGGGTAGGGGTATCCTTGTCACGCAACTCTCGACAGGGAGTGGTGGAACTACCTCTACTAACATACTTGTTGAAAGGATGGAAAACAAGTCTCGTCCCTCGTATAGACATACACATGTCCTGCAACTGCTCACATGAAGCAGAGGGACCGCCCTTACTCGCAGAATTTTTCAGAGGACGGGAACGCTTCTTGTCCCTCCTAAATTGTCTGGTAGATGATCGGACCCCTTTTGCTTGTTTTGCTCCACACGAGCAGAAGATGGAGGTCAGCGACCTGCCACATATGAACTTCTCTGAGGCCAAGGCATGGGCATCCATGGAGCAAATAAGGAGAAGGAAGATTTTCTACCCTGGAATGGATGTCCCCATGGTGTCACTGGCCTAGGCCACCCGAAGAGCAACATGTTAGTCACCATACCTTGTCGTGGCCATTTCGCCAAACCTTGCGATTGTGGCATTGAGGTGTTGTTTTCGAGTAATATCCATGTCGTTGGCGTACATTTTGCAGCCGCGTCCTGATCATCGACATACTTTTCACCTCAGTGTCTTTGTCATCGACATACTTTTTTGCTTCCGCATTTTTTAGATCAATGTATCAGTTTGTGGTGGCATTTTCTGGTCAAGTGGGGTCAGCCATGTTCTGGATTACCTGTCTGGCGGCCTCTTCAGCCTGCAGCCTATCAAATGGCTTGCCGCCGTCACACAGCGTACCGTCCGCCTGTAAGATGGCAAGGTTGTCTTCCACCTCAACGCTAGCCGGGCAGGACAACAGTGAGGAGAGGTCCACGCCGTAGATTTTAAGGTTCTCGATGTTGTCGGCGAATACAAGCAGGTCGTTCAGGTCGGAATTCCCGACGCAGTTGCTGTAGGCCACCAGCTCAGCCTTGGTGGGGTACAGGGCGAGGTCCACGGGAGCCCTTGGATATCACCTTGTCTTTTGCGAACACCCGAAGATGTCTACTGGCATAGCACATATGGCCACAGCCATCTTGTTTCTAAACAAACCGCCAGGTCAGTAACAGCAGCGCATCCTATAGAGCGCTTAGCATAGTATCACAATTCAGCACCCTCAGCATCTTTATTGACGAGTGGCTTCAAATTGGCCCATCGTCTTCTTTCTGGACAGTGAGGTTCAAGTAGGTGAGCGGAAGGGTCAATAGGTCGCCGCCATTGGCCCAGCGGAGGTAAGCAACAAGCTCAGGTGGCAGCGCACGGCCATATGAGTCAAATTAGAGCAGGCGGTCAGACACTACCCAGAACACTAGCCAATGAGTCCCATGGTTTTGTGAGGTGTGAAGGTTAATGATGCCGGCCTCGTGCCCGCTGCACCCTGGCATGCATCCAGCTCGCCCACACATGTACACGACCGTGAAGTGCTTCAGGAGCCTGGCCAGCCGCAGCAGGTTAAAGTTGGAAAGGGCCCTCACCGCCTCTGTGCGAGTCGGAGGCCTCGACCTTTTTTATCGGAGGGTTGATCCTGACGTTGCAACACACAGACACATAGCTGTAGCCACATGTTTTTAATGGTATGACATAAAATCTCCAGTCTCTAATTAGTGGTGGCTTGGCAGCATGGTCCGAGAGCACCCTGGCATATGTATCCTTATACCCAGGGGGTCTGGGGGTCCTGTCCCCATCTGTACGACCCTCCGTTTGCCTTTTTAGTGCAAAAAAGCACAATACTGCATTATGGGCACCAACACGCCCTTTTGTCGCATCTCATGGTTATACCATGAGCACCTAATGCTAGGCGCAAAAAGCACCAGTGTGTCCCAAGAGGCTGAGGACATACCAGGAGCCTCTATTTTGACAAGAAGGGATTCATTTTGTTGGTTGTCATTTAACAAAGCATGGCTTCCAAAATGGCCTTTCCATACTACTTGAGACTGAACCCTTGTTCACATTCAACTGAAGTGAGGCTCACAACTAATGAGATTTCCAACAATTTCACAATGCTCAGGTGATGAATTCTGAATAACTGTGTTATACAACTCGGCTCTTGCAATCTCCAAATGTATGCCTTCAGCTTTGCCTTCCGGTCTATGTACGGTCTGTATTTCATCACGACTTTACGGACGAGTATTCAGGGACCTTGGAGTAGTTTTGTTTTCAGAACACTTCAAAAATCTCCATGTTTCTTGATAAAAGTTGAAAACAGAAATTAAATTGGGGAGGTATTTATACTTTTTTTTATATCAATCAGTAAAAACAGTAGCTTCAAGTTTCATATTTAGTCTGTGTGATAGTATTATGGATATGTCACAATTACAGAAAACACTCACTCCATATCAATCAAATCAGTAGCTACCAACTCTCTGAACTAAATTGATTAAAATACAATGTAATGATCTCAGTTCCTTTAGGTGAAAAACATTGTATTGGGAGCTTTTATAAAATGCTAATCCCCTAGCTTAGCTTAATTGTCAAACAATTCCATAGGTACTGCTTGATATATTTAACCAGCAATGCATTACCACGCCAGCGTGAGCAAGGGAAGCTTATTATTATTCATACTGTACAAGTGAGCGATAATTATAGGTAACCAATGAAAAGCAGAGGCCAGAAATAATACTGTTCTCCATTCATAGGTCATGTGCTTTGCTTTGTACACACAAAGAGCCCCAACAGGGAGCTGAGTATTAATAATTTACCAGTGTCTTTTGAGAACTTCAAAATAAAAAGCTGCATTTTGTCAGCAGGCTCAAGGTTTCTTTCAGGCAGAATAGATAACACTTTTTGGACAGGCCCAAAGGGCAACTCACTTAGAATACAAGAGGGGTCCAAAGGTTCCCCAGGCACCAGGCTATCTGATTGTTTAGCTCTGGTATGTAATTTATCAGCATCCTTTAAAACTGTATACATCTCTGGATATTTTAAACACTGAATGGCATCTTCTAGTTAAAACCACTCATATCTCTCACGCTTAAGTGATAATGTCACTGGGGTGTTGGGATCTTTGAGCTCTGAAAGCCAGTAACCACTCTTTTGGGCTTCCCTCACACTTCATACTTCAGCTCCTTTTTGAAATATTTGATTAAATTCAAATGTTCAACATCAAGGCAAGCTTCCTTTTGGGTTTTTCTATGTGCTGTCTGCATCTCATTTTCACTACTGTCACAGTGACCTTAACCTACAGATCCCAAAATTGATAGGGATCTTCCTTACTCCAAGTGTAAGCCATCCACAAAGTTTGGTAACTGTAGCTGGCAAAGAACTTGAGTTATTGTGCAGAAACCATTTTTCTTCTTATGGTCACACTGACCTTGACCTTTGACCTTTTGATCCCAAAATCAATAGGGTTCTTCCTTGCATAACACCTGCAAGCCATCCACAAAGATTGGAAACTAGACCGTGGAGAACTCAAGTTATTCTGTGGAAACCATTTATCTTCTTTCAGTCACAGTGACCTTGACCTTTGATTTATTTACCCCCAAATCAATAGGGTTCTTCCTTGACCAAAGTAAAAGCCATGCAAAAACTTTGGTAACTGTAGATGGTGAACAGCTCAAGTTAATCTGCAGAAACTAAAATAACAGGCATAAGGATGGACTGATGGACAACATCATAACATGTAGATGGTGAACAGCTCAAGTTAATCTGCAGAAACTAAATTGGTAACAGGCATAAGGATGGACTGATGGACAACATCATAACATGTAGATGGTGAACAGCTCAAGTTAATCTGCAGAAACTAAATTGGTAACAGGCATAAGGATGGACTGATGGACAACATCATAACATGTAGATGGTGAACAGCTCAAGTTAATCTGCAGAAACTAAATTGGTAACAGGCATAAGGATGGACTGATGGACAACATCATAACATGATAGACTCTGCCTTATGGTAGCATAAGTAAAAGTCAATCACCAGGTCTGATTCTATACACAGTAAGTTTATTGATACTGTTCAAATTACCACTTGGTGTCAAAAATGTCATCATATCTTTGGCTTCTTTAAAAAAGACCAACAAAAAAACCTCCACTCCATTGCAAACAATAAATATTCAATCAGTTTCTGATGATGAATTTCTGTATATAATTATCAGCATCCTTTAATACTTTACGCATTTCTGGATATTTTGCAAACTGAATGGCATCTTCTAGTTTGAACCACTGATATCTCTGATGCTCATGTGATAATATCACTGGGGTGTTGGGATCGTTGAGTTCTGAAAGCCAGTAAACCACTCTTTTGGGTTGCCCTCGTACTTCATACTTAAGCTCCTTTTTGAAATTTTTTATTAAATTCAAATGTTCAACATCAAGGCCAGCTTCTTCTTTGGTTTCTCTGTATGCGGTCTGCATTTCATCTTCACCAGGATCAACATGACCTGAAAAAGATACAATACAGTACAGTTTAAAACAATTTTCCATAAAGGCTATCATCACATATACCACTTATACTCACTTATAAGTCAAGTCATTAGTGCAAACAACATAGTCCCTGACCTGCTGTCGCATAATGCACCAGCAGATCAGGGTCTACATTGTTTGTTCTACTGATTACTCCCAACAAACTGCATAAACCCATATCTGCTGGTGCATTATTCTACGTCAGATATGGGTTTGTGCAGTTTGCACTTGGACTCAACTTATAAGCGAGTATAGATGGTATACTATAGATCTATCGCAGAGTGGACTTTTGAGAAAGTTAAATTATGTACATGTAATAAAGTTTTGTAGAAAAATTAAAAGACAATAATTTTGAATATGTTAAATCTAAAACTAACCAACATGGGGATTGCAAACTCCCATTCTAGCCCACCAAATATCACCTGCTCCCTACTGTTGCGCAAATGAGGCTTCCATTACACTGTAAGATCATAAATTGCATTGGTTGAATAGACCAGGGAAGTTCATCCATGGTACATATTTTGTAAACCACACTGTTCCTATATATTTCATCCTTAACATAAAAATAAAGGTATCCTTTTATTGGAAAAAGATATGAGAGTGCATTGGTGTAATTTATTTTGACCTCCAAGCAATTTGTGGGAAAAATTAGAGGTAAAAGGTGAATTTTGAATTTGCATATAAAATTGGCACCATCACTTTTCCTCAACCACTTTACAAAATTTTGATGCAAGTTACATTAATAATACTCTCTCAGTACATTTAAAATGCATTGCTATTAATTTTAACTCAATATTTTATTTCATTTACTAATTTTCATAATCCAAGGGTCATGGGTTCGATACCTGCCCAAGCCAGCCTGACTTGGATGCCTCATTGTCCTTGGGAAAGGCATTTAGCTCCCATTTTCTCAGCATAATATAGCCAATAATGGGTTTAATGTGGTTCTTAAAACCAACCAAAAAAATCATTTACCAATTTTGATACTTTAAATTGAAAATTAATGTTAACTTAATGCAAAAAAAGATCATTTCACTGATAACTGTCACAGTCAATCATAAAATTACAAACATAATATATCAGAATGGAGTATAACATTTTGTTTCTTTTGGTCCTGATATTTGAAAAATATTGAATTTGTAAAGGTAGAAAATGTAAATTGCTTTCCAGAGGAAACTGTAACAGCTAACTTAAACCTGTCACCAAGGTAAGCACAGTTAGGTTTCAAGCCCGAGGGCAAATTCACCACAGCTGTGCCTTTGATTTTACTGTTTAACTGAACACTGGAAATTTTATTTGCATATCAAAAGGGAACATTTTGATATCTGGCAGCTCTCTCTAGATTCCAATCCCCATGTTATATACTGTCCATGGTTAAATGTTATTAATATTACAGTTTCTAGCTAAGACTTACAAAGCACTTAGATCTGTATTCCATATGTGGGTAAGTAGGTACAAATATCTGCCATACTATAGAAGCAGTCTTAGAGGACAAGATGTCACATTTGTTCCATATTAGTTAAAGAGCATGTAGACCCATGTCAACTGTTGGGGTCTATGTTAGGCAGGAACATGAACATTTCAAGTGGAGAAATACATGGCCAGGACATATGTATCATATGGCCACACCAAGTTAAGTCCCATGTGGCCAAGCTACCTGTAGCATGTACAGATGGTAGGGTACCATATGACACTCTTAGTTAGGAAGCAAAGTAACTCCTCATCATTACTGCAGATGTCTCAGCATGATAAAGATTAACTAAAGTCAATGAAGCACAAAATATAGGTCGCAGTGATTGACTCTTGTGGTGAAGGTGTACTGATGTGCCTTTAAACAATGATCAATCAATCACTCAATCACAGAACTGAGCTAAAAATACCATACACTGCATTAAGCCACAAGTCAAAAAGGGCAATTATTCTAACAAATATTGCAGGAGCAAAGTAATTTGTCAATATTCCCATTATGATGACCACAACATTTGCCAAGTTTCATGGCAATCCATCATAACCCATGGAACTAATTGCATTATTAAGTCATGACGGATGGACAGATCAACTGGAAGTTTACTGAATAAAACCGCCTCTATAAAGGGTATACAAATTTGTTTGCCACACAGCTAGACCAAAAGGTAGAATAATTCTAATATGTCGGTATCAGATGGCTACCAGACAGCTAACCTTCACATACAATGTAATAAACATTCACTGAAAATATCAACAGACATTCCAAGTTATGCAATATTATTTCTTTTGCAAAGATAAAAGAAATACAGATACCACAGTTTGGAAGGTCTTTATGAAGTCACATCATGTTGGTTAGCATACACATGATATCAGGCAATGTCAGTCAGCAAAACTCACTCGATCTTCATCTACAATACAGCTATAACTTGCAAGAGACCTTTAACCTATCTTGCAAGTAGTAATTTTTGTGTGAGGGCATCCAATTGGGTACATGTACTCAGTTAAAAACATTTTTAAAAACCTCTGGCTATTCTACTGTATTTGACACAATACCCCCACATGCCTTAATAAGAACACACCCTTTTCTGAATCAAATTCACAAAAAATATGCTGTGCTGTCCATGCATGTCTGGATAACAACATGTCTTGTGGGAGGAAAGTGTCTGCTAAAACCTGCCTAGACTAAAACCTGCCTAGAACATCATTATCTTCATAGAACTTATCACCACCTATAGACAGAACTCAATCTCAACATGTCTTAAGCAAGAAAAGCATCTGCTAAAACCTTCCTAAAACAATTATTTTCATGGAACTTATCACCATATATAGACATGTCTCAATATCAGAATTTCTTGTGGGATGAAAATGTCTGCTAAAACCTGCCTAGAACATCATTATTTTCATGGAACTTATCACCATCTACAGACATGTCTCAATATAAACATGTCTTGTGGGATGAAAGAGTCTGCTAAAACCTGCCAAGAACATAATTATTTTGATTGAATTTTATCACCATCTATACGCATGTCTGGATCTCAACATGTCTTGAGGGAGGAAAGTTGCTGCTCAGACTTGCCTAGAATATCATTATTTTCATGGGACTTATCACCTCTATACACGTCTGGATAATGAAGTAATCTTGCATCTAATTAGCTGAGCTTGTTACCACTCTGGAAGCCATATTTCTGATCTGATTTTTATCAAACTTTAATATAGATTTATATCATCAAGAACTTGGATGAGTACGATAAAGAGCAAAATCCATGCATATTAATGAGGTAATCTTGCAACGGACTGACTTAGCTGTACTTGGAGAATTTTCTTCAAAAAGCTCCTGACAGGAACTTGTAGTTTGATCAGAAAATACTGAATGACATCTCAGATGAGAAATAATACTCTCAGTTACAGTTTGTTTTTGTCATCAATCATGTTAACAGATCTCTCTCGTTACTGAATTCGTCCAAGATCTTAATGATATAAGCATATATTCCAAATCTGATAAAAATTGAATCAGAAATATGGCCTCCAGAAATGTAACACAATCAGCCAATCAGAAGCAAGATCACTTCAATAATATGTATGGATCTCACTCATTACTGAACTTGTCCAGGATCTTTATGATATAAGCATCTATTCCAAGTCTGATCACCTTCAGAATATGGCCTCCTGAGTGGTAACAAGGATAAACAATCAGATGTAAGATCACCTCATTATTACATATGGATCAGCTCATTCTTGACTTGATTGAGATTTTGATTATATAAACCCATATTAAAAGTTTGAATGAAATTAGATCAGATATATGGACTCCAGAGTGTTAACAAGGTAAAAATGTACCCATGATCATTAGAACATGAAAAGTAGGTCACTCTGCAAATGACAACAACAGACCTTTCCAACATATCAATCAACCACACTCAGCACCTAATTACCTATGTACAGTGGAAGGGCTATCAGCATGGTCCAGAGTTTAGTAGTTGGTATGACATTACATATTGTGAGTCAACATGTGGGAAATGTTCCCACAACCTAGACTACAATATAGAAAATATATTGAAACTTTGAGCCAAAATCTCTCACAAACTACAACTTTGATTTTGCTAAAATTTTGAACTTGTCCTTCTTTAAGTTCATGTAATAAGTCTGTCAAATTTAATATGTTTTGATCGGTCCTACTAAACACCGCAAAGGCAGACAAAAGCAGGCAAAGTCATGCAAAATCAGACAAAGTCTGTTTATTTTTGTTTTATTTGTACATACTCGCATATTCGTATATATTATACTATATTAACTTTGTTTTGACAATATTGTAATTAAAATTTTAAAAAAGCATGATTTAATGTTGTTTGAAAGTAAAATTGGTATATATGCACCCTTAGTTGTGTCCCTTTATTTCGCGTTGTGATGATATATATATGCCGACAATTGTTAATAAATGTTCATTAACGAGTTATTTAACAAAATAATTATATTATTGATATAAACAATAATATTATGACAGTATTATATTACATAAGTATAATATAAATATTTAATAGAACAAAGGCAGAGAGAGTATGAGTCATATAACACAGATAGTGTATGACAAAGGCAGAAGCCAGATTTAATAATTTTATATAATAATTATCTTATTGAGAAACACATAATAATATTATAAAAGTAATATCAAATACATAAGTTTAATATAAGTTAATCAAATATAGTATGCCAACGTAATGTAATAAACTTAAGATATCGTATGACAAAGATTCATTGTCATAAAGTAAAATGTACTAATACTTTAATATTATAAAGTCAGCACTATCAAAATTGGCTGATTATACAAAGTATTATATTTCATTTAATTTTGCATATGTATTCTTTTAAATTATATATCAATTAAATATTTTATTAACAATCATAATCATATATTCGTGATGTACTTTCATCGAAAAAGATAAACCATGACAAAATGTATAGTACAAATACAGAACATCATTTCACATGTAAATGTCCTAATTTGTTTCTGCGTAATCATTACAGTGTCTTAAGCAGTAATACAAATCTTTTCTGTTGCTATTAATGTTTGCGGTATATGATGAGAAGAAGCAATTATGCTACAAACAGTAGACTACCTGTTAACAGCTAACAGGTAGTCTGTTTGGAAGTATTATTATTATTATTTTTTTTTTATCTTGTCAAGAATGAGATTGGCATATGAACAGATGATAAGTCAATGTTTGTTTGTAATCTGCATACTAGAAATACACCCAATATGTCAACACATAAAAAATGGCACCACCCTACCATTGACAGACCTTCTGAAGATGAAAAGACCATCAAGTTGATGTGTGTATTGATAATGTATCGTATCATAGGCTGTTTATTGAGAATCATATCGATACGTGGCAGAGGTGTATCGTTTCACCCCTAGTTACTATTGAATGAGGTTTTTTTATTGACTGTTTTTATTAGATCGAACAATAAAACAACTATCTTCTTAGCGGATAAATCACTAATCTACCTAAATTAGAGGACTTAAAGACTGTAAAACAAGTCTTAATTTGTTTTATCTCTACTACCTAAATCTGGTTAATATTTTATCTTTGTGTTATTTGGTACACAATGATATGACCACAGCAACATAGTTCACAAAATATAAGACATAGTTGAGTGTAAGCATTACATTGTGTACACTCCAATTTTGTTCTGTTTGCCTGTAAGCAATACGGCGGTGCATGCCAGGTCTTGTGGGTAAATTCTATTAATTGCAACAAGGTGAATTCATAACCTGCCCTATTCTCCCTTGCGGAGTATTGCTTTCACATTTTTCTGACTTAAATCCAACGAGTATACTACACTTCAATAGCTCCTGCTATGTACTGAACAAATACTACTGCTTTTATTATCCTCGATCCGCCATATTTCATGCCCTAAACATGAATTTGAATGCATTCATTATAATATTGTGAGAATCTATTCAAATAACCATAGAAAGTGTTCAACTATATCTACTTCATTTAATCATCATTAAAAAAAATGTGGCATTCATGTACATTAGTTCAGAATTAGTTTTTCCGAGCGTGTGTAAGTTTACTGATTTTCAGACGTGCATCTATGGTTCATGCCACTGACTAAAAGGTCACGTGGCATATGACCGGAATGTGCCAGTTAGGCCAAGGTATGGATATTATTCATTTATAGCATCTCCGAGTTTTTGAAATTTAAAAAAAAAAAATGTATTTAAAATATTTTTCTTTCCAATGAAAAAATACTGAAACAAAAAAAGTCTATAGTGAATATATATTTCCAGTATAAATTTTTCTTACGTTGTATGAGAACCCCACATGACTAAAACCAAATGTTTACATTGGCTTTGACCTTGTATAAATTCCCAAAGAGGGTTTTCCTGTTCAAGCTATGTAAACAAAACCATCATGTGACCAGCAGACCTATCTATAGCATATAATACAAAATTCAATGCCAAAATGTCTGACACAAAGAAGGCATTAGTGAAAATATAGATTTTCATTATGATTTTTTAAAATTACAATAAATTACCAATTTAAATCTCATCTTGTTTGATTTTACTTGTTAAATACTTGCTGTCTCTCTCAAAGAACGCTGGTGACACAGTTGATGACGTCATTATCTCGAAACACGCGCGTTAGGTCGCGAGAAACATGGCGCACGATTCAAGGCGGAGAACTAAGTTAGGAGGGTGGACGATACTAAATGCCACCGTGAAAACGATACATCATCTCTGAAAAGAGAATAGAAAACTAACGTCTACAGCTGATATATGATTTCTCACCTCTGATTAGTCTAAAAATGTACCTATAATTAGTAACTGGAATATACCAATTGGTCCTCAGTTGTATTTATATACTTTATTTCCGTTCAAATGACAACCCGAGAACAAGTCAAAACAAACAATGGCAATAGAACGGAGGTCTTTAGTTGGCAGGTATACCATTAACATATAGTGCGCATGTTAGTCCGAGTTTTCGCTGACCTTTCCCCAACACGTTTTAGATATCTGGACAGTTGAACTTTACTGTCTAAATATCTAAAACGTGGTGGGAGGGATGAGAGAAGACTCAGACTAAGTGTGTGTGACAATGCTTTTACTCGGGTAAGTTACAAAATGCAAAAAGACAGAAAGAATAATTTTACAGTATGATAAATTTGACCTTTTGGAGGTGTCCAATGGTGTTCTCCATATGATGTCTGAAGTAATAAATACTGAACTTCACTTGATATCCGTCTGAATATCAAGAAGCCAGCTGCTACGACGACGTTACTGGCAGTCGCCATTACTCATCCCTGTTACAGGGTTGGTATAAAGTGCGAAAAGGACTCCTTTTCGCAAAAAGAACCGGTCCTTTTCGCGAAAAGGACTTAGTGTCTACGAAAAGGACCCAGCACGTTTTTACTAACTGTTTCAATCAATATTTCTATTTCACAAATGCAATTTTTGGGTGTAATAACTCATTTTACATAGCATTTAATATACATATATATATTTTACTATAAAGTGTTAAAAATGTGTTTCTAACAGTTTCAATCAATATTTCTATTTCACAAATGAAATTATTTTCTTAAGTAACTCATTTTACATAGCATTTAATATATATTTTTACTATAAAGTGTTAAAAATGGGGGAACAGGCTGATTCGGACCAGGCAGATTCGGCTCAAATCACGGGCTGATTCGGCCAAAATTACGGGCTGATTCGGTCCAAATGCTAGGCTGATTCGGACCATGTGAAATAGTATTAAGTTTCGTCTTGGATTTAAAAGTGTTATTTACATTTGTTTAAAATATGATATTTCTCATTATTTCCCAGGTACATTCAGCAGTTAAAATCTGCATTTAATGAAACAAACCCCGATTTTATGCGGGATAATGGCGTTGTTATATATAATGAAATAATATGATGTAAGACTGTTTATCTCATTCACTTTTGTGCTAAATTTAAATAGTTTACTTTATTGTATTGAGAAATAATAAAATTAATAACACCGAAAAACAATCGTCAAAACAGTGGCCATGTGGTTCCTTTTTTTTTTTTTTTTTTCGTCTATATATATTGGTCTCAGTATGCTAATGTTTTGGTTAGATTTTTTTTCATCTCTATATACTGGTCTGAGTATGTTAGCTGACTTTATAATGTATTATTTAATTGTATGCACATTATTATTGAAAGTGTACACTGTACTAGAGCAAAGATAAAAAGAAGCCCTTAATTAGTTTAATTGCAAACAATAATAGCGAGAGCATCTAACCATCAATGCCGCTCCCAGTGGATAAATTGACTTGATACTCACGTGTGTTTGGTATAATTGTGTTATTACAACCTCATAATTAATCCTTTAAGAAAAGGTAACACGTGGACGGTTGTGAATGCGATCATTCTCATCACTTATTATCAAATTAACTGAGTTACAGATCTGTGACTATATTGAACACTTACATCAAAGAAGAATCTCTTCAATAGCCCCAATTTGTATTTAAATTAAAACATAATGACAATTGTTGAATGTACAGAAAACTAGTTATATATTACGTTCTGCATACTTTAGCTTTTATTCATTCTATTTGTTCATCGTCAAAATCTCGAAGAAGTATACTTGTTTGTATGTTGTCAGGATTGTAAGACTGGACATGACCCAAGAAAATGTACTCAGAAGATACAAGTACCAAATGAGAACCTACCTAGAATGGAAACACCAAAGCCTCAAACTTCAGAACAGGGAAACGGGCCAACTACACCGGAATGGAAACTCCAGAGAACAGGCCTCAAACCCCAGAACAAGAAGTAAATTTGCCGACTATACTGGAAATGACCATGAGTGACGTAGCAGGAAAATACCTAGCACAGTCAGACACAACAAATAAGAATCAACTGACTGTGGCTCCACCACCCAACAGATAAGAATTACCAGCTGGGAGAAGCACAGCAGAATACAACCAAGCAACCAAATCAGCAACAACAGAAGCAAGTATTCACGAAAGGGAAATAAAAGTCATCCTGAAGAATCCAAAGGAAACAATAGAAAACACATTAGGAAGCAAACAAACGGAAACGTCAGAGAAACGACAAAATCAAAATATAAGGAAAACAAGACCGATACCAGATGAAAAAGAATATTACAAACTGGACTTTGTCGGAATAAACATATCTGACGAAGACACATCCCCAACACAGACACTATTGAAACGAACGAAACAACCAGGAAAAGCCCAGAGCGGAAGGAAGCAATAAACCTGAAATGAACGAAAAAAAATGCATGTAACCTGATATTCTAATATCTATAATTATATGTATTTAATTTTTAAAAAATGCATGTATATATGCATGTATATGTAACCTGATATACTAATATCTACAACTATATGTACTAATAAAATACTGCATAAGATATCATTCTAACATTAATAGAATATAATATGCACTAATAAACTATAACATAATATAAATATAACCTAACAACAATCTTAACAGAGAAAGAGAAGATAGAGAAAGACGAACATACATGCACACAATATACAAGTGGAACCTCACTCAAAAAAAAAAAAACTTCCTTTAAAAATTTTAACATTAGTCAACTTTAAAATAGTATCAACCTTTTGGTATTTGGAAATTTATGAGGGGACTTTTCCAATGCTTAAACCAGCCAATAATGCTGGGAAGGACTTGGATTAGACCACAAATAAAAAGGATTGTAAGACTGATTGTATTTACTGTGAGGTATGTGTATTTTTCTTATTATCTAGTTGATTAGCCATTTTTGCAGCAAGGGTGTAATAATGTTATTGTGTCATCTTGCATCAATGAAAATGATTGCATTAAGAGAATGTCTCTTGAGGCAACTCAACAGATTAAAGAAAATAACTTTTTTTTCATGTAATGATGCATTGGACCATATAACCTGATATCCGAGTTAAGAAACTCTAAAATATAATAAAAATGGTGCTATAATTTTACCTAAGTATCTGAATCGTGGTGTTTTGTATACATATAAGAAACTGAGACGTGGTGTTTTGTATACATATAATAAATTAAAGTATAGCAACAGATCATGATGCTGATAATAACTTAGGTTATTATCAGGGTGCATTTACAATTTATTTGCAGTATTATTGGCTTGTTACTAGAAGGCTACAAAGATTTAATTAATCAATTAGTAATATAAGGCATTCCAAATGTAACTTAAGTTTACTGGTTATTTATTTGTTTTGAAGTTAAATATAACATTACTTTAAATTTGTCGTTCCACATAGACGTGATAGGCATGGGTTCACTACAGTTGCGAGGACATAGACAAACCAGAAAGCAGAGAATGGTCGAACATTGCGCTTGGTTACATATGTATTCAATGCCGCAGTAGTGGTGATGGAGTGTTCGACTATGTGATGGGCATAGAAAGATTGAAACAGGTACGCACCTCCTTTTTTCCCCATACAGTGTCTCTCATATTAAGGGGGGGGTGGGAGGGGGGGGCAACCTCTCTTATCGGTATGAGCGTATAACCAAATTGTCACTAACAACAAGTTTTAATGTAATTTTTATAACACATTAATATGTTCAACACTTTATACCCACCGCCTGTTACAAAAATGAAAACCTCAGGTATGTTGAAACATATAAGCATCTCAGAATCATGATCAAATCTATGTACCCATGGATTTCTCCTCTGGAAAATTACATCATACTGTGTCCCAAACAACATCTTGATATTGGAACCCACCGTAAATGTGCACTTCCTCGACAGCTAAAAATGTCCTCTGACCTAACCACAAATGTCAAGGATAAATATTGGAATGTTCTTAAAATAATGTCATCAATCAAATTCACGGAAACTTCAATGTTAATACGACCGAATTAATGTGTGGTACCTTGTATAACTGTATTTGGGGATGTGCCGCCCTTTGGTCCGTATTCCCGGCCTGGCACTGCAGTAACATATATCATTTACTTAGAATACAAGTACATTATTGGGTAATTATCTCGATGAACAAGTCAAATATTTACCACCTCGGGTTTATCAAATTCAATTCGTTAAGTAAACAAGGTGTTAAATTGCAAACAAGAACCCCATCGCAAACAGGAGAATACTTAGAGTAGCCGACACTATACACACTGGCATATAGGCAAATATCACATAGGCATGAAAATTATGCCACGGTGACCTACTCTTGACACGGTTTACTTTCCTTGAGATGACCTATATAGCAAGTTTCACGAGTGTAGATGAAATAGAATCCAAGATATTGAGGGTGTAACGAACAGATAGGGTAGCGCTGAAAATACAAGTCACTCAAACGTGATAATTAGAGCACACTGATGTAGTTTAAATATGGTAGGATTACTCACCTTGATATGCATCAACATTGCAATTTTCATAAGAGTAGGTGAAATAGGATATAAGATATTGAGGATGTAACGAATAGATGGCTGAAAATACAAAAGTCACTCAAGTATGAATATATGGTCACATTGACATAGAGCTGGTATGGTTTAGTTGCTCTGATTAAGATACATCCACATACCAGTGTTCATGGATGTAGGTGAACTAGATTCGAAGAAATTGAGGGGGTAACGAGCGACTTGCTGAATATTTAAAAAGCCTTCAAGAGTGAAAACTAGGTCATATTGACCTTGTATTGACATCTGAGATACAAGCAATTACAAATTTTCATGGGTGTTGCCAAAATAGAGTTAAAGATACTAAAGGTGTAACAAACGGAAAACTGATAATTGAAAAGTCACTTAAGGGTGAAAAATGCGTCAGATTGATCTGACTTTGGTATGATTGAGTCACTTTTAACGAGAATTACACACTTAACAATTTTCATTAATGCAGATGAAATAGTATCCAAGGTATTGGGGGTGTCAGAAAAATACCAAAAAAAAGAAAAAAAAAAAGAAAAAAAAACTAACAAAAAACACATCCACCAACATGTTAAAACCAAAATTGCCACAAAATGCAAAAAACAACAAACAAACAAACCATGAAACGCAGGATATAAAGAATGATAGCAGAAACAGAGAGAAATACTATGCCGATGTTAACCAGTCAACACAAACAAAGGAGCCGTCTGCAGGGAGCAAACGTGTTATAGTCTACGATCTGATTAATTTAGGCGAATGATCACTAGTGAGCGAAAGCGACGAATAGATCACTGATTTGACTTTTTTTATTAGCACAAAGCTACATTGTATTGAATTCAACAATTTTCAGAGAGGCAATCAAAATTATTTACGAGTTTAACATGATAGCAACATTATTGATATCTAGAGATAATGCCGTTGTGTTTACAATTTGGACAGGATCAGAGTATGGTAAAAGCTAGTTCCGTTCAAGATTAACATTCATATACATTGCTTGGAGATATGTACCGGATTGTAGACCAAATTTTTCATCTACCCGTTTGTTAAAAACTTTTTGTTTAAGCTTTAATTGTTTATGATGTTGCCGATTCCAACCGATCTATTTACAGTACAGAACAGAACATAACTTTTATGTTTTGTATTTAACTCTTAGGCCACACACAGGCAGCCTATGAGAATAATAGTAATTTATAAAAGCTGACAGATTGTGTTGTGAATATGTTTAATATGTAGAACTTTTAGGATGCCAACAGAAAATGTGTGTCGATATTCCTAAGTTTTAATTTTTACAATCTTTCTATCGGGAGTGTGCATTACTGTGACATATAAATAGCAAAGGAACACTGAAGTACAATAAAATATTATATAATCTTTAACATAGTATAATAAATTGTTTGTGTACATGATGTATATTAATTTGTGCAATCTATCCAGTAAAGTCATTTGAGTGCATGCATTACTGTACTATTTTAGCAGTTGTCGACCCAAGGGTATCTTTGCTTTTAGAAAACGGGGGATATGAAACATTTGGTCTACTATTACATAAACCTCACGAGCTCTGTATATGAATATTAATCTTCAACAGATTTAGTTTTTGACCATACTTTTATCTCATCCAAAATATGTACAGAAATAGGCATTATCTCTAGATACCGACATTGCTGATTCAATTTAATCAAGTAAAACATGTTATTCACCCATCTGAAAACAATTAAATTCAATATGATGTAGCTTCATAATATTTATATTGTGTTTACAAATATTGAATTAATGTTTGCTCTTCCGCTTTTGTCTTTTCGCTTTGCAAGTGATCATTCGTCTAAATCAATCAGATCGTAAACGATAACACATTTGCTCACTGTTTCTGGCTCCTTTCTTTGTGTTGATTGGTTAACATCGGCATGTTATTTCTCGCTTTACAACTATCATTCTTTATATTCCGGTTTCAGCATTTCATTATTCGTATTTTGTGTGTATTTCTGTTCTAGCATGTTGGTTGAAATGTATTTTACGATTCTGCCACATAAAGACTTAAATGTGTAATCATCAAATTTCGCTATATTACCATTTTTTCATCTCCATTTATTGTCGTATTTAGATTTCAAATAGCACGAACGATAGTAGGTTATATCTGCTGAGTAAGTAGGTAGGTAGGTAGAGAGAGAGAGAGAGAGAGAGAGAGAGAGAGAGAGAGAGAGAGAGACAGTTAGAATTTATCGAAATTTCTCAATGTATTAATCTGTTTGTATTTTAGAGTATCAAAAATTCCAGTTAGGTCCTTTACTCTCTATATTTACCTCCTTTATTGTGATTACAACCTGTTTACATACTTGTCCGCTGACGCGTGATGGATGGAAAGACGACGACCGAGCCGTTTGCCAAAGTTTAATCAGACTCAAGACCAGCCGAGCGTATAAGGTATCTTTAAGATATGATTAAAAGGAAAATGCAACTATACGAGGTAAAATTTATTGATACATATTGTTTGTCATTGATCCCATATTCATTTACCAGAGCGAATGGGGAATGAATCGATGATGATCTTTGGAACGACTTTATTACTCACCATTGCCTTCCATGTAAAACAAAAGTGCGTTTGGTTTTGGTTTAGATATACAGAATAATTAACGAATCCCCAAGCTTCGCCTACCACACAATTTTATCTAGTTCACTATCATACCGTGCGCAGTAACTCAACATTAGCAACGAACCTGTGCAAGTAAAGCCTTTCAAGCTACCCGGCATTGATTCCTGAATAATAGACTATATATAAGAATGGGTAAGAAATATGAAACTTTTAAAGCGTATAGGATTATATAATTATTTGTGAGGTAAGGGAAGACTATATAATATCCATTCACACAAACACACACACACACACACACAGAGGGCCGGCGCAAGGGTAATTTGGTGCCCTATGCGAACCTTTAGCCTTGCGTCTCCCCTTGCCCAGAATTGACTTTCGGAAATGAGTATTGTACATTTATTCTTCCCTTCTGTTGTTCTCTTTCTATTTTTAGACGCTTATTATCTTCTATTTAACGTTATTTCTCTTTCTTTTTTTTCATTCAGTTTTTTGCCGCCCCCCCCCCCCCCCAATAAAAATTTTTTTGCCGCCCAAGGCGACCGCCTAGTTCGCCTAGCGGTTAAACTGACCTTGCACACACACACACACACACACGGATACAGTCAGTAAAATGGTCACATACTTGTCAATATATAGCGATGAATATTCTGGTAATATTAATGGACAGGTTTATGGTAAGATTTAGAGTAAAATGAACAAATGTTTGTATTCTTATATTTATGTTTAAAACAGAAGAAAGACATTCGAAGAAGACTGAATTTTTAATAAAAAAAAAGGAAAAACAGAAGAAGGAGACTCTGCATTGTCCATACATATAGTAAAAGTGACTAATGGCAAATAAAACGAAAATTTTAAACACTTTTTGATAAATCAATATCAGCAGTTAAACAGAACTTTATAGCCAGTGGTACAGTTCAGTTATAAACATAAGTAATTTTGTTCTGTCTACGCAAGTCCATATGGCCAGGACCTCTGAGCATTTCAAATTATTAAAGTTTTGTTTCAAGTTATGCTTCAGCTAACGTTTTTATCTACTTAAAATATGCTAAAGTACTGTTGAAAAATAACTACAATTTTAGTAGCACAAATTTATTGTAAATAAATAGTACAATATTAGTAGTACAACAGTACACTTTAAAATAAACGACTGAAGAGCAACATATAAGACATCTATGCTACAATCAAATCCTGAAAGTACAGTTTCTTACATAAAATGTCAATAAATTGTGAGAACAAATTAAACGTGGCCAGAAGAAGATAAAATATTCTGAGGTGAAGGTTTGATTAACTGAACAATCTACCAATACATTACACAAGCAAGCCATAAAAATATTTCCATACAGAAGTGTCTTTGTTAGTCGCGTGGATGACCAGTGGCAAACAGAAATCGTTGACCTGCAAGCATGCCATTCATTGAACAGTGGATATAAATACATTTTGACAATAATAGATGTTTTTTCAAAATACGCTTGGGCAAAAAAAAGTGAAAACACAAAAAGGAGACAATATATACGATGTTTTTTAGAGAAATAATTATCGAGCAAAAAAGACAAAAACTTTAGTTCGATGAAAGGAAATAATTTTACAACCGAAAGGTCAAGGAATCACTGGAGAAAGAAAATATAGAATACCTTTCCACTTACTCAGACGAAAAAGCGTCTGTCATAGAAAGAATTTTTAGAGCTCTAAAGACGAGGATGTGGAAATATTTCACTCGCAATGAAACCAGCTGTATTGCGTAACCTTATTGAGGGATATAATAATATTTATCACAGATCGATTGATATGTTACCAATTAATGCCATTGACCCTAAAAATAGGTCTAAAGTATGGATTAACCTATTTGGGTGTCTGAGTACTGATACATATAGAACGCCTACATTTAAAATGGGTGAGAAAGTTAGGATTTCAAAATATAAATCTATTTTTAGCAAAAATCTATCTTCCAAATTTCACGTAAGAAATATTTGCAATCAGGCAAGTAATTTTAGGTGATCCTATTGTATTTAAAGTGGACGACTTAAAGGGAGATCATATTAAGGGGAGATTTTATGAGAAGTTATCGTAATACGATAAATGACATGACGTGTTCAAGGCTGAAAACAATTGGAAAGGATATGATGATTCATGTAATAGTTCTGAGTTCAATGAAAATATTATGTCGCTAAAATAAATGAAACATGTAAAATCCTTTACTCTAAAATTTAAAGAACCATCTCGGAATAAATTCAAGCAAATTATTCTGAAAGACTTCTTGTGTGATGAATAATACCACTTAAAAGTTCTCAAGATGTCTGCTGGTACTGTAACAATATTTTAGACAATAATGCAATTTTCATTATCTCTGCTAATAATATTGTATGTTTCTACTCGTAAATTTTTAAGCAGATAATTCTAAACTTGCGAAAGAACATTACAAATATTTTTGAGGAAAATGGGTTTAGTATTTTTCAGATTTTTTATTTTAAATGGTCTGAAGAGGCAAAAATAAATTAAAAAAATTAATGATGTTAAAAGTTTAAATGGTGTGCAAGAAACAATGATTTTAGAGAAATATAACAATGACAGATTCATATGTATAAAAATTTTTTTTTAGTAAAATACATGGATAAGAATGGTGCATGTTACAATTGTTGTGGCGAACATAAGACCATTGATCAAATGGAACTTCGAAATACAATCCATCAAAGGTGTAAAAACCGTGCAAATATTTCTAAATCAAACTGGTATTGTAATGCAGGAAATAAACAAAATCAGTGAATACGACCAGAAAATACTTACTGGTGAATGTGAACAAGCGGCAAGAGGATACTCATTATTCAAAAAGTGAATTTCACACTGGAAATTTTATTGAACTGTAATTAATGGTGAAAAAAATTGCTTGATACAAAATTACCAAAATCTGAAAACAGATGATTCAATCTTCCTCTAATTCGCCTTCCTACGAGAAAAGAAATAAACAAAAATAGAACTCAAACCAACTATAAAATGATGACAAGAAGGCTCAAAGACTCATTTAATATGCGTTTAAACGAGTATAGATTTGAAGCTGGAGATTATGAAATGAAAGAGGATTTTGTTTCGTTGTTGTTGTTGTTGTTGAAAAAGTCGAACCATACGTGTGGAAAATAATAAGTAGAAAACTTAACGATTTGGGTCCAGTAAAAGTCCAGCTAGATTTATTGATTAAATTCGCAGTGAGAGAACATGGCACATATATCATTATGTTGATTTGTATCATAGAAATTGCCTGTAAACATAATGAACAATAATGAAATGGAAAACAAAGTTCAAAATATGTTTGATATACTAGACACAAAATTTAGTTAGGAAATAAATCCTGATACACATCGGGGTGTTGTCCGAATAATTTATCTAACGCTTCATATATATATATATATATATATATATATATATATATATATATATATATATATATATATATATATATATATATATATATATATATATATAGGTAAATAAGAGGAGATTCATGCATAGTTTTACCAAATGGTGAAAAAATAAAAACCTTACCTTAATGTACAAAATAAAGATAATATATCTTTTTTATTACATGGAATCTATTATAAACCCACCAAAAGTTAATCCGTACAGGTCACAAAAAATGGCCTTTCTAAATATAAATATTGGTTTAATAAATGTCAAATAAATGTACAAGACGTAAATAAAATTAAGAATGAATTTAATACATAATTTAATGTTTACAAAACAGTATACAAACTTAGATAAAGTCAGTTAGAATGACAGAAAGTGAAAGAGATAATCTAACTGTATTTGGTAGGAACTATTATCATTATTGTGTAATGAAGGATTTGCCACAATTAATATCATCTCAAGTAAGCAAAATGCATGATAAAACTACTTTCGCAAGAAGTGTCTGAATTTTTTATTTGTATTCTGAATTATCATTGCAAGGACACGAAATATATTGTAGTAAAAGAGATAACACGATAGACATAATGCCTCTAAAGGGTTCTGTTGTTACAGTTAAAAACTACACTCACCATCTAAAAGTTCCTTTTTATTTTGTATTGTGACTTTCAAAGAATCATAGAACCAACAATTGGCAGTAAACAAAACCAGAATAAATCATGGACAACAAGACAGCAAAACACAAACCATCATAATTTTGTCTCAACATTAAATCAATCCAGAAAAAAATGCACAAATTAATTTTACAAATATTTTCAATTAATTGCAGATACTGTTTATGAAAAACTAGGATAAAAAAAAATGCTTCTTAAATTATATTCACTGATGAGATTAAGAAGCGTTATGATTCCACCAACATATGACATATTTGTAAATGGGAAATTAATGAAATTAAAGATACCAACTACATCGTGATCACCTGAAAGGTAAATTCAGAAGTCCTCCACATATAAAGTATAATTTAAATTACAAATATCCTAAATATATACCACTAATTATTCATAATTTTTTCTGGACACGACTCTCGTCTGATTATCAAAACCTTAATAAAAAAAAAAACATACAAATCAAGAAGTATCAATAATACCAAATAACGATGAAAAATACATTTCGTTTAGGAAGAAATTTATAGTCGATAGATTTGAAAAATAAGGCAAAGAAGTTTAAGTAAATAGAATAATCAGATCCACAGATGGCCATCAATTTATGACTCGATCACTAGAACAACCTGCTACATATGATAAATTCCCAAACACAATATAACATTTCAAAAGCATGGAACCAAAATATTTGAGAAAGGTTATCAATCCGTATGAAGACATGGATTTGTTTTAAGATTTTGATGAAACTAAATCACAAAATAGAACAAATTTATTCAAACTTCAGTGGATCAGGAATGAGCGAAGCAGAGTAACAGTATGTTAATGATGTCATGAAACATTTTAAATGGAATTCACTTGATGACTTACACGACTACTATGTAAAGAAAGATACTCTAATGGTATGCGACAATTTTGAAGAATTGTATGTATGACAAATTATAAATCAGATCCAGCACATTATTTTAGTGTACCTGGACTAGCTCATGGTGATAGTTTTAAAATAAATCAGGTAGAATTAAAATTGCTCACAAATTATGTTATGTTCCTGATGATTGAATATGAAGGAGGAAGGAATTAGTATGACACCAAATAGATGTTAAAGCAAATCATGAGTATGATAATAATTTTGATAATTCAAGACCAGTGATGCCCATTATGTTCCTTGTTATCACCAGTTTCAATGACTGAGCCATGTGCCAGCCTATACCTGTCAAAACTTAAAATGGGCATCTAAACAACAAATCAATGTATTCCAACAAGATTTGTATGTCTTTAAGGGATGATGACATTTTTACTGGAATTTTAGAAGTAGATTTATGAGTGCCAGCACGTTTGCACCACTATTATAAAGATTATCATCTAGCAGCAGAGAAACTAATTCCCCAAGAGTCTGATTTATCTTCATTGCAGAAGAAATTGATAAAAGATAAAAGGGTACAAAACCATCAGTACCTAAATTATTGTGCACGTTAAAAAACCCAAGAAAGATGTTATCCACTATCGTAATTTTAAGTTATAAGTTAATTTAGGAATAAAACTTAAACATATACATATCACAGTCTTATTTGATCTAGACCCATGGCTACAATTTTATATTGAATTGAATATATGTGTGAAACAAAAGCAACCAGTTACTCTGAAAACGGACAATGATCTACGAGTATCTGGAAATCAGTGATATTCTAAATTCTTTCCATATGCAATTAACTGAACATCTTCTGTACCAGTGTTTTGTGCATTAGCCGCTCCTGATCTTAACTTTCTCAGTATTTCATAACTTATTCCTTGCTCTATTTTGATTGTTCTCACAGATACTGGTAGCCATAAATCTTTAAGCACCATTAAAATGTTGTAATCATTGAGCTTAAAAATATCATCACTTCCATAAGAAATGGTTATGTCTCTAATAAGCATTCTTCCCAAATTGTTCACAACTGTATTGTTAGTGTTTCCTTTAACTTTATATGGAATTAAATCAAATGAAAACAAAATACCAGGTACAATTAAGACATTTGATCCTAACCTATTTATTACCACTTGTAGCATTTGTGTAAGTTTTATACTACTTGGTGTACATGTAATACAGTGATGCATTGAATTAAGATGTTTTACAACTTATGATGTTTTTTTTTTTTTTTTTTTTTTAGTTATTTCAGTTCTGAGTAACCAAGAGTTCTCTTAATCTTTCATTCGGGTAATCGAGTGACTTTTCTCTGTTCTCGTTACACTCATTATTTTTTTTATCTGCAACTCTTCAGACTTTTATCATGCCTTATTCTTTCCACGCTTGCAGCATTTTAATGAAATAATTGAAATATAAAATTAATTCCTGGAAATTCTAAAGCATTAATAATAGTTAGTTCCTCGAATCATAATTGCTTCTGTTGTCATAATTACACTATTTAATGATAACAAATTATGACTGTCTCTGATATCAAATGTTAATTCAAATGATTCTTCACTATTATCAACTCTTCTAACTTAACAAAAATGAAATAGTGCCCTCTTCTAAATATGTTAGTAATTCATTTATTATATATTTTTCTGTTGGGCCCCAGATGGCTGAGTGGTCTAGGCGCTCGCCTTTACCGATCACTGACATGTCACCTCTGTCAGCGTGGGTTCGAGTCTCGGGCTCGGCCAACCTCGGTATGTGAGAAAGATTGCCTGTAGCTTCCCGTGGGTCGATGGTTCTTCCCGGGTTTTCCCGGGTTCTTCCTCCACCAGATATACTGGCCGCCATGTTTAGCCTATCATGTGCTGAAAAATGGTGTTAAACCCACAACAACAACAACATATTGTTCAGTTAATTTATTGATATCTACTGAGAAAACAAAATTATTATTATTAACCAATAATTTAACATAAAATTCAAGAATTGGCCGAAGATATAATGTTTCAAGTTGAATTTTTTAAAATATAAACCTAATTTCTTTATTTCAATGACATAATAATGTGTTATCTATTGTTTGCAACTTGGAGCGTAATCAAATCTATAAGTAGCTGATATTCTTTGAGAGATGTTGTAAAACCAGACAATAAGTCTAAAAAACCGTAGTTATCAAATACCCATCCAAATCTATTTAAAGCATTTAGACCATTTATTATTTCAATAAAACAAAATCTAATATATTGAGAAAATCATAAAGCAATATACTTACAGATATTAGTTCTGTATCAGACCTTATAAATTTAAGAACTTGATCACTTTGCTCTCTTAAACGTTTTCTAATTTAATCAATTTTAGTATTTATTGCAATATTCCTCATTCCAGTTTCTTTAGTTAAATCAGTTTTAAATGTCTTTGTCTTCTTCTATTTCCGATTTAACGGTATCAATTCTTTCTCTTAATGCTATTTTTGTTTTCTTCAATACTTGTACTGATTGCGAAGTGTTTCTATTTAGGATCTGTTTTAAAGCATCTGTTTCTGTTGTAATCTTTTGTTCTTATTCATTTAAATATTTTCTTAATCGTTTCACTTTTTGTCTAAATCATCAATTCTTCCTTCTACGACACGAAATATTATTAACTATATCTCTCGATCTGTATATCCCCTTAGTATCTGTTTTTAAGTCTTCAATTTTAGTGGTAAATTCATTTTTTTGTGTTAGCGGTTAATAAGGCTTGATCTTTTAGCGGTTTAATATTGTGACATAAGTTAGTAATAGATAAATCGTAGCACGTCTTTATAGACAAAATCATTCTTTCACTCACACTTATTTTGTTGTTGTTTTCATCAATCTTTCTGGTCATCTATGTGAAATCATGTGTGTGTGTGTGTGTGTGTGTGTGTGTGTGTGTGTGTGTGTGTGTGTGTGTAACTGCGACAGTGTATTAGCGTTAGTAGTTAGTTTATCTTCCAACTTTATCACATCAGCTGTAAAGTCATCAACTAACATTTGAATGTTTATTTTTTTTCCTCGACGTTTAATTCTTTTTTTAATTATTGAAGCTGAGATGTAAAATATTGTAATTTTCCAGAGACTTTTTATTCCCGCTATGTCTATCTCTAAGGCAGATATCTCACTTCTTATGCTTTGTTCAATGGGTTGTAAGTATTGTTGTATATTTGGTGTTTCTCCAGGTCCCTTCTCTCTCTAACCGTTTGTACAGCCTGTTAGTAATGGATACAGTAATTAATCTCTTCGTTAATAAATCTTTGTTCATCTCAAATCTTCCTGTTTTCGTCTATTTGTTTCTGCAGTTCTGATATTTTGGTTGTTTTTTTTTTTTAGTTTTGTTAAATAGTTGTCAATTTATTATCAACTTGTTCTCTCCATGGTTTTATATCTTTCAAATTATTATCATTACGTATTTGCATGTCAATTCCTTTCTCTGCTAAAATATTACTAGCTGCATCAGATTTATCTACCGGATCTCCAACATTTGTAATAAGGTGATTATTTAGGTTTAAGTCGTTGTTTATTGACTGCTCTGGTACATCGTCTATCTCATTTGTTTTCTCCAGAGATTTAAAACAAAAATCACTGGAACCTCTTAACGATATTTTTCCAGTAATGTTAGTAATTGTATTTACTTAACCTGAAACGTCAAAATTATTTGCCTGAGCTACGCAAAAACAATCTGTAATGAACATACCGTCAATATCGATAACTTTCCCTTCTTCATCTTTATTGCTGATATTCAACCTATTTATGGTTCCTCTTTGCAATATTTTGTATGAAATCCTTGTGAAAACGTTTTTAACAGGTAATGACTCTAGCAAATTTGAATAGCTGCCATTTAAGTTTTGGTGTTATTGATGTGGTCTAGGAAAAAGTATAAATGTTTAGGTTTCAAACAACCACAAATTTTATCAGATTCACTATATCTATGTGTAGATTTCTGCTTATTAAATCCTAACAATTTAGTGTTGTAGTGGTTATGTATAATGTGTAATTATTGCTCGGTGTCACTAAAACTTTTGAAATGTATTTTAAACCTTCAATAGCAATATTTTCTTCACTGCTGTTATTAGCAGCCATTCACCTTTTGACTTTGCTCGTGTACATTTCAAAGTTATAAAATCCATCTGCAAGAAAAAAACAGTTTTTGTTTCATTCTTGTCGTTAATGTAATATAATATATTGTCTGGTTTTTTATATAGATCATTTAAAATATTGTAATGTATAACTACAAAATCTATTCTCTGTAATGAAATGGGCAATTAACCATCTCAGTTAATGATTAGATTGGAAAGATAAATTCCTCTCTCGGATTGTCCTTCTACTGTGATGAAACTTTTCATTTATGTAGCGGAAATTAAAACAGTTAACATTAAAAAGCAGTAGATACATATTTTTCATTTACTTTGTTACTTCCGTTATTATCATACATTTCCTGTTTGCTATAAGCTTCTCCAAGTCTCTTTTTCCTTTCGTTTCTTTCCCACGTCTACATATTTGTTGCTTATTTTTTCCTGATTGCATTTTTTATTTTCTTGTATCTGTTATAATCGGTAAGTATCAAATTAAATGCATCGTGACTTATTTCGTTATCGCTTATTGCCTTACTCACCATATCACCAGTAATCTTTAACTTATTTGAACTTACTTCATAGCAGAGGTTACAATCTCGTCGTTTTTATTAAACGTTACCGTATACAAGCTTTGATTTGAAAGCTTTTGCTACAAACGTATAGTTGCAATAAATACATTAAGGATTATAAATCCTGTTGCTATTCCTGCAATTCCTAAACTAGTAGCTGCTATACCCATCCCATCTGAAGCTATTACCATGCTAAAATATACCCAGTTAAACAACACTGTATACATTGTTATTCTGTCTTCTAACACCTCTGTGATATTCGACTTTTTTGCAAATCATTTTTAATTTCGTTGATCTTTTGCAACCTAAAATTAATGCCATTATCTGTAGGTGATAATACCGGATGCAGTGGTGGTGCACATGTATATCCTCTCCCATTTATATGTAAGATATATGAAGTTTTCTAGTGAAAACATATCTAAAAATGATAAAATACCATCACAAAACGAAATAGAATAACACTATGTAAAAGTAGAATCTTTGAAAACTGGTAACTGGATAATTGGTTTAATTTGTCTGTTGCAAACTTGTTCGACTCTCTCACTTATTCTCTTTTATATCATTTTTATATTCTTTTTTAAATGTTAAGTGTGTGGCAAACATATATATTACACTGACTGTTAATGGAACAAATGCATCGATTACAAAATATCCAGCACAAATTTATTAAGAATTATTTTCATTGTTTTCGTTTTAACGAACTTGAGACTTGTTCTCTAGAACTTTTTCGGTACTCTCGATTTCATCTGTTATTGTTTGTTTGTTGTTGTTGTTACTTGTTTGGTTGGGGTTTTTTTTGAGGGGGTATTTGTTTTGTTTTTTTTGTTGTTTTTTTTAAATATATATATTCAAAAATTTCTCAAACTTGCACTCAATATAGAAATAGGTAATACTAACTTAAATGAGAGAAAGTCAGTGAAATATCTTATTCCATTTGTCATCGTGCAATCTTTTTTTAATTCTATCTGTAATTTGTGTAAATTATCAACTGGAAGAAATTTACTCATCAGATATGTCACTCCATATATTATTACATCTTATATTAAATTTTGGACATTTGAGCTATACCAATGTTTATTTCCTGCTTCTATTCTTCTTCTTCATAGCTTTTTGTTGCATAGCTACTGTTATTAATAGCTTTGCTTCTATCACCATTATTTGTTATCTTCCATAAAGCCCAATTCGTTTTAAGTTTGTGTTTGACCCATTTAGATAGTGTAAAATGGCAAAAGTTGGCGAAGTGGAATTTGATAATCCTGCTTATGATCCCAGTAATTTGACCACATTTACGATCATTTATAATATATAAAAATAATGTTACAGAAAGGTTATCTAATGAGGGATTTGAAACTCCTCAACAAACTACTGCTTCTATATGTGTAGTGGATCAATACAAAGAATTTATAAAACACGATTTAAGCATAGATGAAACACAATATATATTAATTAGTCGTTCATTAAAGACTAAAACAGGAATATTATATTACCAAGCTGTAGGCCAATATACTATATACATTTGTAAAAAAGAATAAACTAAATAATATGCTAGCACCTAACTTTATAGCTACACAAAAAAGTCGAAGTGACTTTCTAAAATATTTAGGTTGGAAAAGAGAACGATATAAAGGTAAATCGCCAAATGATCAATCTGCATGTATACCCTTGCAACAATCTTTTGAGCCTATTGTTTAACAACTGCAGCCAATAAAAATTGCATAGAAAATAGAAATGTAAGTAATTAACACAAATGAACCATTTGAACAGCAAGTATAAGAAGTAAAGACTATGATAGATAAATACCACAATATAATTTGTAGTGGGCCACCGTCTAAATTATATACGCTGGAAGAAGAAATTGAATTTATAGGTTATGCAGATGCAGATGCAGTGAAAGTAGTTGAATTAAAAAAATACCATTGCAATCAGACGTTGAAATGTATGACATACAAATAGAAAAGATACAAAGGGATATCTGCAAAGAAACAGATGCAACTAAAAAAAAGAGAAATTCCATGAACTGTTGTACAATACTGAAAGCAAAAAAACACAACTAGTTGGACATTAAACAGATTTAGAAAATAAGTTTAGAACAAATATTAGCAAAAGAAATCTCAAATTTAGAGAAAAGTTACCATTCAGTGAAAGGTCGAAACAAGTGTTCAAAAACATAGGTATAACTATTGCAACCAACTAGTTTTACGGCAATATGTATGATACCAGCAACTCTTTAAAAATTTAAAACAAAATAACTCGATAGCTACGAATATACTTTAAAAAGTAAAGTAGACCAGCTCCTCCAACCATTGTAATAATTATAAACGCTTGTTGATTTTTTTCATGGTATATATCTTTTAATTTATGCGCAGTTTCTGTGGTATAGATTCCAAAACTTTTCATCATTTTTGTCCTTCCTGTCTGCATAATTCTTACTCACGGTCTCTTCTTTTCTATCGGTTACTACCTATTTTATTTTTTTACGAATTGTTACACTGTTTATCAGCTGCTGGAATTCCATTTGTTTTATCACGTCAGTATTTATATTTGTTGCCATCCATTATGCCCAGTTTAATTTAGTTTGATAAAATTTTATGCCAAACTTTGATCCACATATATTCATTCTATCGTCATCGTCAAATTTTAAGGTGTAATTCTCCAAAATGCTCAATGGCTTATACACAAAACTGTTGTTTTCAGTGTAGTATATTTTTACTCTTCATAAATGTTTTTGATTTCTTTAATAGGTGGAGCGTTAAAGTTAGTTACTGGACAAGGATAAGGTGTACTGCTTGTTAGTTTTTGAAATCTGAAACCCATTATTTTTATATATCTAAAGTTTTACATTTTATAAGTTAAAAAAATATATAATAATACTTATTTCACTTGTTATTGTTGCAACATATGTGTTTAAAACCGTAAGAGTATCTGAATTAAAGATTGACAGGCATGAAAAAAGTTGTCTTCAGATTTCAGATTTTATGTTTTTAAAGTTTAGCGTCTAGCAATCATCTTTTGGTCTTTAATGTGTAACGTTTACAGTTCAGAGTCATCTTGTAGCGTCTGGCGATCATCTTTCAGTCTTATTACGGGACCGACGACTCCTAAAATTCTATAGATCAACTTTCAGAGTTTGGTGTCTCTGTTAACGTCGATCCTCATTATTCAATCATCTTTGAGTTGTCTGATGGGTTGTGTCTCCAAAGTATTGGACTCCGGGCATACAAGTTTGGATATAAATTTCGGAGAGAAAGGCCTCAGAGCTGGGGGTGGGTTGTTTATTTTTAAATACGGTAGTTTGTGGCTGAGCCAGCAATCATAATCTGAAAATTTATTGTAGTGGGTAGGGTGGGGTTTTTTAAAAATAATTTTTGTTTCGTGGGGGTTGGGTTGGGAGTTGATTTTTGAAAATAAAAAATACGACTGCCTGTAGCTGAGCAAGAACGCATCATGTGAACGCCACTGGAATACTACATAAGAGATCATGGATCATATTGGCTTAAATAACTGGGCTTAAACCAAGGTATGAAGTTTAAATGAACCGGTCTTGTCGAATCTGATTATGAATCAGATTCTTAATGACCTATCTTGTACCACTCAGCTAAGAGTTTATCTAGGTCTATCTCTTGCAAATTTAACCATCCACACACCACACACGTACACACACACACACATAGTTGCAGTTAGGATGTATTTCTGTTGTGATGTTTGAGAACGTGAAAGTTAATTTTGGCTTGGATTAAAATCACCTTTCACTCTTTACTAATTTATTATCTTATATATAATCGATAGTCCACTAATAAAAATATATAAAGTTTAAAAAATAATTTGTAATCTATTAATAAGCTTTACCACGTACTGATCGTGTTTTTCAAATGGAAGAACCGGCAGTCTCTATAAAGAGATGGATGGAAACGTTATTCCGGAAAAATGTATCCTGCCCTTCTCCTCAGCCCCCCCCCCCCCCCCCCCCCCCCAACTAGCACCCACCCCACTCCAATTTGATGACGGTCCATATCTTCTGTGAAATATTTCTAAAACGGGTCCAACTACACCAACAAGTTGTTCTATGCCTCTTTCTTTATCTTTATAATCAGTCATGTCGGATAAATACAAAAAAAAAGAGGCGGATATCAACTCGTTTGTCTAACGGGGTCATAGTAACAAGACCCAACATCCTTATCAATGCACGGAATGCAGAGCTCAGTCCCAAAAGTAACTACCAAACGCTGACATCCACGCAGATGAAGGTTGGTAATACATTCCTGATACTGACAGCACTTAAAAAATTACTGAAAAATTATTAAACTAACTTACAAAACAAGAAAAATTACAATTTTAATAATATATTGGATATACACACACCAAAAAATACTTCGTTAGCAAGGCAAAGCAAAAAAAAAAATTAAAAAAAAATGAATTATAGGTCTTTATATAAATGTTAAAATACAGTAGAGTTACGTCATAGAAATGGAGTACTTTGTGTGCGTATTTACATTTTAACCAAATCAAATATGCTGTTTTTCTTTGAGACAAAAGTTCATTTAGCTTTTTCATTTATATCTTTAAGTTGTAGATGTGGCTGTTTAATAGGTTCATGGCATTTCAAGAGGACAAACAAGTTTTTTTCTTGGAGCAGACTAAAGACTACATACTGACCCCACTTCAGGATCTACCACACTTTGGACAATGAAGCAGCTTACCTTAGCCACTTCTGGGCCGATTTGGGCAACTGTCATCTGCTTCCGGAAAACCAAGATTTGACATTGTAACTAGTGTGGCCATTGTATTTTGGACACTCCTTAACAGCACCGCAGATGTAGAAAGATCATTTTTCAATGCTGAGAATGGATCTTCATAAAGGTTTGAACAACAGTACCATCCAGGTCAGTGGCAGCGCTGGGGAGGGGAGGGGGCGCTGTGGCAAAGTAGGGGCGCCACTAAAGAACATTGCCCCCGAGCGCCTCGGTAGTGTAGCCACTATAGAACATTGCCTCTGGGCGCCTCGAACCCTCGCGCCGCAACTGCATCCAGTCTCTGATTAGTGCAAATAGGAACACTAATGACACTTCCATCACCTTGAAGCCCTCCACTGAACATTGAGAGCGGAAAAGTCTGTATCTAGTACAATGAATTTAAAAGACAGAAACTTCGTGTATTTTTATTTAATATTTGTATGATTGTGATTTTGTGTGTCTGTGTGTGTGTGTGTGTGTTGATGGCATTTGAGAATGCCATATATACCAACGTTTCTTTGTTTGAAAGTGTATTAAATACTTTAAAACAACAACAACAACAAAACCAACTTTATTTTCTTTTATTCAAATTTGAATTTGCAGTCATTTTCTAATAGCTTATATGAGTATATGAGTAGATAGCTTATTCTCGATTGTATGACGTCTCTTTTTGGGCTTAGGTCCACTGACCTTTCTTGGGAGCACAAAACGCACTTTTTTGAGTCTCAAAACACACACACACACCCACACCCACACCCCACACCCACACGCACATACTGTCTGGAAGGTTTGCAGATATGTTTATAGCGAAATTATATTTTCCAGAAGAAAAAAAAACTCTGTTCAAGAAGATGTCCCTTTCACGTCCTAAATGGAAATTTCGTGAGATGTATGTAGGTATCTATGTATGTATGGGCTTAACGACACATCAACACAGTCTTGGCTATATATGTCTGAGCACAATCTCGCTAAAAATTGGTACAGCAAACACCTTGCCAAAACCCTTTAGCCAAGAGTAAATAAGCACGATGAGGCAAAAAGATAAAAAGTAAAATGTTGCAAAACCTCCCGAAAAGGCATACAAAACAAATATAAAAGCAGAAAGGGTAATATCCTTAAGTATTTATTGAATCGAGGTCAAAATTTGTCTATATAAACCGCACTCGTTTAAAACGCGCAAGACCTCAGTTGAAACACCAGTGTAACGACGGGACGCATACGGCAGACAGGTTGCATACATTACTCCCCTGTCTATTCTCCATCCCCGAGCAAAGTACTCTATATCGTCTACCCCTGCACTCAGTCGAATCTTGATTCCGAGTTTGTTTTTTTGTTTTTTTTTTCTTCTTTCTCCTGAACCGTGCTACTCGTTGTAATTCATTAGGCAGTGTCAATAGAATGCCAGACCATTCAAAATTCATGAATTCAAAGGGATCAAACCTGGGGAAAAGTAGAGAACAGAAGCAGGAATAATCGAAATAGAGTAGGACAAATTGAGATCGAATATTCTGCATTCCACAATTGCTACTTTTATCGTTTTCGTGTCAAGGTTAAAACAATTTATGAATGACTGTTAGGAAATATGTCGCCTTAATAGACATTTTAAACGCACAAAACTGGTTTTAGCAATAAAGATCTTCAAGACACCAAATTTTATTTCTAAAAACATCCATTTTTATGAGTTCTTTGACTTATTTTACCAGCAGAAACTCGACAATTTTGTGAGTGTCACAACCTTCAATTTTCAAAAAGGTACAATGAAATTCAAGGAAATATTTAAACTCAGCTGTTCAGCACAAGTACAGTAGATACATACAAGCTCGCGAATGAAAACTCACTAAATATAATACCTAATTTCATGCTTTCAATCAAGACTAAATTAATGAATCAAGTGTAAAATTAAATTCATATTATAAAATCACAGCGAACATTACTGAAACAAAATTTAAAAAAGAGAAAATAGAAACCCATTTTCCCAACTTGACCTTGATCTACATTTCTCTCCTTGAGTGAACTAAAGACGGTGTTGACATGATACAGATAGAAACAGCTGATAAATGATAACGTCTATAGGAGAGAGAGAGAGAGAGAGAGAGAGAGAGAGAGAGAGAGAGAGAGAGAGAGAGAGAGAGAGAGAGAGAGAGAGAGAGAGAGAGAGATGGGGGGGGGTCTTTTAGGAAGATCGTTGATGGGGAAAAATTTAAAATGTATATCTCCCGAAAGGACATGTATGTAACCTTAGAAGTACAGACTGCAAACATCGTTTTCAATTATTTAAGCTTCACAAGTCAAGGGAAATAACTTCTGCACACTTGTTGGGGGGTCACTCGCAACTAGACACTTAATTTCAATATTGACTGGCATTTTCACGTACTTGTCATTTAATTTTGTTGTTTCATTTATACAAGACAGGATTGTCATTATTATCAGTCAGTGTCGTGATAAGTTCATTTTGTAATACAAGTGAAATGAAAAATAAACTCCACAATTTCACTGACTATCAGCGCAAGAATACCATCACACCCATATCCGTAAACCTTGGAATGCTGTGGTGTTGTATGTGGAACCCGGTATACTAATTAAAGCTTCTAAATCCAAAGTAGTTGTATTTTCTGACATGAATTAAGAAATACACAATTTTCAGTGTTAACAACGAACAGTCAGATGTTGTGGAAGACTTAAATTATCTGTATTCAAACAAAATGTCCGTTGTAAATGACAATTCATACAAGAGTCATGCTGTTATGTACTTGACCAAAATCACAATCTGAGCGAAATTAAATATCATCTTTGATCAGGTTGCCCGGATGACAACCTTTATGCTGTTTTCAGTATAAAAAAAATTAAAAAAGAAAAGAAAGAGTATGTTTACAATCTGATCTTAAGTGGCAACTTTTGGATTCAATCATAGGCTCATTTTTTAATTTTATATTTTTATCCCTTTTTTTTACATGGGTCATATGTGTCTTCGTTAAAATAGTACTATTCACAATAAAGTTCGTTTAATATTTTTTTAAGATGGCTGTAACTCTTACAACAGATCAGCTCTTAATGTTACGGTTTACAGAGAACTAGGTTTGTAACTTTCAAAGATTAGTCTATCATGGTGCAAACTTATTTATGAAAAGCAAGATATAATTTATTCTGTTAATATTAAAACATTCGTTTGATGCTGAAGATTTTATTACCCACCCTCTCTGGATTTACTGTGTTCACATCTCTGCAAAATCTGTAATTTTCTGAATTTTTCTTCATCAGAAAGTGGATCACCAGTTGGATTCATGATTTCCTTACATTAAAGAGATATTTCAAGTACAGAATTTTTAAAAATCGTTTAGATCTGAAGGATGGCTTCTGAAATTACTGGTTTACTCTTGCAAAAAATAACAAGAAATTGAAAACTAGTTTTTGAACATAGGGGCTTAGGTGACACAGACAAACAACTATGGTATATCTCTGGTACGTATTTTGTTATTATAAATGTATACCACCCGAGCTATCTCCACCCCACACCCACACCACCACTCCATCAATGCCAACATCTTCATATATTTTTTTTTCGTATTTATTTTTCTCTTCATTTGTTCATTTGCAAGTATACATTAACAGGTTTCTGCTGTAAACGCTTATAAGTTACTGTCTGACATTATTACAATATTGTATGTATAGTTTTCTTATAATACCTCATTAGCATGTTTCAATATTTGCAATATTATGCCTTCATTAATCACATCAGTCACAGTATAAAAGTCAATATATTGTTAATGAGGAGAGAGCTCGAAATAAGGTTATGCTTGTTGTTCTATCCTCTATATCTCTTGTTCAGTTTTTTATACTTTCCATGATGACTTCAGCAAATAAACACTGCTGAAACCTAACAACTATGGTCGTGTAATTGATGTCATAAAGCAATATTTGGTTGATAGATTTCCATTTTATTGTTTCAATATGGCTTTTTCTTGCGAGAGATGAAAATATTGATTCTATTTGAATAGTTTAGATCTATTCCAGTAATCGTTTATATTTCTTTACACTTTGATCTTGCATTTTATTACAATGGCTTGAAGATTTTTGGAAATCACAAGACCCCAGAAGGTCCCGCGTTATTATGTTCTTGGATACGACGTTTTCTATGTCAGAATGTTTGACTTTAATTTCCCAGCCAAATTCCTAATTACTATATATTCTAAAGGTTTTGTTATAACGTTCCCTTGTTACAGCGTTTAATTGGTTATAGAGTTTGATTTGTGTTCTCCGCCTGAGAAAATTAGCTTCGAAGCCAGATAAACAATGACGGTCGGTTATAACAAAGGCGTAACAACAAAGGTGCCGAATAACAAAAGCGTGATAATCACACATCATTCATAATCAGTAAATAACAACAATCTGATTAAAATCAGATATCTACGGTCCCTTGTGGAGATCTGATGGACACCGATAAGAGGTCGTGTTCTGTTGACCTTGTGGTTCACCAATCATATCAAAACTTTCAAATTTCTTAAAGTGGCATACGTCATTTGAAACATATCGTTACTAACGATAAATCTCCATAACACGAATCTGCAATGCTTTATCTGATAGGCTACTTAAATTAGGTGGACTGGGAATTCCAAAGGTCACCAAAACATGAACTTGTATCGGTGTCCGTCAGATCTCCACGTACGACTGTGGAGATCTGATTTTAATCAGATTGTTAATAACAAAGGCCTAACAAAGACGCCACGTAACAAAGGTGTGATAATCACACTCATAATCGGTACTTTGGAATCACGGGTTACTGGCTCAAAACAATTAAGGCATAAAAGAAATGTTTCTGTTTTGTACTTTGTTGACTAAATAATTTAGAAATATCGTTTAGCTATCGTTCTATACCTATATGTTGAATAATATAGCACAGCCTGAAGTAAATCGCTTGTATTCATTTTGAATTCTGATTGGTGTAAAAATGGCTGAAAATTCGCCGGTCAGAAAAAGAAAAAATGTCTCTTTAGTCACAAACTACAAATAAGAAAATACGAGGAATATAAGTCAAACGACCGACGTGCTCTAATCCAAAGCCTTGACCAAAAAATGAGCTTGAAATAAATCGGCTGTACGCAATCAATATGATTTATCGTGCATGGCGTGATGCTTCCACAGATTGTCTTGTTTTACAGCTGTTTTATACAAGTGATGCTCATCTGGATTTAGTTATATTCCGTGTGCGACTTTTCCCTCAATTAGATTTGTTGCCTCGAATGCACGTGCAAATTATTTCTTTTTTTTATAGTAATAGTGACTTTGTCATAGCTTCTGCATAGGTTAATTGGGGATGTTTATTAATTTGTCTGGCTTGGGCTGGATAGTGTTGTATACTGTGATTATGTATCAGCCTTCTCCTGACTTTATTTGAACATTATTAGCCATTGTTCCTGTCTCTGTATAATTTATATAAATTATGCATGGTTTTAATTTTTGTATGCATATATATATATATATATATATATATATATATATATATATATATATATATATATATATATATATATATATATATACATATATATATATATATATATATATATATATATATACGAACTCCCATGAGATGTACAGCCAAATAAGAAAAAACGCATTATTGCTGCCTTTGCGTTTTACCATGTTTTAAATAAGTTGACACGCTTAAACCACTCGTGGTAAAATCTTTCACTTTACATATCTTTCAGCGGATTGAATATACCGGTATTTTGGAAACTGACCGGAGAAAATATGAATGTAATTCTCTTTGACTTTTCATGCAAATAACCTCGTGACCGCACCGAGTCTCATCGTTTATCATAAAACAGCACCCAACCAAACCAACCATGATTCTCAGCTTTGTCACCTAGACCATGAATATTGATCTAGAGCAGTACAGGGTTCTGGTTGGGTGTTACCATGCAAGGACAGTGCTGGATTACCCAATAGGCAGACTAAGCACGTGCTTAGGGCACCAGCAAAGCAGGGGCACCAAAAAAAAAAAAAGAAATTACGGGGTTTTTCTTTTGAATTACATTAGGGGGGCACGAGAATCTTTTTAGTGCCTAGGACCTCTTAAGGTTTTAATCCGGCCCTCTGCAAGGGCTACCAGACCTACGAGCAAAAGATGATTAGATACAATCAGATAATTTGTATTTTACTAACATATCACTTTTATCATAGAAGATTCCTCCTATTCATATATACTGCCACACGTAGCAAGGTGTTCTTGTCGGAGTTTTTATCATCGATAGAGCATGACTGTGCATGTGTAAAAATAAGAGAATTAAGGGGACTGTCACCTTTTGTCCGTTTGTTGCTCTTACTTGCTAATGACATTGAAACCAGTCCGGGTCCACGCATGGACCCTAATTCACAAAGAGGCCTCTAAGTTTGTCACGTTAATAGTCAAAGTATGTACCATAAGACTGACCATATAAGCATAGAGTTAAACAAGTTCGATATCATTACTGTCAGTGAGACGTGGTTAGATGAATCAATTCCAACAGAAGATATCTTAATACAGAATTTTCAAGTACCAATCCGTCTAGATAGAAACAAAAATGGAGGCGGCGTAGCTATGTATTTAAAAATAGGAATTCCCTTTACTGAAAAGAACAATTTATTAATACCAAACCTTGAAGCCTTTTTTTTGGCTGAAATAATTCTTACCGAAAGAAAACTCTTAATTGGAACTTTTATGTACACCCACGATTCGATGATTCGACTTTGGTGGAACTTTCAATTGAACAAGCAAAACAATATTGTCAAAATATAATCAGTTTAGAGGACTTCAACGAAGTATCAAGTATCATGGTATCCAGTAGGTGTAGAAATATTACAAATATCATGCATACATTTAATTTATATCAATTGATCGATAAACCCACAATAATTACTAATCATATCTCCACACTGATCGATGTAATATTTATGAGTGACACATTAAACTGTTATGAAAAAGGGGTCTTAGATCCTTTTTGCAGCGATCATAGCCCCGTTTATTGTTGCACACACTTTATGAATGCCCGACAATATAGTTTTAAATAAAAAGTATGGGAATATCAAGCAGCTAATTCGAATTGTACAGAGACTTCTTGTGTAGAGCTGATTGGGATTTTTCTAATCCTTCGATAGTTGAACAGGTGTCCAAGATCTCTCGCAATGTATTAGAGGCAGCCCATTCTGCTATTCCCAATAAAATAATAACAGTTCGTTCTAGAGATCCTCCCTGAATGCACAATAATATTAGAAAATTCATTCGGCAACGGAAAAGAATCCACTGGTGGCTAAAAAAACGAATCTTTCTTTACACTGGTCCAAATTCAGAGATATTAGACACCGAGTAATAAGCGCAGTAAGAAGCGCCAAACTTTAATATTTTAGCAAATTAGCTAATAAACTCCAAGATGTCAATATTGGTCCAAACGTCTGGTGGAATATAGCCAACACATTTCTGAAGCAAAATAGAAAACCAGAGTATCCATTTCTGATACATAATAACCAATATTTTCACTCTAGTCTTGATAAAGCAAACTTATTTAATAAGTATTTTTCTGAACAATCCTTGTTAGATGATACTTCCACTATCCTGCTTTCTACAACTCTTCCTGATATTGGCCTTAATAATATTCAATTAGCATAAATGATGTAGAAGATGTTCTTTCAAATCTCAACATCAGTAAGGCATCCACCCAAGGTTACTTAAAGAAGGCACTCGCATATTATCGCGATATTTATCAGAAATCTTCAATGATTTGCTCCAATCGTCATATTTTCCAATCGCGTGGAAAGACGCTAATGTTACTCCTATTCATTAAAAAGGGTACAAATATGTTGTTTTAAATTACAGACCTATTTCACTACTAAGCGGCTTGGGCAAAACATTTTAAAAATGGGTCTTCAAACAGTGTTACAATTATCTTACAGTCAACAACCTATTTAGTTATTTTCAATCTGATTTTACCCCAAAAGTTTCGACTCCCTTACATCTATGTGAAATGTACAATACTTTTTTGCAAGGCGATTGACGAAAGCAAAGAAATTAGAGTATAGTATATTGTGATATTAGTAAGATCTTCGACAAAGTCTACACAAAGGTTTCATTCATAAGCTAAAAAATATTGGAACTGATGATGGACTTTTGGAATGGTTTGAAATTGTCTCTCAAACAGGACGCAAAAAGTTGTTATAGAAGGTTGCACTGCAGACCAACAACATGTCAGAGCTGGTGTGCCCCAGGGATCTATACTTGGACCACTGTTATTTTTAATTTACATTAATGATATTGTCATTGATGTACGGTCCAATATAAGACTGCTTCCTGGTGATACATCGTTGTCAATTACTGTTGAGGACCCAACTCTGGCTGCTGGTGTTTTGAACGAAGACCTACATAAAATCATTTTGTGGGATAATCAATGGTTAGTTGATTTTAATCCAAACAAAACAGATTCAATGACCATATCCAGAAATCTAAAAGGGAACAACACCCACAACTTTTAATGAATGACACGGTTATTAAGAATGTCACTTCTCATAAACACTTGGACCTAACTGTAAATGAATCCTTGTCTTGGCATATACATATACAGGAAATAACTACATCAGCATGTAAAAGGTTAGACATACTACGAAGTCTGAAATTTAAACTTGACAGAAAATCAGTAGGACTTTATTTCACCTTTATGAGACCTCTTTTGGAGTATGGGGATATTATCTGGGATAACTGCACCCAGTATGAAAAAGATTAAATAGATAAAATACAAGCTGAAGCAGGTAGAATCGTTGTGTGGCAACACAATTTACATCAGATGATAGAATTTTGGAGGAGACGAAATGAGAAGAACTTTCAACAAGGAGCTACAAACATAGAATGATAACTATTTTTAAAATGTATCATGGCATGGCTCCAGGATACGTGCGGGATTTGATTCCGCCGAGTGTCCAGCAGGTAAGTAATAGACAATTTCGTGGTGGAACAAACCTCCTAACGCCCTTCGCCAGGACAAATCTATTCCAAAGTTCGTTTTCTTTATCAAAGTATGTTGCAGAATGGAATATTCTCTCTTTGGAAATTCAAAATAACCCTTCGTTGTACTGTTTTAAATCAAACCTAAATATGAATCTAGAAAGAGTTCCAATCTATTACTATTAAGGAGAAAGACTAGCACAAAGTATGCACACAAGACTTCGACTTGGATATAGTATATTAAAAGACGATCTTTTCAAAACTATTTGTCATCTAGCAATAGAAGTCCATAAGGTATCTGAAACCCCAAAGCATGTTCTCTTAGTCTGTACAAATGTTACCCTCAGAAACCGAACAATAGGAATATTGCCCCATATTACAGATATAACTTCCTTATTAATGGGTAACTCCATGCAATCGGTTGAAGTCAACGAGGAAATCCTCAAGGCGGTCCATAAGTATATAATTACAACTAAGAGATTTGCTTGATCACTACTTATGTGTTCACTTTAAGCTGTTATATCTCCGGTAGGTATTTTATTATTATAAATATACACCACCAGAGCTGAAGTTAAAAGTCCTTTATCTACCTCCCCTACACACACACACACACTTACACACACACACACACACACGCACACACACACACACAAACACACACACACTATATCAATACCAACATATTCATAATTTTTTCTTTCTTTCCATTTTTTCCTTTTATGTTGATTTGCAGGTATACAGTAATATGTGTCTGCTGTAAACACTTCTAAGTTACTGTGTGCCATTATTATAATATGGTATCTACAGTTTTCTTTTAATACCTCATTAGCATGTTTCAATGTTTGCAATATTATGCCTTTATTAATCACACCAGAAATATTATACAAGTATATATTATTGTTAATGAGGAGAGAGCTCAAATAAGCTTATGCTTCTTGCTCAATCCTGTATATCTCTTGTTCAATTTCATGTACTTTCCACGATGACTTCTGTAAATAAATACTGTTTAAATCAACTATGTTGTTAAGGCAGGGTTTAGTGAGTAAACAGATGTCATTACCTGTTATAGCGATGCCGATGATGATATTCTCCTTGCTACGGTATGACGCCTACTTTGGACTTGCAAATAGAATGTTGATTTCTTGGATTATGTTAATTCTGATAGTGACATTGTTACACCTGGATACCAAAAACTTAATCGAGTTACTAAAAAAAGACGATTTAACATAAACTGTTTTTATGATTCACCGGCTGGTAAATAAATGTTGACACTTTCATCAAACCGTACTACTTACTGGTGTATCCCTTTTTTAAAATGATAATATGTATTTATACAAATGTATGTTTATTAGAATAATGTATTACTATTATATACGAGTTCTGGCAGTAATCATACCAGTATAAATAGTTTACTACATGTATGTCCAACGTCATCGACATGGACAAGTACATAAACATGATGAATCTGGATATAAGGTTTCTCTGTTATAACGTTCTAAAACTTCCAGTTTCCTGTGAACGTTATAAACAATATTTACTATATATATATATATATATATATATATATATATATATATATATATATATATATATATAAAGAGACAGAGACACAGAGAAAGAGAGAGAGAGAGAGAGAGAGAGAGAGAGAGAGAAATAAAACCTGGTTTGAAATAAGAGCACCTGTTAAAAAATTCCGTGTTTCTCTTGCACGAATCAACTGTGCTATTTTATGTAATTACCTCCAATGAGAGACAATCTGTCTTGAGAGACCGCTATTTGTGGTCTCTCAAGAAAGATTTAAGTACACACACACACACACACACACACACACACACACACACATATATATATATATATATATATATATATATATATATATATATATATATATATATATATATATATATATATATATATATATATATAATGTCACATTTATTTGGATATTCTAAGTTAATTACCAAACTGTACATATCATAGTCCTGCGCAAAAAAAAAGTGACTACCAGGTCATGTTGAAGTAAAAATCTACAGTATACTGCTTCAAAGAAAGTTAGGCTAAAATAGACAGAATTTCCAAAACATGAAACGATTTGGAAAATGAAAATAGAAACTTACATGAGGAAAATGAAATATTTAAAGAAATGGTTAGGACACTGGAAAATGCAAGGAATAAATTAGGAGGTCATTCGCGTAGAAAATTAATTTGATATTCTGCAGCATCGAAGTTCCATGTGTGAATCCCAGACTGATCTCGAGAGAAAGGTTCGGAAATACTTTAAGAAAAATTTAAATTTTTTCATGAGGAAGTTTTGTAAATTGAAATTGAACGTGCTTACCGAATTCATTTAACATCCAACAAAGACAGCAGACCTAATGTTGCCACATTTTTAAGATTTAAAGACAAAACAAAAGTCTTTGTACTAGCTCGTGATACGCTTGATCGTAATTCAAGCTTCCGAGTCAGTGAAGATTTTTTACTAAACGTGTACGTAAACATTGGGTACGGCTTGATACGCAACTTGCCGAAGTTACAGAACATTTGCCAGTCTCAGATAAACAAATCATTATGGAGTTCTGGAGTATAGAGAATTTTAAAATAGTACATTAGGTGAAATTCAAAATAGCACAGTCTTTTTTCTCGCAAATAAATAAATGCATCAAAGAATTTCGAGAAATTAATATTCCAAAACAGTCTTAATTAACCTACTATCGTGAAGCCAATACTATCATACTATTATACTGTAGTATCTGAAATATTTATATTACAATAAAATAGGGATGATAAAATGGATAATTGTGGCAGTGAAAAATCACCAAACGAAATTAACAAATAAATACCCGATACCAACGTTCTAAATAGTGCACATTTTAAAAAGCAGCTTGATTTGGGGAAACTTAGAAACGTATTTTTACATCTAAAAGAATTGCATGATCTCAAATCTAGGTGTTTATGCGGTAGAACCATGAAATACAGATATTTCCACATCAAAAACATGATTAATGATAACAGAAAATAAATTTAAATACTATGCCGATGTTAACCAGCAAACACAAAGGAGCCAGTTTACGAACTGATTGATTTTAAACAAATGGTATTCCAGACGTTGTGTACCGAAGGTACAATTATTAGACAAGACATATTGTACAGTATATTTTCTCAAATTAAAAATGTTTAGACTAGTCAAACTCGATGATATTATTTTCACAAATTAAAATATTAATAGACCAGCATAATTTGCACGCACTTAATTGCCTTTAGTTAATAGGGTGTACAAAGCAACATACAACGTGTATACAAATTTGGACAAACCTGTAATTGTCTCCCTTGGCATCCTAGTAACATACTACAACAGGGGTCTGCAACGTTTCTGGGACGCGTGCCACATTAAATTTTTTAAACTTTATAAAAACCTTCTCGTGTGCCAATGTAACAAGGACTATATATTTCAATATAGAGAACACACCTTAACTTAGTTTAGTTCTGCATAGGTAAACTTGGTAGCCATTGATTATTAATTGTCCGCAAACCAATCAATATAAAATTGTAAGTTTAGAATTACAATATTACATCAACATTTACATTTGTCTGGAAGTGTACAGTGATTTCAAAAACAAAAACGAAACATCGTTTTGTCATTTACAGTTAATGGCTTCCTTGGCCTTCCATTCTAGATGCCTGTTGTGCCACATCTGGCTGATAGTTTGTTGTCGGGAGCCGGAGACTAGCTTCAGAATTTTCTACAGTCAACCGATTACGAACAGGATTGAGAGTATTTTTTTTTATTACAGTTCCATTTCTAAAGTCTCAATTCCAAGAAACTGAAAGTATTGTAAGTTGAGACCAGCTTCAGGTGCCTTGTCAGGGTCCAAAATATATCTTGTCAGGGTCCAAAATATATTTGAACATTGGGACATGGATTTGAAGGTCTTGGAATCGTCGCCCAAACTCGTCTCTCAATGCAGAAATGTACCGGCATAGCTTTTCTGCTGCAGCTTTATTTGAATTTGTGTCGTTGCTACCAAAATATATTTGAACTTGTTCAAAATATTTAAGAGACCATGTCAGAAGACCATTTTCAAACAACTGCAATTTCTTTGAAAATGACAACGATTCTTCATACAAGTTTAGAACTGTTAAGCGTTTACCTTGTAGCTTAACATTGAAATTATTCAAATGTTTCCAAAATCAGGATATTCTTGCCCAATTTCAGTCAGAAAATTTGTTATTATCGCAAGGCAATCATCAAAACGAGAAAATACCTTACCTCTACTCAGCCATCGAAAACTTGAATGCAACAAAAGGTCTCCGTAATCTGATTCCATTTCTTCTAAGAGAAATTTGAACCTCCGATGGGTAAGTGATGACCGAGCAACAATGGCATAAACAATTTTCACTATGGTAGACATAACGTCGTTAAGAGCATTTCCTGAAAATTTGGAGCATAACTTATCTAGATGAATAGCGCAGTGAAAGGCTAAAAATGGTCTAACAAGCTCTTTTTGGAGGATCTGAATGAAGCCGACATTTTTATCCACCATCGCCGGTGTCCCATCTGTTGTCACGGAAAAGTTTATTTTTCAACTCAAATGTTTCTCCATTCCTAAATCTGTGAATCTGGAAACGACATTAAGAATATCCTCTCCTTTCGTAGTTCCCATCATCGGAAAAACACCACACACTTCCTTTACTATGCAATTATGTTTAACTGAATAGAATCTTGCAATTAATGTCAAACGAGTAACATCATTTATGTCTGTGCTCTCATCCAGAGTACAACTAACAACATCACAGTAGCGCAAAATCACTTTTAAACTGCTCTTCCACGTCATCAATCATGTCACTTATACGGCGCTGGACAGTTCGTGCTAAAAGTGGGATATCTCGAATTTTAGCCAAAATATCTTGTTTATTAAAAAAATCTGCAAAAGATCTTCAGTACATTTCAAAACAATTTCTTTCAAAAACTCTCCATCAGTAAATAGTTTTCCCTTTTGTGCAATGTACAGTGCAGCGGTGTAGCTGACTGTGGTTGAACTGTCGTCATTTGTCGCAAATTTAACTAAACCACTCCTTTGTTTTTTAAAAGAAAGAACGGTTTTTGTTATATGTTCGGGTCTATCTTCAGCATCCATTTCTGATAAAGACGATTCATGTTTTGTTTTATAATGTTTTTGCTCTCACAACATAACGCACACACGATGCGCTCGCCCACTGCACAAAGTAAAACTTATCTCGCCATTCTTCTTGAAAAAGTATCGATTCTTTTTGGCTGTGCCATTCTTAAAGAATTATTTCAATTTTCAAATTACAACCAAAATTCAATACGAACAATAAAATTAACAAAATAAATCAGACAAAGAGTTTGCGACCAATCGTGGCTGCTTCTCATATACGTACTAAAGTACTAGGAAAAAAAATAATATTTGCTCAAATAGTTCTCATCGCAATGACAGGATAAGTGATGTAATTGCTGACGCAGCTTCAGTTACGGCTTGGCTAATTAGGCTACAACCAGGGGTGTGGTGGTGTGGGAACGGCGTTCCTACACTTTTTAGAACCGGAATGTCGAATATGAAATTCAACCTAACCGACACCCATATGCAATCCCACATTTCTTTTTTTTCTATTTTTTTTTTTTTTTTGCACCACTGGCTATAACCGCCTGCTTCAGCTATAATTTTTGTATGCGCTATTGTCTCTACATATACAGAGCATATTTTTTTTAGCTGCATACACTTGTTAGCGGGCATAGAGGCTTCTAATATGAGTATTTGTAGTTAATATACTCATTTATACATTTTGTTGACATTAGCAACGTAACCTAATGTTGATGTTTACAATGAAAACTGAGTTTAAAATAAAAACTTTGTGTTTTTGTCATGGTTCCACGTGCCAGTCAAAATCCCTCCGCGTGCCGCTATATAGTACGCGTGTCATAGGTTGCCGGTCTCTGTACTACACAATCAAAGCTGTGAAACAAAATGTTTTTATCGGTAAAATGCAGAAGGAAATACAATACATTATAGGCTTTTTCCAAGACATAACGCGTTATATATATATATATATATATATATATATATATATATATATATATATATATATATATATATATAAAAGATTACAGAAACGAAAAGGCATTAAAATGACACCATAAATGTACTTAACCTGTTAAACCATGCACAATTAAATAGTTCTTGGTGAACTCCGACATAGACAAATGCAATTATAGCGTAAATAATTTATCGAGAGAAAATTTAGACGGTGGTCCTATTTTGTAACCAACTAGTTTTTGTAGCAACATGCTTTACGAAACTATCAAAACGGTACCTAATGATGTATGGTAAAACGGTACCTAATGATGTATGGTAAGACGGTACCTAATGATGTATGGTAAAACGGTACCTAATGATGTATGGTAAAACGGTACCTAATGATGTATGGTAAATGATATTCAATATGTCTTTTATCACTAAGATTTAGAATATAATTTTTTTTAGAATATTTGATGGGTGTAATTGTTGTTGGTAGCCTGTACAGTTGGTTTTATTTTAAATGTTTCCTCCGTAGCTGGGAGTGGGGGTGTTTCTTTGGAACAAAGGGTTTTGTCGTTTTTTATTCTCTTTGTATAGATGGTTTTGGCCATTTTCCAATTTGTAATTGACATAGTCGATACCATTAAACAACAGAAAGTTGGATATAGACAGTGCCCCAAAGAATATATTTTCCTCTTGTAGTTCTTACGTTTTCTCTGATTCTAATTGTTCAGAGACGCTACATAGTTTCTTTTCAATGTTCTGCTACACTTGTTTCAGTTCTTCATGTTTTTGTAGTAACTCTTTTCCTCTATCTTTCGCAAAATAAAAAAAATATGTTTAAATGTGATTATACACACAAAATATGTACAGCAGAACAAACGCAGGCAAATGTGTCATCCACCGCAAACCGGGCTAAGCCGACCTTACCCGGTGCCCTGAATAAAAAAAAAAAAAAACACAATTATGACACGCCTCGTGTCTTAAACCTTGTTAGGATTCACGGGCTATATATGGCAACAATTAGTAACAATCTGTAACAGTCAATTTATGACATTTAATAGTTACATTTGTTCACTACCTATGTAGTTATGCCTAAACAGCACTCACAAAGGAATATGTGGAATGTAACACAGAATATAGAAAACAAACATCCGAAAGACACAGACGAATTTAACACACTCAGATCAGCAAGCAAATCATCTGAAGAAAGACGGAAAGAGAATATACAACAGTTAGAATTAAAGAATACTGTACACTAAAACCTGGTTAATGAAGACAGAAATATAACAACAGAAGAAGCACAAAAAGATCCTTGCAAACAAATCAAACGGGCAAAAAGAAAAATATATACAGGTTTTTTTTTTAATACAATGGGACAAAATTCAAGTTTAAACACATCTTTTATGTGTTTTGTGAAGTACAGAACAAACGTGCTAGGAAATATTGACGAAGATCTGAAAGAAATGGAGGAAGTCATGGCAAATCAACTGTGTAGCATCTATGAAAGAGAATTAAAATGAGAGAGAACAGAAGAGCTACAATAGGAAAATGTACTGCCTGTGACACTGACAAATTAGAAATATGACCAAAAACAATTGTACAAAGCGAAAACGAAACTGTAAAGCATGTTGTTCCTAAGGAAAACATCGCCCCCCGTCAAAATCCAACGTCATAGACTTTTTTAAAAAACACAAAAAAAACAATTGTACAACCTAGAAACAACTATTTCATTCATCAAAAGTTGTAGATTTTATTAATTCTAAATGTCCGCGACAAAAATGATAGAAAATATTATTTACCACGCATCGTTACATACCGTTTTAATAGTTTCGTACATCATTTTGCTATAAAACCTAGTCGGTTACAAGATAGGGTCACTGTCTAAATATTCTTTTGAGTAGTTGTTTAAACTGGTACTGCCTTTTTCTATATCTCAATTTAGCAATGAATGTTTAATTGTGTACGGACTGTGACTGGATAAAATTGTGATTTAGGTAAATTACATCTATCCTTGTGCTTTTTCAATGCCTTTTATTTTCTAAAAATCTTGTGCACGGTTTATCTCTTGCAAAAAGTTTGTAATGTATTGTATTTCTTTCTGCATTTTACGGACAAAAGAATTTATTTCCTTCATTGTTTTGATTGTGTAGGATCTTACTGTGATGCCAACGGAGACAACTGCAATGTGTCAAAATTTGTGTTGACGTTGTTTATTGTTTTGTCCACCTTATCCACTAAAGGCAATTAAGTGCGTGCAAATTATACTGATCTAGTAATTTTTTAATTTGTGAAATAATACCCTCGAGTTTGAGTGGTCATTATAATTTAATTTGTGAAAATATATACTATGGAGTCTGGCTTGCCTAGTCATTGTACCTTTGGTACACATGCTCTATATGCCCATTCGTTTAAAATGAATTACGTCATAGACTGGCTCTTTTGTTTTGAGTTCGTTGGTTAACATCGGAATATGATTTCTCTTTATTTTCTGCTATCATTTTTTCCATCCTGTTTTTGGTATAATCAGCAGTTTTCAGTTCGTATTTTGTGTGTATTTTTGTTTATTCATCTTGGTGGAAATATCCGTTTTGATTGGTTCTATCGCATAAAAACACCTAGATGTGACATCCTGATGTTTTTTTAGTATGTAAAAATGTGCTTTTAATTTTCCCCAGTCAAGTGTTTTTTAAATGTGCAATCTCAGCAATGTCAGTATCTGGTGTTCCTTTGTTCCAATTTATTTGGTGATTTTTCAGTGCCACAATTAAAGCATTTTATCATCTTTGTTGCATTGAATAATAAGATTTTAAATAATATGATAATAGGGGCTAGATAAATATAGACAGTTCTGGTTTTTTAATTTCTCAAAGTTTCTCCATGTATTTGTTTATTACCGCAAAAGATCGTCCCATATTAAAAGTCACTATGCGTCAGAATTCCCTCATTAGAGGACGTTAGAGCATCCTCTTTCTTAGACTTGGTTTGTGGCATATTGGGTTATTTTGGGTCTGTTTTTATTTGTTTAAGTAAAATAATACTTCCTTTTTGGATTATCTTTCTCAGTTTTATTCAGTTGTATACAAAACGTTGACTATCATTAAAAAATGGTATACCCAGAACAAACCATGTATTAAGCAGAACAGTGTAGCCGAATAAAGATCGCCTGGTTAAACTCCCCAGGGTGAAGACCAATCGGAATCCTTTCAGCTGTTACCGCTGAATGGGAAAGTGCTGAGCATTTAGTGAGCTGATGAGTTTAGCTGGCTTCGAAATAAAACTCTACCCGGCAACAGAAGCTGTGCGTATGTCTTTATAAGTTCTTCTTATTATAGGATCAGTTCCATTTAAGAGTTCTTCCTTTAGAAGTTGGTGTTGTGTTTTCTGTCCAACCACTTGGAACTTGGAGGCGAGGAACATTGTACACGGCCATAATTGGTGTTTCCGTGTTTGCAAGGAATTTTCCCAAAAATCGGCAGCTGCTGAAAAAGTGTTCGAAACCGAAATATCTAATTTGCATGTAGACTTCACTAATGCATTGCCGGATGCTATTGACGTTTTACAGTTGTTTGAAGGTACAGTCGTTTTCTTATCATCGATTACAATAACACTTTTATTACAGGTATTATTCCGCCAGAGTATAATTGCAGAATATTTTTTATTTTTTATAATACAACCCAATCACCCCTTCACTCCTTCGCCCTAAATAATTATCTGCTCTGGCAAGGGCGCTGAAGAGAAGAATTTAGGCTGTAGGGCATGTTCTTCTAGGACGGTACTACTAATTGATCACAGACACTTTTGTAAATATTCATAAAATCTGATGGATATGTGCACATTGGAAATCATTACAAGCAAAAGTTACCTGTAATCAGAAGTGACATGCGTAGACTTTTAATACTCCATTAAATATTTTCATATTGTGCATTTATATGTAGCTCAGTTTCCAAGACAGTTTCAAATATGCTCATAAAACTTTATCACTTGTGCTAGCAACCATGATGTGGATATGCTAAGTTTTGGGTTTATGTACCGGCGAAGCAGGCGAGACATATAATTGTACAGAATTTCCTCTTGGTTCATTCTTAGCATAAACCATCAAATATTTATCAAGTATGAGTGTGAAAGAGGAATATCTTTAATATGTATTGATTTCATGAATGGGAAAAACACTAACAACACTGTTTCACGCAATTTCACTCGCGTGTTCTTTTGGTGCTTTTCTTACGTATCGAGGTAATTTTGGTATTACGTACTATTGGGGGCCCCGGGTGGCCGAGTGGTCAAAGGCGCTCGCATTTACAGATCACTCACACATCTCACCTCTGTTTGCGTCGGTTCGAGTCTCGGGCTCGCCTAACGTGGGCATGTGAGAAAGCTTGCCAGTAGCTTCCCGTGGGTCGGTGGTTCTTCCCGGGTTTTCCCCGGGTTCTTCCTCCACCAAATATACTGGCCGCCATGTATAGCCTTTCATGTGCTGAAAAATGGCGTTAAACCCACAACAACAACAACAACAACAACAACAATAACGAACTACGGCTGGGTTGAAAAGCTGAAAGACATTTAACTTTTGTTGACACAATAAAAGCCTGGCGAATAGACCTTGTAGGCCTCATACTGGGACACAGGATTCACGGACGACGGTGAAAATAAATGAAGCGGAAATGAATAGTATATTTGCCAACGCCCTACTAATATGAATATAACTATTAATGTAAATTCTAAATGTGTAGATAAATCTTTCAATAATGTATCTTGGAACATAGACGGGTTGAGAAAATAAGATGTTCAGAGCCGGCGCAAGGGTATTTAACGCCCTAGGCGAACCTTTAGCCTTACCGCCCCCTCCCCCCCCAAAAAAACTTTCGAAAATGAATATTGTACATCTAATCTTTCCTTCTGTTTTTCCCTTTCTAATTTTAGTCGCTTATTATCTTCTATTTTACGCTATTTCTCTTTCTTTTTTTATTCATTTAGTTTTTTGCCGCCTCAATAGAAAAAAAATTTTTTGCCTCTATACGACCGTCTAGTTTGCCTAGCGGTTAAACCGGCCCTGACGATGTCAACTCAGATCTGAAAATAACGTATCAAATTTTGACATTGTCTGTTTATATGAAACTTGAAGTGAATATGTGAACATTTTTTTTTTACACAACTAAAAATGCTTTGATTATATGAGAAAATAATATATTGTTTTGTGTCGTAATAGTGGAGGTGTTGAAGTGTTTGGGGGAAAATCGTTAATAAATCTATTTGATATACATAGACTATCTGACCAATTGGGAGACTGTATTGATTTACACATAAAATGCAATATGATGAAATAAATGGATATGTAGTTTACATATAGCCTACCAGAAATTAGGAATAAAAAGATGGCATAAAAACCCCTTAATAAAGAATTTAATTAATATTAAGCAATTGTATCCAAATTCCTTATTATATATATATATATATATATATATATATATATATATATATATATATATATATATATATATATATATATATATATATATATATATATATATTTTATATGTGTGCCCATTGACGGTTATAGCCATCTGGATTACTTAATAGCCTTCACGGAATTATTTTCTTTTATAACCAAATTTAACATTGAGGATAAGGATAAATCTGTTCATTTTCCTCTTGCTTGCAATTTAAAATTTCCTTTAACCGAAAAAAAAAAAAAATACAGATAACCAGTTCACATGACAGCAGGACAGCATCGATAATCATATTTGTAGCTTTTCAGAGCCAGGGAAATATAAATGGGGTGAAAAGAAGACACATACATTTCTAAACAAGTTTAGGTGTAATGAGAAATAAACAAGAAACAATATTAAGGTTAGAGAACCAAAGTAGTAATGAATGCGTTTCGTTAAAAATAAAAGTGTATAAATATGCTGTTTCCTGAATTTTAATTCGTCAGAATTTACCCTTCCCCGCCCCCTCCACACACACACACACACACGCGCGCGCGCGCACACACACACGCACTCACACACACACACATCGATCTGATCAGCCCCAAAGTCGAAAAAAGTGCCTTGTTTAACAACTTTTGAATATGGAATTCTGACACTGATTTAGAACAGTATAAAACAACAAAGATTCAGTTCGAAATTATTTATTTGTACTAAAAGAAAAAAATAACGAAATATTTTAGTCAATTCAAGACATGATCCTGCTCTATTTTGGAAACACATTAAAGATTATAATTTCAAACCAAATATTTTGTGTGGCATACCGGGACAGGTATGGTTGACATGCTTTAGCTCCATCTTTTCAACGAAATTAAATGAAAATATTTGATGTACAGGATTTAGAAATATAAATATTAAACAATGATAATGATTTCTTGAACTCTTCTTTCACTGAACTTAAGATACAAGGGAGTACAGTGACTTTAAAAACTTTGAAAGTGGCAGTCATAATGGTATTTGATCAGAGTTCTTTAAATCTACATCTTCAAAACAATACAACTCCTAAACACTATTGAATGAAATTTACAATAAACGTATATTTCAGAGTTACTGGGGCATACAGTTAATCTACATAAGTAAAGGGCTACATTCCTTATGAATGTTAGCTGTAAGATCTTCAGTTCAATGTTTAATAGAAGACTTATTCAATAGGACTGGATAACACTGTTATTGATGAATCACAAGCGCGTTTTCGTCGGGGTTAATCAACAATAGACAATATTTGTATGTGACAGTCAATGATACAAAAATATACAATAAGGCCTAGGATTGTGACAGTCAATGATACAAAAATATACAATAAGGCCTAGGATTGTGACAGTCAATGATACAAAAATATACAATAAGGCCTAGGATTGTGACAGTCAATGATACAAAAATATACAATAAGGCCTAGGATTGTGGCAGTCAATGATACAAAAATATACAATAAGGCCTAGGATTGTGACAGTCAATGATACAAAAATATACAATAAGACCTAAGATTATATATTATATTGTTTATTTGTAGATTTTTCAAAAGAGTTCAATACTGTTTGACATGAACAATTGTTGAGTAACCTTCCTTCTCAAAAATGTTGACCCTGCTAACTAAGTAAAGACAGCAACGAACCGAGTTGATAAGAAAAGTACTCTCAGTGCCATATCCAGCTGTTAGCTTAGATTTACTGATTTGGGGAAAGGGCGATGCAAATGAAAAATATAGAATTCTACAACATGTATTCAAATATATAACTGATACCGGACAATTTCAATAACTTATTCAAATCGCGAATGCTGTCATAGTGCCCCAAATCTCTCTCTCTCTCTCTCTCTCTCTCTCTTTCTCTCTCTCTCTCTCTCTCTCTCTCTCTCTCTCTCTCTCTCTCTCTCTCTCTCTCTCTCTCTCTCTAATAATTTTTCATTATTAGTCACTGTTGTCCTGTTGAAATATGTTGCAATAGTTGTATCATGAGGGCTAATTTAAGTTGTTAGAACTTGTGCCCAATTCCATTGTATCATACTGTGACAATAAAATATGTTTAAATTAAAAAACGATTTTTTTTACCCTTATGTTTTATTTTGTATATCTTTTAAAGAAGTTTTACATTTTTACCCATTTAGCTTGTTAGATTATCTCTTTACATTTATTTGGAAGGGTTTATCTTTTTGAAGTTTGTGTACCTTTTTCCTTTAAATTTTTGGAGCATTACATGTATTTATTCATGACACATTTATAATTCGTTGAGATCGTGTGTACGTGCTAATGAAGTATTAATCAGATATTTCTCCTATCAATGAGGGATCGTAGTCTGCAGCATCCCTTAAATTCGATAGGAGGCAGCACGGAACAAAGCAGTCCAACATTACTTCAGGTTAACTTCCGGCTTTACAAACAAACAAGGATCAATCTTACGGATCATGGACGTTATCGTCGCTCAGGAAGGAGTGTTTAAAAAAAAAAAGGGGGGGGGGAGCTAAGTTATCTGGGCGAAAGAAGGAGTTAATCGATTGGTAAGCAAATATTAAGCATAATCGATGTCGAAAATGGAAAATCACATATTATCATATCTGCATAAAAAATGGAATACGAGTTATTTTCACACAATTACCTTTGTGATTCTTTTATATAATTATTTTTTAACAGATACATTTCCCTAAAATTATATAATCCACGTACCATTCAGAGATTTGTTGTGAAGAATTCTTTAGATATTTAGTGGGTGGGGTAATTTAGTCTATAAACATAGCTTAATTTTCATGAAACTACCCACTTTCAATTCAATATTTTTCTTCTTTTTTACAGTTTCTTTATCTCTAATTATCAAAAATAATGTATCAAACATTGATAAAAGTGACAGAGTGATAGTTTTCTATTTACTACTTCAAATGAAGAAGTCGCGATTTCTTAAATATACCTTGTGTAAAAAGACAAGCATTCTCATTTTTTTTTACTACTAGACCAACTGCAAAAATGTGATGAATGGTTAATTTTATTGTAGACATTATTTCTTTAATGCTATAAATATTCGGAATAAATAAAATTTGTGCATTGTCAGATTTGATATTGTGACTTTTAATTTTTATTTCAGATCCCAATGTTTATGTTTCCTGTTCAAATATAAGTTATTTTATGATGAGATAAACAAACAGTATTTTTTAATATTTTATATAAGAATAAGCAGTTTCATCAGGACTTAATAAAAAATATGTCTACATTGTACAGAGATATTTTTTTACTTATCTGATTATTGAATTTTATATTGTTACAGGATGCACAACTTTAATTGAGAATTTGAAAATAAGTTTGGGTTAAGACTATCAGACTATTATTATCTTTATTATGAAGACTGTGTTTTCTTATTTAAAATGGGTGTATTGATTTGATATTAAACCCATACATGTATACTCTTACTGAATTTTATTTGATTTAGTTTAACAGCCATTCAACACATTCCAGGTTATATAGAACAGTTTCCTAGAGAGAGGATAAGGAGGAATCAGGGACTTCCGACTATCATTAATAAAAACTGCGGATAAGAAAATGAAGTCAATATCATCAAAGTTTAATATATACTAGGTTGGCGCTAAAGTTTGAACAGAATAAGTATAAAATTATTAAGATAAACTATATTTATTAACTAAAAAAAAAAAAGAATCCAAATGGCAATTTTAGTATCTTTTAGTGCTAACGTGGTATATCTTTTGATTCACCTCAAAATAAAATAAGACATTATTTATTTTCATTGATACATGTATTATGAACCATGCATTCTTAGGGATAATACAAGCTCTAACACAATTTCTGGCACACGATAAAATCCGAGGATGGACCAAATATCGAGAGCGGGCATTCGCAACTTCGCGGTCAATCATACGGATCGTACCTGCAATGTATGTCGATAGCTGCCATTTTTATTACTTCGGCTATTCACGAAACATGGATTGACCGAGATGTTACGAATGATCGAACTATTTTTTTTTTTAAATTCGTAACTTTTCGGTCAATCGTAGTCAATCTAATCGTAGAAATAGCCTAGGCGATCCGAATAGATTGTGTTTCTTATTTGGTGGATAAATTTCCGGCGAACAAAATGTATGATTTTTTCTGTAAATTACTGTGCCGACCTACATCCGAGGCATAGTTTTGTCTCGCAGAAATAGCCGCTGTAGTTCCGAATGGGGACCGGATTTTTCTGTGGCACCTCCTATTGGGAAGATAATTGGCTACGATCCTTCATTAGCCTCCCGTCATGGCTATGTATTTTTATCTCCCTTGTTATTTTCACTATTTATACATATAAATTATTTAACGTCTACTTTGCTGAAAAATTACTCAAGTGGTAACTTTATTACATACCTGATATTTTTAGTCTGTTATATGCAGATGATGTAGCAAATTTATGGGACACCGTACTACGATTACAGCAACAAACACGAGTCATAGAGCAGTTTTGTTTTCTTACGGGTATGCAAAAAGAAACAAAGATCATTGTCTTTAAAAATGGCTGACCACTGAGAGATTATGAAAACGGGGATTATGCAGGAACAAACATTTTGGTAGTATCGTTTTATAAATATATGGGTTCAGTTATGACACCCAAACTAAAATGGAAAAGGTCACATACTGCATTAAGGTCACAAGCTAAACAGACAATTGTATCCATTCTAAAGCTCGAGTGGAAACTTTTAATAATACCACGATATGTTCAAATTGTGTGATACTATGGTATAACCAATATTATACTATAAAGCCGAAGTATGTGGATATGAATATTCTGACATACCGTCAATACACGCTTATAAGTCGAGTCCAACTGTAAACTGCACAGACCCAGATTTCCTGGCGCATTATGCGCCGGCAGATCTGGGTCTATGCAATTTGTCAGGAGTAATCAGTAGAACAAACAACATAGACCCTGGTCTACGGGCGCATTATGCTCCGGCAGATCTGGGTCTATGCAATTTGTCAGGAGTAATCAGTAGAACAAACAACATAGACCCTGGTCTACGGGCGCATTATGCGCCGGCAGATCTGGGTCTATGCAATTTGTCAGGAGTAATCAGTAGAACAAACAACATAGACCGTGGTCAACTGGCGCATTATGCGACGGCAGATCTGGGTCTATGCAATTTGTCAGGAGTAATCAGTAGAACAAACAACATAGACCCTGGTCTACCGGCGCATTATGCTACGGCAGATCTGGGTCTATGCAATTTGTCAGGAGTAATCAGTAGAACAAACAACATAGACCCTGGTCTACCGGCGCATTGTGCAATGGCAGATCAGGGTCTATGTTGATTACAGTATGGTAAATCAGAGTCTATGTTATTTTCAGTTGGTCTCGTCATATAAGCGACTAAATACAGTAATAGGAAGTGTGCATGCAAATTTCTGAAGAAAAAAAGACATATTTAGGTGCTTCATCTATTGTAAGCGATTCTGCGGCTATTGGTGAATGTGGTAGACATCACGTGTGTATTATGCTAAATGTATTAAATGCTGGTGAAGATTATTGCATGTACCATTAATAAACCAAACTTTTTTTATATCATGCTTAAATCTCTTGATGAGGCAGGTCAACTAAATTGAGCTACTTATGTAAAGAATTTATTATTCAGTTTTAGAGCAATTTGGAGTTGACGATAAGTTGTAAATACTGAGAGATTGTGTGTTTGTTTGTTTGTTTTTTGGGGTGTTTTTTTATTATTTTTTTTTAAAAAACAAACACTATGGAATTGTATGATGCAATATTGGCATATCTACATAAATGAATCTCCAAAAAGTATATACATTTTAAAATTCTATTAAATGTTGAAAGATTCTTAAGTTAGGTATGCAATTTCACTTAATCACTTGCTAAATTTAGATGTTTGTATCCAGTACTTATTATTTTGATATGTTGGCAGTTAAGAGTAGAAAGAGCTGAAAGATATTGTCCATCCTGTCTAGATAATGGAACAGCCATTGTTGAAGACGAGCTTCATATGAAAATTTAAACGAAACGCATCGATATAGATATATCCAAAGAAATGTAACATTTAATTTAAATTTCAGAAGTATGAAAAATACAAACATTTCTGTCTTATTAATAGTGTAGATGTATACATTTACTATACATTCCGAAGGCGCAAGATGATGAATAACAATTGTACTGTTGATGGCGATGCAGATGTATATACATCGTTAACTACATTATATTATGGCCCCTGAGGCCTGAATTGACTAAATAAAATATCATAGTATCTCCTAGATGAACCCTTCCTGCTTTTGAACGAAGTCCAGATGAAGATATAACGCGAGCGTTTATTCCAAATGGCGCGAAACGACGGCACTCCTATCTAAAAATGTTGTGTGCGTTTCATCGTGTAATCTCGTATTCAGGCACGCTGTGTACATCGATATAACACCTGGTGTATACTCAAGGGTAGAAACCAGAATACAGGACTATACATTTTTGTACTTCATGGCATCAAACAATAGGAAATTTATACCTGTTTTTCACGATAATCTATGCATCTGCGTATCCTTTTACATATTCAGGGACGCATATAAGTATTTACATATGTGGGTAGGTATGCATAGGGTTTAACGGCACATCAGCACAATCCTGGCTATATAATGCTGAATAAGATGAGGTATCTCCAAAAAAGCATACAAAACAAAGATAAAGGAAAAAAAAAAGGGAAAACCATTTGTTTTGCTATTTTATTCTTTTTTAAAAAAAATATAAACCAACGCTTTGAAAAATTACAAGATCTTTTCAAATGGAACATCGTCACGAGACGCATCCCAGGGCAAAGTGGTTGCCTCTTATGACATCGGACCTATTCTATTTACTCGTGCCTGCAGGGGGGTATGTATGTATGTATGTATGTATGTATGTATGTATGTATGTATGTATGTATGTATGTATGTATGTATGTATGTATGTATGTATGAATGTATGAATGTATGTAGTATGTATGTATGTATGTATGTATGAATGTATGTAGTATGTATGCATGTATGTATTTATGTATGTATGTATGTATGTATGTATGTATGCATGCATGCATGCATGCATGCATGCATGCATGCATGTATGTATGTATGTATGTATGTATGTATGTATGTATGTATGTATGTATGTATGTATGTATGTATGTATGTATGTATGTATGTATTTATGTATGTATGTATGTATTTATGTATGTACGATTGTATGTATGTATGTATGCATGCATGTATGTATGTATGTATGTACGATTGTATGTATCTTATCAATCTCTCTTTCTGTCTATCGCATATCCTTATATAACTACCATACCTGAAATTATCAAGCTTGAAACATTTAGTTATGGTCTCAGATATGGAGAAAGCTGTTTACAGAGTGCAATAGGGAGGAAAACATAGCATTGATTTGCATGCCAGCTCTATTTTCAGAATGCAATAGGGAGGAAATATAGCATTGATTTGCATGCCAGGTAATGCAATTCTATCACTGTTTACAGAGTGCATTAGTGAGGAAAACATAGCATTGATCTTCATGCCAGCTCTGTTTTCAGAGTGCAATAGAGAGGAAAACATAGCATTGTCTGTTTTCAGAGTGCAATAGGGAGGAAAACATAGCATTGATTTTCATGCCAGCTCTGTTTTCAGAGTGCAATAGAGAGGAAAACATAACACTGTCTGTTTTCAGAGTGCAATTGAGAGGAAAACATAGCATTGATTTTCATTCTAGGTAATGCAATTTCTATAACTGTTTTCAGAGTGCAATTGAGAATTGGTATTTGGTACAAAAAAATTATGAGAATCAGACTAACGTAACCAAAAACGTATAAGTTTATGCAAATGAATTCTAAGACACAGTATTAGTGTGTAAATGAACATATATGCTGAGACCAACTTGATTACATTCCTAATTTTCCTATTTATCATACACGTGTTCGTCAATGTATACAATCAAAAATAAGAAAGAAAAATAAACAGTTGATGTCAGAGATACCAAACCTAGATTTATTCATGTCATATTACAGATATAGAAACAGGAGAATTCAAATAATTATTTCCCAGGACTTAAAACGTTTCATGAATGTTTTTAATGGTTATCGAAAATATATTCATTTTTGCGTTGTGACTACCATTTCAACCATTTTCAGTTCTACTTTCATTTACACACGCTACCATCTTTACCTGTACATAACACGCAAGCATCTATGGAAGACGTAAACCAAGATGTACCATCGCTTAAAGCGCAGACACATCAAGGTCTACGCTGTTCGTTTGAAATCATACGTTGAACGGACATCATATATATCCTGGCCTTGATATAATAAAACTTTGAACTTGTGTTTGAGATCCCACCCGCAGCCAATCAAAAGGTGTGTTACAGATGTGAAATTCGTGATTGGCCGGCACAGAATATCACACTCAAACTCAATATCAAATGTTTATGTGAAGGCGGATCTGGGTCTACACTATTTGCAATCAGGTGCGTGATATGCTCGAGAAAATACGGAATTGATGGTCCATGTCTCCAGGGTAAACAAATACTGTTCTACCTCCTTAGAATCTGTCACAAACCTGAAACTTGAAAGATCGCTCAATCGCACCATAGGAAACTTTAACGTCATCATTTACATCAGTGTTAGGCTTAAGAACAGCATTCAAACAAGCACGTCCCATTAGTAAAACTATCATTTTAATAAAATTGTGGCCATGTAAATTAGCATTTATTTGTGAATACCGAGACCAATTGGGCATTTTAGAATCTTACCATGAGGTATGATATTGCAAAAGAACTTCAGACTTCAATGAAAAATGAAACTAAATCATGACCTCCTTTGTGGACATTATAACGAAACGCTTTCAAATATGTAGGTACGCGAAGACATACCGTATACACTCGCGTATAAACCACTACCAACTGCAAACTTCATAGACCCAGATCTGCCGTCACATAAGGCGCCGGCAGATCTGGGTCTATGCAATTTGTGAGGACTAATCAGCAGAACAAACAACATAGACCCTGATCTGCCGGCGCATTATGCGAGGGCAGATCAGGGTCTATGTTGTTTGTATTTGGACCCAGTTTATACGCGAGTAGAGACGGTATTCATCTGCACAAATGACAATATTTCAATTGCATATTTAATATGGTTGTTTTTATGTATATATCAAAGGGTCAATAGAAACTCCACTTCATTAGGTATACATTTTTTAATAATAGCATATTAAGGAATCTTTTGAGTGCCGAAGTACCCGTATTTAAGCCGTCGTTGTTACATGATCAAACTATTCGGCGTCTAAAGTTGGAGACTAAACACAGACTTCACAATGACCCTAAGGTGTATTTAGTATACACATATCTTCATTTTACTCAACAGAATTTGCTTTTGCTAATGTGTGTTTGTGTCCTTTTAAACTCTACGTGTACTTAATTTGTCTTTATACACTGGAACCAAGCGGGCGAGAGCCCCCATGATGGTAAGTATACCTGTGGGATTTTGCATTTACATATAGGGCGAGAAAGTAAATTCAATCTTCAAAATTTCTTCAGTCAATATATACACAATAGACTGTGCGAAGGGAGGATATCTTAATCATTTCAAAACCTTTTTTTCCCAAATAAATACAAGGGTTTTATGAACAAGACTTCAAAAAGAGGGAGCTGCGGGGTGTGGGTTGGGTGGTATTGGTGGGGTGGATGTAATTATCGTACTATTTTCACTCACCTGCAAAAATAGGAGACCCAGATTAATCGATTGATTCTCATAATGACTGTTGTGCAGATTTATCATATCGACTCTCTCTCTCGCTCTCTCTCTCTCTCTCTCTCTCTCTCTCTCTCTCTCTCTCTCTATATATATATATATATATATATATATATATATATATATATATATATATATACTAGTTAGTAGCATAATAAGGAATCTTTTGAGTGCAGAAGTACCATGTATTTAAGCCCTCGTTGCTACACACACACACACACACACACAGATATATATATATATATATATATATATATATATATATATATATATATATATATATATATATATATATATATATATATATAACGAGAGATAGATAGATTGAAAGAAAACTTCAGTCGTATATTTTTTTTATTACGTGATTTTTATATCAATCACGCTGACTGGTTGCGAAATAAAGGAACTATTTTACTACTTCACGTGTTGAGCGACTAAGAAGTACAGAAAAGATCCTAAAGCAATAAGTTATTAAAAAAAGAAGGATTAACTGAACAAAATGCAGCGACCCTAGGTATATTGCTTTACTATCCAGGTCGTTTGATGACGATCACAAACAAGGTAACCAATGGTAATCCCACGATGCGCATGGTAAATTTCCTTTCATTTTCCACATATTTGGACACACTTAAATGCACTGTAGATTTTCATTTATTTCATCACTGTCTAAAGAGGGTACGGGTGTTCTCATCTTGCCCTATTACTACACTTATTCATTGTTTCCTACTCTCAACTTGTGGTACTATTTCCCTATTCAAGGTTTCTTGTCTTTTAGTTACATAGCAATTTCAATCTTGGTTTTCATGACTAAAAATTAAAATAAATATTCAAATCAATTCCTATTAACCTATATAATTGTGAGATATGCAAACACAATGGTAACACTTTCTCGGATAGCTTGGGGTTCAAAGCGCTCGCTTTGCACTCTTTTGTCCTGGGTTCGATTTCCGGTTCTGGCATATCCAATCATCAGTGATCGCCCATCGACGTTTGGGGCTTTCATTGGGGTTTTCTATTTCACCCCGCCCCAAAGACCCTCTTACACCTTAGAGCCGTCAAGAGTATTTGGTATCCGTTGTTAGAAACGCATGTACAAATAACAAATTAAAGCTGGTTTCAACAGTAAACACTGTCTGGATGCTTAATACGCAACCATATCCGTGAAATATTTGTTGACTTAGCAAGCTTCCTTCTCATGTAACTATTTGAAATGTAGCCAAGTTTTACTTTCTCATATGTCATTTAAATAGTACACAATTCCCTTCGGCGCCTCTAGATTTATTTATTTTTTTAAATTTTTTTTTTACCGTAAGCTACAAAGCATATGGTTCAAACGCAAGTACCGTATAAGTACCGTTATACTGTATGTACCAATACACAACAATATCGGACTCGCTTGACTTTTAACCTTTGACTTTGCGGGGCATGTTCTTATCCGGAGCTCCTATGGGGGTTGTAGATAAGAATGTATGTACATCGTATCGGTTTTGGAAGTCGTAGGGTCAACATAGTTCTTGTATTCAAGGCGGGGGACGTATGAAGCCTAGTTCGGCGGTTGGAATATAAATAGTACCCCTATCTAACGCCTCGCGCGGTTTCTCTCTGTAAGTTAACTCAATAATTATACGAGTTTTGTCAGTTGTGTTTGAAATTTGTGCTGAATGTGTATTGGATGTACTTTAGGGGAATTTATGGCTTAGGTTATGAGATTTTGAAGAGCGGAATACACAACTTGTGGCATGTATCGAAAATTCAGAGAAAAGTTGGGATTAGCCGGTAGGTCCCCTAATAGGGGTCACGCTTCTTCTTTGGAGAGAAAGGTATGTGGCATTTTGTATCATTATGTTGTTTATAAACAAATGTGTATTGCAGGCATGTACTTTGTATTTCTCATCTGAACATCAGGAAAAAAGTTGGACCATTTCATATAGGGCAGTAAATAAATTCACGATCCCTGTATCTGTCCTGCATTTTCACTCTGTCTATCAGTTTGCCTGCAAGTTTTTACATAAATACATCCTCAATCTATCATCCTTTCTGTATCGCTACTTTCTACCTATGTATTTACACGACGGTCTCTCCGTCTCTGTCTCTTCTGTCTTAAGGTACGATATATTGGAGTTGTTTAATGTTTAAATTCAGCATCAACCGGCAGTGTTGAAGATTGGATATATACTAGTGATCGTTCTGATATATATAAATTATATGGTAAATAAAAGTCCTTTCAAGTGCAGTATATCCAACAAAGGGTGTGACAGTGAATGTAAAAAAAACTGACAACGAACAGTGCAAAACTAAAACCGTCTGTTGTTTTTTCTTAAATATTTTGTTCTAACTAGCCTACTACTAGGCTACTTTAAAAAAAAAACAAAAAAAAAACAAAACGAAGTTTTGTACTGTTCCAGTTTGTGTACAATTATATATATATATATATATATATATATATATATATATATATATATATATATATATATATATAGAGAGAGAGAGAGAGAGAGAGAGAGAGAGAGAGAGAGAGATACGACACCTTTTTCATTTCTCATTGATACCGAAAGGCAGTCATTTTAATATAGATTAACAATTCAAGAAAAATTTTAAAGAGAAATGATTTTTCACTCCAGTGATGTTTTAATGATGTTAGTTTTACTAGTTTTATACGTCTAAGTACAATTTTAAAAAATGCATGAGTAATAATAATAATAATAATAATAATAATAATAATAATAATAATAATAATAATAATAATAATAAAATAATAATAATAATAAACCGAAATCTCGTAATTGGCTACCCTTTCACGGCCGACAAATTCCCATACTCTGTCTCATCTATGGATCCAGTGGCAACGCGAGGATTCGAGGCGCCCGTGGACAATGTTCTTTAGTGACGCCTCTACGAGGCGCCCTGGGGCAATGTTCTTTAGTGGGCCCTTCTTTACCACAGAGAACAGTTTTTATGTCAGTTACCAACAGAGAGAGAGAGAGAGAGAGAGAGAGAGAGAGCGACCGGTTACAGCTACCAGCTCCCGACGGCGCCCCACCCCTCGCCCGGCGCCCGGGGACAATTGCCCCCGCCCCCCCCCCCGCCCCTGCACCCTCGCGCCGCCACTGTATGGATCAGTTGCTATCGCATTCAGTATTACTTCATAATGCTGCAATTATAATAACTTTGTGTGCCTCGTCTCAGGGGAAATATTCGTTTTCATGTTAACCAGCGTTTGCTTCGATTGACTTAAACTTTACACTTTTTACAATTCAAAGGGGAGGCGCGGTGGCTCAGTAGTTATCGTGCCAGTCTCGCGACCAGAAGGGTTCGATTTCGAATCATACCCTCAGATCAGCCTGGGTCAGATACCTTGTCCCTGGGCAAAGCACTTTGCTCTCATTGCCTCTTAATATTCTTTTTATGTTGTTGTGCCGTGAAAGACGAAACTTAAACTCAGTTATCTGTACATTAGAACGTTTCAGTCTCCTTGATCAAGGATATATTATGGTCACGTTCGTCGTTGTCTTCGATATATGTCTATTGTCAAGGAATCACGTTACTTATTATACATAAAGATGAGAACCAGTCTATAGATTAGTTGGGGGGGGGGGGGGGTATGAAAAAGAGGATATACGGTGTTTGGGAGCAATAATTGGTTGATATTCAAAAACAAAAATTAAGTAACATTTTATTTTCAAAGCTTATCTTATTATTAATTGAAATAAGATGAAGAAAAGGTTCTACTCATGCACTGTCAGTTTTTTCTACTAGCTTGGTTTAGGAACCCCAGAAAAGAAAGTAGATGTTTGTTCCTTATGTGCGGAATAGGTGACAAACGTTTAAAGTGCACGTAGTTTTAAAAAAACAATGCTGTGGCTCATATGGTTTTCTCAACAAAAGCATACATCAAGGATGGTTATATGCTGTGAGATGTAGGTTTCGTCCTGAGTATATAGAAACCGAAATATATAGAATTTTCAATAGTTTAAGTGTCATGTTTGTTTCCATAGTTTTTTTTTAGGAACTTACCTTGGTTACACCTTTGGTCGTTGGGGGTTGGATGGGGGAGATAATAAGAATATTTGTAAAAAGGTGTTTTAAAAAAAAATAATTTATACATTTATATGGAGTAATATAAAGATTGACGCACGAAGGGTTATGGTCCTCTTAAGCTGTCACGCAATAAGGCTCATTTTCTGGAAGTGTCATTAAATTTATTAATGACGTATGACTCAATACATTGATAATACCGCAAATTGTCAACACGATGACGAAGATATTACATATAGCTGTATAATATAATATATCACATTTCCTCAGACGATATGTTAATTGTTCAGTGTATTCTTATTGCTAAAGATACTACAATCTTATTCATTCAGATAAATGGACAGATAGATAGATCTCGACAGCTCTTTCTCACACAAATCCTGTATCAATTCTCTGTGGTCAAACCCAGCGCGCAAAGTCCGTAACAGATCTGCCATTAGTATAAGTCTGACCTGTTAAGGGCCAAGCTAGAATGTGTTTTAACTAGCACTTTTGTATATTACCTCCACTAACGGAAAGGAGCGTTTTGATGTTGTCAATTTACCACGCTTCTTTGCGCATAGCTACTCTTCAATTGTAGGAAAACAATTTTAGTCTGCTCATGTTCCAAAAGGTGGGACTGTAGAAGCCCTGCCGTATTGTACATAAATTGAACGCACATTTAAATATTCGGGACCTTAGTTAGAGTTATCAGTTTAGGAACTGTATTTAAATTAGAACACATCTGTTTCCGCGCAAGACCGTTAGAATAAACGTTCATCAACCTAAAAGGACTGTCGAAAACATGTGTCTCAATGCACCATGAACGCCGACCAAACATGTGTTTATAAATCATTAATAGATACAAGTAATTTTTTTCATGGATAAGTGTTTCTACAAATCACAAACATTTCATTAAATAGGATGACAAAACCATAAATATTGGCACATACCAACTGAAACAACAAGTTCACCGTTCTACCTTACATGCGCGAGCCCTGGCGGTCAGATTAAAGGTGATAACTTTCAAGGATAAACACGGTACCGCCAAAGAAGCGTAAATTGGCATTGACTCAGAAAAGTATAGGCCAGACACGATGAGTCTTTTAAATTAAATGCCACTAAAACAAATAAATAAATAAATAAATACAGGGATGCAAGGGGATCTAAATTAGAAGGGGAAAATTAAAAAGGCTTGAGACTGCGTCATTACATAAACAAATACCACCTTTCCCATACCATCTGTACCGCAACCACTTTCTTTCTTTTTTATTCAAATACTGAAAATGCAAGTACATTCGCTACATAGATATGTATAGCAGTTTATATTAATTAGAAGTGCGCAATGGGACTATGGAATATTTATCGTTTGTATACTTGTCTATAGTATAATATATGCATACCATGATATACTATATTACTGTAGCTGTTACTAATCTTATTGTTATACGTGCCAAAAAGCTGCTACAACTTTCCTTTACAGTTACTTTTATTACAAATCTTTAGCCTCTATAAAGCACATGAGAAAATGGTTTGGGGTGGGTATGTAAAGATTAACCAAATCGCAAGGCCACTTGACATTTATTTAACATTTCGCTTCTTTATATTGAAAGGATTCATAAGCTGTCATATGAAATTCCAGATCACTGTTTGGACTCGCACGTTGTAATCAGTTCCGGTCACACGATTGTACCGCGTGTTGGTTAATTAACCGCAGATACGTGATGGTATTGAATAAACATTTCAGTTTCTCTAGTTGTGCATTGAAAATTACATAGCAGTTATAAAGTTTTGAATTATTTATCTTAGCAACGCAGGATGCAAATATTGAACAGAGTCAATGTTCACAAATCCGCGCTTCCATTACCTCAAGTGCCTCGTTTGATTATGCGTCTCTACCGTATATACCCATAAACCAATCTCACCGTCTTAAATTATGCCATCACATTAGATCACGGCTTTTGTTGTATACGGGATTTCAACCACCAATCGTTCATAGCCTCAAATTTCATATCTAGTAGAGCGTGGATTTTATTATTGATAAGATTATGTTTTTAACGTTATACCTGAATATATTAAGACATTACCACTGCGCTACAGATCGGCATATAGTGTGTTAATAATATTATACGCATTAATTATGTATGATTTTGATACTACTGTATTTAGCATAATACTATAAATCAGAGATGACTGAATGAAACTTATTTAAGATTCAATCAGTGTTCTTTCTAATGTGTTGATCCACCGGACTCCTTTTTTTACAAGATCGTGACTTTTATCAGTAGTAGTGTGTGCCAGTAGGGGTATTCCTTTCCAGTTATTCTCACTTCATAGGTGGCTTAGTTACAATTCTAACAGTATTACCAGAAGCATTTTGGATATCCCTGGGTCAAATGATGGGAATTATTCGGTTTAATAGTTTAAAAGGTGAAAAGGGCACTGGCTACAATGGATTATATCACAACGTTTCTGCACAAGGGGTCTCGTAGGATCGACCACAAAATATAAAAAAGAATTCGCTTTTCATGTGTTCAAAGAACGAAATAAAATAGTCCTTTTTTCCTTCCTTTCTGTCTTTCTTTGTTTATGGCTTTTTTTTTTCTTCATAAAATAAGTCATCATTGTACGAGGATTGCCTGTCTTATCAGCATAAATTATTGGGTAATCTTCGATTCTTAATCTTTCAGTAATAAAGTACTCCATTATTACGTACGCATTTACGTACGTATGTATGTATGTATTTATGTATACATGCATGCATGGAGGTAGATAGGTAAGTAGGTATCCCTCATAGATACCGCTCACCCACCATATTTACACTGTTGCCTAGGGATGGATCTCAGCTCTAAAACTTGAAGAGTTCTACGAGTGTTCGTTAAATAAGCCCACTTAAAAATCGATTATAATTGAAAGTGTGAAATCTTATAAGTCTGATGAATCAGGTGACATGATGCACTCGTATGCTGGCACACGGACGGACGGACGAGTCTCTCTCTCTCTCTCTCTCTCTCTCTCTCTCTCTCTCTCTCTCTCTCTCTCTCTCTCTCTCTCTCTCCAATGAGTAGGTCTACAGTTACAATATTTTTTTGTATCTAAATTATATTCTTTGGAGAGACATCAACGTCTGTTTGACGTAAATTACATCCAAGTAAGTGGGTTGAAAGTACTTAGATTGGTGTTGTTGCTAATCAATACCATATAAAATGCACACAAACCCCCCCCAAAACGCAGCGAGTTTATCATACACAAAAAGCTGTTGGCAATATACCGATTTCAACATGAGCCATTTCGTAATAGAGATACCAGTTTTATATTCAGCCGGAGTTCGTCATTTCAAACGGCTTAAAACGAGAAAAGATATGGCAGTTTAATGCCAATATATGCATTCTTTGCCATATAATGTACTCGACATTAAAACCATAATAATTTCAGTATAAGGAATAAATTCCTAACTTTAGTTAAATAATTTGTTACAAATATCATCGAAAACATCTAAAAAAAAATATAAAAATAAATAACAAAAGCAGAATACGTGTACGATTTTAACCAAAAACAGTAGAGATGTAAAAACAATAATAAAAATGTTCACCAGTGATGTGTACAATCGAACCAGTGACTTTTTATTCTGCAGTCCGACTACTTCACTACTGAATGTCATTATTCACACACACACACACACACACACACACACACACACACACCTATATACAAAGTAAATATATCTTCATATATTGCTTTACCCCTCGTGCGGTTTTTGAGTATCTTGTACGTCAGTGCTTTATTACTAAAAAGCTAACAAGGGATATTTGAGATAAGTATAAGAAAATGATAATTTAAAAGTGTTAAAATGTTTAAAGATTTATAAGAAAGATAATAGGTTATGACAATGTGGTAAAAAATCTGTAAATATGACATGATTGGTTATTAACTAGGTCAACTCTGTTCCGCGCTGTGTTGCCGATCTGAGATTTTACATCATGATGGGAAGGAGTGTTTGAAAGAGATGAAAGTTCGTCAACTTTATTTTCTTGTTTTTAATAACACAAAATTGCCAAATAAAGCACTGATAAGTAGTCAGCACCTGTGGTGGTTAAAAATCGTGGTTGTATAGTAAGTAGTACGGACAATGTGTATCACTACTCTCCTGCATAACCTATTTTTCAGTAAAGCAACTGACAATATAATCACCCCACTCTCCTTCCAGTGATTGCAATGTCATTATTACTAAGACATTCTCATAAAAATGTATCCCCACCCCAGTCAGCTGGCATTCACGTCACATGACACTCGTACAAAAAACTGCTGATTGTTGGACAATCGTACAATTTCTTTCCGTGCACTGACACGGTTATGTGCTTTGGTCTTTAAAAGGAATACTAATAGTAAAAAATATGTCGTGATGGCGTCGATGGTTCAGATTCTATGGTTTCTTTTTAAAAATTTAAAGAGAGACTGAGAGACACAGAGCCATTCAGCCAATTTCGTTTTCATTCTTTTTACACACTACAAAAACAGCTATCTACAAAACAATACTTAATCTAAATTTTTACTTCATTCAATTTGAGAAGAATGCAATTTAAACACTTTGTAATATATAATAATCAATCAAAAAGTACTTGTATGCACGTATTTTTATGCTGATATGCTTGAGGATGCAGTTATTTTGAAATCAAAGATAAACAAATTGTGAAATAACTCTGATCTATGGATACCTGTTGTAGAAAAAGAAAAGTGTCGCATTGATAGGTTAACTGGAGATTCAGTTCAACAAGCTGAACTTATTGCGATTGATAGAGTGCCAAAACTTGGCGGCTAATCGATGCACAATTTCTAGTTTGACTGGAAATTATAAGCATAAGTCGTAGTTTAAACTCCGCCTGGTCCCTTCAGATTTCATGAACCTTTTCAGTGCAGTGCTTGCAAAATTGTTGCACGCTACAGCGTACTAATACTTGCGGAACTTTTCTATTTAAGTGCAAACAGTGATTAATACCCCGTAGGAAAAATTGCGATCAATAATTATGCTCGTATTTCATATTTGTTGTCTGTTGACACTGCTGATAAATTAAGTCAATATTTACCCAAATGCGAAACACGTTTGAATTAGTACACAAACTTACGTCTATGATTTTGTAAAGTTTTCAGAAAGGGTACGCGGAATATTGCATTCAGTCTCCTCGCATCACGTAACTAAGCTTAATTTCTTTAGAATTTTGCAGGGTGACCACATTAAATTGAGGAAAAATCTGAAACCTCGAAATCTAGGCAAGTGCCTGTCAAACAAAGGGTCGCGATATCTTTGACATCTTTTGAGTTCGATTTTCCAATTAACCTTCTGTCAGCTACATCTGATAACACACGCACACACACACACACATCAGTATTCGAATTACTTCCTCAATCCCTGTATAAATCATTTTAATGTATAACAAGAATGCCACAGTGCCGCCAAGATAAATGGTGAAACATGACTGATCTGCGTAACAATAAAATGAAAGATTAGTAAAACGATAACAGTCTTGCGTATTCATTATCTGAACTTTCACTGAGGTTCGACCATTCTTTCTGTCAGTTAAAGAACTTATCAATTTCACTGGTTTAGAGAAATGTCACCAAATCTACACATCGTTTGTCATTCATTCAAGTGTCCGAAGGGACTGACAAATTCATTCTATACAATGCATAATAAGGATCAAGATTTAATTTAATATTTCAAATAGGAAGGTATGATCCAGATATTAGGATTTCGCCAAATTGTGAGGCCTGTATCACAGCATAATAAAGTGTATACAAATTAGATAATTTTAGTAGACGTATAAACTTCTGGGTATCTCAGTGTAGACAATAAACGCAATAATGTTTGTATTTTGTTCAGTACGATTTGGAGAGCCAGTACGGCTCAGATGGTTAGTGCCAAACTCTCGACCAGAAAGAAGAGTACGAATTCGAATCCAGGCTGGGTCGACCGCCGTGGTCGATCAAAACGTCCTCGAAAGTTTCCGTCGCATGCTAGAAAAAGACTTCGAAAGTAAATATTGGCCATTTTGAACTGGTTTCAAGCCCCTGGTTGTAATTACGACATGCAAATAATAACCTTATTGACGTCAAAACGATTCGATGACGTCGCATCGCAAATAGCAAGCATGAAAACTGAATGATTTATTGTTTTCTTTTTTTTATTAACAAGTTCCAGGAAGAGCACGTATTTGATTGATTACTGATACGTCATCGAAGGTTATTTTCAACGCCTATATTTCACTATGAGGATATGTTCTTCCCATATCTAGCCGAATATTCGTCCACCAAAAACTGAACAGTTCGGGAAGTATCGCTACAATTACGTCCAAGTCTATTTTAGTCCTGGCTTGGCCTGGCTGTATATACGTAAAGAATTTGCAGATATCAGTCTGGGGAAAATACAGCTAAAGCTGCGCCCCCTCGCAGATTGTTTACATCAAGTGGATACGTTTTCATCCTATCTCGTGAGCAAGTGTTTATAACGTGATTATAACGCCATAATATGCATGACATACAAATGACGTAAGGCTAATATATCAAGAAATTGATCTTGCAACATTCTTTCTGATTGATTTAATGTTTTCTTCTGTTTATCATGAAGATGTGAATTGGCATACTTTCTTGTATTATACAATTTAATTTACGCTTGTCAACATGTCATCAAGCGCGACAAACTTTGGGACGCCTCGTTTTTATTAGCTATACTGGTCGTAGACCAGAAGAGCTTATGGGATTGTCTATTGTCTGTCGGCCGTCTTTTGTCCGTTAGCACAAGTTTGTTATCGCTACTCCTCCTAAACTACTTTGAGGTTTTGCCATGCAACTTTACACATACAATCATCCCATGGTCTAGTAGACTCTAGTTGGTCCTAGATGAAAATCGTTCCGCTCGCACATCCAACATGGCCGCACACAGGCCATATTGAAAATCTTGCTATCGCTATCCCTCCTGAATAGATGGTCATATCAACGTGGGGTTTCACTGAAAGACTTCTTATGATGTCTACTTGGTCCTAAATGAAAACTGTGCCGATCTGACATCCAATATGGCCGCCACGGCAGCCATCTTGGAAATTTTATTATCGCTACTGCTCCTGAATGGATGGTTATATCAAAATGGGATTTTCACTAAAATACTTTTTGTGATGTCTTGTTGGTCCTAAATGAAATTGTTACCGATCTGACGTCCAATATGGCCGTCAATCAGCCATTTTGAAATCTTGTTAACACTACTCTTCCTGAATGGATGGCCATATGTACATGGAGTTTTCATTAGAAGACTTGTTATAACGTCTAGTTGGTCTTAAATTAAAATGGTACCGATCTGAAGTTCAATACGGCCGCCATAGCGGCCATCTTGAATATCTCGTTATTGCTACTTCTCCTAAATGGATGGTCATATCAGCATGAGGTTTTAACTTAAAGACTTCCTGTGATGTCTAGCTAATCCTAAATAAAAATGGTGCCGATCTGACATCCATTATGGCCGCCATGGCAGACATCTTAAAAATCGCTATCACATCTCTACTGCAACAGAAAGTCATATTAACGTGGAGTTTTCACCAGAAGACTTCTCATGATGTCCAGTTGGTCTTAAATGAAAATGGTGCTGATCTGACCTCCAATACGGCCACTCATCAGCCATCTTGAATTTTTTTTTTATTGCTACTCCTCCTGAATGGAAAGTCATCTCTTGAAAATAGTGTTATTTCTACTCCTCTCCAAATGGATGGCTATATCAACTTGGTGTTTTGGTCAATAGACTTCTTATGAGACCTAGTTGGTCCTAAATGAAAATGGTACCAGTCGTACGTCAAATATGGCTGCCACGACGACTGTCTTAAAAATCTTGTTGTCACTACTCTCCCTGAATGGATGATCATTATGACATGGGGTTTTCACCAAGTCCTAAATTAAAATGGTGCCAGTCATGCATTCAGTATGGCTGCCGCGACGAATGTGTTAAACAAGTTTTTGTCGCTACTCCACCTGAATGGATGATCATTATGACATTTGGTTTTCACCAAGAGACTTCTAATGGTGTCTATTTTGTTCTATAAATGGAAATGGTGCCGAGCGGACATCCAGTATGTCTACTACAGCAGCTAATTTGACAATCTTGTCAGTATCAGAGAATATCAGAGATGGTTTCAACACTCGGCAGTTCAAGGGAAGAAATGGTCTTATCTTGAATTCCTGGAAATTCTTTTCGCCCAGTAGTGCGTCAGTCCCTTAGAGGGACTCTTGTTTCACTTCGTTTTTGTTTTCTTTTCCCCATGACCAGGTTTGGCCTTCCAGTTAGACAGCGAACCGTTCTAAGATGACGTATCAGATAAGTCACAATGTTACTTTTGACATCACGTCATGAAGCGGTCATTGTTGTTCCGAATGACATACTCTTTACATTGGGTCGTCTCCTCCATTCAGCTCGTATAAAGGCAATGCCACCACTAGTTGAAATCGGCTAGAAACTTGCAGAATGGCTTTTTCTTGCTTTAACCTTGCTTTCGAAAGAATTTGCCAAAAGTCACGGATATATTAGAAATTTTTAATGATTAAGCTTGCAGATCTAGGGCTGCCACAGTCCATTTATCGATCTTTTGGTCACAAATTAATCGCAAAAATAGTAGCAGAAATGACGTTTCGAAACGACGCTCACCTAGGGGTCAGTCGGTTTGTGTCTCAGTGGCGTTGTTTATGACATAACTTCGGGAGCTGTTTGTCAGGCTAAGTTTCCTTCCATTTGGAATGCTTCATGGTTTATTGCAGTGGCCGAAATCTACCTCAGATGTTATTGTAGGGATATGTATGAGGCGCCGCAGCGGACAAAAGTTGGTCCATTTAGAACGTTGCAGTTGAAATCTCGATGTTGTATGGCGAGAATTCCAATTTCACATGTAGAATCAAATTGCTTGTGCTGAAAGTTCCATTTCATATGTCGAGTTTTTGGATTTTATCTGTTGCATTACTCAGTGGTGGCTGCACGTTTCATTGTGTTTGTCAGGACTGTTGTCTTTATATTCTGGAATGTTGAAAGTTTCATTTCATTGGCCTATAATATGTTATATTAAATTGTGTCATTTCAAATTCTTTTGTCGAGAATTTCAGCATAATAATTTGATTTTTAATTGATCGCTAGACTAAAAAAAATCATTTTTCGAAAGTACAGCAAAGAAGATTGAATTACATAGCGTGAGTTAATGTTTACATTTCTTCGGTCATGATTTACAGTCTACATGTTGATTTGGCATATACACACAGAAACTTTATTCCATATGTTTATAATTATACTTGGTGTTTTAAATTAAATTTTGGAGATGGATATTTTACCATACACGATGAGAATGTCCACTTTAACGGTCAAAAATAATATCGAATATCAAGATTTATCATTTGTTTATTCAGTTACATTTGATACATTTAGAATTTGAAATTTACCATTTACATGTCGAGAGTTACTATGAATTTGCTCACCAGAGGTCGCTTTAAATATGGAAACTGCTTGCTGTGCTGACAGTTTTCACTGACTGTGATTAGTGGATAATGCGATTACATCTCTCCTGATAGTAGTTATCTTCTTCCTCTTGTTTGAAGTGACAGCAGCCAGTTTGAAGTGACAGCAGCCGATGAGCTGCATGCCTACGTTCTAACTATACTGTATATAATGACTAAAAAATTTTACGAAATTGTGCTGCTGATGAATTAAATGCACTGGAGTTCCGATTACTAAGAATTGATGACATGCAAGGTTAATTGTAAACATCGTTGGACTATTGCAGGCCATTATTATTATTATTATTATTATTATTATTATTATTATTATTATTATCATTATAACGAAATTATGGAGATTTTTCTGCAATTAATTTCAGCTTTATCTGTCCCATTTAAAGTGGAGAATTTAACAGACGACCGATTCAACTACATCCCCTGCCCCCCCCCCCCCCATGTCTTTTATTTCTGTGTAGAAGACAGATGGAGATTTTTTTTACAAATTTTGAAACTGACGATTGTTAAATAGGAAAATGCACCTCCACACACCCACATCCCCCACCCCACCCCCACACACACAAGGTGTCAGTGGGAACGGCTTTGGAGTGTTGGTCCGGTGACAAGAGTGTGTATAATGAATGGATGGATGTACAAATGGAAAAACAACATTAACGATATTGAAACTACATTGACCAAAGTTTACAAAGATAGCATGAATGGCTTTGGAGTTATGCTCCAGAAACTAAACTGTGAATGATGGATGTATGAATATAGAAACAGATAAAAACATTAAAACTATTGAAACTGAAGGATATTGAATAGCAAAAGGCACAGCTAAACCACTAGTCTAATATGTATACCAGTCTACAACACTAGTCTGATATGTGTACCAATCCACAACAGTGGTATAATATGTGTATCAATCTACAACACTTGTCTGCTATGTGCACCAGTCTACAACACTAGTCTGTTATGTGTACCAGTCTACAACACTAGTCTGCTATGTGTATAAATCTACAACACTAGTCTGCTATGTGTACCAATCTACAACACTAGCCTAATATGTGTACTAATCTACAGCACTAGTCTGATATGTGTACCAATCTGCAACACTAGTCTGCTATGTGTACCAATCTACAACACTAGTCTGCTATGTGTACCAATCTACAACACAGGTCTGCTATGTGTACCATTCTACAACACTAGTCTGATATGTGTACCAATCTACAACACTGGTCTGCTATGTGTACCAATCTACAATACTAGACCGCTATGTGTACCAATCTACAACACTAGTCTGATATGTGTACCATTCTACAACACTAGTCTGATATGTGTACCAATCTTCAACACTGGTCTGCTATGTGTACCAATCTACAACACTAGTCCGCTATGTGTTCCGATCTACAACATTAGTCTGATATGTGTACCAATCTACACCACTAGTCTGATATGTGCACCAATCTACAACAGTAGTCTGATATGTGTACCAATCTACAACAGTAGTCTGATATGTGCACCAAATTACATATACATATCTTAAATAGTTTTGGACTTTTGGCCCGGAAACGAAATTGTGGATAATGGATAATGGATGGGTGAATGGATGTGGATGGATGGACAGACAAACAGAGAAAAACATTACAAGTTCTGAAACTGAAAGACTTGTCGAATGACACATCTACAAAGCTAGTCTGATAAGTGTACCAAGTTTCAAAAAAGATATCATTAATAATAGCAAGTTTCAGTAAAAGTTAATACTTAGGGATAACTGACGTGTTTATACAATACTAATTCTCGCGATATATTTGTTTTATCAAACCAACCCTTTCCACAATTCCTCCATTTGCAGCCACCACCCCCCACCCCACCCCGATTCCTTCCCAGGCATGACCCAGGGAATCTGATGTACAACTCTATAATCTGAAGTTGTTTCAATTTTATGTAAAACCACACCCACCCACTCCGTAGCCGCATCCCCAGGAGTTGAATCGAAAATCAAAACTGTTGTGTACATCTATCGAACCTCAACTCAAATTCCATGGCTTAAAATTGCATATCGTCATGAAAACTTTAAAACGTACAGCTGTGATCTTGACCTTGAAGGTAGGACACTAGATGTTGCACGGGACACACTCTGTAGCGATGATGACCCCAGCATACCAATTTTCATTCTTTAACCTTCAACGACTTTAAAGTTATCGAGTAGAAACTGTGAATGAAAACATAAAACATAAGACCGGGAACTTGATTTTGACGATAGGACTCTAAACGTGGTTTGCGTCACACGCACTCTTGTAATTATGTACAAGTGTAGCAAGTTTCATCCCTTATCCTCCAAGAGCTTTAAGGTTATAAAGCGGGAACGAAACTGTGACGGACAGACTGACGGATGGACAGAAAGACCAATTTAATTTTCCCTATAAACAATAATGTCTGCATGTAGGCTGGCTTCTGAAGATTAATGTCGAACACCCTGATTTTCTTAGACTTATTATTTTGAAAGAATTTTTTAAAAATGTAATGTATTTTGGGTGCAAAACAGGTTATCCAACTATTTAAAACACGTGGTTGTTGGCATCATATACTCTATAACAGTGAGAAAACAAGATAATTAATTCTTCTCATTGTAACCTTATTGAACAAAGTAAATCAATCAGTTAATTTCTCAAAAAAGTGGAAGCTGTTAACCCGTTAAATTGTAAGAGTACTGGCTTGTGAGATGTAACAAAACATTCCTTGAGTTTTGAGAAAACTTCTTGAAATATTTTTTTTCTAAGCTAATCCATATGCATTTAATGATCTAATCCAAATGTATTTCATGATCTAATCCATATGCATTTAATGATCTAATCCATATGCATTTAATGATCTAATCCAAATGTATTTCATGATCTAATCCATATGTATCTCATGATCTAATCCATATGTATTTCATGATCTAATCCATATGTATTTCATGATCTAATCCATATGTATTTCATGATCTAATCCATGTGCATTTCATGATCTAATCCATATGCATTTCAGGATCTAATCCATATGCATTTCATGATCTAATCCAAATGTATTTCAGGATCTAATCCATATGCATTTCATGATCTAATCCATATGTATTTCATGATCTAATCCATATGTATTTCATGATCTAATCCATGTGCATTTCATGATCTAATCCATATGCATTTCAGGATCTAATCCATATGCATTTCATGATCTAATCCAAATGTATTTCATGATCTAATCCATATGCATTTCATGATCTAATACATATGCATTTAATGATCTAATCCATATGTATCTCATGATCTAATCCATATATATTTCATGATCTAATCCATATGTATTTCATGATCTAATCCATATGTATTTCATGATCTAATCCATATATATTTCATGATCTAATCCATGTGCATTTCATGATCTAATCCATATGCATTTCAGGATCTAATCCATATGCATTGCATGATCTAAGCCATATCCATTTAATGATGTGAAATGCAAAGAAATTGTCATTTGATTTTACTTTTACCAAAGTTAATAATTGTTAACTTGTGCTGAATATGCACTCAGCAAAAACTGAGATGATTACATTCATCTATAGCTTTAGTCAAAGTTGCACAACTTAATATAAAAAGTCCCTTTTACTGAACGGTCTTTTGGTTCTGACTTAGAGATATTTATTATCGATCAAAAGTCAATTTATATTTATCATAAATATATTTTTAAAAATTCTCAAGGAAAGAATCTTAGCAAAATAAATTACCTATTCTGTGAGACAGATATCCAAACTTATGTAAGATGTCACAGATAATCCTACGCCGGACCCTCATACGAAGAAAATCTCACGGAGTCACGCGAGAGGTCTGGTTGAACGAGAATAGGTCTTTCGCTGACAACCGATAACTATCATCCTCCGGCTTACTTTTTATCCCATGATTCACCGCGCCCATGTGACGCTACCATCTACATTCGCAACTTCGAAGTCAATCTTACGGATCATACCTCGAATGCATGTGGATAGTTCCCATTTGGACCACTGGTGCTATATACGAAAGAAGGATTGACCGAGAAGTTACGACTGATCGAACTATTTTTTTTCATTCGTAACATCTCGGTCAATCCTACAGTCAATCCAAATGCAGAAATAGCCAAGGTGGTCCTCATAGATTGGGGTTTCTTTTTTGCGGAAAATTTCCGGCGAACAAAATGTATGATTTTTCTGTAAATTACTGCGCCGACATACATCCGAGGCATAAGTTTATCTTGCAAAAATAGCCGAGGTTGTTCCGAATGTACCGTATAAACACTCCAGTTCAGGGGGAAGTTTCCATAACTAGCCGTAATGAGAATGACGTCACTTTGATGCGAATGACGTCATTTACCACTCCCGAAACAAGGAATTTACTAGTTACTGACTATGATATTGGCAAGCCAATTTAGGCCAGATACCGGCGAAGAATAGGTCTATGCAAATGAATGTAACGCTCAAAAGGAGGCTAATAAAAGCTTTTATTATATACTTCATAAATAGTCCCATTAGTTTAACGTTGTTGCTCTGAGTCAATGCTCAGCGGTATTGACGGCAGTTAAGTAAAATTATTCACCGCTTCCCTATCTGATAAACACGTGCCCGCATTCGATGAACTACTTCTGGTTAGGCTAAATAAAAATGGCGACGGAAACGTGGAACGCTGAGCACGTCATAAATTTGATGGCCACCAGATACCGACAAAGACTGTAACCCTTTCTACCTTACACCAGTGTTGGAGAATTATTAGATGTAGCACGCATCCAAATAAAACTATCTATCGTACAAATGAAATACAGAAAATCTGAATACATTCAAAGATTTAAATTGCAAGGAAAAACATAGGAAACATGATTTATACAAGTATTGAAAATGGACTGCTAGTGATCGCTAGTTGCTGCTGTTAGTACGAGAGAGAGAGAGTGTGTGTGTGTGTGTGTGTGTGTGTGTGTGTGTCTCAAACTGACCTTTGGTACAATGTATCAGTCAACAGCTTCCATTTTACATATACAGTGCACTTTTATCCACTCTGAATGGCATTGTTTCAAGATTTCTGTTCCGAATTATTGCGTTTAAGTGTGACCGTCACATAAGTTGGTTCAAGAATTGGCTGCCTCTGATATGTATGAGGAAGTGACGTGCCACTAGAACATAAAGCTCCCTGATGTAGAGATTATAGTGTAGTGAGTTTACGACATGTTACAAAATGAACAATCTTGTGTATATTTAAGAAATTGAAACGATTTATGCTGTAGCAGTCATTATGTTCATCAACAGATAGAGAGAAAAAATGATGACTGTTGTGGGGAAGAATTACACAAATATTGTTCATTGCCATCCAGTAGCAGAATCTCAGCTTCTTGGGGGGGGGGCAGTAGCGGCGCGAGGGTTTGAGGCGCCAGGGGGCAATGTCCTTTAGTGGTGCCCCCTACTTTGCCACAGAGAAAACAGTTTTTATGTCAGTTGCCAACCTCCAACCCCCCAACCCCCATCAAAGCCCTGAAACCGGGGGCTTAGATGGGGTGGGAGTGGGGATGTTGGCAAAAAAAAAAGGTTCCCGACGGCGCCCCCTCCCCCTCGCCCGGCGAACCGGGTAAATTATCAACAGTAACTCTTTGCAAGTAAACTGCAGTTTTTTGAGACGGCAAATTGTGACACCACAACCACGATATATATATATATATATATATATATATATATATATATATATATATATATATATATATATATATATATATATATATATATATTCCACTCTAATTCTACTCCCGGTGAATGCCTAAATTATATGCCTAATTCCTTTTCAACGTTTAGGACGATTTGTGATTATTCGATCGGTTGTAATATGCTTGGATACAAAATTTAGATTGAGCAGTGGCCGCAAAGCTCTTTATGGTGCTTCCCTCTTGACACGGTTAAGTCAGTAGATCCATATTTTCTGCGCTTTTCTTCCCTTAGAAATTAGGAAGAGGAAACCTATTGTCCTTTTTCTATTTTTGGTAACAAGCTGTGACTGTACTCTGCAGCCCCCCCCCCCAAAAAAAAAAAAAAAAGAAACAACAACAATAACAAAACCCACAAACGTTATTTTACTTGAAAAAAAAGTTCCATCAATATACATCTATGGTAATAAATGGGGAGGTCTTTCTGACGTCACACATAATAGCAGCCCGACAAACGGAGCATCAGCAGCCTTTGCCGTGTGAAAAAAAGAAGAAAAAAACAAAACTTGGTTGTGTCATAGTCTCGTTCAACCAGACTCTCGCGTGACATTGTGAGAGTTTACCCGTACGACGGTCAGGTAAAATGCTTCATTGATCTCTGTTACCGAAAGAAAGTGCTTCAGTAAAACATTCCAGAAGTGAAACTGCGAACATATCCCTCCCTGTCTTAGCATTTTTCTATATACATTTGCTTGAATCACGTTTGTAATAATAGTTGAGAATTAGTATAATTTTGACGAATAATATCCTGTGCAGTTTTGTTTACAAATGTCACTTATAAACATATCAAACTTTCACACCTGACATGTCCCATTAAACAGAAGAAAAACAAATGCCAGAGATAAGGTGTAGTAAGCACAGCTGATTTGTATTGTGTGGCGTTATGTGCATGCTGACTGACACCGCGTGACATCATGGAAATCTGTTTCAATAACGAAAAATGAAGAACATCATGTCTTTCTTTATCAAAATGGCAATTAATTACCGTACTCGCGTATAAACCGGGTCTAAATGCAAACAACATAGACGCTGATCTGCCGTCGCATAATGCGCAAGCAGATCAGGGTCTATGTTGTTTGTTCTACTGATTAGTCCTTACAAACTGCATAGACCCAGATCTGCCGGCGCATTATGCGACGGCAGATCTGGGTCTATGCAGTTTGCAGTTGGTATGGGTTTATACGCGAGTGCATACGGTACTGAGTAGAGATATCAAATTTTGAATACTTCTTAATTATATAAAGCGTTTCGTGTCTTTAATATATGTTTGGAATAAGTCAAATAAGCGAATATTAACATTCTCAGTAAAATCAGATGATCTATACAACATATATTTGTAGTCGCTGGTATATAGAGAGGATTTAGCCTTTGATCCGATTTTCTACGCTGTTCTATATAATAGTTTTGAAATAAATATGTAATGATATGCATTTTCGATATCTTCGCCACAATCACACATTGGATTATCTCTCAAATGGTTTAACTGTAAATCATAATGTTATTCAGTACAGTTATTTCTAATTCTAGTATGCATAAAAGATAATTGCCTGTTACCAACTAAGAAGTGAGCAGACATTTGTGTTGTCTCAGTCTCTGTCTTACATCAAAAGATAGAATAGTTACTTTCACCTTTTATTGAATCTGGGAGTGAATTCCAGACACGAATAGAAGAATGTAAGAATGAGTGTCTACTTATTTTGACTTTTGCATTAATTCCAATAAAAGTATTCCTATTTCTAAGATTATACCAGTTTGTCTCACCAACCAGTGATGTTAGGAGGTCAGCAAAAAAAAAAAGAAGAGACCAGTGGCGGCGCGAGGGTTCGAGGCACCCGGGGGTAATGTTCTTGAGTGGCGCCCCAACGTCAGTTGCCAACCTCCCTTCGCCACTGCAAGAGACGCCGTATACAATTTTAAGAAAGTAACATACCGCATATACTCGCGTAATCCGGTACCAACTGCAAACTGCATAAACCAAGATCTGCCGTCGCATAATGCGCCGGCAGATCTGGGTCTAAGCAGTTTGTAAGGACTAATCAGTAGAACAAACATGATAGACCCTGGACTGCCGGCGCATTATGCGACGGCAGATCAGGGTCTGTGTTGTTTGAATTTGGACTTGGATTATACGAGTATTACGGTAGTTCATGAACTTTTCGTCTATCAGCCAGGGGAGGCAACCAGTTTCTTCATGAATCTTACGACAATATACACTTCTACTATGACCAGTATCAATTCCGCTTGCTTCTAATTTTTGTTTTTCTAATTCTAGAGTATCGTCAGACCAATGGATATCCCATACAGTATCAGCATATTCTATTAAAGGGCGGATGTATGTAAAAAAATATCCTTTCCAACGTGTTTCGGCTAACTTTATATTTAAATATTTTCAAGGCAGTTATGATTTTTGAGAACGACTGAAATATGTTATCAATATGTTTTTCCAGTTTCCTAGACCACTGAAAGTTACGCCAAGATGTTTGTGGTTGTAAACAAAAGAGAGAATTTCGTTTTTGAATTTTACTTCAGGAAAACCGGACTCTAGTTACGCGAGAATAACATTACCTCGGTTTTGGTTGGATTCAAGTCAACCTTGAACAATAAATCGTTTGTAAATCCTGGATCCGCGCCTGTGTAATCTTTCATATGCATTTCAATAAAATTTAAGCTTACCTTTGTCATAGCAGTTGAGGATTAGTTTGGGTTTGGGCGGTATTGTGTGCTGCTGTGTTTTTAAATATCACATAAAACTTCCACTCACACGTGTGACTTAAATTTGGCTCATTAAATAGATGGAAAATCAATAACAGAGGCAAAACCTAGCGAGCACAGCTGAATTTCATTGTGTGACGTTATGTGCATAATGTGAACTGTTGACACCGCGCGACGTCATGGAGATTTGTTTCAATACGGCACGTTCGCGTGCGTGTAAATATTTTATCTTTTTCTTTCTATAAGTGACTGACTTCTCTGGGCTAAGAAAGTTTCCATAATATGTTGCAAAAATTCAGTCTTTTTGCGAACCAGCAATCTTTTGGAAATGTTTGTTAATGTCCGAGGGAGAACGATATTACGAGGGGTTGATCAACAATTTTTATAACAAACGCTGAAGAGAAAAAGTTAATGAACTGTTGACAATAATTTTAGTAGTCTTTCTCAAAATAACTTACTTTGACTTGCTGTACCTCTCACATCTTGTGACCCATGCCCTGAACACGTGGAGCAGCCCGTCACGTGACAGCATTCGTAGCGACCGGTGATTGTATTCCTTAGTTATTCTCTTCCTCCGTAATATTTTTCCCGTACGAATCTTTCAATTTCGGAAAAAGCCAGAAGTCGCAAGAAGCTAAATCTGTGCTGTATGGTAGGTGATTTAGGGTTTCAATGCCAAGTTTTTGTAAGGTCTGCATTACAAATGCAGGAGCGTTATCGTGGTGCAAAATAAAGCCACCCCTCAGTTGGTCTGGACACATTTTGCGAATAGCCTCACGTAAATTATATCTGACTACTGTGGCACAGTATTATTCAATCACTGTTGTGTTCTCTGGTACCACGTGATTCAAAATTATTCATTTTGTGTTGAAGAACATTATGCATATGACCTTTCCAGCAGATTTGGAAAGATATTTTTTTATAGACGATGTCGAACTTGTGTTCTTCCATACAGTGCTTTTTCATAGTACATGTAGTGTATCCAAGTTTCATCACATGCACTGATGTTATTTAAGAAATTATAGCCTTCTACTTTGTACCTGGATAATAAGTCCCTGCATATCTTTGTGTCGAATCAGTGTTTTGACATAATATATTCATATTCTGATTATTCGCTCTGTTATTTTACACGCATTAGTTGGCATATTCAAGTGTGATTATGTACTACAGTTATCTTCACGACAGTCTAAAGACTGATGACAATGAGAACAATGACAAATTCTTTATTACACTCAGGTTACAATGCGCAATTAATGCGGTAAAATATTACTATCTCGCTTTGCATGCGTATACATCAGCCATGGACGATATAATGTTTTTCACAGTAATTGCAATTTAACTCAGATTTACAGCAATATCACAGTCTTTACTTCAATGGAATACGAACAAGTTTAAACTTAAATATATGGATGTTGACATCATTGGAAAGACAGGATATAAATTACGATAAATGGAACACAAATTAATATGTAGTCAACTTATTACTTCACAATGATAAACCTATGGTACTTTTCTCTTCTTGAAAAAAATGGAAAGAACAACATAGACATCGAGTATAGATGATGATAAATTAATGAAATTTTGATAAAATAATATCAATCATTTTATTGAGAGTTCTTAAAACACCAATTTTCTCAGAACTCAATAATTCTTTAAACTTTGGTACATTTGGTCTGACATTGAAGTGTTTGGGTAGTAGTTGCTTTCTTTGTTCTCTGAAACAGATACATTCAAGGATATAATGAAATTCACCACCCACGCAGTTTTGCACGCAAAGTTTGGACAATCTTTCATGTCTAAGTAAATTTTCACATCTTCCCTTCTCTATAGATAAACAATGATTACATGCTCGAAATTGTTATTATATTTGCCTTATATTTATTTTTAAAGTCTTTTAATAAATAATGTTCTAATTTTAATTAAGTTTTAAAAATTCTATATGTATCAACTTTTGTCGAGTTAGTAATGGATGATTCCCATGTCTGTATAAACTGATCAATGAGTCTTTCCTTAAAGATTGTATCTAACCAGGATTTATTAGGAATATTTTGATTAATCCAAATAAATTTAAACCCAGTTTCTGATAAGATGTTATGAATGCTCTCTATCCATTTATTTCTGCCTAGACCATTGTTATAATCCTGCAATAGTCTCAGATACATGATATAAGATAGTTTTGTTTGTTAACCATTAATGACATTTACCCAATAGCCAACCATTATCCTTTTTATTTGTAAATGTATAGGGGTTCTACCAAGCTCACCATAAAGCATATACGTGGGGTGGATTTTTTTCTTTTTAACTTTTAGCACATATTTTAGAAAATCTAAATGAACCCGTTCCATCATATCTTATTTTTCAAAACCCCAGATCTCAGCTGCGTATGTAAGAATTGGAACTATTGTCATATAAAAAGTTTAATGTGACAGTCAACAGGCAAATTAAAATTTAGTTATCTTTTCTTAAGAAGGTACATAGCTTTCCTAGCTTGATTAATAAGATTCTTAATTCCCAATAAATATATACCATTCTTCGTTAGGATCAGTCTTAAATATTTATAATTTCTGACAATTTCAAGTTTGAATCTCTTAATTTGAACTTCAAATTTTTGTCTATTTCTACGTTTCCCAAAAATCATAACTTTTTTTTGCTTGTGTTAATGATAAGTTTATATTTTTTGCAGTAATTAAAGAATAAGTCAAGATAATTATTTTGCATATCTCTTGGATTATCTGAAAATACAACGCTATCATATGCATAGAGTAAAACGAATAGTTCTAACTATCTTACTATATCTCCATCCAGTAAATCAATTGTAATGCCATTACAATTCGAGCTCAAAAAGTGATTCTCGATGTCATTTAGATACAGGGAAAATAATACAGGACAAAGACTTTCGCCCTGACCAACCCCTTGATTGCAAGTAAGTAGCCCTGATTTGTTTCCATTGTGGAAGATACAAGAGTTTACATCCATATACATGTTCATTATCACCTTGAGTATTTTCCCATTTATAACAGTGTTAATCAATTTTCTCCATAAGCCAACTCTCCATACCGTGTCAAAAGCCTGAGAAAAATCCACAAAAGTCCAAAACAGTGTCTTCTATTTAAAAGTTCAATTAAGAAATATAGGATAAAAAATATTATCAGTTGTGGAGTATCCTTTATGAAAACCTGCCTGTGCCTCAGATAGTAAATTGTTTTCTTCTAGAAAAAGCTAAATTCTGTTGTTAAGAAGAGCAGTCAGGACCTTACTAAAACAACTCAGTTGAGTAATATGCCTGTATTTGGTAGGATTTATCTCCCTTGTTTGTGTATGTATGTATGTACGTGTGTGTATATATATATATATATATATATATATATATATATATATATATATATATATATATATATATATATGTACAATTATTATTATTATTATTATTATTATTATTATTATTATTATTATTATTAGAACCCTTGTCCATTATCGCGCTATACCAGTGGTTCCCAAACCCCGGGTCGCGACCCAAATGAGAGTCACGATCAAAAAAGTTTGGGAACCACTGCGCTATGCCATGCTCTTGACATACTTCCTTAATAACTCCATGCATAATTTTACCGGGATATAATTTCCTTTGCACGTTTTGATGATGACGTTGATTTATCGCCGCGCATGGTGTCAGTCCTTTGTTCTAAGCCTGGAATTAGGTCAAAACACTTTAGTCCTCTGCGTGATACGCACGATAAAGTTTATCATAAACACTTCTTTGATTTTTTCTATACACAGCTTTGTTGAGTTGATGGCAGCATAACATAGATATGTAGTTTGCCCGTTTTAGACCGTTTTTAAATTTTGTCTTCTTTCTTTCTTCTATTGTTTATCCTTTGTTTCTTCTTTCTTTCTTCTATTGTTTATCCTTTGTTTGTTTATTTCCCCGTCTTTTAAACATGTAGGAGTCAATAATTCTTCTTGGCTTTTGTTGTGTTTAGTGTTTGTTATGTTGATGTAAATTGTTTCTTCCCCTGACGAAGAACTTGTTTAGCTCGAAACGTTGGGAAACTGTTTTGTATTAGCGCCGTTACCAATTTTTGCGTCATTATATATATATATATATATATATATATAAATATATATATATATATATATATATATATATATATATATATATATATATCGGTTTAATCAACCCTGTATTCCAGGTTTCTGGAACAACACCTGTATTTAAAATCAGGTTAAACAAGTTTACAAAAACAGGAAGAATAACTTCTCCTGTACATTTAAAATATTCATTCAAGATGGAATCTTCACCACGCGACTTATTAGATTTCAAATTTCTCAGTACTTTGACTATTTCCTCTGAAGAGATTGGTTTATTCATGATGTTCAATGTCATTTTCAACAGAACGAGTTTTGTCAAGAAGTTGTACACTTTACGAATGGCTTCCTGATGGATGATTCTCGTCTGGAAGTCACTCATAAATCTCTCAGTAAGTAGGTGGACTGATGTATTGGGGATTCTGGGGAAAAAACTTCAGAACTTACATCCGGCTCTGCCCAACCAAAACAATGTTTTTTAACCGTGTTTCTGAAAAGATGCACACAAATAACCAATATCATTTTTAACTGTCTCGTCATGAATGTATGTTCCTAAAATAATCATAAAATGTGTTAATTTCGATAGTTATGTCATCATTTGCTTTAGTCAAATTGTTTATTATTGACCAGTATTGTTTTGGAGTTGTTGTTTGCAAGTTTCTTAGTTTATCTTGGGTGCTCTTATTATGCAAGTTTACAAATGTTCTGATTGTTTTCTTGTTATTTTTACTAGCAGAAAGCGTGTCATTCTGATTTTGCTGTGTTTTTAGTCGTTTGTGATTTTTGTTTTAGTAATATGATATTTATTTCTAGCTAGCTTACATTCTCTCCAAAAAAACGGTTTACAATGTACTTTATTAGTATATATTTGTTTATTGTTCCTATTTTCAAATGATTTATCACCACTATCTAAAAGAACTTTTGAAATTTCATCAGAAATCTCATTTACCTTCTGTTTATCGATATTCGTACCTTCTCTCAAGTCATGTATTTTGTTAATTAAGGCTTCAAACGAGTCTCTATTAATGCTTTATTCGAACATATTTTTCTTATCAGATCTCCACAATCGTTTTTTGATAGATTTTGCCTCAGGCAAGCACGTATTCATCCAAGTCTGTACCATGAAAGTTACTACATTATGAGTATTGGACAAAAATCATAAACACAAAATTGTATGATAGAATTAAAACCTTCTACAGTGGTAAATACATATTGCAATTTCTGCAAAGTTCTAACATGCGGTTGCTATAGTTATTTGGCTCTTTTTATCACGGGTATGTCTTTTCATTGGGATATCATTATTACTGAGACTGTTCGTCGTTAAAATAATCAGAAGCGATTTGATCAAGATTATCACTGCTATCAATATTGGTTGATAATGTAATAAAATCATGAATATCTGAAGTCCAGCTGTTCCAATCGCCTAACAAGAACACATGCTGAGTTTCATGAAGTCTGATCAGTAGTTCATCCTCAATTTCATCAAAAGCATGTATTGAAGAGTATTCTGAACCCTGGTGAGGCATATAAACAATTTCAAATATGAAATCATCTTTCGTTTGGAGCAATTCTTTTGAAACTTGAAACCAAAATATATATTCATTCCTGTTCGATAACAGTTTGATATATTTACTAATTGATTTTCTCACAAGAGCTATGCCACCTGAAGTACGTTTGGTATTGTGTCTAATTTTCAATCCTTTAATCTCATGATTTTCAAAACAAATTACATCCAATTCTGACAGTTTGGTTTCAGTAAGACATATGATATCAAGTTTGCTTATGAAATGATTGAATTCAGGTTATTTAAATCACCTTTTAAACTACAGACATTCAAAAAGGAGAAGCTGATATTATTTTTATTTTCGTTTTGACACGAGTTATTTGCTTACATTATTCACACTGACAACCCTAAACAATATATATATTGCTTCATTCAGTGCCGCTCCTACTTCACCCACTCTGGTCATGCTCGATCTCTCGTTGTCAGTCACGTGCGCGGATTTTAGCACAGTTTCCTCGTGAGGAGGAATCAGGATTGTTTTATCAAATTCACTGATGATATCAGAAACTGTTCTGACTTCCGCTTTGAAAAAAACGAAAACATTTATAACACATAGCATTTGGCTTCATGTTTCGCCAGCCGCCGCAGGCCTTCGGCTGATGATTTGCTTTAAAAAATAAATAAGTTATTTTTGTAATAAGAAACAGGTAAAACCTAGTAGCGAGCAAAGCTTGCTGGACATTAATGACTGACATCGCGTGACATTATGGAGACGTAACGCACTGTGTCTCGTGCACATTCTTTGCAATGTAAAAGCATGTTCCTGACTTGGAAGAAATATTTATTAATATTGCCGTTGAATTTTTAAAAAGAAGTACAAATCTTAGAGATTTTTAACGGTGAATAATTCCCATGGCCAAGAAAATAATCTGTGATAAATGTTACAAAGACTTCCTCGTCTTTCGTGGTTCTTTTCCGTAATGAAACATGCGCAAAACACCGAAAAATAACGTCGGCGACTATAGGTACTTCCTTAGTTACTGTTTTTAGACTGGAAGGGGTAGAGCTTTTACATACATAGTTTTACTTATATGCGTTATCTAAAGAACTCGCAACGCGCAAACTTCGCTCTCTATTTATTAGGAGTTCTGATGCCTGTCGCTTGCATAGAAAATCCAAAAAATGGCTTGTTACTTATCTAAATCCAAGTCTCAGATCTAGCCAATAATACAATCATTTCAGACTTGTCCTTGCACAATGCAGTTCACTGATTTGTAAGCTTACAGAATGCTCAAGTAGGGGACACAACTTAAGGCATTTTTGTAAGTGTCTATTTAGTATTTCTGAATAATATTTTATTTAAATTCTCACGAATACTTCTTTTTCTTATAAAAAAATATCTTCAGCACAGATTTCATTCAACAGGATAAAGTCTTGATAACACTTCTGTGCTGAATAAACATTACTCCATTATAGTAGATACCATAACAACATTAGTTTCAGCAAACTATTCAGATTGATCTGGTATCATACTTTATGTTTAATTTGATTTTTTGCTGTTGATTTTGTTGATTTTTTTATAAGGACAGAAAAAACAGTACAGGCATTAAAAGGCAGGCATTAATTTCAGGTGTTAAGATTGTTACCTAGCATCTAGAGTCGCGTTGCTATGGCAACTTATAAACAGAGAATATACCGTTTCGTTCACAATACAGCATTTTGTACACAAAGCTTCCCCGTGGAATTTGTCACATTTTAGTCCAATAAACTGCTATCAAATATTGATTGGTGACTTTTGTCAGTCCTAATGCATTGATACAGTATGTATATCTGTGTTTCTCGACTACTTTTGTTGAAAGTAACTTTGTCAATTGCTAATAATAGTATCTTCTTTTGTGGCAGTGTAAAATTATGGCATATATACAGCGCGAGCCAAACCTGGCTTCACATAAGATCGCGCCCCCTGAACTTTAAAACGAAGCAGGGAAAAATTACTTTTACCTTATCGACGACCACGCTTTTTCACATCAAAATTCTACAGCAATAAATTATTTTAGCTGTTGAAATAATTGCAGAACTTCTAAAATCATGATCACCAGCTGATAAAGACCCAACGAAAAATACTACATGACAGAGCATCGTCACAAACAATTAAAATTCATACCACACCTCTCAGCTACATACAGTGTAGACTTAAACACGATATAGCGACCACAGTAGATAAATACTACCTGTGTGGCCAGGTTCTAAAGTTCCCATTTCTAAATGATTGGTTGATTGGTTTTTAACGGCACTTTCAGCACTTTTTCGCTATATCGTGCCAAGGAAACGGAGTTTAGTGCCTTTCCCAAGGACACACCGAATCAGGCGAACCAGGCTGACCTGGTCGGGTTCGTTCGATACCGGCGACCCAATCGAAACATACTCGGGCTTTTCCGTCAAGTCGAGAAATAAACCTGGAATATAATTCGCCGCCATTGAGAACTTTGTTCGGAAATACTTTTGTTCACATGGCTCAATAAAGCGGCGGAAGAAGACAAAGTCACTATCGCAACATTGTCGGCCTTTCCAGACGCAGCATATGTGGTGAACTCCGCCGAAGGCGAATCACTAAAACCATCAAATTTACGTGCATTATTCCTACAACTGCATCAGAGGTTATTTCTTGACTTTGCGGAAATGGTCGAGCGATGTTCTGATTGCCGACTAAGTAGAATTTGACATTTGCTCATAACGTCGTCGTGTTGTTGGACTTTGTAATGTATTCTGAGACGTTCTCTTCGTAATTTCACCCCCTTATACCCTCCCACTACTCCCACTGGTGCATTGGTACAGTAAGCTTCCCAAGATGGCTTTCACGAATTGAAAGAGGCTTTAAAAATGTATCAGTGACTTCTATGACAAAAATTAATCCATAACAAGTGCAAATCTAACAGTTAGTTATTTGCAACGAACATTTTAAAAAAATTCCCAAAAGCCACCAGCTGAAGCTGAACGCTTGTTCATTTAGGCGGTTCATGAGCTCCCCCCCCCCCCCCCCATCCCAAATTCACTTTGTTTTGTCCTGAAGGCTACAAAATCGTCAAATTCGAGAGTTTTACCTGGTCAGTGCAAGGCGTCGCCATTGATTTTCCTGTACACAGACTGGGTAATGACATTATACAAGTGCTTTTCCAGACCAGAGTGATATACAAGGCACTTAAATGCCTTATAACACAAGCCATACATTACAAATGCCTTATTACACAAGCCATACATTACAAATGCCTTATAGCACAAGCCATACATTACAAATTCCTTATAACACAAGCCATACATTACAAAGTAGAAAAGAAATGTTTCCATGACTTACTTTATAATTTTTTTTTTTAAATCTTCAATTAATACAACAATCTTTATATACAATTATATCGTTGAAGATGACCAGTTTCTGGCATATTTTAGAAAACGGCACAATGATTCTATAATCCTGCATGGAAACTTCTCTTTTTCAAAGAAGATTAAGTCTGACGAAAAAAAAAAACATAATAGAAAGAAGTGTGCTCAACAATTTAAAAATCTGATGTGATGTTAGCAGGTAAAGTTTGGGTCGGGGGGGTGAAAATCCCGTTGCAAATAATTCTTAATGTGCATCAACCTAAAGTGTGATCATGTACCTGGGATTTTGTTTTGTTTATGAGAGATTTTCTGGTGCACAGACGTACGGTTATGGCACATATTCAGAGGACTACGAATTATATCATGAGAGGCAAGTCACCAGTTTATGTCAGCCGCCCCATATCTGTCCTTGATTTGAAGGGGAAAAAAAAAACATTTCGGCTCTCAAATAGCTTAAAAGAAAAAAAGTCTTGCTCTGATTTATAGAAAAAAGAACCTATTAAATCCATTACTGTATCTTTGTTTAACAAAATTAATTATCTTGAGGAAAATGAAAAAATAAATAAATATCGCCGCTGAAAAGAAAAAATCACGCCCCCCCCCCCCCCCCACTATTGGCTATATCTTTCTGAGGAAATGGAAACTAATTGCCTTTTCCCAACGACACACCGAGGCAGCCGACTAAATCTGTCTAAATCTCGTGAGACTGATGGGCGTTTCATTGTGAATGAACGGTTGCAATTATCGATTATAATGACGAGGTTTTGGATTTATGGGATTTAATGACTAGACGTTAAAAGCATCCTTGGGCTGACCGTACCTATGCATTTTTCCGCACAAATGTGGGCTTCAAATTGAACAAAAAAGTTTTCGTTTCATTCAATTCAAGACTGTAGTCGACAAAATTATGTTAACACGGTCCTCGGCTTTATTCCCATTTAAAAATTTCAGCCTCTTGGAAGTTACTGGCAAGCTTTCTCACATACCCACGTTGGCCGAACCCGAGACTCGAACCCACGCGGACAGAGGTGAGATGTCAGTGATCTGTAAAGGCGAGCCCCTTAGACCACTCGGCCACCCGGGGACCCTTAAGCTAAAGGAGATATAGCGATGACTACAGAGTAAATTACCTTTTCAATTAACACATAGCTACTTCTTATTAGTATGAATGAAGTCAATGATACAATTATGAATACTAAAAGTGTAGTGTCGAATATTTATATCTTATTAGGATTTATATCTTGGTCTTTTTTTTTTTTTTTTTATCCGTTCTTATGCCAGTAAGCATGGTAAAAATAGCAGGCACAATTTAGTCAGGGAAACGGAAATCATCACAGTATTGGATTCTATGTGCCCGGGTCATTTATCCGGTAATCTGTGCGCTTACCGATAATTTGTGCGGCTGATTTTGTTTTATTTCGGTACACTGCGCATGATATTTTAATTTCCGTTCATTTTGTTCGACTTTTTTCACTCTCCCTTTTTTCCACTAAATATTGTCATTAACACCTGGAAAAAGTTGTAAACAGTACCGGAAATAAGAGAAACCAATCGCTCAGGTTCCGAGACTAGCCCTTGTCTAGCCCTTGTGTTAGTATTTATACAACTGTGAAATTTTTGCGGCTGACGACAAGTACTTGTGAAGTCGATGTTGGTTGGATGTTAACGGCATTTTGACCACATTATGGCTCCTATCGTGCCGAGGAAATCGGAGCTAACTGCCTTTCTCAATGACACGACAAGGCAGCTGATCCTGGCTGACTTGGGTGAGTATCAAGCACGCGAGCCTTGGATTACGAATCCGACGCTCTACCAGCTGAGCTACCGCTGCTCCTCTTGTGAAGTCGTTAGAACTGTAGTTTAAATAGCTGTGTAATTACTGAAGTGGGTATTGAGTCCCCTTAAAGTAGCACAGACCATTTTATTGTCTCGTCTACAAATGGCGAGGCATTGGTATTCCGTTACTAGCGGTGATGGCGTCGTTTTCGTTGTCTTCATGATAAAGAACCCATGTTTAAGCTTTTGAAAGTTATATTTTCTCTGCATCAGTTGCTGTATTCATCAAAAAGAGGGTACGGAATTACTGTATGCTAAAAGTATTAACTCTGATGTGTTCGGATATACATATCTTGCTAGCAGAAAACTCCGACATAATAACGCCGTTCACTGTAGTCTCAGCAGAAAACTCCGACATAATAACGCCGTTCACTGTAGTCAAACTCCGACATAATAACGCCGTTCACTGTAGTCAAACTCCGACATAATAACGCCGTTCACTGTAGTCAAACTCCGACATAATAACGCCGTTCACTGTAGTCTCGTTCAACCTGACTCTCCTGTAACTCCTTTAGATTTTTGAAAAACTTTTTGCGGAGATCTCACGAAGCCACGGAAGAGTCTGGTTGAATGAGACCACGTTCACAGGTCATACACAATATCCAGTGGAGAACCTTATTTGCCCAGAAAGCGGGCAAGAGAAAGAACACATAATTCGATCATTATGTTCGAACGCATGCGAGGATTCTGTGTTTCTAATCTAATAAATTTACCCTCCATTTCGCACAAGATGCACGCAGCGACTCAACAGAATAGGATATATCTATGTATGTATATATATATATATATATATATATATATATATATATATATATATATATATATATATATATATCCACAGAGAGGGAGAGAGGGAGGAGGAGATGGAGTTTAGAAATAGAAACATCCTATCATCAGTTTATGAAGGCAGAAGGCTCAGGAAAAACCAAATTACGTGTGATTTTGACAGGTATTGATTTTCAAGCCAAGCTCGAGCGCACTTAATTTAAACTCCAACTTTGGATTTCATTCTTTATCTGAGTAAAAACAAATCCTAGGTTTATAAGTATCAGAGGGCAACACTTCGAAATGAACCGGAAACTATATCATCGAAGCGTTGCAACCAATTCCGAATACACATATCATTAATGGAGTGAGATCCAATATCCCCATGTTTACTCCTTCCCCCAACTAGCCACTGATCTTTACCTCGCCCCTCCCTCCCCCCCCCCTAATTACTCCTTCCCCGTCATAAAACTTCTACTCGACTCAAAAATCTGATTCGAAGATTCAAGCCAGTCAAAGTACTGTATTTCAACATTTTGATTAAGGTTTCCCAGTTTGAACTTTCTGAAATTTTTAACTTTAAATGTTAAGTAAAGTTTTATCCTTTAGGGGGCAGACCTGCAATTTCCTCCCTTGTTTGGTTCGCAGTTGAAACAAGCATTCTATCTATCTATCTATCTATCTATCTATCTATCTATCTATCTATCTATCTATCTATCTATCTATCTGTCTGTCTATCTATCTATCTATCTATCTATCTATCTATCTATCTATCTATCTATCTATCTATCTATCTATCTATCTATCTATCTATCGATAGTTAGGTATGAACAAAGCAAGCATTAATGCAATGAAAGCCTTGAGAATTTTCTTCTTTAGTGTGTGTGAGTGTTTGTGTGTGTTTCTGTGTGTGTGTTTGTTTGTGTGTGTTACCTGGACTTTTAGATTACAACTACTGTCACTCTAGAAACACAATGTGTTTTCACAAGAAAAACTAGTAATTTTAATCTCTCTCGCTCTCTCTCTCTCTCTCTCTCTCTCTCTCTCTCTCTCTCTCTCTCTCTCTCTCTCTCTCTCTTTCTCTCCACACATGTATGTATGTATGTATGTATGTATGTATGTATGTATGTATGTATGTATGTATGTATGTATGTATGTATGTATGTATGTATGTATGTATGTATGTATGTATGTATGTATCTATGTATCTATGTATCTATGTATCTATGTATGTATGTATGTAAATTGTGTACGCTCTTTATTCCAAACCTCTTGCATCCAGATCACTGGTCTATCTGAATCTCGAATCTACTACGCTGGAATATTTGATTTAAAAAAAAATAATTGTTCAGTTGTTCAACCAGGAATCTCTATCTAAATTTAAATTTAGTATGAGGTACTTAAATTTTCGGTACTTCCGCAGGTCTAATCTCTAGTAATTTGTTTTTTGTTGTTGTCTTTTTTTTTTCTTTTTTTTTTACTACTAAAACTAATTATAGTTTATTTGACGTGTTTATCGTAGATAATTAATTCACAATTAAACTTTAAACTTTCATGAATTTTGTATAGTCGGCCATTTTGACCTTCCTTGTTGTTTTAAAACAATGGTGTAAGAAAAAAGTCATCGTCGCAAGTCACGGGGGATAATCCGCTACGCTCCTTTATGGCCGCCTATGCAGATATTTCCTCGTTTGCATGAATATGCATAAACCTGCATAACCCAATCACTGCGAGCGCGAGGGAACTCTACTTGTGATTATGACATTCCGAACTACCTGGGCTATTTCTGCGAGACAAAAGTATGTCTCGGATGTATGTCTGCGTAGTATTTATAGAAAAAATCATACATTTTGTTTGCCGGAAATTTCTCCGCAGAAAAGAAACCCAATATATTCGGACCACCTCGGCTATATCCAGGATTGGATTGACTGTATGACTGAACGAGAGCTTACGAATGACAAAAATAGTTAAATCATTCGTAACTTCTTGCTCAATCCTTGTTTGGTACATAATTGAAGTGATCCGAATGACAGCTCTCGACATACATTCGAGGTATGATCCGTAGGACTGGCCTCGAAGTTGCGAATGACCATTGTGACCCAACATGACCTTTCACGCTGTTTGACTCAGCAAATCAAGGCTTCTCTTCCAAGCTCAGTCACTTAGGGGTCGATAAAACATTCACTTTTGAGATTGTTACGGAGTGTTGTTGATGACGTATTTTTGTGAATGCGTACTCGTGAAAAACGAAGAAAGCCACGAGTGATAAAGGAACGTAGGGGATTATCGCCCGTGGCTTCCGACGACGGAGAAAAGCATGTAACTATCAAATTCATTTAAACTTTTCAGGAATATTTCACACACATTTATTCCTCACAGATAAAACCTTTTCTATTCCAATGAAAATGTATTCCCTGATAGGTCTCAGTTAAGTTATTACGAATGTAACCGCATTCTGTTTGTAGAGTATTTTTAACATAATTTATTTGGACGTGGATACACTAGAAAGTTCAGTACTGGGAAACATATGTAGAGAATATAAAGGGACATAATTGTGTACGGAGTCCGTGTAATACTTCCAGGTCGTGGGGACTGCTTCCAGAAACACTAGAGGTGAATGAAATTAGTTTAGTTTTGTGAAAAAACTATGCAAATTCACTCATATTCTCAATCTATCGAGAGGAAACGTAATATAAATATCAACAGTGGCTTTAGTGTTTCTTGTTGGTCGTCATCAAAAGTCCGTAAAAAGTCTAGAATAATTTTTACAACAATCTATGCCAAGTATTTCAAATTAGTTATACCATAGTTTAACACACACACACACACACACACACACACACACACACACACACACACACACACATACACACAAAACACGACGAAGAATAAAATACACAGACGCTTTGATACTTTTGAATGCATCTCCACGACATTGACTTGTAACAGAATTGGCAGACAAAGTGAAACTTTGATTGGCAACTCTATCATGAATCGCATAATCCATTTTCTTCATAGTCAACCTAAATTCTGCCGCAGCTGTTTACAGACTTTTGTCTTCAGACTTCAGGAATCAACATGATTGTCTGGGGAAATGTATTTCGAAGCCGTATGTTATATGCTTCTGTGGTCAGAAGTTTGACTGTCACTGCCTACGCACTCATGTAGATATGGAAAAAATACAGGAAATTAAATTCTTCATTTCTGTATTCTTTTTCTTTTATATTTAAATTAGCACTTCAGACGTTTGTCAGAGTTTAGTTTTAAGAAATACATTCATACAAATTATACGAGCTGCATCATGGGAACTAGGTCAGCCATTAACAGATTTGTCATGCCATGTACGACAGAAAAGCTGTATTTCATGTTGTTATCGCTTTAGACAACACAGAATTTAGGAATTAGTAACATTTATTCGAAAATCGATGAATTAGATTTCTGGAAGTGAATTTCTAACATTTAAACCGTTACTGGTAGAAATCCGTATGTTGTTTTTCTAAGAGTTTCTGGTCTCATCTCCCTCCATTTGATATCTAATGTTGCTTTAAATTGTTGACGCCTACAGGAATTTTGACTGAGGGCGAGAACATGCTTGAAAATACCATATTCTGGAAAAATTAAATCACATCAGTTCCAGGACATCTCTATGAAGAAAGAAAATTCCCGCAAGAATATACAGGAGCTAGCTCGTTTACTCATCTCTGAATGTATCATATATTTCCCGTTAGAGTGACTAGAACTTGTTGTTATTATTGTTTTTGGTTTGCTTTTTTTCAAACTTATTGGTGATTGTCCACGTGCTGTATTTTACAAAAATGCGCAGTAGTGATTTTGTAAGAAACCTGAAAGTTAGAATCAGAGCCTCTTACGTGTAATCTTCCAAATATAAACAACGTTACATATACAATGGCATTTGAGAAGAAACATATACAACGTTACAGTATACAATGGCATTTGATAAGAAATATATACAACATTACAGTATACAATGGCATTTGAGAAGAAACATATACAACGTTACAATATACACTGGCATTTGAGAAGAAACATATACAACGTTACAGTATACAATGCATTTGAGAAGAAACATATACAACGTTACAGTATACAATGGCATTTGATAAGAAATATATACAACATTACAGTATACAATGGCATTTTATAAGAAATATATACAACGTTACAGTATACAATGGAATTTTAATAAGAAATAAATACAACGTTACAGTATACAATGGCATTTTAATAAGAAATATATACAACATTACAGTATACAATGGCATTTGATAAGTAATATATACAACGTTACAATATACATTGGCATTTTAATAAGAAATATATACAACGGTACAGTATACAATGGCATTTAAATAAGAAATATATACAACGTTACAGTATACAATGGCATTTGATAAGAAATATATACAACGTTACAATATACAATGGCATTTGATAAGAAATATATACAACGTTACAGTATACAATGGCATTTAATAAGAGACGCATACGAGGAGTAAAAAAAAAAGTTCTGAATATTAGTGCGCTGTACAACACAGTTCTTTATTAGTGAACAGTACGTCATTGCATCCCCTCAAAGTACTCCCCATGCACCTCTGCACACTTTCTCAGCCTGTTTATCCCATTATTAAATGCCATTTTTTACTAACTTTTTGGTATGCTGTTCATACATTGGAAAATTACACTTCTAAAATCGTCTGCCCATCAGCGACTCTTCGATAACACTATTCAGTCAAAACTCGTTTGGAGCTAAATCAGTGCTGTATGGAGTATGTGGCAAAGTTTGGATTCTGTGCTTCTTCAGGAAGTCTGTCACGACGGCGGATTTATGCGCTGGTGCGTTATCATGGAGTGAGATAGACACCTCGAGGATCGGTGCCCGGACGGGTGGTTCGGTAGTGTTCAGCAACTTGTGGCAACACTTTGGAGGCATGAAAATGTCCAGTGACACAAGCATAATCAGGCACAGATACATGGATGAACGGGCCTTTTTGCATCGAAAAATAATAAGTATAAAACTCTTTTGACAGTCCGACTACGTCAGAGCGATTTTGTAATCTCTGCTCGTTTTCTCCTACCTAAACTTTATTATTTTCTTTCGAGTTGGGCTATAAGCAACTAAATCCATGCTTCATCACATGTGACAATCTCATTCAAACGTCTCTGGTCAGTCTTTTCATATTTGGCGAGCAGCTGTTTGGCGATTTCAACCAGAATCTGTTATTTATTAGCCATCAACAAATGCAGGACCCATCTTGCACAAACCTTTCTGAGCTTCACATGATTCTTCAAATCATTATATTAAAAACAGCTGATCAATTAATGGCTATGATAATACAAGTATCTTCCACTGTGCATATAGCATCGTCATCAATTGCCCCCTTCACAGCATCCTCTTTCTGCTCACCATTCGCTGACAACGATCTTCCAGAACGTGAGTAATCTTCAATGGATTCACGATCATCTTTAAAACGATGAAACCACCACCAGTTACTGATCATTTTATAGAACGTTATTTTGTCTTTCGATTAGCATTAAATTTATTGACAGGTTCAGAGAAACAAAAACGTTGTAACAGAACTTTTCAAATACCCCTTGTAAATACTCACTCACATGCAAACTTTATTTTTCTTCCTTCATCTTTATCCACCAGTTTCCCTCTCCCTCTTTGAAGAAAGGATTTTATTCATGTGTCTCATTTTCAGCTCATATGGTATATGAAGTTTACATATTTTTTTGTCAACAACGACTTTTCAATAAAGACCTGGTATTGTCACATTTTTTAAAATTTCCCATGACTATTTCCTGTGAATCAAAAGAATAACTTCATGTTTTCCCAACTTATTCATATCTCAAAATGGCGCTGCAATCTACATTTTTATGATTTTTTTAACAGATATTTGACGGCACATGCGTTTGTAAAATTTTGCCATTGCGATCTCAATCTTGGGAGGTTTAACCGTGTGTTACTGTTTTCTGCACAGCTACGTATTGGATCCCATTAATACAAGACTATTGAAACATTGCAGATTTATCACACACAACCTTCAAGCATTTAATTCAACAGATGTTTACTGTAACGTGCCTTGACAAGCGATATATCAAATTGATAAAAGTTGCTGAAATCAATAAATCATAATAGCTGAGGGTCATTAAATACGCCTGAAAATTGATATATACATTAAACGGTTATTGTTAACATGCTAAACTATATATTATATACATGGGTTCAATCTAATTTTATGACAGTACTCTCGAGCGAAGCTGTTATATAGTGTCACAAGTAATGGGGTAGAATTACGACATGACTGACCTGCGCTTATCAGTTTTACAACAATTCCTCACCGCGGTTGCAAGCCTACGATCAATAATTGGTAACCAGTCCACGTAGACTCTATCGTGTCTTTTTCATTTAGATGCGAAACGAGAAATCACAAGAGTCAAGTTTTCATATGTTTTCATCCTCACTGCGAAACAAGTTACTGAGTTCACAGCCAGCGGTGCTGTTGCTAGAGCAATGATTCAGTGTGAAGTGGTAATAAGTTTACCCTAACGGTTAAATTTCAATTGAGACCGTCAGGAATTTGCCTTTCGTTGACGTCATCACTTCAGGTCACATGTTCCCATCTTTCCTGAAAGTCTGATGTTATTGCTGTATTTAACTAATGAAGGATGCAGCCCCTCAGCGTTTCTATGAAAACCAACGCAAAGACGTGATAAGGAAATCTGGCGTTGTTTGACAACTTGCTTGCTTTATTGGATCATTCTAGTCGTTTAAAATCAGAAACATAAATTGGCATGTTATGCCTCCAACTCAGCTTAGAGGGCGAGGCTGAGGTTTCCAGCACCCATTTGTGTTGCTATCTGTAAGCATTAGCTACATGTTGCGTCTCGAGTTATTTGGGGGCATGTTCAATTTAATGCCTACAGAAAATCCAGAGCTGCCTAGTCGTTTCGCTTCTTGGCAAATTAAGATATTTACCAACGTTGATGCAGTTTGTATTCACACCACTATCATGGAGCTGTAAATGACTTCCCTTAGGCAGTCTAAACCGCAAAGCCTTCCAGATTACGTGGAAATTTATCATTCCTTGGGAGAAAAAAATGAATGAAATTCCAAGCTTTCTGTTTACATGTAGAATATTAAATGGCTGCAGTTTGAACCTGAGAACAAGTTGGAACCGACGGACCTGCCTCAGATACCTAATGCATTGATATGATATAGGTAAAGGGGAGATGCATTGATATGATATAGGTAAAGGGGAGATGCCTTGATCTAAACTGCCGTGAATTTAAGTTAAAGAATAAAAGGTAAATTTGTTCTTCACCGATATCCTTTGAAATTTAACAAATCAACAATGCTTGAGTGTACACTCAAGTTAAATTGACAGCGATTCGTGGATATACTTTAAAGAATTTTCGTCCCTCTTGAAATGTGTTCACGGCGGGAGCCAAGAGGTGGTACTGGTCCACTTGTTTTGCAATGATAGCCTTTTCGTGTTTTACAAGTCGAACCTTGGCATCGATATAAAAGCCAGATAAACTGACGCCGTTTCTTGGATTCTTAGAGGATTTTGATTTTCGTTTTTCTGAAAGCCAAGACTTGCTCAAATTGTTTTGCATATGAAGCTTTGTACTTTTGTGGTGAATCAGCTCTTACCAACTATATGAAAACTAGATAATCTTGGCAGATTCTTGACTCTGATTTATACATTGTTAATTTCGACTTTCTACTTGTGTGTTTATAAAAGCGGCCAGTGTGTGATCAACTTCTTGAGCTAACTGTGTCATTTTACAATTACACCTTTGAAAACGATATGAACGCCCGAAAAATTCAGAAGGTCTCTTGGATCTAAATTCAAGAATTCAGTTTTCGCCTCTCTGGAAGCGTCATTTGCTTTTGGCAAAGGTATGGGCTGCAATCCCAGCATCCATGTCAATCAGACCGGTGTGGTGTACTGCCGCGACTCCGAAGACTCTAATTCTCCCCATGCCTCACATAGCGCCTCCTTTTGCACACACGCCCATTACAGACGGACGGACACTACAGAGGTATCACAAACCAGCTCACCTGGAAGGGGAAGGCGTCACAAGGAAGAGAAAAGCCTAACCCAGATTTCGATTACGGAGACTGAAGCACAGACGAGACGGGTCACTTTGAAGGTAGTTTGTCTATGTAATGCATTTATAGCTTATTCAAGATTGCAGCACCCCACACACACACCAAGACAATTGGGGGCTTGAGTGGGTTTGGGTGGGGAAAGAGCATTTTCATGCAGCCTTTTACTGGTAAAGATACAATTCTTGCAAGCAGTGTCAGGCTTGTTCTGGAAATGGGATCAGATATAATTTCGAAATCTTAGTTTTTTTTTATAAGGAATTTTGCCCATTAGCTTCACTACATTTCTCATCCAGCCCCTTTCTGGGAATGGAATGAAAGAGAGAATATGTTTGCTTGCCTTCCTATAACAGAAGGGGCAACAGAGATCACTACTGGTAACCTCGGAGACTAAATTTAAACTGCTACAAATAAGAGTAGGAACGTAAAAAAAGTCTCTACTAGGCAACAAGTAGAACTAATGGCTCTTTTTATATCTACATTATAGAAATCATAGTAACAATAACTAAAAACTAATCTTATATATGCTAATCTATCTCCCAAGTTCATTCTCGTGACGATACTCCGTCAAGCACGAACTGACTGTGCCACTCGCTTGCATCCAAAATGCTCCCGCACGTAATGAGGTGCAGTTTTTGTTTAAAAAACCTGGGTAAAATGCAAAGTCTGGGGTTTGAAATAGCGGGTATTTTTAATGTTAATTTTTCCCCCTATGGTAATTGGGGGACGATATCCTTGGAGACGCGAGAACCGCAGGTCCTGGTCTAGTGTATAGGTATTCTTGAAACTATTAGTTTAAGAATGAATCCTTAAATATTGAATGCCCTCTACACACGAAAAATAGATTACAAACATGGGGATTTTGACGAACGTTTTGAAAACTGTTACATGCATTCCAGTGTAAATGTCATTGCTTTTCTAGAATTTTTTCTTTCTTTCTTGCTTTCTTTCTTTTTTTCTTTCTTTCTTTCTTTCTTTATTTATTTATTTATTTATTTATTTATTTATTTAACATAATATTCTTTTTTCAGTGCCAGCTCAACTCTTATTGATAATTATCGCAATATTCTGTCTTTTCTCTAGAAACAAAATCGCAGCCGAAAATAAAGTATTTCTTTCTCCCTCCCCTTTTTAAGTGATGAAATAAAATATTTTAAAAAACAACAACAACACAAAAAACATGCTGTTCAAATAATTTATGACGACTTGTCCATCACTATGATTATTTTCTTTTACAAAAAACGCGGTAATATCAAAATCCCACCAAACACTTTGCACACTGATTTACATCTCTGAATATATGTGGGTTTTTTAGAAATATATATATATATATATATATATATATATATATATATATATATATATATATATATATATATATATTTCCTCTCAAAATTATATTTGTAACCAAGAAGGAATAGAATGAATGAGTCTGGCGCAAATGCACTGACTTAGATTGAGAAAACGTATACAGACTAAGTCAATAATTGCTCGTGCATAGAAAATGTTATTGTCATACATTTGAACTCTGTTTCGTTATTATTAAAGTATGTTGACTATTATTTTAAATATACCCGGCATGAAATGAAAGGTATCACTTAACAATATTGAAAATTTAATATCTTACATTTTTTTTGCACAAGCCCCCTCCCCTCACCCCCACGGTGTAGTTAATTGCATAATTGATCGTATCGAGCATAACTATTATGCAATACCACTGTATTTACATGCAGCGTGTACATCTTAACTGGACAAGGCCTAACAGCACGTGTTATTTCGTGTACATCTTAAATAGACACGGCCTTACATCACGTGTTATTTCGTGTACATCTTAAATAAACAAGGCCTAACATCACGTGTTATTTCGTGTACATCTTAAATAGACAAGGCCTAACATAACATGTTATTTCGTGTACATCTTAAATAGACAAGGCCTGACATCACGTGTTATTTCGTGACCATCTTAACTGGACAAGGCCTAACCTTACGTGTTATTTCGTGTACATCTTAAATAGACAAGGCCTAAAATCACCTGTTATCTCGTGTACATCTTAAATGGACAAGGCCTAAAATCACGTGTTATTTCGTGTACATCTTAAATAGACAAGGCCAAAAATCACGTGTAATCTCGATTTGCAGTCTGTCGGTAAAAAAAACCCACACACACACGAAATAACCACATTTGGAGTAAAACAAGTGGTTTTCTTGTTTCACATATTGTGGTAGTAAGATAACAAATGTTCAAAGGCCTTTGTAGTGATGATATGTACGTTGCATTTGAATATGCAGATTTTTATTGTGACCATTTATACATGGTACACTTGACTGGTTTCAACAATATAGTGACCGATTACAGAGTTGACATTCATACCAAAGGGTAGATGAAAATGTTTTCGACAAGCAAATATAAAAATATGAAATTCCCAATATTTTGAAGTGATACCTGTTCCTATTGGATAAGCATATTTCAGTGCTAAATATTCAACTCATTTGCTATAAATGTAACAGTTGCTAGGGAAACAAGAAACATAGTTACATTTGAAGTATAATTAAGTGTGTTTACTTTGGTTCTTAAGGTGATGCGAAAATAAACATTGCTTCAAAACCATTTTCCAGGAGATAATTTATATACATCCAAAGGCTGGGAGGTTGCTAGTGCTTTAAACTGTTTCATTTTAATAGTTGGTTGGATGGATTTGAACTGCACTTTCAACACACTACAGAATATATCATGCCGCGAAAATGGGAACTTAGTACCTCTTTTCCAAGGACACACCGAGGCAGCCGACACGGGATGGCCTGGGCGGGTATAGAACCCGCGACCCTTGGATTACAAGTCCAACTCTCTATCAACTGAGCTACAACGGCTGCCTCCATTTAAAGGCACATTTCCCTACACACATGCAACTAACTTGTACATGATCGCAGAAAACACAACCAAACAAAACAAAACGAAATAAAAAAATTAATGAAATAGATGCTACATCACACGAGAAGATCCACGCGTGTGAAATTACACAAGTTATGGTTCACTTTCACTGAAACTCAAACACGCTTTTTCTTTTGAAAAACAGTAACATAATTTTCGTGGGGACATTCAATATAAGTTCAGTATGGGGCATATTTAAAACGCAGTTTATTTAAAAAAAAGTTTAATCTGTGTCAGTTAATTTGTGGAATATGCGGAAATAATTAAACCATTTTTGGACATTTGATTGAAATCATTACTGAGACATTTCAAGATGCACCATGTGGAGAACAAAAAAAAAAAATTAATTTCGATCAAACTCTACTGAGCGATGTAAGAGGAGCGGCCACTATGGACATTTGCGTTGGTTGCTATGGAAACAAAGCGCATGTTTATAAAAACTTTAAAATTGAATTAATTTGTACAGTTCGTTGTTCAAGCAAGATGTCATCAAGTAGCGCTAACACGAATGACACGTGCCTAGTCATAATACAAGCTTATCAAGAGATTATATTTTGGAAGCCATTTCAATTTCTGAATAAGAGCAGAATTGACGCTTACGGCGATACATTCGATCACAAAAAGGTAGGTCGTTCTTTCAAAATAATACAAAAATAGAATTTTCATGCAGACATGTTCAGATATTTCTGCATATTTGTCTCCAATCCCTGCATCCATTGCTTCTTTTGGTTCAAAATAGCTGTGGTAATTGAAAATATTTCCTGCAGAGGTGTGACCGGCAGAAAATTACTATGAAAGCAATAAATACCTCACCATCTTTTGGTGCTATTTCAACCGATTTCCTCATTTATTTCCTTTAATTGTGGACTGAGTCCCAAACTGCGGACATAAGTAAACATTTCTTTTAAAAGTCTGAGTGGTCACCTTGAGTTTTGCATATAGTCATGTCGTCAGTTTAATAAGCGCGAATAATTAGCACGTTCAAATTATCAATGCTAATTTTTGCCATGATGAATGTTGTAACTTTGCCTCCTCATCGTGGGAAGGTGGGATATTTGTAAAACAAATAACATTCTTTTTTCAAAAAACGTATACGTGTCATTTTCAGATCAGAAAAGATGTAGAATTAGCTTACATCTGTCGTTATGGTGGTGATAATAATAATAATAATAATAATAATAACAACAACATCGACAACAACAATAAAAACAACAACAATGCCACTGCGAATACTACTACTACTACAACAACAGCAACAACAACAACTACTACTAGTCTCGTGTTGAATTTTGCTTGACATGAAGTATTTTGAGTCTGATGTACTGTAGTTTATCCATGTGTAGCACATACCATACTCTGAACAGCGTAGACAGATCTGTGGTCAGGTGATACGACGTAGACAGATCTGTGGTCAGGTGATAGGACGTAGATCAGGGTATACGCAGCTCGCTCTACTTCAAATTTTAAACAAACAGCGCGGACTTCCATCTTATGGCGGCCCGGCGCATTATGCGACGACAGATCTGAGTCAACGCTGTTGAGAGTTATGCTAGGGTATATACGACCATTAGAAGATTTCATTACGTCCATTTGTATTTCTTAATCACTTAGATTATGTCTACACACACACACACACACACACACACACACACACACACACACACACACACACACACACACACTGGACGTATTGAGATTTCGGCGAGATTCTGCTGTTGTTCGTGGTCCGTTATTTGTCTGTCGACTTGTAGTTATCTCGTGCAGTGGACTGAATACTAATTGATCTTAATGAAGTTTGTTATGTCAGAATCTCCTACCAGTATCTATAAATGTTTCGACGATTAACTGTGTGAGTAATTCAGAGTTCAAGGTCGATGACCAGGGCTCATACATTTTGCAATATGAATCATCCCTTGAATATGATAATTTTGACAAACATCGTTGGATTTGAACAAATCCTTATATGTTATCCATCTGTTATCAGTATTTCAGAACTGTGATTTTTAAGGTCAAGGCCTACTTTGATTTTGACCTATGTTATATATAATTTTGTCATCAACGTCACTTCTGTTATAAACCAATTAGAAGTCGAACTCCGTTCATTCGAAGAAGTGATTTCTTCTGCACTTATTCTCATAATTCATATAATTTTAATGGCAAATGCAAACATTGTTGACTTTTTTTGAAGACAAAGGACCGGTACGCTTTGATAAGAAAACGTCCTCTATGAAGCACGATGCTTAAATGTTCACGTAAGATGATGCATGTGTCACATGTTTCTTGTTCTGCTATCTGCTCACGCGATCAGCCGTGAACCTGTTTTAAAGCTAATAGCATTGTATTATCATATGGCAAAGCCAAATTTGCTGTTATATTGCAACTATATTTTTCTGTATATTTTTTTAAAATTATAAATAAGCAAAATACAGAAAAACGAGAATTGATTTGTTTGTCTAGAGGAAAGTTAAACGACTCAACTTGATTGTGAAGGGTTTATAAGGCAGTGAAGGAGAAGAAAAAAAACCCCACATCTTATATATGGGATTCGAACTCGAAACGTCTAATATACATATCGATCATTCTACCAACTGAGCTAAACTGATTACGTGGTTTTGTTGACTTTTTTTTATGACGATAAGTATTATAAGTATGAAGATCACATTTTAAAATATGTTTTAAAGATTTTTTTAATAAGTTTTTTTAGGGAGGGGGTGTTTTGTTAGAAGATTCTTTGGAGCAACATTTACGGAAGGAACTCCCTCGCGCTCTAGGGTAAACACAGTTTAAAAGTTAAGAAAAACCCCTATAGAGTCACAGAATTACACAAAATGTATATTTTTAATTCTTATTTTAAGTTGAAAAACAAATCAATCATTTAATTGGTTGAGTGGGCATGTTCAAGACATTCATCAGAGTTTATTGGTGCAAAATATAGGAAAATATTTTGTCTTCTTCAAATTTACATTTTGGGGTTTTAAAACCGACCTCTTTAAGGACAACAATCCCATCAAATTCGGCGTTTTCCTTTGTGTCATGAAAAACATTACAGCACTTACTACCTCGCAATTTTCTGAGATGTATATAAACTATTTCGGACATATGCTGAGATTTTCATTCATGACCTAGGATAAGATGCAAGTAAACCAAATATTACTGCCAATCAGAAACAGGGCTTTGCATGTTTGATCCGTATTTTAAATGATGGATACAGAAATGGCAAACAAATTTAGTTACCATTCAAATAACAGAGAAATACAAGCAAAGATTCAATTTGACTTTGTATGATGATATACTAATTAGATCTCGGCCCTTAGGCACGAATCATTGTGAGGATCAGATATGTTCTCCAAGAAAGATCTGAAATTTCATCATAAAGCACTTTGTACCGCATAATGCTTGAGTTATGAAAAATTAAGGAATTCCATTATCTGGTATTGTATATGTCTACTCTGAATTTCAATTATGATGAGTCACTCTATGCTAGCTTTTTTTAAAAATTCTGGAGACGGCAGAATTTAAATTGTATTCTTATTTCGATGGACCGCACTAATCTGGTTTTGCGGACGACTGAGATTTTTCAACGTCAGCCGGTTGAAGTGTAGGAATTTCACGCGCCGATTCAACACGATATTTGTACTACCAAAGTTCGTCTCAGGTGTTGTCACGCTAAATGCTTTACACTATACTACATAACACTTTATATCTGCGCTGCCAAATATTGGAATTTTTTTTTAAATGAACATTTTGGCGGAATAGGGGAGGACGACCGGGGGGGGGGGGGATAGGTCTTTTTGGCGCTAATGGCTCACATCTCTGATCGTGATCTCTTTTATATGCACATGTTAACATACGATTGCCGGTGTTTGAATTTGCGCAATTTGCATTTATCTCTCATATAGGTATCCCCCCCCCCTTCTTTCACATATGCATATTATCGTGCTGTTATGTGGATCATCACCACCGTTGTTTGTTTGTTGTTTTTGTGGTTTTAGCTCTACTGGTCATAGACCAGAAGAGCTTATGGGATGGTCTCTTGTCTATCGTCTGGCAGCCATTTTAAAAATCTTGTTATCACATCTCTATTTGAACAGAAAGTCATATTGACGTGGAGTTTTCACCAGAAGACTTCTTGTGATCTACATTTCATGTTAAATGAAAATGGTGCCGATCTGATGTTCAATACGGCCACCACAGCAGACATCTTGAAAAAAATCTTGTTCTTGTTACTCCTCCTGAATGGAAAGTCATATCTTGAAAATATTGTTATCTCTGCTCCTCTCCAAATGGATAGCTATATCAACATGGGGTTTTCACCAATAGACTTCTTATGACACCTAGTTTGTCTTGTATGAAAATGGTGCCAGTCGTACATCAAATATGGCTGCCACGACGACCGTTTTTAAAATCTTGTTGTCACAACTCCCCCTGAATGGATGATCATTATGACATGGGGTTTTCACCAAGACCTAAATGAAAAATGGTGCCAGTCGTACATCCAATATGGCTGGAACGACGACAGCCTTACAAATCTTGTTGTCACTACTCCCCTGAATGGATGATCATTATGACATGGGGTTTTCACCAAAAGACTTCCACTGATGTCTATTATGTCCTTAATGAAAATTATGCCAAGCCGTGTATGTGTATCCAATATGTGTACCACAGCAGCTAATTTGAATATCTTGTTATCGCTGAAGAATATCTGAGATGGTTTGATCACTCGACAGTTAAAAAGAAGAAATTGTTCTAGAGCGTCAATCACTTCGAGGGACTCTTGTTTTACATTCTGATGTACTCTTTGATGACGGGGCTTGGAGGATGGGGATAGCAATTCGTGAAGGAAGGGAGGGTAAATGAATAGACGAAAGAAAGAAACGTTGGATAATGTCGTTTGGTTGAAGATAAGAATCTGCTGTAAAATCAATACAATTTGATTGATTTTATACCAACTTTCGTGTCCATTAGACACGTACAACGTGATAGTCCCCAGTGCCCTAGATCAGACCAATGACCGGTGACAGTGGTTTATGGCTTAATGATAACTGGGGGTAATAAATAAGGCCGAATACCTTAAATTTAATCTTGTTTCTGTGTACATCTCTTCACTCCAATGTAAATTTCGCAGTTCGTCAATACACGGAGAAATTATCATACTAGATTGTTTCACAGTTTCGCAAGGCATAGCAACGATATTGAAATTGTCAAAAACCTTTCACAGTTATCTCACAGCATATTGGCGCAAATTCTTTGTCACTATTGACACCAATCAGAAACCACTGATACGACTTTCGTTAGGGAGTATTAGGTACTTGTTAGGGAGTATTAGGTACTACTATTGTGACCTAATTTTCAACCATACATCTAGTTCACGGATGTGTATAGTCATCAAGTCTAATCAGTCTGGTGGAGCATATTGCTCCTGCTAAAATTCTGAGTAAATAATTCAAGTTTGATAAGCTGAAACAATTTAAACATCTTTGTTAAAAGAGACTCGAATAAACTGCAGTCACATCACGTCGGGCCTTTCCGCGAGCGTAAAACTCCTCGAATGTAATACGGTGGATTAATATGTTCAAATGTTGTACATTACTGGAAGGATGGCTATTTTCTTCCGCAACTACATTCGTAATATCTCGGACCTTTCCTACCAATCAATGTGCACAATATTGTGTCTTTACATCGGGCGCAGACATGTTTTAATCATGAGATTCAAGTCGTTTCAATATGACGATAAATGAATTGGATTCGAGGCCCAAGATGATGCAAGTCGAATAAGCTGATAACAAATGGGCGTTGCTTTTGCTGCTGTAGATATTGTATGCTGTAACGGTGCTGATTATGTATTCACGTTGGAAGAGCTAAATATACAGGAGATATTTAATTCAGAAAGGAATGTTATGTTAAGGTTGTATCTGGTGTTAGCCTTAGAAAAAAAGAAGAAAACACAAAACAAAAACAAAACTGCGACCGCATGTTACATGTGAATCAACATCATTCATTTTCTTTTTAATCTTTTTTGTATATTTGTATATTGTTATGGAATTTTTTTCTTTCCTTCAACTGATGGTGAAAATGTACTCCTGGATAATTCTAGTACATTACCCTGGTCAATGTTTAGTGTTTTTATCTCCTTTAAACGCAGTAGAGGACAATGTTTTCGAAGTCTCAATTTGATACTCAGTTGAATATTGAAGGATATAATTATGCACCTGCCAAAGTAAAATAAATGGCATAAAAACAATCTTTTCCAGTCTGTTAGAAAACAATTAAAACATTGATATCCCTAGACTAAAAGAGGTTTCCACTGGTCCAATAGATGCAAATACAGTTATGGCACTATCTGTGCAGTTAAATCAGAACCGCCAATGATCGGAAAAACACATCTGAAATACTACAGTAGCTGCCACTGTATGTACCTCGTTTACCAAATGACATCACGTGCGCATCATACACAACCACATGCTCGTCACAGTTCATACTCTTTCAGAATGTATCTCTGCCATAGGGCTTTTTTGACTTTGGATAACTAGACCTTAGTCCATGCATCGTCTCTGTTCATTGGTACACGAGCACATTGTGTGGATCCTACTTACCTTTTCTAATTACAGATACAAATCCAATAATAATAAGAACGTCGGATATGGTGCGTCCTTGTGACGTTATCCGTATACGCTGACGTCTGCGGCATGCTATTTTGTAACGTCGTCAGCCATATGCCCCAACTCAGCAAGCAAAGAATTCCTCTTACGTAGTAGATAAAATCTTCACATTCTGCACTAAAGCTAGAGCTACTATAGAGAAAAGGTCGCAGAAAATGCAGTATAAATTGAGAATGATATAGTTATCAAAACGTACGATTTTCTCCAAGTGACATTTTGTCACCAAATTGACAGCATGGTGGCAGTGCTGTTCTCCTTTCCAAAGGGAGGTAACCCAATGTGGCGCCTATGAAACCATCGTAGCGTTCCTTACGGGCAACTCGACTAAGATGATTTTTTATTGGCCGAAATATTCCCAAGTTGGTTTTTTTTTGGGGGGGGGGGGGGATCAAGCATGAACTCATTAGAAAAGTTTCTTCTACTGAATTCGTGCAAATAATTCTACGAAGGAACAAACCATACTGCTTTTTGACATGGTTCTATTTCGCCTAGCGTACCTAAGCGTGTGACAGTGTTCTCCGCCATTTTCTGGAGATTTCACCCCACGCTCCTCATAGCTCATCTAAATCTTAGTACATATTCTTTGTGAATTAATCCACGAGCATGTTGTTTGATCCTCCCTTATATATATATATATATATATATATATATATATATATATATATATATATATATATATATATATATATATATATATATATATATATATATATTATCATATATATATATATATATATATATATATATATATATATATATATATATATATATATATATATATTATCGCAGATTGAAATCCAAACAAAAACAAAGGAAAAAGAATCAGACTATGTTTGGGGGCTCAGAGGCTTTTCATTGTGACGTAATCAGTATATTGTGACGTTAGCCGCTAGTTACCTTACAACATCGTCAGCCCTGTGTTCCATCAATGCTAGCAAATAATTCCTGACTTTTTCCTGAAAAATCATCCCATTCTACGCTAAATCTAAAGTCACTGAATAGAAAATATTGCACCAAATGCAATCTCAGTTTAGTGTGATGCAGTTGTCAAAGCGTACAGTTTTCCCCAGGTGTCATTTTACCACCTAATTTACAGCATTTTGGCAGTGGTATTATCCTACCAAAGGATGGTAACCCACTATGAGGAGGAGGATGTCCACTTTTACGCTGTATAACTCCATCGAAGAATTTCCTAGATGGAATTTTGCAGAAAAGTCATGAGGTGTTCCGATCGTACGCAATTCCGGGGTCTTTTCGTATATATTTTATACATATATTTCTCCAAGCTGAACTCGGAGCAACATTCCAATCACCCTAGGATTCCTAGGGGTGACAGTGTTATGATAGATCACTACACACAGCAAGATCTAACATCACTTGCCCAGGATAATTATGTTTAACAGCTGATCAAAAGTTACCGGGGTCAAAATTCCGTGTCCATGTCAATTAAAACATAGTTTTTTGACCATATGACACAATGACATTACACGTGCACCTCTAAATATATTTCGATATTAACTACTTAGCTGGGTAATGACCTGGAAGCATTTTATCATAATCTGACCCCTTCTGTGGTGCCAGTGGTGAAAAACAAGGAGTATCAATTACACCTTTCGTATACCTATAAAAAAAACTTCCAGTAGCAAATATGGGACACCATCAGGCGTAGTAGGTGTTGCCGGTGAGGGAACAGCAGATGGGTTTGACTATTCTAAACTGAGTGTTGACACATAGACTGATATCCATGGAACCAATTGTAATTATTTTACAGAGTGTAAAATTGGATGGGGAATATGATTCAAGTATATAATGATCTATGTTACTGTAGCTGACAATATCAAAACGTCTCGATACCCAGCAGCAAGAGAGAGAAAGAGGGGGAGGGAGAGAGAAGGAGAGGTGGACTTTTCATGAATTCCTAGCAAATCCGTCTCAGACTGTTGAGCGTCAGTATCATCAAGGAACTCTTGTTAAAAATCCTTGAGTGGTCTCATTGAGATAGAGTCGTTCTCTTAAACACATGGGATAATCGTAGACGTTGCGAATACAAAGACAATCCGCTCACATTACGTGGGGGAATACTTCTAAAATGTGGCTAAAAACCCGTCAGTCTTGCCTTGTTTCTCTTTTAAGCTTTATGTTTTGTAGAAAGTTTGTATCCTACGGAACACTACAGTAACTCTGGTCTCCGAAAAGTCAATGACAAATACGTTGTGGTTTTTATATTTACTTCCACACAATGTGCGTGGGGTAAATAACAATTGCACTCAAATGCTTTATTTCACAAGAGTTTCACTTAATATAAATCACAACTTATAGTTTCTTGGAAGCTTTGTTGCCGTTAACGAACAATATTTTAAGCTCGGCTGTATGTGTCATTGGTTACGCCAGGGCTTTGTTGTACTTCTCAGAATCTTTAAATCTGTAAAAGTCATAGATTAACTCCTATTAAGCATTTGTTATTGATCATATAGTATTCATTTTTAAGACAACGTGTACATGCCATAACAAAGAAACAGGGGCAATGACTTCGATTGTTCACTCGATTCTATGATGAACTAATTCTATCGTTTAAACAGATCGGCTATTTGCATCAGTACATTTGTGTTGAAATTAAGTAATGATTTATTTAAAAAAGAAGTGTATCTTCCTAATGTAATGTTTTATCTCAGTTTGTTTTATGTAATTGATTAAATTTTTATTTTTCATGTACGGGGGGGGGGGGGGTCGTGTTATTCTGTTCTATATATCTGCTCAGATCTCTATTTATTCCATCTATAAATTTCATAATTTATATTATTATTGACTCGATCCGGGCAATAACACCGAGGTCGATCATCCTCTAGATAACGATTTCCAACCAAATAAAGCGTACACACCTTGTAACTAGGGTAGTCCGCCACAGACATCCAGAAAGGCAGGTACGACTAGTAATAACTGCTCCAAAGAGAACACCAAAAAGAAACACAAAAAAAGAATAAAACAAGAGCGAATGTTTTTTTTGTAGTAACGACAACATCAAGTACAGTAAGAACTTACCAACTTCATAAAGCTGAACTAACGTTATCATATAAAAAAATATATATATTTAAAAAAATCATTAAGAAGTCTGGAAAAATATTTTATCAGAGCAGCAGTACTATGTTACTCAAGCTATGTTTTATTTAAATAATTAGCGATATCAGAAGACGAGGAGTGGATTGAATACAAATTACAATAATTTAAAACATCAGTATAGAAACACATCCTAACTGCATTGAAAATGTATATTAAAAAAGTAATACGCTATTTCCATCGTGACATGCGTATAATTTGTGTGATGTCCTCCATAAACAGATTGTGTAATGAAGGTGCACGAGGCCATAATTTTCCCTTGAGGCCACGTGCCATCTCGTGTTCAATCGATGGACTAATGTAAAAATTCCCACTGAGCCCATAGTGCCACATTTCAAAATGGCGCCCGAATGCTAATTTCCTTTCAGGCCATAGTGCCATTTTTTAGGCCATAGTCCAACCGTCTACTGCTAACGTAATTGGAATGGTGAATAGGGGAAGAAAAGTGTTCTGCAACGAGGGTTTTGGCAGATTTGTTGGTTTTCCAGTGGGATCTATTTATATTCTTCCTCTTGTATTTCCCCACATACTGTATTGAAGAAACGTTGCATGTTATTAAATATTGTGTGTTTTGCATGTGACGGTTGCTGCTGGTGAACCATGCTTTCTCGTGTTTGTTCTCTCTCTCTCTCTCTCTCTCTCTCTCTCTCTCTCTCTCTCTATATATATATATATATATATATATATATATATATATATATATATATATATATATATATATATATATTAGTCTGAGCGAATAATGTTATGATGTATGTTAGTGAGTCTGTATGTTACCAATGTCGTTTCCGCACAGTAACTTGAGCTGACAAACATTTACAGTTGCCAAACATTTTGCTTGACTTCCACTTGGGGTAAAGATGAACCCTATTGATTCGAGGTGAAAAGCTCAAAGGCCAAGATCACTGTGACTACAAGAAGAAAAATGATTTCAGCACAATAACTAGAATTCTCCACCGTGTACAATTACCAAACTTTGTGGGTAGTTTGCACTTGGGGTAAGAAAAGAAAAAAAAGTATCGATTTCGGGGTCAAAAGGTCAAATGTAAATGTTACTGTGACTGAAAGAAAAAAGTTATTTCCGCACAATAACTCGAGTTCTCTACAATCTACGGTAACCAAACTATACAGACAGGTTGCATTTGGTGTAAGAGTTTTTTTAGTCAAAATATTAAAGGTCAAGGTCACTGTGACTGACAGAGTACAAATGGTTTCCGTACAATCAAATTTATACTACATGACAGACCTGAACCCAGACTTTGTGGATGGATTGCACTTATGGCAAGGAAGGAGCATATCAATTTTGGAGTGAAAAGGTCAAAGTTGTGTTTTCTTTCTCTCTATGTAAATATATACCATCTACGGTACGGTAGTACTAATGTTTCATAATACGGGTAAAGCCTGCATGGTTATATGAATGTGTCATATAAAATGCCTAAGATTCTTTTTTTTTTTTTTTCTTGAGTATTTTTTATCTAAGTACATGTATATCTTTTATGGTCAGTTTATATCACCTTTCATATAAGCTAACTCAACTTCCACACGGTAGAGTAGGTATATTCTTGAAGTGTTCTGAAAAAGCTACTCCACTAAATGAAAACGATAACTACGAACCTCGACAACACTAGAGCTCATGTATTGTTAACAGCTAATGCATGAAAATTTCAGTTAAAAGTAAGACTTTTAGCAGACGATGGCCTGCGCAACGGAAATTCCAGTACAAATCTGCGCCATTTTACAAATCATTGTCTGCAAGGTATTATGGGTACCACTGGTATTACGCTATAATTTGCACACATTTTGATTGATAAAAGGGGTGAATTAGTAAATTAATAACATTATATCAGCTGTAACCACAATGTCTTGTATAACATTACACGCAATGACTGGCAAAGATGGCAGATTTGTACAGGATTACACACAATGGCTTGCATTGGCCTATTGTACAGAAAGTTTCGTCATTGCCGTCGTCTGCTACAAATCATAGTGCAAAGTGAAATAAAAATTTTATTTACCTGCTCAAAATAACTACCGTCTATACTCGCCTATAACCCAGGTCCAAATGCAAACAACATAGACCCTGATCTGCCGGCGCATAATGAGCCGGCAGATCAGGGTCTATGTTGTTTGTTCTACTGATTAGTCCTTACAAACTACATAGACCCAGATCTGCTGGCGCATTATGCGACGGCAGATCTGGGTCTATGCAGTTTGCAGTTGGTATTGAGTACGCGAGTATATACGGTAAGTTCTCGTGTTTTCAAGGTTGTAGTTGTGTTTTAATTTCGTAAATATATATTTTTTTCTCTATAAATCTAGAAGGGTGTATTTACTGAACTGTATAGAAATATACTTTGTATGACATACAAATACTAGTTTTCCTCAACCTGTGTTGGTTTTATAGCTTATGCGCCCAATGTTCATGGCTATAAGGCAGTACATGATATGAGCCCTAATAACCTGACTGATAATTATCATAACTGATTACTTATTATATTGTTTCCTTATCTTTCGCAGAAACAGGTTTATACGTGTGGTGAACATATTGTTTTACAAAATACTTTTGATACTAAACTATTTTGAATTTGCCAATCTTTCAGCTATTATTTGATGATCTTCATCCCTAAGTCATTTGAAGTTTTCATGAGTGTTCTCGTATTTCCTGCCATTTATGTTTTCGTTTATCTAATATGAACACTTTCACATTTTTACATGCACCAATTCCACTGACCGAAATTCTTGCAACATCACAGACACTAGGGCGAACTGAAACCCGATTAAAGTTTATCGAATCATTTACAAACTACGAAGCAAATAACTTATGGGTCAAGGGTTGGTATGCTCGCTTTCAAACTGAAACTAACCCTATGTACGCGTAAATGTATTCGGTTGTTTTAAAATTTATGATGCGAAGATTGTTCGTAATTAAGGTAAATATATTTATGAAGATTGTACGTAATTAGGGTAAATATACTTATGAAGATTGTACGTAATGAAGGTAAATATATTTATGAAGATTGTACGTAATTAAGGTAAATATATTTATGAAGATTGTACGTAATTAAGGTAAATATATTTATTAAGATTGTACGTAATTAAGGTAAATATATTTATGAAGATTGTACGTAATTAAGGTAAATATATTTATGAAGATTGTACGTAATTAAGGTAAATATATTTATGAAGATTGTACGTAATTAAGGTAAATATATTTATGAAGATTGTACGTAATTAAGGTAAATATATTTATGAAGCGCTTAATTTTAAGAACACCTTAAATAGTGGATACTGAATCCTTCACATACATATACATCTGTATCACTCATTTCATCACAGTGTTTCATTGTATGTTCTCTCTCTCTGTCTGTCTGTTTGTCTCTGTCTCTGTCTCTGTCTGTCTGTCTGTCTGTCTGTCTGTCTCTCTCTCTCTCTCTCTCTCTCTCTCTCTCTCTCTCTATATATATATATATATATATATATATATATATATATATATATAAACTAACGTATTAACTAATGTAAGACAATAGTGGCTCAATAAACAAAACATAAACAAACTAAAATAACAACCACTTTTCATTTCTGTGCTTCAAAAGAGAGAGAAAGAGAGAGAGATGAATCTCACATTTCTTGGACTGGTCCTAGGTTATTTTTTATGCTCCTTCGGGAGTATCTTCTTGCAAGATTTAAACAATGCATGAAACCTATCTACACACCACGCCTAAAAAAAAAATGTATTGGCAATAATGATTAAACATTGGATCAACAATAAGGAACAGTTGTCAGATTCTAGAATGGCATGGAACTTTGTTTGATAAATATTTTCTATTGAAATTCTATAAGTTTAATACCACACGCGAATTAAATACTGTTATAGCTTTGAAATTTCTCTCCTAACTGGGTCTCAGATGGCTTGTCAGTTTCTTTTTAAAATAATGTTATTAACGAATCTATACATTCAAATACAAAAAGTAAGTTGTATCTTCCAGGGTAGATATGAAAAACAGGATCCTCATATCAAGTTACTAAATCCTAAACCTACTGTTCTGAGATTGCCAGAGACAAGATGCCGGTTATATATATATATATATATATATATATATATATATATATATATATATATATATATATATATATATATATATATATATATATCGGTAACATTGCCTCCAGAAATACTAGTAGTGTAGTGAAACTATATTGATTTCCGTCAAAGTTGCATTTCTACAGTTGTTCAGAATATTGCCTGATAAATACACTTCGATCCTTTGTGTCCAACTAAAATATTTAAGGAAAAAATGACACAAAACATGTTTTCCTTCAATTGCTTGCATAATGCTTAAACATTTGAACTTAAAAAAAAGAATCTCCAAAGGCCCTCCACCTGTGTGAAAAAAAAAATATATATAAATTGAGTTGTTGTGGGGAAAAATCTGCACAATTTTTCTATGAAAGGTTGGCATTTGAGCCTGAAAATCCGGTGTGCATGAATTTCAAATAATATTTGATCCCTGGAACACGCTCTAATTCTTTGACAAAGTTAGTTTGAAAAGTCAAATTTCCTTATCCTAATTTTCACCAAACATCATAGGTAGAATATATCTGGGAAGGGCCAGCCCCTTACTGACTTGAAAGGTCAAGGTCACTGGAGCCAACATTGTTAATTTGTTGGGTTTTCGCTTGATATGTCAAGTTTCCTGGCTCCAGTTTTAATCAGACTTCATAGGCACCTACCGACTGATTCTTGAGCCCAGAGGTCAAAAGTCAAAGTTATTGGAGCTAAAATTGTCAGTTTGAGTTCCACATGATAAGGCCAGTCTCCTAAAATTTTCCGTACGCGATGTTATCAACCTCATTGTTGCAATGCGCTTGAGGAAGGTCAGTTCTCTACTGAGTCTGCGATACATAGATTAAGATCAAGGTCACTGGACCTGAAATTGATGGATGACTAGAGCTGAGATAGCTCCGCCTTCTCATTAGCATAGCAATTTATGTTAAAAAAATCAAAGTCTTTGTTATGGTAAACACTTCCATCAAAAGTAGAATCAAATATCAGTATACATGTATTCTGAAAACGTCATGAAAACTTGATGATCAATATTGAAATTATGACAATTGGTACTGGGGCCCCGGGTGGACGAGTGGTCTAAGGCGCTCGCCTTTACCGATCACTCACATCTCACCTCTGTCTGCGTGGGTTAGAGTCTCTGGCTCGGCCAATGTGGATATGTGAGAAAGATTGCCAGTAGCTTCCCGTGGGTTGGTGGTTCTTCCCGGGGTTTGCCCGGGTTCTTCCTCCACCAGATAAAACTGGCCGCCATTTATAGCCTATCATGTGCTGAAAAATGACGTTAAACCCACAACAACATTCGTTCGTTAAATTAACGACGTGTCAGAGGTGCTCTGACAAAATAGACGGCAAGCTTTTAGTCTGGATATTATTATGTAACACTCACACCTAGCCAGCGATAGCAGTGGTCAGCGAGGTATTGTTAGTGGCAATATGACAACGTTTAACTGACAGGTGGGAGGAGTCGTCAATCCATAAAACTTCCAAATTATGTTAATTTGACATTTTGTAATAACTATAGTCACGGGGGGGGGGGCGGGGGATTAGCCATTCTTCCGATGGCTAATTATTAAACGCAGGAGTGCGTAACACACTTGTGATTCAGAGAACTAATTTGCTCTTAGTCAAGAAACTTCAGTTTCCGTCAGCCTACTGCTTCAGTTGTCTGCCATATTTTTGTAATCATAAAAAGGAACGTCACGAAGCTAAAGATGAACATGATGTTTCTCTTCACTTGTCACTGTTTTCGTAAGCAAATAATGGGAGTGTACCAGTCTAAACAAAACCTTTTTTTTTCTTTGTTTTTTTCTCTCTTTTTAAATGCTGACCTTTGCTCACGAAACTATCTTTGCTTGCGTATTAATACGTTTAGTCCCATCAACGTCTGGGTGGATAAGAACTAAATATATTAGTACTTTATCACAATTATGGTCCCCACTAACATCTATTTTGTTAGACAGTCTTAATGGCAGTGATATTTGAAACCTTTCAATGTCATTTACAGCCTACTTTCTAGCCTACCTGAAGGGCAAATTGAATCTTCCAAGCGGTTTATTGAAAGGAAATTGTTGAATCACTGGGAATTCTGACATGATTGAAATACCAACAATAAAGGATCGATATATATATATATATATATATATATATATATATATATATATATATATATATATATATATATATATATATATATATATATATATATATATATATATATATATATATATATATATATGGAGCAATTTACATTAGTAGTAATTAAATTTACACATTCATCAGATTTCCTATGTGGCCTGAGATTTTGTGAAAAAAATTTACGGCCCTCAATTAGCTTAAAAAAATTCTTGCTCGGGTTTATAGGAAAATAACCTATTATATCCATTTTATTACTTTAAAAATCAAATCTTGAGCTAAAAGAAAAAAATATCCTGGTTGAAAAGAACGACAACAACAACAAAATAAAAAAATAACAATAAATAAATAAAAAATTTATGGTCGGTCCTTACGTGTAGGAAGGGTAACAAAAAGGAAAGAATGATTGATAGTACATGCTTATATGTAGGAGGCCTTATTGTCCGCGTCGTCATTAGGGAACGGTGGAAAGAGACCTTAATATTCGCAAATTTCTTAATGTCTTACAGACAAAAAGAGGTCGTCTAAAAAGATTTCTGATAGTATTAGAATAAACGTTACACGGCTTGGAAATAAAAAACTGTCCCTTTTTCTAAATAGCATTATAGTTCTTGTATTAACTGATGAACTCATGTAACAAATGTACAGTCAAAATACATAAAAACATAAGCAATAAATAAATAAAGAGCTATGTGGATATTAAGTAATTCGATGATATTAAGTCATTTTTAGACTGTGCCTTAATGGCCGCGGAGATGGGAAGATGCGCAAAAGAAATGAAAATATATAGAAAGAACGAAAACAGACAAACAAACAAAAATAAGAAAGAAAGGCAAAACAGAGAAAATAAAGAGAGAACAAAAAATTATACCAAAACGAAATAGTATGCAGACATTATGTAATTCCCGAATTATAACGTCTTTTCTCTTTTCTTTTTTGTTTTTTTTCATCTCTTTTTGGGTATTTTTAAAAAATGTTTCTTTATTCATATACTTATTTATTTTACGCATCTTCCTGAATATATGTGGACATTAAAGAACAGTATTGTTTAAACATATTTTCTTGCCACATCAATGAAGAAATTGTAGCTGGACAACAATTTCTCCAACGTAGGTACAGCCCTTGCCCTACATAAAAGCACTTAGCATAAGTGTGTGTGTGTGTTTTAATTATTTTGTTTGTTTATTTGCTTCATGAGTTCATTAACTAATAAAATACATATAATGCTATTTAGAAAGAAAAAAAGGCCTCAGTTGTAATTTCCGAACAGTCGAACTAATATTCTATTGCTGTGATAAGACTTTTGAGACGACCTTTTTTTGTGTCTGCAGACATTAAAAACTTTGCGGACATATAGGCCTCTTTCAATCGTTCTTTAATGCCCGCAGACATTAAGGATGATGTTCCAGTCCGTTCTGTTCAAGAAATATATTAAAGCTTTGACATTCAATTGACGAAACCAAAATTCAGTTGAAAACAGTGGATAATTATGGAACTAGGATGGACAAACCTAAGGTATTATGGCTGTTACGACTAGGGGTAATGTAACAAAAGAAAAGACTCAAACAAGCTTTCAAGATTTAAAATGCAAATCTTTAATTTCCTAAAAAATTAAAATATTTCAACAAACAATTAAAGTGAAAGAATTAAAAATAACTTACAGTATAGAATATCCTTAAAAGTCCTAGATTGTTTTAAAGTTCACTGTTCCGGAAGTTAATCCAAATATTCCGAATGTATGTTCCGAATGAAGTAATCTTCACTGTGCTAATGTGTTGATAAGAATAAGTTATATCCAAGTAATCCTTGCGAATATAATCACAAGTTCTAGAAATGTTTCCGATAATTCCACGGAGCTGTATAATTATTCAGGTTGAAGAAACAGTACTAATCCAGAATGCACTGTATTAAAAATAAATATATCTCCAAAGAAAATCCCACACACAAAATAAACAAGATTCATTTATAACCTCTCAATTCAATGTAACTATGAAGAATACTTGCTATAATTCCTATATATATATATATATAGCCTTAATGCGCAGAATCGAAATAAAAACCCATACTTCGTCTTCGATAAACAACTGGGTATTTCGAAATAATTTTCTTCTAATAAACACGATTCTTCGGATGTGACCTTAAACTATAATTCCTTGTCAATACAATGTTTACTCTTAAAAGTACGAGAACTATGTCAAAAGTTCAACCTCACGCGCTAATACGTGATGTACTAAAACTTCAGCGAAATATCGATCGAGCCTACCGTATGTATACTCATAAGATGACAGCTGTTTAGACTAAAAACAGAGATCATAACTAATAAACTATACCATTATTAAAAGAAAAAGATATATAATTCCGTAACAGGGCGGAGAAACTTTCAAAATGGGCTTGTTGTGGTCGTCAGCGATATATGCTTCAATCATGGCCATATCCAAGGATATTTATTTATAGACAATAACTGAAGTGTGCTCTGAATTATTTTTTCAATATTTGCCACTGAAGTGGCTGGTGGCGTACTTGATGGTCGAGCCGTGCAAGTTATGTTTACACAACACTCAATTTTCCGTCGTTAAATAGAGTAACAGGCCTTTCTGATTCGTTTGTCAATCTTGCTTAGTACCCACTTATCTAATTACTTATGGCCAGTGGAATGGCTATCAGCATGTCCCTGATGTTAGTAATTGGTTATCGTGTTAAATTCTGTCGGTCAAAATGTGAGAAATATTCACACAACCGGTACTAAAATATAGGAAATATATAGTCACTTAGAGTCAATATTTTTCCAGAAATTACTACTTTGAATTTACACAAATTTTGAACTTGTCTTTCTTTTAGTTCATGTAATAAGTCTGTAAAATTCATTTGTTTTGATATATTAGGAAAGATTTTCCTATGTAAATTAGCGTGGGCAAAAGGGAGATAACCACACTCCCATTGATTCACGTGACCGTTCCACATTAACCATCATCGCACTCGGACATCAACCTGTGTCTATTTTATCAAGTAGAACTTAGCTTTGCACACATCGCTTATAAACACGAATTTGCGCTGTGGCTACGCCCATATGGCAATAGAAAGAAAAAGTATGCAAAAAAATCACTTTACTCCTTAATGGTCATAGACCAGAAGAGCTTTTGGAACGGTCCGTTATCTGTCGTCTGTCCGTTAGCACAAATTTGTTATCGCTACTCCTCCGAAACTACTTGGAGGACTGCCTTGAAACTTTACACACACATTCATCCCATGGTCTAGTTGGTCCTAAATGAAAATGGTGCTGCTCGGACATCCAATATGGCCACCACAGTAGCCATCTTTACCATTTTGTTATCATTACTCCTCCAATGGTTATATCAACATGGGGTTCTCTCTAAAAAGACTTTATGATGCTTAGTTGGTCCTAACCAAAAATGGTGCCGATCTGACATCCAATATGACCGCCACAGCAGTCATCTTAAAAATCTTGTTATCGATACTCCTCTTGAATGGATGGCCGCATCAACATGGGGTTTTGACTAAAAGACTCCTTATGATGTCTAGTTGGTCCTATATACAAAATGGTGCCGATTTCACATCCAATATGACTACCATATCAGCCATCTTAAAAATCTTGTCACAACTCTACTTGAACAGAAAGTCATATTGACGTGGGGTTTTCACCATAAGACTTCTTATGATGTCCAGCTGGTCTTAAATGAAATGGTGCCGATCTGACGTCCAATATTTCCGCCCCAGCAGCCATCTTGAAAATCTTGTTATTGCTACTCCACCTGAATGGAAAGTCATAGCTTGAAAATATTGTTATCTCTACTCCTCTCCAAATGGATGGCTCTATTACCATGGGGTTTTCAACAATATACTTCTTATGATACCTAGGTGGTCCTAAATGAAAATGGTGCCAGTCGTACGCTGCGCTCTACATTGTTTGGTCGATTTTTTTTAAACAACCTTTTCAGCACTTTGTTGGCTATATCGTCCCCAAGGAAATGGGAGCTAATTTCCTTTCCGAAGAACACACCGAAGTAGTAGACCAGGACTGGCATGGGCGGATATATAGTTCAATGCAAATTAGATTTTTCATTTTCCTCATGGTTTTCTGGACTCAGTCAGTATTAAAGAAATACAGACTTCAAATTGCTCAAAAATAAAACGTTTCTTTTTCATAAAAAGAAAACCAAGAAAACGGAACTAAAATCTGTTAATCGCCAATGTATTCTTTCAAGTGTTGAAATGGTAAATGTGAAAACAGTAAAAAAAAAAGAAAAAAAAAAAAAACCATGTATGCAATATTGTGAACAACAATGGTCCAGGATAGATATCTAGTAATTTCCTTTGAGTATCAGATCAACATTATTATAGTAACAGAGGCAGTAATTTGAATTGTGTTGTACCAACAACAACAAAATGTATGATCTACAACCTTTCATTGCAATGCAATAAAAAAAATTGGAATGCCCTGCCACAGGATACAAAAAGTGTTACCAAGAGAATCAAATTTAAAACTGCAGTAAAGTCTCGCGTAATCGAACAAGCTGAAATTACTAAAGAAAAGAACTCTATTATTTATTTTTAATTATTTGCCTTTGTTAAAAAAAAACTATAATAAATACCAAAAGTGTTTTCAGCAAATAATTAATGTCTGATAAATATTCTTGCGCAATGATTGTTACTGGAAGTAACAACATCTATTTTTTTTTTGTGAAACCCTATTCTTACCCTGTTTGTGGGCCACATTTCATGCCATTATCTTCCACCTTTTAGTTCTTTCCATCTGGCTGAATTGCGTGTCGTGTTTCTGAGGTGTTTTATTTGTCATTTATTATGTATATTGCTTGAATGTTTTGTAATCTTTTACGTATACCGTCTTTGTAACCTATTCTTTTAATTTGCTTAATTATAGCTCACCTGGTTGAAAGTACAAGTGAGCTTATGGGGTATGGCCCGGCGTCCGTCGTGTGTCGTCCGTTATGTGTCGTACGTAGTGCGTCGTCCGTCCGTCAACAATTGGTTGTTGCTACTCTGTAGTCCATATGTCTGATCTGATTTCAAGCAATCTTGGAATATGGGTTTATGTCATCAAAATCGTGGACGAGTTCGATAATGAGCAAGATCCACGCATGCTAGATATGCGATCTTGCATCAGACCGGATAGGTTGTTACCCATCTGGAAAACATATTTCTGGTCTGATTTACATCAAATTTTTAAATATGGGTTTATATCATCAAGTTCTTGTATAGGTTCGGTAATGAGCTATATCCACGCATAATAATGTGGTAATCTCATATATGATCAGCTGATCAGTTAGTAAGGTGGACTAATTACTTCGAGATTCTGATTTTTTGTTGTTCTTGTTGTTGTTGATTTTTATGATTTTTTTAGAATTTAATTGGGCTTCGGGCAATCAAACCAATAATGTTGAAAAATGGCTTAGCACAGCCTAAACCAGACAGGTATTGTTTGTGCGTTTCTGATGCACACCAATAACCTCATTTCCCAACAAAACTTAAAAACTAAAAAACACCATTAAATGGTATTGCTAGATTAAAATGTCAGAAATATTTGTTTTTAATGTCCTCACACGTATATGCATTATTTCATGGCATTTTAGTCATTCATTATTTTAGATTTATATTTGGTATTTTTTTTACCTTTAATAAAAAATAAAAGAACAGCAACCAATATGTTTTCTCCTGAACCACTTTTCAAATTTAATAAAATTTAATAACCGTCATTAATCTAAATACATAGACCCTCCAATTTCCTGACGTCGACCTTAGAAATGTTCAGACTATAAACGGAAAAAAAGCAAACAAAAACAACACAACAACAACGAACCAACGAATTCCAGATTTTCTGAATGTTGTGATCATACCGCATGTCATTCCGTTCATAGGTAACACTATTAGACAGCACACTGATTAAGACGCTTACTGTTTCTCCCAAAAAGTGGTCGCGCCTTCTGGACATAGACTAGAAAGGACATAGACTAGAAAGCATGATTCAGCAGATGTTACCTTTGTGCTCTGTTTGCTAATCGCGGTCGCTTTAGATTTACAGCAATTTGTATCAGATAAACGCAAAATATTTAAGTAATTATACAGATAGTGTATATCTAACTATCGTAAAACATCAAGTTGTTGATTAATACTGAACATGGTCTTTTCTCAAAGGAATAAAAATAGGGCATGCAACCTTAGTTCACTTTCGGTAAATGGAGGGGGAGAATAAGTTTGACAATTTTTATTTCGATCAACCAATCCAATATTTTTTAGCTTGAAACTGGGCACACGTATATTTAAGAGACAACGTAGCAACTAAGTGCTCCAAACTTTTCTTTTCACCCCACAGTTTCTCTACATATATAAATTTGCTTTCACAAGTCAACATTTGGGAATTAAATAGGTGAGCGATATCTGGCCCACATGGGTCTCTTGTTTATATATTGATCTGTAAGTTTTTGCCCCCTAAATCTTGAACTGCGGCTAGGACCCCATCGAAATAAGGCTTAATACGGCTTTCTGGGTAATCCTAGATTTAATCAATATGACTTGTTTTACTTGTGTAACATGTACCTTTTTGTATTATGTGTTAAACTGCTTTATGCTGCTTACTGTATGTTTTATATCTTCTATGTAAGTTGTATGTATCACATGTTGATCTTACCAATTAAATACTACTACAACTACTACTACTGCTAAAATTTCCCAAGAAAATGGTGTCGTCCCTTAAGAGCGTAACTTAGACTTTTCAATGCTTTTCCGTTAAATTCTTCCAAAATTGATCCTGAAGATGAAGTCTATGATACCGATTCTTATGCGAAGAAACAATTGGTTCGGGATATATATATATATATATATATATATATATATATATATATATATATATATATATATATATATATATATATATATATATATATATATATATATATATATCAGTCGTATCAATGGTAACGGAATAAACTATAATGGGATGCAATCTTGGTCTTTTATGTTCGCATTTTGCGAATAATCCTAAAGTGTTATTTCCGCTCCAAAGCCGCGGAAATAACACGGAGTCCGCAATTTACCGAAAATTTACGCAGGTATGGTCAGCATTCCAATGTCGATTTATCGCGATAATTTTGAATATTTAGCATTGATGAAATTCAGTATGCCTATTTATATTTATATCACCACGAAATTGACCTTGATACATATTTTAGTTTTTCTAGTCAATTTAGATGGAATTGTGTGTGTGTGTGTGTGTGTGTGTGTGTGTGTGTTAAAATGGCTTTTAATCATATGTAATTTAAGTAATATTGCCCAATAGGTTATTCATGCACACATAGACATTTTACTCTCATGATGATGATGATGACGATGAAGACGACGACGACGATGATAATAGTGTTGATGTTTTTGATGAAGACGACAAAGATGATGACGACAACGATGATAGTTACTATGATGTTGTTATTTATAGTTTTTGCACATCTTTATATGTGTTCAAGTAATTACTCACTTTGTATAACACGTGTGTTGGTTGTGAGCGGTAGTAACAATATATATTTTGGTTTGTACTGTAATATACTTATTTGTTGAAGAACAAATTATATATCTCGAAATTTATACAGAATAACCTGAAGCAAAATCCACCACTTTCCTTTGATTTGCCACCATATTTCCTTTAACTGTTTTTGTAAAATTTATTATGCCTTATCTGGCCCTTTCCTTTATATATTTTTATATAATCTTCCGTTTAAATTATTCGTTATTTTCTAATCGCCATGTGATTTTATTTTATTTAATGGAACGGAACTTGCATGTTCTTTTGAAGATGTTTCCTATCTTATTGCAAATATAGTACTTGCATGGAGATAAAATAGATTAGGAGTGAACAAAAAATAAATATTAATTAAATATATATATATATACAGTGGCGTACTAAGGGTAAATGGCGCTGGCCCAAAGGGCCAGAATTTTTATCAGCTGTTTTGGCGCCCCAAGATTTCTGTCGCCCGGGGCAACCACCGTCCGCACACCCACCCCAATCCCTCCCATCCGTTAGTACGCTACAGATATGACAAGTGATGGGTTTATCTTATTCTGCTAATTGTGGATGAAGATGCCTCATTATGGGGCATTTCTATGTGTATTGAAAATACCTATGCAGCAAAATGTATGCAGCTACTCAAATTATATGAAAACAAATTTATAATTGCGCTACAACAATAGGATTGGTAATACATTTGGAAATCATCCAAGTTTAAAATAATGCCCATATCAGCTTCGGATGGAGCGGACAACATTTGAACAATATATTGATTGAAATGCGGTCAATTCATGTGTCAATATGATTAGAATTTACAGATTTTACAGTTTCATGAGAGCAATGTGTTACCAGCTTTTACAAGAAGTGTTTGCCAACATCAGGACCATGTTTTAAAAGAGATATGTATCAATGTATGGCGGTCGCCTTGTGTTTGTTTCTGAACCAGAAGTGTACAAAGTGTAACGACGGAAGCCACATGACTATGGTGTTGTCATTTGATTCTTGGAATGATGAAAAGTTGTTGGTTGATTTTTAGCGCCACTTTCAGCACTTTATTTGTCTACACCAGCGCCTTTCCCATAACACATCAAGACAGCCGTCCAGGGCTGGTCTGGGTGGGTATTGAACCTGTGGCCCCATGGATTACGAGTCCGGGCGCTCTACCAACTGAGCTACCACGACTCAGTAGAATATTTAAAAAACGCAAGGGTAATTTTTGAAAGAATGGTGTGTTGGATTACAGTAATCACCGCTTAGATCAGGGATAAATATTAAAATATTCGAACTAATCGAATCTATCTTTCGTTCGTTCGTTCGTTCGTTCTCTTATCTGTTCCTCCGTCCATTATTCAGTCTTTATTTATGTACAATTATATGTAGCTATTTATAACGACTTGGATCACAGTTGCTCAGTAAGCACATGCCCGATGTGCTTCATTTGAAAATCCAGCTCAGTTTCTTAATGTTTTCGGGATATCTAGTTTTATGTTGTTACAGTTCTCATTTTTCTCCAAAATTCCTCGTTAACCTATCACGAAGTTTGTACATCTTTACAAGGGCATGTGGTTTCATTTTACCTGTGCGTAAGAAAGGAACGTTATCATGATATACTGTCTATTTGTAATATGCACCAAGCTCAAAGCTGAACTTCTTCACTGCAGCGTACCCCAAGAAAAGATAAATCTGGAAAAATAAGACCAAGTGTACTATGATATTACTAAATTTACGCCGTTTTATCTGCTCTGATTACTATTGCACAAGGAGTTGGCATGCGCGCTCTCTACGAAGGGTATGTAGTACGTTAATAATAAAAGAAAATGTTTGATATATTTCGATAAGAGCGATAAGTAAGAAAAAAAAGGCTTATCAATTTCTGAGTAACTTCAACAGCATTGTCATAAAATAATAGCTAAAATTTGGCATAAACTTATCATCAATTAAGTTTTTCTTTCAGGGAGAAACGTCCGATATAATATGTTTATGGCAAGGTTTGTAAAGTTTGTGTTCACTGTTACGTTCCAATAACTGTTTATTGTCAACAAAATGATAGTATGTGAAAATCTGCCAGACAGTAGCGCGTGAGGGTAAAGGAATGCACACGCTCTGAAAAGTAAGGTCATGGTTTAAGTCTGGTTGCTTAAAATCGTAGGTTTGGAGCATATTCCAGTTTCCATCGCGAGATGCACAGTGACGTAGTATTTCGTCACGTGATAGGTTCGTTTTCATAAATGAAATTGAAAATGACTGCCTCTGCCACACATCCGAGTATTTTTCATCAAAACATTTGCCGATGATGCTCCGATTGCAACCGATCAGAAACTGCTATTTGGATTCCATCGCTTATTTGAAGAGATGATTTACTCGGTTTTTATCCAGTTAGTTCATTTGATCAAATTGTTCCGGACTACCAAAGTTTGTTTTATGATGATATATATATATATATATATATATATATATATATATATATATATATATATATATATATATATATATATATATATATATATATATATATACCCATACTATGTATATCACCCATTTTGTTTTCTAGAACACATCATTCAGCAATAAGTTCATGGAATCGAAAACGACGAAGTTCCTTTTTTGTTAGATCCCAAAAGCGCTTTAATGCATTTTTGTTAGCATCCACTCGTGTATGTGACATGTATTCATTGACGTATAGTCAGTAGTAACCTTTCTTCTCTGAAGGGAGCCGCGGTAGCTCAGTTGGTAGAGCGTCGGACTCGACATGTCGCGGGTTTGATACCTGCCTAGGCCAGTACGGGTCGGCTGCCTCGGTGTATCGTTGGAAGAGGCACTTAGTTTCCAGTTCCTTGGCATGATATAGCCAATAATGTGTTAAAAGTGCCGTTAAAACCAACAAAAACAAAAAACATTCGCATCTGAAAATTGGCGCTTATAGCAAATCTCTATTTTTTTAAACCGTATAACTGATACAGAAAAAGCTTTCTTTCTTGAGTGTGCGTTGAGTGATGTCTAGTGTGAAACAGTTCTCGTTTATGCATCATTTGGAAACGCGAAGAATAATTAATTGACAAATAACACTGTCAGACCTTAATTGAATGGCAGGTGTAAGTGATAAAATAATCCGTTAATTGCTACTGTAACAACACTCACATGTAGGAGCTGTACAAGTCTGCACGTTTGCCATGACAAATAGTTCCCGTCCCAATTTCCAAGCATAATAGGTAAATTGTTCGTGTGTTGCGAACATTGTCACCAAGATGCGGTAAAGGTGTTCAGACGACGTAATCATGCACTATCTATGTCTTCTCTATTTCCAATTCTTCTTTCATATGCAAAGCATGACATCCGCTGTTTTCTCTATGTAATTAATTAAATCGTTGAATTTAAACATTTGTACAGAGAAGTAAAGTATGATTATCACGTTAAAAATGTTATGCAATAGTTATGTTTCTCATTTCTCTGTGTATGTATACATCGCTATTTAAACTAAAAAAAAAAAAGACCCCCCCCCCCCACTTTCATAGCACAGTGCTGGTCATTTGCACAGAATAGCCCAACTTCATAGTGACGTCACCAGGTAGAATTAGAGCTATGTCTTTCACAACAATGGTCTGACATTCTTGACGGATGTAAATAAGTGTCACAGACAGTCTAATGCAATATATATCTTGATTACTGTTTGAGATAACTTATATTTCATATTTGTATCCCATGGACCCCTGTATTTATTAAAACCTGCTAACACCATTTTAAACGACCGCGTATATTAATGTTATGAACTCGAACTTACATCAGTATTATTTTTAGTGTTATTTTTTACTGAAAATAAATTATTTGGGTAATTTTTCGATTTTTTTGGTCTGTTTGTTATAGGCAAGCTCATGGGATGGTCTGTTGTCCCTTGTCCGTCCGTTAGCACAAGTTTGTTCTCCTACTCCTTCTAAATTACTTTGAGGATTGCCATGAAACTTTATACACAGATTCGTCCATTGGTCTAGTTGTCCCTAAATGCAAATGGTGCCACTTAGACATCCAATATGATGTCCAATATGGCCATCTTGAAAATCTTTTAATCGCTACTCCTCCTGAGTGGATAGTCGTATAAACATGGGGTTTTCACCAAAGGTTTCAGATGATGTCTGGTTGGTCCTAAATGAAAATGGTGTCGATCTGATGTCCAATGTGGCTGCTACTGAGGCCATCTTGAAAGTCTTGTTATCGCTACTCCTCCTGAATAAATGGTTATATCAACATGTAGTTTTCACAAAAAAAATATTCTTATGATGTCTAGTTGTCCTAAATGAAATTGGTGCCGATCCTATGTCCAATATGGCCACAACAGCGGCCATCTTGAAAATACGTACCAACATGGGGTTTTTACTTAACTTCTTATGATGTCTGGTTGGTCCTAATGATGCCATTCAAACATTCAGTATGCCTGCCACAGTGACCATCTTGAAAATCTTCTTATCACTATTTCTCCTGAATGAATGGTCATATCAGTACGGGATTTTCACCGAAAGGGTTCTTATAAAGTCTAGTTGGTCGAAAATGAAAATAGTGCTGATCCGACTTCTGATATGACTGCCACAATGGCCATCTTCAAAATATTGTTGGCATTACTTCTCATAGATGGCTGGTCATATATACAGTGTGCTTGCACCAAAAGACTTCTTATGATGTCTAGTTGGTACTAAATAGAAATGGTGCCAACATGATACCAAATATAGTCATAATGGCATCCATCTTGAAAATCTTGTTATCGTTGCTCCTCCAAAACGGAAAGTCATATCAACATGGGGTTTTTACCAGAAGACTTGTTATGATGCCTTGTTGGTCCTAAATAAAAATGGTGCCAAGTTGACATCAGATATATCCACCACAGCAGCTAATTTGAAAATCTTGTTATCGCTGAAGAATATCAAAGATGGTATCAACACTCCGCAGTTAAAAGGAAGAAATAGTCTTATCTTGAATTCCTGGAAATTCTATGCAGCCAGTTGATTTCAATCTGTAGTTAGAGGAAGACGATAGAATTAATTCAGTATGCTCGTTTACTAAAACGCGCAGACGATGGATATCGATTTACATGACCCAATTGTAAAAACAGCCTTAGGGCAACGATACATTCTGCAAGAGTATGAGCTGTGAAGAGTGTGATGTACTTTGCTTACCAAGTGATGTCATGTGTACATACGTCACACACTATTACAGCGTTCATTACGGCTACTTATCGAATGAGATGACTCATTCTTGGCCCAAATATTCCCAAGTTTCTTGTCTCAAGTATGAACTTACTGGAGAACTTTCTTTTACTGAACTTGAGTAAATAATTCCATAAAGTTATCTGTATGCTTTAGACATGATTATATTTTGCCTAGCGTACGTCAGCATGTGACTAAGTTCTCCGCCATTTTTCAGCTATTTCCCCATTACTACGCGGTATCACTCAATCGATGCATATTTCCGAGGTGGATTTTGGTAGTTAAACCACGAGGTGTTCCGATTGACACCTTACTAGCCAGAGTCTCTCGGAGGTAGTCGTTGTGATACTTCCCAAATTGGCAAGTTTTTGGCGGACGAACATCCGTCTAGATGTGTGATGAACAGTCTTATAACATGAAAGGTCGTGAAAATAACACTCGACGGCGTTTCAACAATGAACGAAATACCTGCAGTTTAATTTTTAATGTTATTTCCGCAACTTTGTAATGAAAAGAAAAGTAAGAAATCATTCGGTTTCAAGAGTCTGCAACTATCGCTTGGGTTGCTGTTAGTGATGTCATGTCATATATTCATTGTGACGGCAATGAAGTTAGTTATTATGACGTATAACAACGACGGGCATGAGGGCAGTTCAAAATGGCCAATATTTACATCAGAGTTTTTTTCTAGCTTGCATTGGAAAAGGCCGAGGACCTTCCGATTCTTGCCAGAGTCACCCGTCCCGCTTCAGTATGCTATGGAAAGCCAAACCAGTATCTGGGAAAGAAAAAAAAAAGAAAAAAAAGGAAGTGAAAGGAATTTTGGGGCGCAAAACGTGCTGTGAGCGTTTAAATATGAAAATCAAGTTTAATAATGAAAACTAGGCATGTCTATTCTCAAATTCAAGGTAAACAAAACTAACATTTATGTCAGTCAGGAAGAATGATGCAAGATCAATTTTGTTGTTTATGTATCTAGCGTCATTTTTGACGTCATGCATATTACGACGTCCTGATCTTGATGATTTCAATCCTTGCTCAGGGGATGAAATCAAAACGTATCCGCTTAACGTAAATAATTCCAAGGGGGCTCATTTTTTACCTGATTTTACCAAGACTGATATCTGTAAATTATCTATGCAGATACAGACCGGGAAAGTCGAGACTAACTCCACACAGAGCATTACCTCCCCTTAGTTGGATAACACCACTGCCACAATGCTGTAGATCTGGTGGTAACGTACCATCTGCATAAAACTGTACCATTTGATAACTGCGTCACTCTTAACTTACATTAGATTACATTTACAGTGGTGTTTATTATTTGTAATTAGTGCAGAATCTGAAGGTTTTGCATAACATGCCAGAGAATAAGCTCTTATCATTCTTTGCTTTCAGTGGTTGAGGTCAAGGCCGATGCCTTTATAAGGTAGCAACTGAGCAGACGTCATAATATACCAATCATGTCAGGATGTAACGCGTCTCAGCCGCCACATTTAGTCTGGTTTCTTTGCCTAGTTCCATGCATGCACAGGGAACAGTAGTATAAACCAGTCATGCTTCTCGTGTACTAATCCGCAGAGACAATAGACTATGGTTTTAGATGACTTAGGGATGAAACCAACGTCATGACGGCAGCAGCGATATATTCAGAATGAGAATGAGCTATGAGGAGCGTGACTCATAATCTCTTTCAGAGAGTCGAAGTTATTCGGCTCGCATATGAAAGAGAGGAGGCTCTTCCGAATGCCACCCATTTAATCCCATCATACAACGCGCCCATAAGGTTGTTCACATGCATGAAGTCATAGGGTACATTGGTCTATTTCTATCCATGACGTAATATAACGGAATCACGGGAGAATTTATCTGAACGAGACTACCAAAGGAGATGGAGACCCACGATCGGAACATCGCTTGGCCATTTCCGTCCAGGTGCGAAATAACCTCCGAAGTAGTTGCAGGAATACACATCAGTTTGACGTGTTTGGTGATTCACCTCTGGCGGAATGCCCCACATATATTATGTCAGCAAAGGCCAACAATGTTCCGAAGTTCTTAACAGCAACGAAGTACATCCTAGATTTTTTTCTCTCGACTCGACTGAAAAAGTCGAGGATGCTGCAATTGGTAGCCGTAATGGCTCAGTGGTTAGCGTGTGTGTCTTGCAAGCCAAAGGTTCGAATCCTACCCAGATCAGCCTGGTCGACTTTACTCCCATTACCTCAGCACATGTTGGTGTGCTGTTAAACATCAAATAACAAACCAACAAGTAAAAAACAAACAAACAAAAAACGGGATAGTGCCTGGAGTAGTGACGTTACATCAGCAATCGAAACATAATGAATTCATTAACATCAGACAGTCATCGTTTGCTAAAGAATATGATTATATTAAAATAATACTCTGATAAGACACTATCAGACTCTTGAAGAACATACAAATGTAGTGGCGGCGAAAGGTTTCGATGCGCCCGAGGGCAGTGTTCTTTAGTGACGCCCCTACCGAGACGCCAGGGGGCAATGTTCTTTAGTGACGCCCCTACTTTGCTACAGAGAACAGTCTTTATATCAGTTGCCAACCTCCCTCCACCTACCACCCCTCGTCCTAAATATAAGTTTTGTGAAGAATTGCCCCCGTTACACCCAGGTGAAGGTGAAATACTATGAAAATTTCAGTTGCAAAAAAAAAAAAAAAAAAAAAAAAACCTCCAACGGCTCTCCCTTCGCCTGTGCCGCGGGGGACAATTGCCCCCTCACACCCACCCGTGGATAAATGGTACTTTCTTATGAAATAACATTGTTTTCTTGATTAGTCACCCATTCCCTAGCCCACCCCACTTGTTTTTTATATTATATATATATAGACTTATGCTAACGGCTTACTTTCCAAATCTCTTTCAGCTCAGACTGAAATGACAGTGATTTGTTATTAGGGTTACCGGGACGGTTTGCTGGCTAGACAAAGCAAATATTTGATTGCTCAGAAATAAAAAGGGACCGGGGGGGGGGGGGAGGTATTGCTACACTTTTGTTCACCTTTGAACTGCATTTTACTGACTGATTATGAATTTTATTCTTGATTTATTCTGTGGATAGGATCGCTGCAAATGTTGTTCTTACGTTTTGGCCCTGTTAGCCTTTAGGGAACTTATTTCTAACTGGGACTATTTTTGACAGACAGAAACACACACACATATATACACACACATATATATATATTCACAGACGTACAGCTATAGTACATACAGATGGACAGACAGACATACAGATCGATGGATATAGAGATATAGACAGATACATACATACATACATACATACATACATACATACATACATACATACATACATACATACATACATACATACATACATACATACATACATACATACATACATACATACATATATACATGTCTCTAAGAATAATTGGCACCATATGGCGATTATTGCGCTGCGGTGGCGTTAAACGCTAATATATACACACATACATACATACATACATACATACATACATACATACATACATACATACATACATACATACATACATACATAGATGCATGCATACATACATACATACATACATACATACATACATACATACATACATACATACATACATACATACATACATACATACATACATACATACATACATACATACATACATACATACATACATACATACATACATACATATATGCTTATGGGGGCGCTTTACAGATAATACATGCTTCTGAGAGAGTGACAGGTGTAAGATGAAGTATTTTGCATTTGCAACATGAACAATGGAGAGAATGTTGGCATACCTCTATGTTACTTTCATGTACTGTGGCTGAAATGTCTTTACATATTGTACTTGTGGACACTGGACATGATTTAAGCACACGGCAGACAAAATGGCCGCTCTAAAGTACTCGAAAAATCAGCCTGAATTAGTCAAAAGTGCACTATTTTCAGGAGTTATTAAAATAGGGAAACGAATTTTGCCAGAGCAGACAATACCAGCCTCTGAAAGTACTATGAATAAATTACAAAATATCTAAAAAGTAAAAAAGTTATCGGCTCTTTTTTTTTTTATTTACCTTTGAAGTCCAGGAAGTGAAAATGACTAAGCGGAGCTAGCAGTTTTTTGAGAGGTGCACATCTTAAGTAAGACCAAGCTGTATACTCTATAACCCAAATTTCACCCATCAATCATACACCAAAATAAAGGGAATTCAAAGTTCTTTTAACAATGCCTAAGATATACAAGGTCTTTTTTAAATAGCCAGAACAGCCAGTGAGGAAACCCTGGGTAATTCTTTTTCTTTAAATTTCTAACCCTATGCAAAGTACGAAACTGGAGAGCGCCACCTTAAAGCTGACATTGCTGGATTCATCATAAGCGCTGAATTGAATGAGATCATTTAAGTCTAATTGCATTTATGGAACCTGTTCGTTGTCGGAACGGCTCTTGGTTTTAGTTGTGGATATAATTGACAGAAACATTATCTGCGGAATTTCTCCTTTCACACTTTCAGAGTCTGGTAAAAGGGATTCCGTTACTCTGGATGAAATTGCATGGGTTTTTTGATAGTCAATAGAGACAATAAAACGTCTGAAACTGGGTCAAAAGAAGCAGTAACGAGGTAAGGGGGTGTGGGCAGCATATGCTAAATATTTGAGCCACACATATTGTCTGTATCTTTTTGTAACTAAGTGCAAGATCATAACATGTAAGTGTACATCTCTTTTGACCTATTATCTAAGAATGGAATATAATACAGTATTCTTTTCTTCTCTGTTTACTTCCCAAATTGAAAAGAATGCCCCGCCCACTAATTTGCATATTCATTTATTTAAAATCGGCTTTTTTTCTCTCGGAAAAAATCATTTTGATTGACAGAACACATTTAAGCAGGTTGTTTCATTAAAATTGGGCGAGAAAGGTCGGAGTTAAGACGGAGTTAAAAGTTATCTTGGTGAACCACTCAGTTAGACAAACTCTTGTCCGGCGACCAAACTATATATATAATAATGCAATCAGGTGAAGGTTTACACCTGCGTGAGTGATCAGATCGGTCGGTGGGCAATTGGAATGGTTTTTATGCAATACATGATTGACATAAATCACACTTAGCGGAGAGGTCAGTTCCCGCTACATTATATTCAGCGACCTGTAAGCATGTTGGCTGTAGCTTTCAGTGTCTCATAATTGTACATACTGTACTTGTTTTTACCTCTGAATCCTAGGAATTCATTTCAGACTGTTTTTTTGCAAGATTCCTCCAAGCAGAAGAATATTGTTAACTAGATTCTTATTTTCTATGGCAGCGGTATCAAATTCAAGTGTACCGTATTCGTTCATTTGTCACGGGATGCGCTTAGGAATCCATACTTTGCTATATACATCATCACTGGCATTTAGCCAATCAGAAGCTGTTATTTCAATTACTTGTGCAGGTTGATGAGATGATTTACTTGGTGTTTATCATCATAGATGTAGTATCATATTTGTGTAATGAAAATATGTCTCAAATAGCATTTGGATATTATCCACAATCATACATGTCAAAAGCGCAGAAGCAGGTTTCGATTTCACAAATGTAACTTTTAAGTCTGGTCTTAAATTTATGTCTGGAATCCAGTGATCTGATTGGCTGAAATTTAAGTCTGAATTTAAATTGTCCAATCAAATGTCTTGCGCCTAGACTTAATTTAAGATTTATGTTGGTGAAATTGGGTTCAGGTTTGTAAATGCTGGTGATTTTGAAAACAAAAATGATGCAGAATTATCCAGAAACAAATATCAACTACCAATGGTAAATTGTAAATATATTTCCACACAAGGAAGTCAAATTTGTAAAAACTGGACATGAGTGGAGACGTTTCTTCTGTCTAGACAATAAACATTAAAGCCAAACACGTAATAAATTGCCAGTAAGTATTTCGAAATACTTCTTCCTATTATCGTTATATGCTATTTTGTATAAGATCGTTTCTCCCGTGCAGGAGTGCTGTAAATTGATAAAAAAAAAGAGTTTAAAAAATGACAGACGCTGAAAATGCTGGAGATATACCGCAAATGATGACGGTTCTAAAACACTGTTATTTGAAAATTAAGTCGAGGATGAATGTATCTGAGCATTTTAAAACAATGTTAACCCCAAGACCAAATTAAACCCAGTGTTTTCAACTACCAGCAACGAGTGTCTACCATACATGTAATGTCTGAGTCATGTACTGCAAGTAAAACTCCCATCCATCGACGATATATATATATATATATATATATATATATATATATATATATATATATATATATATATATATATATATATACATACTTTATCAAATACAACAGGCATGGACACTAGCATCTACATACAACATACAACATCATAGGATGGCCAACCTGAGTTACATCATTTTCTCTCATTCCCGGTTTGATCCAGGTCGACCACACCTACAGATGTTTCTGAATATTGCAGAATTATCATCGCCTTGCGAATTACCTAGATTTCACAGATACTGTTGGTTTAACTGACTAAAACTTTGTTTTGAATTAAGCTAAAGTATAATTAGTTCAAGCAGTAATGCACAAGGGACTGACCATTTAATTTTCTGTTTGAAGGGCCCGAAAAATTTTAAAGAAATAAAAAAAATATATATATATATATATATAAAACCTATGTCCCTCGCCCTCAAAAAGTACATGGTCGGTCCCTGATATTCATGTAGATACGTATCGCGCCATAGCCTACGCTGAAAGTTATGACCTACAATCTGGTATATACTGTACTCGTTTAGTCTGGACTGTATGTATACCAATCGACGATAACTATTTCATGATTCTTCAATTAGTCTTCGCTAATAGACACACAAAACTAAATTCATCTGCAAAACAAGTGCTCACGTGCTTTTTTTCTATGGATATAGCTGTAATCTGTCAGAATTAAATGGTGAACTCGATACTTCAATAGTCAGTCTTCATACTTAAGGGGCGCCGAATGTAGCAGTTGTTTACCGTATAACTGCAAGTTTTGTAATGGTTGTCTGCAGCATACAAAAAACTATTAAAAAAACTACCAAAACAAATTACAAAAAAACCCCCACAAAAAACAGTCACAATGTCTGTCTGTCTGTTTCACACTTATTTTGTTGTAATGGCCATCGCGCCTGATGAAAATGATGGATCGTTCTCCGAACTGGCAGATACGATTGACAAGGTTACAGGAATAGAATATCCCAGTCGATTCATATGCCAGAAAATGAATGAATAGTCATGGTCACAGAGTCGATGATAGTGTTTGAAATTATTAAAGCTGTTGGAGATTAACACATTTATATATATATATATATATATATTACCCTCAATTGTTGTAGATGAGAATAGATGGGATTGCTAAAGATTATATGTTCTGGAGGGAGGATAGTTTGGGTCAAGGTCACTTTGGTCAATTTGTCCACAATCTTTTTTTTAAGAATGGGCTGACTGCAATCCCAGTTCCAAGCAATTATTTTGACTGTATCCTACACTTTAATTAATTGTAAACTTCCATTCTTATAAAAACATATGCACAAAAGTGTCAGTCCGTGCTATCACAATATTTGGTTGACCTCGGATTAAGATACAAATTCTTTTGTCGGTTTCTGTAATGAATATCAGAACACTTCTGTAAACAAGGTAGATAAATTCTTGTTTATACTAGGAATACAATTCCTGGTATGAAGGGTTATTGAGAATATTTTGTCGTTTTTTCTTAACTAACTTACATTCTTGCGTAGATTCTCAAGATGTTGTATGAGGCAAGTTTCCAGGGCGGAATAGACCGGATAGTTTCTTCGCTTGTTTTTTCTTTTGTTGATACAACTATTAATTCTGTAAGTTATTTTCAAAGCACAAGGGATGTAACAGTCAGCCTAACAGCCTCGACAGTTATCCTGAACATCTCGGTCTTTGTTATTTTAGATAGATATGAGGTGTGTTGGAGTCTCTTAACTCCGTAACCACTTCAAATATTGTTCGATAGCTTGGTCTGAAAAAAAAAAAAGTATCTTAATGCATGTCGGAAGCAATATTTTGTTCCAAATCCCGATGAATACCAGACATTCGTAGGCCATTCAGTTATCGCCTCATTCGCAACTTCTCAGTCAATCCTATGGATCATACCTCGAATGTATGCCGATACATGTCATTTGGACCACCTCGGCTATTTACGAAACGATGATTGAATGCAACGTACTATTTTTTTATTCGCAACTTCTCGGTCAATTCTACGGTCAATCCAATCGTAGAAATAGCCGACGTGGTCAGAATAGATTGCGGTTTCTTTTTTGCGAAGAAATTTCCGGCGAACACAATGTGTGATTTTTTCTGCAAATTACTACCCAGTCATATATCGGATGCTTATTTTTGTTTAGCAGAAATAACTGAGATGCTCCAAATGGTATCGCCGCAGTGGAATGACATTGTATTTTTTGGCGTCAATTTTGTATATAAAAAGGGTGTGATGATGTTTAATTTGGGCTGAACATGGGTCAACTTGGTTTTATACAAGAATTATATTATGGGATCGGATTGATAACTAATTCTTAAGAACTGAGTTCTATATAATTTTGTCTAAACTCCGTAAGTGCAACGTTATTTCCCTTATCATGAAGGAACATATCTAGTGGAAACATGATAAAAGAAACGCATGTTTTAATTGCTCTCATATGGTAAAGTTGTGCAATTGTACTTGAATATGGATCTAAAAGGGGAAAGACATGGTCCAGGCTTCAAAGTGATCCTATTTCTTGCAATAGAGCAGATAAAACTGTTGTCGAAGACAAAAATATCACTGGAGTAAAAATCTACTACCTAAGTAGTGTTATGTTTTTCAAGAATTTTGGCTTATGATAAAGTTATTAAACCAATATAAGGTAGAATATATTAGTATGCTTACACTAACCGTACTTTGTCTACCATGACAGATAACACGCGATTCTCGCGGTAATTCTTTTTCCAAATAAGGCTTTCTATACTATATTTGGATATTCTACTATACCTTATTCAAATGACGCCATATTTACTACGATCTATTTACGTTTTCAAATAAGGATGCAATGTCCTTATATGACACACCGAAAAACGAGGCTGAAAACGGATGTAGTTATTTAGATGAACAAATATGGCGGACGATCCAACAGAATTCGTATGAAGAAAAGTAAACACTATTTTACACGTGTTTCTACAATGAAACTCATTAATTCTGGTATTAAATAAGAGGACTATTTAAGTTGTTTAAGGATATGTATGCAACATTTTCAAATTTTGTGACAATATGCTGGAAAGCGCTAGGTGTGAATCATACCGGGCTGCTCCATTGATACATATGGCCTCAATTTAGTACCCCGTACTAGTCATTCCAGTGATGTAAGAGTACAACCAGATCGAAATTGTGAGAACAATCAATGACTAACACATTCATAATATCGAAGCGCAGGAGAGCAATTGACATCCATTCAACAGGTTTTCTTGGTACTATAGTTTTTCAAACGCGATACAGGCCAACACCGTGCGGACACCTGGGTGAATGGACGTAAAGCTAAGTACATTGAACTGTATATGCAGACAACAGAGAGCTAAATCGTCTGGCATTGACAGAAATGAAAAGAACAAGAATGAAGTTTGCATTAGTTCGATGTCATCGGTATCTTATATATTCAATATTTGACAGCTTCAGGCATTGACGGTTTGCATCATTTCCACTTTGGTTGTATTCGGGTGATTGATGGTTGAGTTAACGACGTTTTAATGTTGTTTGGATTCTTTTTGTTTACTTGATTGTTCTTTTTAACAGTAAGTTTTATTGCCTATGACAGCACAATGTAGGTTTCAGTTTGCTCAATAACAGGAGTCGAACCAGGCAATATTTGCCCAACTTCTTCGAGTATACAAGAGCCCGATGACATTGATAAAATGCTGACACTCATTTCTGTTGATTTCAGACGATAGGGGTTTTCGATGAACTATATACATAGATCTCTGTTATCATCGAATAGTGTTCAAAACATTTTGTCAGCCTGATTAAAATCAATTCACCAATCAGATTGCAACTTTTAAATTTATGAAAGTGAAAAACGTCATTTGGAATATAACGTTTCTAACTAATACTATCCCAGACCCCAAATCAACACTTTATTTAATAGGCTACTACAAATATTTTATACCATAGACGAACAGTGTTATGATAGTCGCTCTATATATCTCATGACATTATTGTATGCACGCAATAATTGTTGTTGCTTCTACGGCCTAATAATGACTTTCTGCACAGGAGACCCGGGTTCACAGTTTGTCTAAAAAAAAAAAAAAATTTTTTTTTTTTACTAGTGTTTGTTTGTATTAATTTCTTTATTTTGGTACTTATTTATTTTTATGAAAGTTTAAAGATTGGATCCAGATGATTTATTGTACTTAATTATTATATCATGCAATCTTCTACGGAAGGAAATAAAGATGATGATGTGTGACAACGTACTTCAGATGTGCTGAATGGATTGATCACGAGAGTTGATTTGCTCCCGAAATAAATTCAGCGACACCCAAGTATTTTCCTGGGATAATCCCTGTTATATTCAGTGCAACTACCCCAGTTTTCGATTTGAACCTCTATTTTTGTTTCCTTGATAAAATTCAGTCGTGTGTACTTAAATACTCCCGTTCTTATTCCAAGCAAGTCACTGGGTCTTTTTGAACAAACAGCCTGGGGATGATGTGAACCAACCAAGGGAATCCGGTTGACTGGGTGGTTGGGTACAATTAGTCAACACGCATAACACTAGTGCGACACTAGTATCCAATGAATTATCATTAAAACGCTGAAATCACACAATACTAATGCAGCTTGCTCTGGTACAAAATGTCGCGAGGTCATTTCGTTTCGAAACTCTTGCGATACTATTATTCCACCATAGTTTTGTGTGTTAACCAGTCAAACACGCTATAAAAGTCTAAGGACTTTGGGCATAACTGTACACTGATATAAGTTTTGAGTTTTGGTGATCTTTGGAATTCCCGGCCATATATTTTTAGTAGCCTATCAGATAAAGCGTTGCATTTTGTGTCATTATCGTTAGTAATGGTATGTTCCCAATGATGATTTACACTTTCAGAAATTTGAACGCTGTGATTTGATTGGTGAATCACAAGGTCAACAGAACATGACCTCGTATCGGTATCCATCTGATGTATTTATTAAAGTAAATCTTGATTTTAATTAAATTGGACTGTGCTTGAAACAAGTGAAATGCTAACCAGTAAGATTATTGTCTTAAACAGAAGATCAATGCACACAGACATTATTTTACAACTCTTTCCCAACACGAAAGGCAGATACAAAGCAAAAATTTCGAAAAGGGAAAAAAATAACTTAAAGCCGAAGAACAAATCAGAGTCAAGCCGTTTGAATTTATGCAAGAAGTAATGTGAAATAATGTGAAATAAATATAAATTAGTGGATGCCTCATATATATTTTTGTTTATATTTTATATGTACTGTGTATTTAAATTACAAGCTATCATTTTAATGATAATATTTATTAAAGATAAGCTAAATAAAGATAATAGGTATGTTCTCCTTTGATAACAAGTTCATGGTGGACACGGTTCCTGACCTCAGACTCCATGCTCGACACGGTTGGCAATTTGTTTAAACAACATCCACATATGTTGTGTAGGACTTTTTTTTGGAGGGGGGGGGGTTGCATTTCAAAGTTTGTGTGTGTGTGTGTATATGTATATATATATATATATATATATATATATATATATATATATATATAAATATATATATATATATATGTGTGTGTGTGTGTGTGTGTGTGTGTGTGTGTGTGAGGGAGTGTGTGTGTGTGTGTGTGTGATCTAGACCTATATCTGTATCTGAACTGCAGTCTTTGTTAGATGCCATATGCCTCTCCCCCTTATTCCCCCCAAGATCACCCACACTTATGAAATCAGACCTCTCGATGGCATCTCCAGCTATTATCTAATACTTAGTATGGTTGTAAACAGATTTAATGATATACTCGGGTTCTATTATAACATAAATATTTATGTAAATAAAAGATCTAATGGTCCAGAAAAAAGCTGGTCAACTTTTCTCCACGTGTAACTATTTTACTAATGCTCAATTTGCGCTGCCTATTCACGTGCAGACGTGTAGACAGCGTCGTGCAAACATTGCATGCTCAGACAAGCTAGTATTCTCAGTTACCTTATTGTAATTAGTCTACTTTATTCTGTGAAATATCATTTTGCAGCGTAATAGGAGTAAATTCTAGTTTATATATAGGTTTCAGTCGAAGTCCCCACTTAACAAAAGCATTAATTCACCCATGATTGAAAAAAGAAAAATAGATCGACAGATTTTTGCAGACCTGTAGGGTCGAAGATCATAGACAAGTGCTAAATTAACAAGATATACAACTGTAATGAAAGACTGACCGTATGTACTCGCGTATAAATCGAGTCCAAATGCAAACATAGACCCTGATCTGCCGTCGCATAATGCGTCGGCAGATCAGGGTCTATGTTGTTTGTTCTACTGATTAGTCCTTAAAAACTGCATATACCCAGATCTGCCGGCACATTATGCTACGGCAGATATGGGTCTATGCAGTTTGCAGTTGTTATCGCATTATACATGAGTATAGACGGTAATGTTGGCCATTAACTCGAACACTCTGTTTCTCTTGTAGGACCCAATACTGTGTTTGAATATATTGGTCTTATCTTGATCTCGTGTTTCATTGGAATTAAAAGTCTTTCAAAGAACACAGTCTTGTAGTAAAGCTTCTTTTTCTTCATAGCATTCTTGCTACAAAATCTGTTTCTATGATGATTAGAAGCTGGCAGCACATAGCCCACAGGTGAATATATTAACCTTGACAATCTGATGTAGTATGCCATTTAATACTGATTTGTTCTTATGGTTTATTCGAGCTGTTAAGCAAATCAGAATGTTCATTATTCCTAGAGAGGGAGGTGCATGGAACATTAATCACGCTCAGTCGGAACTATTTTCTCAAGGCCGATACTTTAAAACTAGTTTACATTTGTATTGGTAAACAAATCTTTTGTCTATGGATAAAACATAAACCCGTCAACAAAGCATATCCTGTCGGGGCCACACACATATAAACTAATGTTTGCATTATATCAGTGATGTCCGATCGACATACTAGTGTATTTTCACGATCAAGCCCATATATTCCTCAAAATATATAGATAGAGTTTCACCTAACTGTATTGTTACAATGAGATTTTGTATGTGAGAAATAGAGGGACAAACCATAAGATGTCAGTTAAAACTGACATTTTGAAGTAATGGAATCTGTAATGGAATTTCGTATAATATTTGAACTGATACTCGAATTCTGGCCTCGTTTGAAGGAGAGAGAGAGAGAGAGAGAGAGAGAGAGAGAGAGAGAGAGAGAGAGAGAGATGATGATGATGATGATGATGATGATGATGATTCTTGAAAGTTTAAGTGACCGATGAATGAATATTAACTCTATCAGAACGTTACACTGGATGTCAGGATAGCCCGTAGTACCACCTTCTTTCCTTTGGACGATCTAAACTAGAAACAATTTAATTTGTATTTTGTTGGTTTTGATGGACTTTTTAACACATTATTGACCCTATAATGCTGAGGAAATTAACTCTATCAGAACGTTACACTGGATGTCAGGATAGCCCGTAGTACCACCTTCTTTCCCTTGGACGATCTAAACTAGAAACAATTTAATTTGTATTTTGTTGGTTTTGATGGCACTTTTTAACACATTATTGGCTATATAATGCTGAGGAAACGGTAGCTACTTCCCTTTCCCAATGACACACTGAGGGAGATAACCCGGGCTGGCCTAAGCTGGTATCGAAGCCGTTACGCTTGGATTACGTGTCTGACGCTCTACGAACTGAGCGACTAACTAATCAACCTCGGCTCCAGACTAGGAACATACCCAAGTTTTGGCCATTGTTATACCCTGTTGGCGATATTGGTTACGATAAAAAAGATGTCATTGTTATACCCTGTTGGCGATATTGGTTACGATAAAAAAGATGTCATTGTTATACCCTGTTGGCGATATTGGTTACGATAACAAAGATGTCATTGTTATACCCTGTTGGCGATATTGGTTACCATAACAAAGATGTCATTGTTATACCCTGTTGGCGATATTGTTTACGATAAAAAAGATGTCATTGTTCCGACAAAACATAACGAGTCGTACAATTTTTTAAAATCTTTTTTTTTTTTTTTTTTTTTGGATACACTACAAAATCTTGCGACAAATACAAAGTAAATGCTTTAAAATAGAAATATAATTGATTTCAACTTAGTACCTAAAGTTGTTCTCGTTTGTTCTGGATCAAAACAACTATGTCGAAACAGACTTTGTTTAATCAGACTGCCGAAAACGCATCCCATGGTCAAACAGAAAGGAAAGATGTCCGGTTACTGTTCTCACGCGATAATATACGATGAACCTTAGGTGCTATATTCTGCGCGATACCTGTTTCTGCTTAGCTGATTCTGTCAATTTCTCCTAATTCGTGTGTCCATTCCATTGACACGAATATTTGTTGAGAAAGCACAAGAATCAACGACAAACTTTAATGCTTGAGAATATTCTACTACAAACTACGTATGTTAACTTGGAAGCAGTTTAAGCTGTTTGCGTCGTATCTAAGACTATATTTTGTTGGGGGGGGGGGATAATTAACAGCGATAAGGAGATAATATGACGGTTTTTTACGAACAGGCGCTACTTCGTTGATTATGTTGTCAGTCATGACTGACTGCCTTATTTACACGCCGCCTTTCTACCTCTCTTGTTTCTTTGTGTGTCTGTCTAAATGTCCGTCTCAGTTCTTTTGCCTGTCTGTCTGTCTCATATATTTGTCCATCCGTCCATCTCTCTCAGGGGCCCCGGGTGGTCTAAGGCGCTTGCCTATACAGATCACTCACACATTTCACCTCTGTCTGCGTGAGTTCGAGTCTCGGCTCGACTAACGTGGGTATGTGAGAAAGCTTGCCAGTAGCTTTCCCTGCGTCGGTGGTGCTTCCCGGGGTCTTCCCCGACCAAATATACTGGCTGCTATGTATAGCCTATCGTGTGCTGAAAAATAGCGTTAAACCCCACAAAACCAAACCATCTCTCTCAGGCTCTTGGTTCCTTGTTTGATCCAAATTCAAGGGATCATAAAGCTCTCGATCCTGATCAGGGAATCATGATGACTTTTCGAATCCCTCAGGTTGAGATATTGAACAATCGTACCATATGTTTTTTTAATTCTGTTTATAGAGACCTCTACTACGGATAATTATAAGTCAATAGTCCCATATCTGGATTTAGTCCAGATATATTATGATGAGATGTTTGTACGCCTCTTGTATTCATCTGTCGTGAGTTTGTCAGACTGTCTATATCTATCTGGCAATATGTTCATCTGTACGTCCATCACAATTAAGCATTCGCAGACACATGTATGCTGCCCTAAAATAAACTACGAATCATCACGTGATCAACCATATTGTACAGGAAAGTATGTCTATACATTCATGGTTTTCGAACTATATTCGAGTTGCTCTTTTGCTTTGTGTAGCATCAAGTAACTTAATATCCAGAGATCCATTCTAACAGAGTATGAATGCATATATTTTGTAGGTTTTAATGGTACATCAGTACAACCTTGGCCATATAGTGCTGAGCAATTGATAGCAGAAATGGCAGTCAATCACCTTGCCAAAATCCTCAGAAAGATAGACCCCTCCAACCAAAAGTAAATATTCACCATCAGACAAAAGATAAAAGGTACAGACGTTGCAAATACTCTCCCCCACCCCCAACCCCCATACAAAATAAAGATAAAAGTGAAAAAGGGTAAACTCCCTAAATACAAGGTCAAATTCTTTCTGTACAAGCATTAGCTTTCCAAATAGCTTGAAGGCTCAGCTTTATTCAATTCATTGTCTGGTTTGAAAGAAAGCCGCTTTTTAAAAAATAAAAATAAAAAATGTTAGTGGCAAGGGGTGGGAGAGGTAGACCAGGTAATCTATTTGAAGAATGAATATTCTTTTCATGTTGAGCAGGTGTGGGGTAACTTTAAGGTAGTTTGATGTGTCTTGTCCTAATTAAGCGTAATTAGATTTCTAAGACGAAGGAAATCCTTATATCGTGAAATATCAATGCACGGATTAGATTTCGTATACAACAGAAAATTGTGCAAGGTACGTGTAGCCTAACTCTAGTCACATACATGCATTTTAGATGCAACACTGCAATTAATTTGAAACTTGCGTTTATAGTCTGTGCTACGAAAGTCGCCATGATGGACATCATTGTAACGTCACTAAGTCGCACACGGTCCATGGCTGATAAATTGGTCTACCGATTCGCTGTTGCCACTTTTAACCGACTGTCATCTTGTCGCATAACCGGGAATGGACTAAGATTCCTCTCCACAGTTTTGTATTTTGCACAGCGGTGAATTTCTAAATAAAAAGTTAGTCCCGACATTTGACCTATGGGATCACGTGCTATTTAAAATAGGATCCGGCAATGCTTATGTTGAAGTGAATCAGTCTTATTTAAGCATTCAGTCTGTACCAGATGGTGCGGCTATCCAGATCAGTCTGATTACCACAGGGTTCGAATGCAAAACTATGCAATCAGAGTGATTGCTCGTTTTTAGAAAGCAAAAATGTGTATCAGATGTTTGAGATTAAGTTACAACAAATAACCAAAAAAATTAGCTCTTCAGATTTTCTTCAAATTTTGTCTTGAGAAAGGAAAATTTTGGCATTTAAATGTCCATATGAGTGTAGCTGTAGAAAAATTCGTTTGTCAGAACAGAGACAGGACAAAAATACTGAATCAAAAATGAGGTGAAAAAGGTAGTTTTCACTGAAAAGATTGAACTTCATGCAGATGACATACGTGCGAGCCAATCGGATCATCCTCGTTTCTTTCCGACGCGAGTCGAATAACGACTCGGAGGTAATCGTAGTGATACTTATCAAATTGGTACGTTTTTGGCGGACGAACATCCGGCTAGTTATGCAATAACAGATTCTTGTTAAATGATATCTGTTGAAAATAACACACGACGACGTTCCAACAATCAATGAAATACCTGCACTTTTAATTGTTAATGCTTTTTTTTATGCCTCTTTGCAATGAAAAAATTGAAGAACTCATTTGGTTTAAATAGCTTGAAACTGTAGCTTCCGTTGCTGTTACTGATGACACGTCATCTAATTACTGTGACGTTAATGAAGTTATTATGACGAAACAGCTGTGAGCTTAAGAGCAGTTCCAATGGCCATTATTTACATCAAATGTTGTACTAGCTTGCGATGGAAAGGGCATAGGAACTTCCGATTGACGTGCAAGGATGGGAAATTTTGAGAAAAAATGTAGAGCGAAACCAAAACAGCGTAACAGTTACGGACAGCGACTGCTTTTTAGTTTATCTTTGTTTTGTGGGTATAACGCCATTTTTCAGCACATGATTGTCTATACATGGCGGCCATTATATTTGGTAGATGAAGAAGAACCCGCGAAAACCCTGGGAAGAACTACCGACCCACGGGAAGCTGTTTGCACGCCTTTTCACCCACTTGAAGACACGCCGACAGAAGTGAGATGTCAGTGATCTGTAAGCGGGAGTGCCTTAGACCATTCGGCCACCCGTGGCCCCCAATCACTGCTTTTATTAATATGTCGATATCCAGTGCATCTTGAAATTCATCGATTGCGGAAAAGAAATCGAGAAATTATCTCTTACAAAGGGGGTAAAAGGCAAAACTTCGCCAAATATCGAATTTTCTACACCTTTTGCATTTAATAAAATCGGTTTGTCAAAAGCAGTTCATTTTCTTTAATAACAACTGAATTGGGAATATTATTAACATATGCGGTAGACTCCATACGTGGGGATAGGGACGCAACTCTTTTGCTCTTTATTGTTTTCAGGACAGTCTGAAAGTTGCAGATAATACTAAAGAAGTTGTCTACCTTAGCTAGCACAAAAGCCTTTAGGACTGTACTATTTATCTTCATAGTCATAATCGTCATATTCAGCGTCATCTTCATCGTCATCGGCATGATAATCAGCAATTTTTTTCTGCTTCTTCATGATCATTATTGTCGTCGTCGCTGTCGTTGTCATCATCATCATCGTCATCATCATCATCACCATAGTTTCTTTTATTTACAGAGTTCGTGATTTCTGCGCGATTAAGAAAGACATTATTGAATTTTTCTTTTGTGATACATATATCCGCATACTCATCTTTTTACGCCTTTTCCAATCGTGCTTTGCTAATGAGGAAGCTGTGGAATCTTGAAGCTCACTCATGTCATGGCACATGAATTAGACTCTTCAGAACTGGCAAGCGACACTAACTTGCTAACGATAGATAAGGTCTCTTAATGAGTCGGTCATGGCGATGAAATAATTTGCCGTATAAATTTGCTAGGGTTACATAGCATTGACCAGAATGTAGTGTAATCTAGTTAGACTCAGTGGGCGTTTTCTTTGAGGTCATTGGGTCCAAAAGACGGGTCTGTATATGATGCGTATAGTAACAATTCTAAAAAACAAACAAAAAACAACTAATCTGAGTCCACTAATTTCTCAAACTTCTTGAACGGGATCCAGTGAAGAAGAATTTCATAGGGAATGTAGGTTTTCCTGTTACAGGAAATATGCTAATTTTACTAAAATGTCTTGCCGAGAGAGAGAGAGAGAGAGAGAGAGAGAGAGAGAGAGAGAGAGAGAGAGAGAGAGACAGAGAGCACTACTTTTGGCAGTGTCGTTCACATATTCGTAAAAATTGCTTTTGACAAGTGTTTAACACACTTGCTTCATATCTCTGCTGTTCCTGATTTTAAACCACGGTGCCGTCATCAAGCCCCACTGCGGCTATTTGAGAGGACTTCAGTTCGCTATCCATATTCGTTAGTTTTTGCCAGTTGACAAACTCATTTATCACCACTTACGCAATGGAGATTATCTTGCAAAAGTTGTTAGGAGTTTTTCCTTATAATCCTCGTAAATTAAATACTGTTTATTCCCAACACATGTTTGCCTTGAATGTCGCCCAACATTTTATCTATTTTCAGCTAGGGACTGCGAAAATTTTTATCTAAAAATATTTGCGACTCCCAAATTAGCCATACAATGATACTGACCAATTGACGGGTAATCTGGGTACGCTTAAAATCATGAATTTAGGGACAGGTTCTTGATTTGAAGTCTTGCCACAGATGCAACAGCAGCATGAATTGTAGCAAAAAAAAAATATTGTTAATTCCAATCTAGCCTGGAGACACAAGGGAGGTAACTCCGACAGGCTTTGTAGCTTGTGGCAGATTTTAGATCAACTTGTATGCGCCTGCACATACAGACGCGAAAACTTCGTGTTAATAGAGGGAATACGTAATGACGGATGTTTTTTTTTGTGTATAAATTGTGAAGTACAATCTCACAAAACTATTGAAAGAAAGAGGTGCAATATCTTTCTGCAGCTGCATAAAATGTTTCTAGATATATTTTCTTAGTAGCAGCTTAAAACCATCTCATGGGCGGCAAAACCGATAAACAGGACGTGAGGCTACAGTGCAAAAAAAAAAAAAAAAAAAAAAAAAAAAACACGCGTGGAAGGAAAACAAAACCATGTTTGGAAACTAGCGTCTTTGGAGAGAAAAAAAACTTCGCAGTGAAGCTTTGTGCTGTAAGATCAGCACTTCAAATCTGAGAAGGCATACGTAATACAAAATAAGCAAGTTTGGTTTGGTGTTTTACGGCACAGCGACAAAAATAGACTGTTTAGTGCCTAGGCAATTGGAGTAAAGTGCCTTATCCAAGGACACACCACGGTAGCTGACCTGAGCTGATCCGATGGTAGGATTCGAACCTGCACCTTTCGGTCGCGAGTCCGCACCCTAACCACTGCCATTGAGGCTTCTGCCTACATTAATCGCCTTTTACGACATGCAGGAGAGCGTATCGGGCCTCTTCTACCTCACCTAGCCCACCGGGGGGGGGGGGGGGGGGTACATTATAAGCGAAGTATCGACAATGATTTTAGATCAAGATATTCAGAAAATAATATGTAAAATTCACGCAGTATTTTCTTAATTTTACCGAGCAGATAGCAAACCAGCACTGAAGGATATGTAATTAGAAAACGATGTCCAGTATCTCACTTATACCCATTATATATATTTAAAATTGTGCAACTCTAACACACACCGACACATCATTTCACTATGTACTTCAGAGTTATGAAAGGTACACAGTCCTTCACAACTACCTATATTGTTTCTGAAACAGACTGTTAAAAAATGTGCTCTTGGAAATAGGTGTCTTTTTTTAGAGGTCTTCTTTGTTAGATTATCTTTTGACATCCGGACTGTTGTTGGATTGTCTTTCTCTGCTGAGCATGCGCAGCACTGCATCTAGTAAGCTGAGATGTCTCGTGAATATTGAAAGTAAAACTGCACCCGGCAACGGAGGCTGTCTATTTGGATACAAGTTCTTCTTTTTTATTGGACCCAGTGAAAAAGAGGACTTTCTTTATAGCAGCTGGGTTTGATTCATGACTTGAAGATATACAAACGACACAGGCCTTTGCGCACGTGACTCGTCACATGATTACGATGAAAGATGTGCATTTGAAACTGGAAAGTAGCTTAAAATCTACGGTATAATATACAATTTTTTGAAATACTGGAAGTTATGCTATTTATCAAATATAATCAAAATCACAGGAGCTCGTATCGTTGCTTAAAATTTATCTATTATATATATATATATATATATATATATATATATATATATATATATATATATATATATATATATATATATATATATATATATATATATAGAAACGGCAATGATATTGCAAGGTACACTTCGTATAGCGTAATACATTTTGCACTGATGTTTAGCTCAGAGATTTTATTTTTAGGCTTACATCAAATTCTACATACTACTCTACCTTTAAGGAATGCCAGCCCATTTTCCAACGTTACGACTGTACATGGCCATGATCGCGCTCACTTAACATGCAAGTCCAACACGCTGAATGGAATACTGGTGTCTTATTGGTCGACCGAAATGACGTACTGCGCTCGCTGATAACCTCGTGTTTGATCGACCAACTAGAGTATAGTATTCCATTTAGCTCGTTGCATCAGCATCATTGGCGGCGTGAGCGGGGGGGGGGGGGGGGGATTCCCTGCAGGCGCCAGGCGAAGGGGAGGGGGGTGGAGGGGGCGCCGTCGGGAACTTTTTTTTTGTAGATAAAATTTTCATAGTATTTCACCTCACCTTAGTGTAACGGGGGCAATTCTTCACAAAACTTTTATTTAGGAATGGGGGTGGGAGGAGGGAGGTTGGCAACTGGCATAAAACAAAAATCTGTGGCAAAAGTAGGGGCGCCACTAAAGAACATTACCCCCGGGCGCATCGAACCCTCGCGCCATTACTGGCGATCATGGCCATGTCCAGCGGTAACATTGGAAAACAGCCTGGCATTCATTAAAAGTAGAATGGTAAGTCAAAATTGATGTAGGTCTGTAAAGGCGAATCCCTGAGCTAAACATAGGTGCTAAATTTATTACGCTGAAAGAAGTGTAGCTTAAAATATCAGTGTCGATTCTCAAATAGGTCGCAGGAGAAATGGGAGAAGTGTCCTCCCATATTGTTATTACATATATATATATATATATATATATATATATATATATATATATATATATATATATATATATATATATATATATATATATATAGTAAATTTTAAGCACCGATACTAGCCCCTGTGATCAAAATCTTACGTTAATTAAAACCACTAGTGTCTGGTTCAATTTTTGTGATGCTTGTGGTGGTAATTACAGTTGTGCTTACTGACTGAGCATGGCACAAGGGAAGTAATTTGAACATTGTCAGTTGCAAAGATTTTACTCCATTAATGTAAAGAAATACTTCTTTTAAAGTGTTTGTCATGTCTGCCAACATTTTATTTTCTGTAAATAGCTCACCGGTCAACAGCCAAAATGCTTCCGCAATAAATGTTGTGAAACTTTACTAATTCTGGGTCACTGAGAACGAAAATGATGCTTAAAATTGTTGATTGGCTCTAGTTTTAAAGATATGATACTGGATCATACGACCCTTGACTTGGGAATGGCGGACGATAAGTGAGTTATAAAGGGAAATGATCTCAATTTAAACCAGAAATGACTAAAATACATCTTTGACCGGATCTATGAATAAATCTATGACTGGGTTTGGACAGTACTTGCTTTTTAGGCAAAACAATGAATGATGCAATCTGAAGCTGGTATTGCATCATACATGATATGAATTGCATCATGTTATTGCTATAAGTCATGGATGATGCAATCATAACTAAGCTTACATCACTCTGCTGAAGAAATTGCCCTATATCAGCTCTAGAAATCATACAGTGTCGTGCTCTCTTATTTGTCAGTATTTGATTTTGCAAAGGGACACATTTCTGTTTAGCCAAAGTGAGCAGAGATGCCTCGTACTTGTGTGAACAATGCAGATAACTTCTGCTATGTTTGTGGTGAAGTGACTTTTGCATCACAAAAGCGCAGTATAACCACTATGGTTAAGAAAGCCTATCACCTTTATTTTGGCTCAGGACAAGAGGTGGTCCCCACACATATGCTGCAACACTTGTGCAACAAATCTTCGCCAGTGGTTGAACAGGAAAAGGAAATCTATGCCTTTTGCAGTGCCAATGATTTGGATAGAGCCAACAGATCATATTAGCAATTGCTACTTCTGCATGGTGCCTCCAGTTGGGAAACGTGTGTCAAAGAAGAAAAAGTGGACTGTGCATTATCCAAACATTCCATCAGCTATAAGCCCAGAACCCCACGGAGAAGGACTGCCGGTTCCTGATGCACCAGAATCATTCTCACTTGAATCAGACGAGGACGAGGAAGAGGATGAAACTTCTACTCCTGAACCATCAATGTCACATGACACATATTTTCTCCCATCATCCTCCTCTGAACCACACCTCATGACACAAGGTGAACTGAATGATCTTGTCAGGAATTTGGAACGATAACAAGAGTAAGGCAGAGCTTTTGGGCTCCAGACTACAGCATTGGAATCTTCTGGCAGGTAATGTTAGGGTTTACATGTTCCGTGACCGTCAAAAGGATCTTGTCCCATTCTTCTTCATGGAAGGTGATCTTGTAGCCTGCAACAACATCGATGGTGTGATGGCAGCCCTCAACATCGTTCATGATCCAGATGAGTGGAGACTGTTCATTGATTCATCGAAGACGAGTCTTAAAACTGTTTTGCTGCATAATGGCAGTGTTTTGCCATCAATTCCAGTTGGTTATGCAGTCCATATGAAGGAAAGCTATGAAAACATGAAAGAACTTTTGAGGTGCATTAACTATGACCAATATCAGTGCAGCTTTGTGACGATTTCAAGGTTCTTGCTCTCTTGCTTGGTCTGCAGACTGGATACACAAAGTATTGCTGTTTTCTCTGCGAATGGGATAGTCGTGCGAGAGATTCCCACTACATCAAGAGAGATTGGATACTCCGACAGTCATTGGAGCCTGGGATGAAAAGTGTTCAGCATCCACCACTTGTTGAATCAAGGAAGATTGTGTTACCACCCTTGCACATTAAACTGGGTCTGATGAAGAACTTTGTCAAGGCCATGGACAAAACACAAGCAGCTTTCAAGTACCTCCGTGGATAATTTCCAAGGTTAAGTGAAGCTAAGATAATGGAAGGTGTCTTTGTTGGTCCTCAGATTCGTGAACTTCTTCGAGATGATGCATTTCACCGTGCACTGCGTGGCAAGGAAAAGACGGCATGGAAAGCCTTTCAGTTAGTGGCAACAAATTTTCTCGAAAACAACAAAGCAGACAACTACAGGGAGTTGGTGGAAAACCTCCTCAAGGCATACAAAAGCCTTGGTTGCAAAATGTCACCAAAGATACATTTTTTGCACTCTTATCTAGATTTTTTCCCACCGAACTGCGGAGCAGTGAGCGACGAGTACGGCGAGCGATTTCACCAGGACATTGCAACAATGGAGAAACGTTATCAGGGCAAATGGAGCCAATCAAATGTTTTAATTGTAATATTTGAATTCAGCACATCAAAATCCCTAATAAATAGCACATTTTATCTCTGAAGCAGACGACTTCTAAAAAATTGTAGACCAGTAATATATAGCAGAATGGTGAACCAGTCACGTACGATGAAAATATGTACTTGACGATATTAGACTGTCTTTCGCACATTGATGCAAGACAAAGTTGTGCTATAATGGCAGAACAGAGTACCCTGTAGCGTCCTAACGGGAGAGGGGGGGGGGGGCGGATAGGGCGGTTGCTCCAGGCGCCAGAGGTCTTGGGGCGCCAAAACAGCTTATAAAAATTCGGGCCTCGTATTCTGGCCCTTTTGGGCCATCATCGTCGCCCCGGGCGCCATTTACCCTTAGTACGCCACTAAGTGTTCCCGTTTCTCGCGAAGTAAAAAAGCAGTGTGTATACGATACAAAACTATTTTTATGGATGATATGATGTCCCCTTTCCACTTCCTGTGGATGCATAGTGGGGATGGTGGGGGATCGGTTGAAACATGGAAAGCAGAAGTTCTAAAGCAAAATGTATGCTCTGAAACGAAACTTACGATATTTGGCCTAAAATAGATTGATCTTATTTGCTCCATGAACATCCTTTTTCAGTCAGACATGGATTTCATAGCGTCTGCCCATATACATCAGGCACTTTATAGGGTCCGCTCAATATAGATAATGTTAGCGGCTAAAATTTAGGAGCGACACTTCAAGGGGCACTGTTTTAAAAATTTTCATAAATTTTACTTTCAATTATTTTGGGTTGTGGGGGTGGGTGGGTGGAGGGGTCTGATTAAAAATGTCGAAAAGTCGTGAAATCAAGAGTGTGTTTCGTGTAAAAAGGCCGAAAATTGCGTTGAAAGAAGGTCAGATTTAGACGTAGCTAGAGCTTTCCCTCTGCAAATACAGCATTACTACAGGTAATACGGTTACACGACGCCCAAATGTATAGTCTAAGACACGAATAGCAGGTAGACCTGAAGATGCTTTGACATAAATTTCTTTGGTAATAGAAAACTGGTTACTGCTGTCCCCCATGGGATGACAATGATTTAATGCACAGTAGTGTATCTACTGAGGAGTAAAGCAGTTTTGATATGCAATATTTAGAGCAATAGGCCATTTCACGGTTATTATCTCCCCTTGAAAACACCAAACGGCGTCTCGATGCAGCTCACTTCCGGATAGTTCAATCAATAAAGATGGCGGATGTAGATCAAGGAAATGTGACAGTGGAGGATATAAACAGGTATACTGTGAAACGACTGAAGAGATTTCTTAAAGAACACGGCCAGAATGTGTCAGGCCGTGCACTTGAGTTGAGAGAACGTGCCCTTGGAGTGCTGTGTCTTGAAATCCCATCAGAAACTACTTTAAAGAACGCCGATCGACAAGAACAAGAGACGCGTGAGATAGGAAAATATACAACACCTCTTGGCGAAACGTTACCAAAGCCAGACATTCTGGATGGATGGAGTGACGACGTGGCCAAGATTCCTGACTTTTCCGAAAAGGAACTGTATAATTGTCTTGTTTTAAATACGATCAGAACATTTGACAGAGCTCCCTGCGGTGCTGTGAGGCAGCTGAAAGCTAAAATTTAAAGCAGTCATTTGTTGTGTAATGGGATCGTGCGGGTCGTTCAGTGCGTTACCAAGTTAAAGTGTACGCTAGAACGTTCTCTCTCTCTCTCTCTCTCTCTCTCTCTCTATATATATATATATATATATATATATATATCTGTCTCTCTCTCTCTCATATTGTAGTCACATATCTACGGCAGTCATAACTGCTTTGGCAAAGTATGTCGGACACTCTGTATCTCTTGTAGCTCAGTTCCTAGACATTGTTGCATGTATGGCCATGCAGTTTATGTATGCATTCATATTTTTCACTTATGTTAACACAAATAACAAGTAAATCGAAGTTGTAACGACCCGCGTGTCTTACTTAACTGGCTATGCTATATTTTGGAACATTTACTATATACAGGCAAAGCAGGCAAAAACAGAAGTTCCTTTTGATTCATTCTCTGCACAGACCTTCAAATTTTGTATCCACTTATGAATGTGAAAGAAGAGAAAAATGTTTCCTTTGGTTTGAATTTATGTATTGTGCAATATTTCACTCGCGACCGTTTTGATATTTTCAAAAGAACCAATTCTGTTTGTTTTGTTTTTTTAATTTTTAAAATAAAAAAAAATCATATACCGGTAATTTGTATTCAGTTTCAATTTGGTTATTACCTTATTAACAAAATTATAGGAATCTGATTGATCAGTTATCAAGATATAAACTCCAGTATTTTTGTTCAAGGGTGTTAGAACTATAATAAGGTCACATCTTGATCATTTGACTTACAAACGGATGGAAGTAAATCACGTTACGACTGTTAATACACAACTGGTAAAACAAAATGGCGGACAACCTCCGATTACAAAGTTAAAATGCAGATGTCGACTTAATGACCCAAACGTATGAAATATTTAATTATATGTAGTTGGTGTGTGGTTTATTATCACTGGAAATAATCCGCAATATCAAGGCTAGATTTTAATTAAACAATGCTGATTTGTTAGCCGTTCGGCAGGATATTTTGTCGACCTAAGTGGGATAACTGCTTTAACAATCGCCTGCGTAGCCAACGATGGCAGCTAAGAGATTCGCGACCAAGACTAACGATGGAAGTTTGGCCAAAAGAGTTAGGTTTATGATGTAATAGGGTGTATGGCGTTCAAGACGGGCATAACGTTCTGTACACCCCGGAGGACTAATATGTAAGTAATAAGAATTTTTTGATAAAATCTCTACTTAAGGGACCGAGTATTTATTTTTCGGGGGAGCTTGGAGGAGGGGGGGGGGGGGCCTTGGATTTTCTTGAAAAATATTTCCGGCTTTCAAATAACTTGAACAAAATATTCTTGCTCTGATTTATAGCAACAACAACAACAACAACAACAACAACAACAACAAAAAAAAAAGAAAGAAAATTTAAAAAAAAACAAGAAAAAAACTTCATATGATATCCATTTTATTAGTTGGGAATACAATTATCTTCAGGTAAACAGGTAAAAGAAAATGAAATAGCCTTGCTGGAAATAAAATCCCAGGCTCCACCCCCACCCTGGGAAAATTCAATGGTCGGTCACTACGCGAACATCCATGGCCTTATCATTTGGTAATTTCTGCAGCAATATGAACTTGTCTGTTGTCACTATAGTCTTAAGTCTCACTGACATTTAACTGGTGTCACATTTGCTGCATTAGCCTGATAGCGAAATAAGGATAGAGTGCGCGCACAAATACAATTTCGATCATCTGTAAGAATATATCCATAAGTGGAGAGAGAGAGATTTGGCGAGGGAATTTTGTTTTCTTGGGTAAGTTATTATGGGTTAATGTGTATCTCAACTAAATTTCTTTCAATAACCACCCCACCCCACCCCTCGTCCGCTTCTTAGTATTAAGTAAATATGACTACTTTCAGGCCATGAGCCTAATTCATACATATAGATTCTAAATCAGCAAAAACTAATTTCAATGCAGATTTCAAAGCAGCGAGAACAATAAAAAGGAAGATAAAATTGCATAGGGGTGACGTGAGTCGGGGGGGGGGGGGTCCTACATGGAGTGTTTTGTGAAAGTGGGACGCTTAGGGACCAAACATTTAATTTTCGGAAAGGAGAGGGGGTGACTTTCTTCCAGCCGGAATATTTTTTTGCTTTCACCTAAAGATATTTTTTTTCCAGCGAATATAATGAATGTAATAAGTTCTATAAATTCACAACAAGAATATTTTTTGGGAAAGCTATGTGAGGGCTGGAAAGTTTATTTCAAACAAATCCTAGCCTTTCCCCCATTCAAAAATTGACTGATCGGTCCCTTATTGATTCTGGATTCTTAATTCAGCTATTGATTTCTCTAGAAGTTAATACACGAAACCAGTCATGTAGAAAATTGACCTTTTAAAAGCAAAATATTTGTTTTATATTTTCTTCGTCGTGGATAGTCGATCGTCAGTACACATTATTATGCAAATAAACGATGCTAATGTATTTCTTGACATTTAAAAGATAATTTACAGTATATTATATTTTATCATACCGTTCTCAATATCCGAATAATTGGTTGACAGAATAGATGGTATGGCTTCAAAATCAATGTGAGTTTCAAAGAAAAAATTGTACCCGCCCGGTCATCTGGTTGCTTTTCTGGTCCACCTTTTGGAAGTTAGTAATCGAGACGTCATGTCATGCTGCGGCACGTATCCAATTACTTGGGAACTTGTTCTTTAAGTAAAGTCTAGGTGTTGCCGTTGATTGTATCCATGTACGTTAAATGGACCTGCGGGAAAAGCTGTGGTTGTCCTCAAAGATACCAAAAGTGAAAGATATGGCTTCAGTCAACAGTCTAGAATGTATTTAAGTCAAATATCGCTCCAATTTGTAAGTTAGTGGGTACCAGTCGATGTAAATTTTCCGATCCTACGCAAGTCATTAAATCTCGCGGGCTATAGAAATTAACGACGGATGTGGGCTTAATAGAAGTCCTTAAGTTATACTGCCTTATTGACTCCGTGGCAATACATTAATTTAGCTCGTCTCTGAAATTGTCACTTTCCACCGTATTTTCTCTAGCATGGACTGGAGTTACGTTCTCTTACCATCTTGTCTTAGTATTAAAAACCACTGGTTTCAAGAAAAATATACCAATGTACATATAAGAATGGGGAAATTAAGAATGTCGAGGAATTTGTACATGTATAACACTCACTCGCCTGCGAACAGGGTAGTCACAAATTTTCGTTCGCATAATGCGCTGACAGATCATGGTCTGTATTGTTCTTTCTACTTATAACTTAAAGTGATCAACGAAGATTTTGTCTTATGGCGCATTACTGTTGATCTGGGTCTACATTGTTTGCATTTCGTTGCGCATTGTACACATGTATATATGGTACATTACCGACCAAGACGCCACTGTCTTGTCTGAGTATACTCAAGCAACAAAATGTGTCTGTTTTGAGGGTGGGGTTACATTGAGAATACGTATACCAAAAGGGACGGGGGTGAGGGAATATAACGTTTGGAAGGTATCATATAGTTTTAGTTTATTTATTTATTGATTAGGTCTCAAACATACGTTGGGGGGAGTGTTGGCATCCAATTTATAAGTTTAAATACGCACCGGCGGAGGGCCCCGCCACCCCCCGCTACGTTTCCATGAGTAAGTTTTCTTTACAGTTCGATGGTAAAAATAATCCCCTGGAAACGCGGAAAATGTAGGAGTTTCATGGACTTTCGTCTCCTGGCGCCCCACTGGGGATTCCAGCCCACGGACCTCTTACCTCCTTCTTTAGCCACCCCACCTCGCGCCCCCAATATCGCTGGATCTGCCCCTGTTTGGATCTCCAATTTGACCAATTGATTCCAAAAGTAGGAGTTTGGTCCATAATTATCGATTAGGCTTCACAAGTTACTGAAGGGACGTCACGGGTCCAGAGCTATATGATTCTGAATGCACTGTACGAAGCTGAAGGCTCGAAAAATACATATATTTATACAAATGCCGAAGTAATGACGATAATTGCTCCAATCGGTATACCTGAAGTACATATACTTTGGGAATACGTGTCTTCCACCAGTGTCCAGAATAAATTAAATATAAACACGACCCATATCTGTCAGAGTGACGATGCTTTTTTGCAGAAGAAAAAAATCTGCCATAAAACTGTTATGTTATCAGGTCATGCACACTTGTACTATGGATGGCCTACCTTCTTAAGAAGACCGTTCTTTTACTATGGTTCAAGGTTGTCGCTTGATCGCCAGAGGCTAGACAGTGGTTTATGACGGCGTCCCCCAGTCTTGGGGCATAGTTTCCATGATCCTGTACACTGCATTGTGGTGCAGCCTTCAAGTCCTATAAATACTGAATTACAGCATGTTGCATTTTGACTCCTGGAATTAGGGGTGCTCATTTCAGAGGAGAGTGGGTGATTGCAACAGGGGGTGGGGATTTAGGGTTGGGAACTTCAGCAGATAAATCAATGGTTTTGAAGGAGGAAAAATAAAGGGGGGGGACTATGAAGCTTCAGTTTCTCTTTCCATCAGGTCACAACTGGAAATTGACAGATGCATGTTATTTCGCCCAATTAGCTTTCTAATTTTAGTAGACAGATGTACGATAGAGGCATAAGACAGTAGACGGTTGGACGAAATACAATATTCGGCGGACCTATTTACGATGGCCGAGGCTATTCGCACGGCCGTCGTGCAACTTAATTGGAAGAGCCTATTCGTACCTCTTCTGGAACACTATTCGCACGGCCGCCGTGTATATAATTTACGTATAATTTACATACAGCTATTCGTACGGCTGCCGCGTACCTGATCTGCGAAATATACTCATTTTCGCAACTGATTACCTTTAATTCCATATTTGCAAGTCATTGTTGCTAAAACTTGTACAATGCTATACTCCTTCACCTCCGGTAAAAATAGAAATTTTCGAATAAATAGTGAGTTAATCTCGTGGGTGAAAAAAACTCCAGCATTGTCACCCAATCGATGAACTATTTCCGTTATTCACTCAGAACAAACAAATTTTCTTTTTATTTTATGCTCAAACGAGTTGGCTAGCTAAAGTGTATTAGGAGTTTGAAAGTAGCAGATTTCTTAGATAATGTCAACTGTTTACCGTTTATGTTCTGCATGGTGTTGTGTACATTCGAATAGTAAATCTGAGTAACATAATTCTTTCATAATTCAAGATAACTATGCAGACACTAAATATAAAAAAGCAACGAGTTAGATTCGATTCTGGATGTTTGGGGTAACAGGTCCACATATTTCCACTCGCCGACAGTGATTGATACATTGGAAGATTATATTTTTTTGCTTATGTTATGGCTGTCTATTGAAAACAAAATTCTGGACTGTTAAAGTAAAATTAAATTATAAAATTTTGGCTCCTGTAAACCACGAATTCACGGACTAGCCTCTAATTGTATGCACACCATATCATAATTATTATAATACAAACTGGGAGACAGACATCGCAGTGCGAATACTGTTAGCGAACGGCAGCCGTGCGGACAGTCTTTGTAAAATTTAGTACGAAATAGACACTATGGAACAATTTCCTTTTTTATGGTGTTTTGTAGTCCGATAAATCGGCCGCCAAACCTGTAACGGTACTAATGGTTATTTGTTATGTTTAGCTGAGTTTACATCATTCGGAATATTTTGGACTCGTCCCTAATGCATTGACCGGTCGCCGTGTGAATAGTCTTTTCTATCGTGGGCACACGGAGGCCATGCGAATAGTCTTTCCAAAAGTTGGTACACGGCGGCCGTGCGAAAAGACACTTCCTTTTACGATAGACAAGAACATATATCGGATAAATAAAAGGTAAACAACTTCAGACAGGTTTTGTGACTAAACCATCCTTAATTTTTAGTAAAGCCATCTTCAGTAAGCAGTAAGCGATGGATTACATTGCATCATGTGAAAGCGGCCTTTCCAGGTGAGAAGAACGGTGCAGTTGAAATTATGACAGCTGATTAAAAAACACAGTGAATCTTGCACAGCGGGCAGTCTCACGGGTGAACTTTCTTAACCCGTAAGTCGCTGACAAGTGTGGAAGGCCTTATTGTCCGCATCGTTCTATGTGTCCGCAGACAAAAAGGAACGGTCGGTCAAATATGGCCTTAATGTCCAAAAAGTGTTAAATGTCCGCAGACCACAGAGGGGATCGCCTCAAGAGATAAAAGATATATACCAAAAAAATATATATATATATAAAAAATAACCGTTCGGTGATTCTGAACTTTTTTTTCACTTGACAAAATCAATTACATATAAATGACTTGTGTTGTTAACCACTTTTGTAGGTGGGGTTTTTGTTGTTGTTTATATTCATGCATTCATCCTGCCAATTATATTGTTTTCTTTCTTAAAGTATTAGATTACAGATATATCGATCTTGAACTTTTCCAAGGTGTTCTAAGTGATAAACCAGTTCTGCTAACACTGGTTTCACGAGTGACAAAGAAAGAAAAACAGAAAGAAAGTGTTATAAGAAAACATTTATTTATTTTTACATTTTACCTTTTGACCGTGGACATAAAGGAACCATCGACAGAGGGTTTAACGTCCGCGAATTCCTCAAAGTCTGCTGACCTATTTATTTATTTTTATTAAATCGTTAACTAATCAGTACAGCCGATACAATACCTATTGATAAAAACGAGTAGGTTTTAATTTTCAAATTATGTTTTGATATTGAACTTTCAGCTGTCAGATATCACGTTTCCTTTGGTAGTCAAATCTGGTTCAAGTGGTCGGTTGAATGGTAAGACCAAAGGCACATCAGGTGTGAATATGCAAAGGCTAGAAATCGAGCTGAACTTACATGAGCGACATAATGCATACAAATTTTGTAAAGTGGTTTAAAACAAGCCATGGTGAAAATTTTCCATGCAAATTCAAAATTAATTGTTTATCTCCCATTTGAAAAAAAAATAAAACCGCTTAAAAGTCCAAAATAAATTACACCAGTGCACTCTCGCATCTTTTATTAATAAAAGGGTACCTTTATTTCTTATCGTACTGATAAAATATATAGGAGAAGTGTTGTTTACAAAATACGTACCATGAATAAGCTTCTCTGGACCCTTCAATAAATCCACTTCATAAGAGTAAACTACTCCTGGAAGATTGTTTGCATAACAATAGGGAATAGTTTCTAATGTGTTGGCTAACAGGGAATGGTTTCTAATGTGTTGGCTATGTACGGAATTTCCAGACCTCTCAACGATAGTCTTATCATCTACTTACGCATGAGTGCATCTGTAATGAGACCCCAGGAGAACAAGGTCAACTCAAAATGTTCTGTATACTATTTACCGTATATACTCACGTACAAAACGAATCCAAATGCAAACAACATAGACCCTGATCTGCCGGCGCATTATGCGACGGCAGATCTGGGTTTATGCAGTTGGTATTTTTATTATACGCGAGTATATACGGATATATATATATATATATATATATATATATATATATATATATATATATATATATATATATATCAGTATCTGTATCATGCAGCCCCTCGCCATTAAACGATCTATAGTTACCTAAATACACGTGCTTATTATGAATGCAATCAAATCTTGAACCATACCTTCCCAAAAAAACCAAAAAAGAAAAACAACAAAAAATTCTCCTGGGTCCCAACAGAACTGCCTTTTCTTTAAATTATTTTTTACAAGAAATTTGTACAACTTGTATCAAGTACACTGCACGGCACAGTTTGTGTGTGTGTGTGGTGTGTGGTCTCTGTTGACGAAAAAAATGGTCAAAACGGGAAGAAACTAATGAGCTTGGATGGGTGATAATATATTCTCACGAATGCCAGAGCATTGAACCCAGGGCCGCAGAGGTTTAGAGCTTTTGTAACATAATTACATTTTTCTTCGTTTATTTATGAGTGTAGTAAGAAAACAGGTATGTCACGATAGTGATTTAGTCCTATACTGATAGGTTGGCGCTATTGTCATGGAGAGCGGCGTGAAACGAGAAACGAGATTGAAACGAGCTTGGCCAAAAATTAGGCCAAGTGATCCATGACCGCCACGGATAAACTAAGTGATAAAGAGACCCACTGAAGGCTTTAACTTGAGCAGTCTATCCCCTTAGCTATAAACAAGATATTATCTGAAACTATTTTCGGGTGTCTTATCCAAATATAGAAACAAAAACTCTTGCCAATACAAAATTATCGCAGATAAAAGGTATTGTAACTTGGATTTCAGTATGATTGGCCTTCCACAACCGGTTAAGAGGTCGCCACCTCGCTAGGTCTATCAAAGTTCTTACTTCAGGAAACACTAGATAAGTTTGTTCAAAAGGTGTTTAATATTTCTACAAACCATGATGGGGTGTAGTGCATTAGCTGGAACTGCAGTCCAAACACTCTCTGAGCACAAAGCTGACTTGAACCTTATACGACACACGTACAAATAAACGAAGAAACATATGTATGTACATACAATAACATATATACATGCATTCAGACACGTAAGTATGTATGCATTAGTGTTCAACGGCACTTAAGCTTAATAATGGCTATATAGTGGCGATTTTAAGTGAAGTGCTAAAAATGAAAATATAATGAATTGCGCATACAACTTTAGGAAGATGAACCCCTCCAGGAACGTAAACGTAAAGTACTTCGCGATAAAAGATAAAATGTAAAGATGTTTAATTCTGTAAAAAAAAAAGGTAATTGTTGGTTTTAATAGCACTTTTTACACATTATTGGCTATATCGTGTCGAGGAAATAGGAGCAAAGTGCCTTTCCCAAGGATACACCAAGACAGAATAAAAGGTAAAAGGTAACAAATTTAAAATCCTTAAAAAGTAAGTACACATACATAAATACATACATACATACATACATACATACATACATACATACATACATACATACATACATACATACATACATACATACATACATACATACATACATACATAGATACATACATACATACATACATAGATACATACATACATGCATGCATCCAAACACTGGAAAGTTTGCATTGCTATTTTGAAGTGGAAATTTTGGGCGTGCCCAGTTACCAATTTTAATCTCAGGATGACGTAACGAAACTCGCTATTCAGTAGGCGCCACTCTAATTTTCGAAACAGAAATACTGTCTTAGTTGGGCTGAAAACATAAATCAGTAATATTTTTGTAAAGTATAGCTGTAGATGAATCAAACTTAAATTTCAACTATGTACAAAACTATTAATAAGACTTTACTTTAACGAACAGTGACAAGTATTCGGGTCTCCTAAACCGTGATAACCAAACATTATAATATATATATATATATATATATATATATATATATATATATATATATATATATATATATATATATATATATCTGTGTGTGTATAACTATCCCCTTTTCTTGCCCAGAAATTTACTAAAATTCTTCACTATGATTATTCTTTCTTGAACATGTAAATTTAACTTTTAATATAAATATTGGTTTACTAATATTTTTCCTCTAATGCCATATTATAACATATTTCTAACCACATACTCAAACTCTTCAGAAAAGTCGATGAAATTACTTTACAGTTTCTCACCACTATAAATGATATGAGAAAGTTGGCCGCGTAATACAAATATACACATTTCCTAAATGCGGCTTGTGTAATAATGAGAATATGGTACTCGTCTGTCCATTCTCTAATGTCGATTGTTTAAAATTCTTGTAAATAATATATAGAGTGTACTAATCAAAGTAGTATCTAATTATGATTTGCAATTTAACTTTTGTTACCTTTCTCATTGTTCTTATGAATAATGTGGCATTCAGAACTGTCCTCGGTTTAAAAGTAAATACCGTATATACGCGCGTATAATGCGCCGGCAGATCTGGATCTATGCAGCTTGTAAGGACTAATCAGTAGAACAAACAACATAGACCCTGATCTGCCTGCGCATTATGCGACGGCAGTTCAGGGTCTATGTTGTTTGCATTTGGACTCGGGTTATACGCGAGTATAAACGGTAGTAGGGCCTATCGAAAATCAACTAAAAATATTTAAACAGAAATTGCGTAAGAGTGCATGAAAATGATTGAAAAATGTATTAAGAAACCAATCGGAGCGACCACTGTTTCCAGACTTATATTGAGAAATTACACGACGTATTTTCCCTTCTGATATCTTGGTGCTGAGCTGCTCTGACGTAATATGTACTTTATATTTATGATATTTTGTAAGGAATTCATTGATATCATCATCAGGGTCTGAAAAAAGCTTCATTCGGATTGTTCACTTTTTTTTTACATAGAAAAATGTAAATTTTGCAAAAGGTACAGTATATTTTAGTCAGTTTTATTACCGAGCCTTCTAATTATTGTATCCAATAATTTATTGCATTTGTCATCCTAGCATCAAGTAACTCGAATTTTCCTTATTAAAATCATATCAACAATTTATTGCAGGTTTAGTTTTTATTTTTGTTTCGATTGTATTACGATTATCATCAGGACTGTGTATATAAGCCTTTAATTAAGTGAAGAAGTAACTTCGTATGGCTTCCGATACATCATAATACCAAGGAATATCATAGTGGGTTTCTCGGAAATCAGATTTCTCAAGTATTAAAACGAGAAAAAAATTAAGAAAACGGAGAGGCAGCTGGATCTCTGGTTTGTACAAAATTCTCTCAGTATAAGTTATTACTTTGTTAGCCATTGCATAAATAGAGTCTATCATCCAAATCTGAAATATTTTGCAACTTCGTTCGAGTTTTTCTATCGCAGTAATAGGTCCTAGGCTACCCCTCGTCCCCCCCCCCCCCCCCGTCCCATACATACTGACATTCGTTTGCTGTCAACTCCACTATCTATACTGTAGAATATTATAACTCTTTGGAGTGTGAACATATTGAAAAAGAAACAACACAGTGATTGGAAAAATTAATATTTGGATAACCAACCAGAAAAGTGCTAAATTTTTTAAATAATGCTTAACGTGCTAAAATATAATGAATTAAACTTTTTACATTATTTCCCACTTAATTTTACCAGATATGTGAAAATTTCCGCGTTGTTACATTTTTTGCAAATGTACAATTTTAAGCCTTCTTTATAATTTGTGCGATTTGGGTACTTGGCGACAAGACCTGTTTAACTTCCTTTGTTTCCTCAAGGCTAAAATTTCGCGAATGTCGCCAAAATAGAACCACGCGGAAATTTCAGCCTGTAGGGCATTTTCCAACATTTGTTGTTCAAGTCCTATTCAACCATATGCAACAGGCAGATTAGTTTGTTTACAACATTAATCACAATTAAAAACAGGCAGATACAATATATCACGCGAAGTTACTTTACAAGCGCGTGCGAGATGGCGGCATTTATAACAAAGAAAACCCCCATATACTTTATGAATGACTGATAACCGTGAAGCAACCATTAACATGATTTTGCGGACATTGCCCTTGTGTGGAGGATAAAACTTATATATTAATAATTCACACGATTTATATATTTTGTTCTGCTATGTCACATGCTATTGCCTCATAGCTCTATGTTGTGGCAAATTTCTTCTTATATTTCCGTATATAGGCTTGTCCTGACCTGTCCGATGTCACGCAAAAGTGAAAAAGAATTGCTCCACCTAGCGGTATTTTAGTTTATATTTAACAACAGTTGAATAAATGACTAATTTGATGCTTTATAATGCTACGATCTTACGTCATTTGCCTATTAAAAATATTCGCAGATAACTTATGCGAAAATATCTTTTTGTGGTAATACTACCAAAAATGTTCGGCTTTTTCTTGGACCATTTGAGCATTTCGGTTGTAGTCACGTGATTCTTAATTTCATAATGCCTCACTCCTGAAATCTCTCATCAGTCAGGTTTTCAAAACAAGAACATATCTTCTTACTGGTAGATTTGGAGCAATTTTGTTGTACAGCTTCATGTTGACAGGATCTCGATAATGATCGATTGATTCTGTCCTCGTCTTCATCTGATATACTGAACCGCAAAACGATACGATCTAGACGACTCAGACCAAAGACCAGGGTTAAAATACATTGAAACCAGTCTAACATATGTCTACGTTTATATTAAAAGAAACCTGTTCATTTCCCCAGGAAAACTTTTATTAAACGCAAGACAGTGCGGTTTCTCACTGTTGACTATGTTGTTGTGACAGATGTCGACGCTCTACTGAGACCTTTAGATATTTTGGCAGTTACGTTGGGGTTTCGAGGACAGATTAAATGCTCCAAAATAGTCACCATTGATAGAAAAGTTGTAAGGCAGTATACTAAACATGGTTCTGAACGTGGACTGAAGCCAGATATTATTATCCATAATGTCCACTCGTAATGCAAACGAGAGGCTATAGGGGAGTTTCACATCCGGGTACTTGGAAGCGATCCCTCATTCGGATTAGGTGAACGCTTGGTCTTTATCCTTCATGCTATTATCAAGTTTAGGACCTTGTTTTGCAGTATTTGCTGTATAATACACTTGAATAATGTTGTAAAGATAACATTGAAGGCCTTTTATTAAAACACATCAAGACGCTCATGAGGTATACTAAACATGGTGACTTGAATTTTCTGTCAGAATAGTGGTGAGTATATTGGTAAAGACCGAGTCATTCACCGCATCGAATGAGGCCGTCCTCGTACGGGAGAAAGCAAACAATAGCTCTTGACGTCACGAAAAGATAACTTAAGATAAGATGAGCTTTATTCAGCATAAATGATAAAAATACACATTACAAATTAAAATTGCAATGCATCGTCATATAAACAATATTAAGGATAACAAAAAAGGAAATGAATAAACATTGACTTATTTATATTGTGGTCCTTAATTACTGATCATATGACACCCGACAAGCATTAAAAATACCAATATGTAAAACTCGTATGCACACATTTAAATATCAGGGCAAATTACAACATGGCATTATATTTAAAAGTACGTAAATAGTATAACATACAGTGGTGATCCGATATGTAGCAAACAACAAATTTGACATTATCACAGTTTATGCAGAAAGTGACATGACAAACGAAATATGCACTGATCACAGACAATACAACAACACACTATTTGAGACAAGAGGTGTCACATATACAAATATATAAATTTAGTTAAAATTCAGCGCATAGATTACAGAGTATAACTGTAAGCAGGAATGACGGAGAATGTTTTCAGTAGCACAAGGACCTTTCACTGTTTTCAATAGCCATATATTTGAGAGGGAAAATGGCTTTTTACCTATAATTTTAACTGTTGGGCATACATTTTTGGTCAGTAGGTAAATCATTCAAAATTTTACATGCAGTATATGCGAATGACTTTGAACCTGAACTTTTGACAGAGGGAATCATGAAATTCCATATCTCACTGCTAAAACGGGTAAAATATGAGGGACTGTTTCTTACAAGATTCAATTTTTTTAGACATATGAAGGAAGCTTACCATTAATAATGCAATAAACATGGTATAGTTTAATATAAGGTTCTGTTTGTGCATCTGTCGATTTTTTTTCTCTCTCTAAACATACTTTCTAGTTTCGAAGTTCAATGGAAAAACAAAATCTTACTTGTAGGTCTTGATTAAAAAGTCCATTACTTTTTGCTAAGAAAAGAGTGAAGTGATCTCGTATGTGTCTTGTATAAAGTACACATGTTAATCAAGCTTGCGCACAGTACCTGTGTCGCAAAAGAGCTATGCTCATTGTCTGCACTTTTTAGACAGATTTTAGTGTATATATGTCCCTCCCCGTCACCCACGCAACATCCCAGCTCTTGCAGCACCGGTCGCTTATGTAACCATGCTGAACTCATACATTCTGACATTTTCGAAATAAATAGAGGGCGTGTGTGATGTGTACTTTGCCGTTGTTTATCCCGAATCACGGTTCAGTATTTATTGTCCCGCTTACAAAAGTTCACGAGTTCAAAATTACCATTGTGAAAAATCATGATATGCCAGGACCTTAAAACTGCAGCTGGCGTCTAGCATTTTATTGCTTTGAATATTTACACAAATTGAATCAGCTCCCTTTTATCAGCTATGGATTTTTTTCCTTTTTTCCTGTTATCCATTAGCATTTCCAGTTTGCATCCCTCGCTTTTACTGGTCAAAGTACAGGTTACTAATGAGACGACGTACACAATAGATTATTTTATATTTTCTGTGGCTCTCCGGGGCGCCAGCGGCCAGGAGCATTAGAGAATTGTGCAATAGATTGGCGGACTTATCCTGTCAAAGGAATTCATCCATCATTCATTCACAGAAAATTTCCCGCACAGTGAGCCTGAACAATCACAGAATCACCCGATGAACGCTAATATTGGGACACTGAGAAACGCTTATATCAATCGAAACACCCGCAGCAATTCGTGCGGAGGCAACCAATGTTGAAATCATGCCGAGTCATTGATTTACTTGTACATATACATTCTACAGGGATGATTCGAGAGGCATCTAACGTCACTGGCCATTCCACTTGTACGGAATATCAACGATAGAAGTAGCAAGTAATCAATTTGTGTTATTCCTATCGCAAGACTCGCCAGCTCAATCAAGGCCATTGACCAAACCATGAGAGTTACAGCAAGGCACAGAACAAGTTCTTGTTGACGTCATAACTCACAAATGAGAGAGAGAGAGAGAGAGAGAGAGAGAGAGAGAGAGAGAGAGAGAGAGAGAGAGAGAGAGAGAGGAGAGGTATTTATTTCATCCGATATCGAATACAGATAATAATTTATGATGGTTTGCAATTTATTTGCCAAGATGCATCGTCCATTTGATTCCTATGATTACCTTGTTATTAAACGTTTGTTTTAGCAATCCTTCAAAATTCTCATAGTAAATGTTATTGACATACTTAGCTAGCCAAGTTTTGGATTGTCATTATTTATTTTTTAAAACGTGTTTTTATTTATTATTAGCTCTACTGGCCATACACCAGAAGAGCGCATGAGATGGTCTGCCGTTCGTCCGTCCGTTAACACAAGTTTGTTATTGCTGCTGCTCCTAAACTACTTTTATGATTGATATGAAACTTTACACACACGTTCATCCTATGGTCTAGTTGGTCCTAAATAAAAATGGTGCTCTTAGGACATTTAACCTTGTTATCGCCAATCCTTCTGAATGGATGGTCATATCAACAGGGGATTTACGCTGAAAGACTTCTTATGAAGTCTAGTTGGTCCTAAATAAAAATGGTGCTCTTAGGACATTTAACCTTGTTATCGCCAATCCTTCTGAATGGATGGTCATATCAACAGGGGATTTACGCTGAAAGACTTCTTATGAAGTCTAGTTGGTCCTAAATAAAAATGGTGCTCTTAGGACATTTAACCTTGTTATCGCCAATCCTTCTGAACGGATGGTCATATCAACAGGGGATTTACACTGAAAGACTTCTTATGAGGTCTAGTTGGTCCTGAATAAAAATGGTGCTGTCGTACAATATGGTCGCCAGAGCGGCCATCTTGAAAATCTTGTTATCACTACTCCTGAACGGAAAGTCATATTGACATGGGGTTTTCACTAAAAGATTTCTTATGAGGTCTAATTTGTTATAAATTAAAATGGTACCGATCTGATGTCAAATTTGGCTGCCACAGTGGCCAGCTTGAAAATCTTGTTATAACTACTCCTGAATGAATGCTCATATCAGCATGGGGTTTTCACTAATAATGTTTTGTTGATTCTAAAGTAAAATGGTACTGATCTGACGTCCAATATGTGGCCATCTTGAAAATCTTGTTTTCGCTACTTCTCTTAAATGGAAAGTCATTTTGACATGGGGATTTCAGCAGAAGAGTTCTTATGGTGTCTTGTTGCTTCTAAATGAAAACGACTAACCCTTAATATGGTCACCATGGTGGCTATCTTGAAAATATTGTTATCTCTACTCCTCCCAAATGGATGGCTATATCAACATGGGGTTTTCACCAATAGACTTATTATGATACCTAGTTGGTCCCAAATGAAAATTTTGCCAGTCGTACATCCAATATGGTTGCCACGACGGCTGTCTTAAAAATCTTTTTACTACTACCCCTGAATGGATGATCATTATGACATGGGGTATTTCACCAAAAAGACTTATAATATGTCCACCCCAGCAGCTAATTTGAAAATCTTGTTATTGCCGAAGAATATTAGAGATTGTTTCAACATTCAGATGTTAAAAGGAAGAAATTGTCTTATCTTTAATTCCTGGACGTTATTTTCGCCCAGTAGAACGTCAGTCCCGTCCAGGTACTCTTGTCTTTATTATGCTGACCAATCTCTCTATCTCTCTCTACGTATATCGTGTCCACTTCTCTGAACAGCCATGTCTAACCTAATATTAGTATCCACATGGCTTTGTGCCATGGTCAGTAGGGTATGTTGCATCTATTGGTATGAGGAATGAATTCAAATAGAAACGGATGATGAAAACATACAATAACGAAAACGAGTTTAAATTCAAAGCTCATATTGTGAAATTTGCATGGTATGATTTATATGTATAAATCGATGTATGTGAGTAAAATAACTGTTGGTCATGGAAGAGAAGAACACATCATTGGCAAATTAAAATGTCTAGACTTTATTTGCTTTGACACAACCAGTGTACTTCTTGTACTACAACTGCAGTTCATGAATTGGGCTTGTCCTGAGTACTGTGTTGGTCAGTTCAGGTTAAGGCTAATTAACAATTAACGTATCGCCGTAAGTTACCCAAATACCTAACACGCGCCGATAATTATAGACCGACGTGCTAATTAGTACGGCGTTGTTATTTATGTCTTATCCGGAGATAGTAGAGCAGAGATAGCCACGCCCTACACAGTATCATAGCACATCATTTAATATCAAAGAATCAAAATTGGCACTTGTATTGTGTGAATTAGCGCAGATGTTTTAGTGCATACTGAAAGTTTCATGAAAAAAATGACGGGAATATTTTTAAGTTCGGATCGGTGACGGGCATTAGGCCTGAAAGTTCGTCAAGCTGCCAATGTGCTTCTAAATCACGTGATACTCACGCTTTGCCTGCGAGAGTACTGTTCGCTGGTATATATGTATTGGCACGTGTTAGGGTTTGAGCGACATAACGGCGATACATTAATGGTATGTATACACACAAACTTGTTTATGAGGTCAACTGTCACTGGGTCAGGAAGTACAATCATTCCACATTTTCAGGGAGCACTTCTTGCCAATTTAGATAAAGATAACAAAGAATGAACAGAACAGAACAAAACTTTTATTAATGAAAGTAAATTTCAGGACACACATAGGTGGCATATGAGAATACCATAGCGGCTACAATTTATAAGGTGACGTCACTAACCTATGGAGATACAGATCACTGGTGAACATTTACAATCAGAACAAGAAAAATAAACATTCGGAGGTAATATGAGAACATTTGGGTACATAAATATAACATTGTTAGGACAGAATACAATGACTATTCTGGAGTGTACAAAAGTTGTAAAAGAGAAGAAGAAAAAAATGGCGTATCAATATGAAGTTTGAACAATTTCCAATTCCACAAATATCACGAAGTTTTTGATTTTGTATTTATTATTAGGGTAACAAATTTGGCAAGATTTTGGAGAATTTTGCGATTATTGGTGGCAAATAAGGTTTGTAATTTTCCAAGAGACGGTTTGCGGTAATATAACGGTTTTTAGAAACTTACCTCTTTCTTTGTGAAATTTGGGACAAATGAATAAATAATTGTATTTGTCCCCGATGTAATTGTTATCACAATGATTACATCTTCTTTCCTCAAACAGTGTATTGTCCCAACGACCGGTTTCAATGGGGAGTCTGTGATTGGAAGTCCTAAACTTTATCAATAGTAAATACAGATTCCTAAGTAACAGTTACGTTTGGAAAGTTTTCTCGTCAGTACCAAAAATTACAGTGTCATCGGCGTAAAGCAGTATACAAATTCAAAGGAAAAATGACACAGAGTGATCAGAAAATTGTAACTGCACACTAGTGCACTCATTTTCTAACAAATAGTTTTCTAAGTCATTTAGATACATGATAAATAAAATTGGCGAGAGATTTTCCCCTTGCCTCACACCCTTGCTACACTAAAAGAAAACGGATTGCTCCCCCGTATAACTAACACAAGATTTGATTTTATGATACATATTATATATTATTCTAAATATTTTCCTATTGACATTGTTATCTAATAGTTTCATCCACAGACATATCCTCCAAACATTGTCAAAGGCACTACTTGGTACGACTGTAGGTCTTAAAAATATGTAACAGAAAGAAAGTGAAACCAACAATGTAAGTACAATCAACAAGCAATTTATTTACAGACAATTAAAGTGAAAATTCAAAAGACACATACAATTTCGGAGTTAAATTCCAAATAATCTTAAATGTCCGAATCACAAGTCTAAAATGATAGAATGTTCTCAATGAATTCCAATTGCCTTGAATGTCCTGATGTACCACTAATCTTGAATGTCCTGATGTACCACAATGATGTAATCCGGAATGTTTTGAATGAATTCACATAAATCCCCAAAAGTCCTATAATCTATGAGCACTTTAGTATTTCCAATGAATATTATAAATAAATAATTCCTCTCTCTGAATTATATATGGTTTTCACAACTGTAACATCTGATTATTAAAATAGCTTCTTTACAGACTGATGTTTAGAACAAGACTTTTAGAACCCGAATGATCTCTTGTACCTGACAATTCTCACATCAGCATATGAGTAATTTTTATGGAAAATTGCTTTGTGTACCTGATTATTGTCGCGACAAAACATTGAAATAATAGTCCAGCTGCTAACAAAACCGGCCTTGAACTCAAATGCTATATTAACATGTTGTTTACAAAATGACCATAATCTGACTCAAGTACAACTTATAATCAATGACACATATTATAAATTCACTATACATAACACACTAAAATCAACAAAAGCAAAAAATAGTTTCATCTTGCAAGTTTTTAAAATTTCAGTAAGAGCGTGAAGACAAAATATATGATCTGTAGTTGAATAGGCTGGCCTGAATCCGGCTTGATTTTCTTTAAGAACACCGTGAAAATCTAAAAACATCTTAAGTCTTTTTTTCAAGTACAGATGTAACACGTTTACTAAAGCAGCTCAGAATCGTCATAGGTCTATAATTATCAGGTGCGCTTAGGTCCCCTTTCCCCTTATATATTAGTCTGATTATTCCTTCAAGCCAAGCGTCCGGAATCAGACCAGTATCAAATATTATATTGAAAAAAGAAACATACAAAAGCATCAGCATATCAGAAGTAAATTTTATATGTTCCTTTAATACATTATCATACGACGGTGTTTTGCTATCCTTAAGACTTTTAATACAATTGACTGAGTAATTGCAGAATTAAGTATTTCATCATTGTCATCTATTGTAATATTTATATCATCTTCAGAATCAATTTTTTAATTTTCGTTGTCAATATTCTTATTTTTTTTTCAAATTCGTAGTGTTCTTGGAGTTTAACATTTTTATCCTCTGCCCCCTTTTAGTATTTTCCAATAATCCCTAGGTTTTTGACTTTTCATTTTCCGCAATTTTCTTTGCATTAAACTGTTTTTCCTATTTATGTGAAAGTTCTTTTTTTTATTAAAAAACTATATTTTACTTGCGTTCACAAGATTTGTTCTATTCGTATGTGTTTGGTTATTGTTGCGTATTTTACTTACGTTCACAAGATTTGTCCTATTCGTATGTGTTTGGTTATTGTTGTGTATTCTACCTGCGTTCACAAGATTTGTCCTGTTCGTATGTGTTTGGTTATTGTTGTGTATTTTACCTGCGTTCACAAGATTTGTCCTGTTTGTATGTGTTTGGTTATTGTTGTCTATTTTCTTGCCAGGTGATATTTTCTGCGGGCCTTTTGGCGTTAGTTCCAAACCTTCGTTTGTTATTTTTATTACAAATTTGACTGTTATTTACAACAAAACATTTTGACGCAGAATAGTTAAATAATGATGAGATCGATGAATACAGCCGGTTGATGTAATTTTAATCTATTATTCTGGTCATCCTGAGCCTTTTTTACTTTCTCTTCAAGGTTACCGGTATAAATATTTTTAATAAAATCGTCCTTTCTATTTTCTTGCCATTTTGGTGTTTGTGATGGTGTTTCATTATCATCAAGTAAAATTTGCTTGGTTTTGTGGTAAAAACTAAAGCTAGTATTTAACAATGAGTGACCGTAATGACGGTAGTGGGTCTAGTTCATGTATGCACAAATTATTAACATATTTCAGAGCGTTGATAGAGACGATAGAATAGTCAATAACAGAGGTATTTCGGAAAGTTGTCGAACCAACAATCATAAAGTCACCACATGTTCCATTTAATATAATAAGATTATTATTTCTGCATATGTCTATCAGTATTTTCTCATTGTTGTTCATTTCCCTGTCCAGTGTTAGCAATTTCTTAGGCAATTTATATTCATCGAGAATTTTCGTGGT